>OX422218.1:122184492-123404492 GCA_949130495.1 Sambucus nigra | reverse complement strand
AACAATCGGGCCATTTGCCACACCTGCAGCCCATCCTCCTCATCAATCACCCTACCCAGCAAAACATCGCTCAGTAGGGACAGATGGATAGAGTCCCCAGATACTATCCTCCCCATATCACCGAGCGCTGCCCATACCGCCTTTGGCCTCACCCACAAAGATAGATCCACCTTTATTTGATCTCCATCTCAATCCATCCCCAGTAGCTGCTGCACATCTATGAGAGTCACAGTCATCTCCCCAGAGACAAAATGGAAGGTGTGGGTAGTGTCCCACCACCTCTCCCCCACAGCATATAAGACTACCGTCGAACGGGGCATTTCATCCAGTACATACGCCAACCTCCAAAAGCCTGTTGATGATACCACAAAATGCACCACAGGTGGAAGGTGCTCCCAGACATCCTTAAGCCCCGTCATCTCGCGGGCACACATAGTCGACAAAGAAACATCCGACTGTCAAAGAAAAGACCTTGTTAAAATCTTAGAAAAAAATTCACCAAAAAAAAGAATGTCAAAAGTCATTTTATACTTACATAACCACCAGGGTTCATCACCCTAGAAGAGAGATGACGCGACGGCTCCCGTAATAAAGTCCGCTCATCCCCAACTGGCTCAAATGCATCAAAAGAGTTCCCACTCCCCAAATCAAGAGGCGCCCTGTCCCTCCACTCCACATTCTCCTAGTCATTAATAGCCAACCACTCCCTGTGTACTGCAGTGCTCGCAAAAATGAACATTTTTTAGGTTGTGGAATGTTAGAACGATTCGCATAATAAAATCGTAAAAAGAGAGAAGGCAAGAAGTTGTGAAAAATGAGGGGAACCCGCCCCCTTTTTATAGGAAGCAAAGGGTCATTTCGATTGGCACTGACACCAAACCTACAGATCGACACTGACCTTTTACCTTCTCGAGGTAGTTTAAAAGTCTATGCCACTGCCAAATGGAACCCTCCACACCATGCTGACTGGCACCCTCCTTGAATTTTCGTGCAAAAACAGCCAGAAAATACCAAAAATCCTTGAAAAATCCTCAGAAAATTCCAAAATATCCAAGTGAAGGTTTTAAATTTTTTCACCAAGAAAATTTCACACTCCCTCAAGAGGAGCACCTACTTACCCAATGGAACTCTCAAAATCTAAGTGAGTCTCCCCCGGCAACATCCCAGAGGACCCCTGAAGTATCCCAAACCTCAAGTTATCTACTGTCCCGCAAAAGTCTCCCCGAGCAAAACTTCCAAACTATGGACCACCTAATCATGTCCCCAGTGGAATTTACAGCATCAAATTGGTTATTACCCTGCAAAGTCTCCAAAAGATACGAATATTTCCCCAGAAATAAGCTCCCCGGGAGAAATCAAAATCATGAGGTAATTTCCCCGGCAGAGTTCCCTGAGAACATCTCAATTTAAGCCCTCAGAATTGGGTTTGACCTGCAGAATTGGTCATCTTAATTTCAGTCCTCCTAATTGGCTTCGACCCGCAGAATTGGTTATCTGAATTTAATCCCTCATAATTATCTTCGACTCATAGAATTGGTCATCTCAACCTAAGCACTCAGAATTGGCTTCGAACCGTAGAATTGGTCATCACAACCTAAGCCCTCAGAATTGGCTTCGACCCACATAATTGGTAATCTCAATTTAAGACCTTAGAATTATCTTGGACTCGCAAAATTGGTCATCTCAATTTAAGCCCTCAGAATGGCTTCGACCCGCAGAATTGGCCATCACAATTTAAGATCTCATAATTGGCTTCGACCCACAGAATTGGTCATAACAATTAAAGCCCTCAGAATTGGCTTCAACCCGCAGAATTAGTCATCACAATTTAAGCCCTCATAATTGGCTTTGACCCGCAGAATTGGTCATCACAACCTAAGCCCTCAGAATTGGCTTCGACCCACAAAATTGGTCATCTTAATTTAAGCCCTCTGAATTAGCTTCGACCCGAAGAATTGGTCATCTCAATTTAAGATTTGAGAATTGGCATCGACCCTCTGAATTGCTCATCCTCATCCTTAGGCCTTCAGAATTGGCCTCGATCCTCTAAATTGGTCATCCTCATCCCCAGGTCCTCAGAATTGGCCTCAACCCTTCGAATTGGTCATCCTCATTCAAAAGAATTATGCGATGTCTATTTGATGACTTTTATTTATTGCAAACTCATCCGTCGAGGGTGTCGGGAAACACCCCATTCTAGCACCCCCTAACCTCTCCTTGGGTCCCTAGTACCTCCCTTCATCACTAAAAACCTCAGGCATACCCGGGTACTAACCTAGAGTCCATCGGGCACTCCAAGGTTTCATTTGAACAAAAGTTAAACTCTTTAGCTCGATTGAGACTGAATGAATATTTGAGGAGTGCTGAATCCCCTTTCCAACGGGTTCGCCCCGTGAGCAATTCTGACTTACGGTGCAGACAAAAGATTCGTTTTCCCTCGAAACTTGATCAGGAGGCCACTGAACGATCCCAGGCTCTGTTTGACCAAATTTAACTCTTCAGATCAACCGAGACAAAATGATACTTTAAAGGGTGAAGAATCCCCTTTCCAACGGTCCACCCCGTGCACAATTTTGACTTACGGTATGGATGAACGATCTTTTTTACTCCAAAAGATCACCGAATGCTTCTAGGCTCTAGTTGACCAAAGTTAACTCCCCAAAATGAGTCAAGATCTTTGTAATGTGTAAGTACATATCTTGAGGTTTCCAAAGGTCCTCCCTATGAACGATTCTGACTTACCATGCGAACAAACGATCCTTTTACGTCCGATAATTCCCCGTCCAAAGGATCGATGAGAGCTTCTGAGCCACATTTGACCTGAAGTCAACTCTCGGACCCAGGATAAGTCCAAAGGACTTTTGAAGGTATCTAAAGTACCTTTCCATTGGTTCACCCCCTGCACGATTTAGATCAACAGTTTGCATTTTACGACCGTTTTCCCGATGGAACCTAAAAGAGACTGCCAAATGGAAGGTTCCAAACCTGCCTATCCGTAGTGAGCCTAAAAACTCATGTCGATTGGTAGGACTAGGACTATGCTGATTAGAAATGCCCTGGGCCTATAAAAAGGAGTTCCTGACCTCATTGCAAAAAAAAACCAAGATCTGAAGCCCATCACTCTCAGCGAACTCAGAAAACCTCTATCGAAGTCAGCGTGATTTCCACACCCAAATCCTTTTCCAACCTTCACTTTTCATAATTTTTTCACAAAACTTGGTGAATTAACTACCCTTCATTAAGGTTTTCTCTCCAACATTTAAGATAAAGATCAAAATCTTCAAGAAGGTCCAACTTTCTCAACTCTCTCTTCAAATTCTCCTAAATTCGCATTAACTTATTTTATTACTTAGCACTTTTATTCTCTCGATCTCACATATCCTAATATACTTTTTATTTATTATTAATGAACACCCCTTATTTTCATATAAATAAAACCCAAAAAACAAGAAAAAGAGGGTTTGCACATAAATTCCAAACGAGAATTCTTACACTTTTCTCACACTTTTCTCAAAACTAAAACTCTTTTTTTTCACATACACACATATAAGAGAAGTCCCTGGTTGGATTTATGGGATAAATCCTACCCTTTATTTTGCATACGAACTACATGGACTTTGATGCCTCTATAGGCTACGTAGGGGTCTCGGGGTAAAACCCAAGACTCAAGTCCTATTCCTTCCATTTTTATTATTTTTATATGTTCTTTAACTTAATTGTCCTAATATATATATATATATATATATATATATATATATATATATATATTACATATACATATATTTGTTCTTAGTGGCGTATTATTCGACATGCGCTATCATTCCTTTATAACGATTAACGCAAGGATAACCACATAAATCATATTTTCTAATATTACTTTTAGGAACATTCCTATGGATGACTCGCTTTATCTCTTCAGTGATACAAGTCGATGATTCTTATCTCCACTACATATACACATGCACACATATCACGGGGAAATAAAGGAAAAAATCAACAATCCATGAGAGACCAGAATGGCGGAATGGGTGCCTAACACCTTCTCATTTCATACCTTAGCCTCCGAACCCTTTTCGAATAAATTTTTGTTTCGTATGTATCAGTTTGTCTTTGGATGCTGTCCTTCTGGTTGGCTCCACCTTCTTTTGTCTGTTCTGAGTAATATAGACTGGCAACTCCATCTCCAGATTTTTCACCTCACATATCGCCGACGTCGGCCGAAGCGCTCCCGAGAGGGATGCGCAGGACAAGGATCCTCTCACCATGGAGATGACACCCCGTCTCATTATCTCTCTTCCTCCATGAGGATCGGGGATGACCACACCACCCGTTCTGGATTTTAGCCGACCATAGTTGAGATATCTAGTGCCTAAGGATCCCCTATAGGTCTTTACTTTCCTGGGAAGTTCTTAACGCTTTCATGTTTGTTCTTGATGAAAACATATAACTTTGAAGTTTTGATTAAGTCTAATCTTTACTAATTCGTTTAATTTACATATGAAGGTTTTTATCAAATATTTAAATCATTGATCAGGATTAGATTAGATAAATAAAGATAAATTTCCTACAATAGAGTTGGCCTTCTATTTGGAACAATGAGAAAGATAATTAATTAAACTTTAAATAATTCGATAAATAGTATCGTGAAATAAATAACTTTGGACAAAGCTTTAAAAATAAAATTTCCTAAGATCGTCCGCATTCCAGGACCTAAGGATCTATCTTCCCTTCGTCGTTTCTAAATGGTAGCCTCCTTGGAGGTCGTCTCAAATAATCTTAAAAGGTCCTTCCTAGTTAGGACCTACCTTGCCATCAAATAATATTCCACTTTCAAATAATATTCCACTGTCGGTGATTAGTGATGTGGTTATTTCAGAAGTCTTGAAATGGTCCGCTTTCAAATAATATTCCACTGTCGGTGATTATTGTCGTTGGTATGCCAAGATGAGTCACTATGTTTCTCCAAGTAAATCTTATAATATCAGTGCTTAAACACCCTATATGGTTTACATAGTAAGAATCAACACCATATAGGACTTTCTTCTAGTTTGGATATTAAGACAAAATATTTTAATAGACTTGAGATCCTCTTATAGCACTCGACACTTTAAAATGGTGGTCCAATTCAACTCGCATCCTTAAGAAAATATCACCTATCCACATTGGGTTCAAAAGGTATAAAAATCACCACTTTAGTACACACATTACACCATATGCATTATAAGTGTTTAACATAATTTTTTGGATTTTTTTACAATTTTTAAAATAAAATTTTGAAATTGTTTAAGATTTAAAATCAATTTTTAACATTTAAATGAACATTTTTAAATTGTTTTTAAAAACATTTGGGGAGGAAATTACAATTTTTGAAAGTTAGCAACCGTTTATATTCTGGCATGTGTGTGTGTGTGTGTGCAAATGTGTATACTACCTGCTTGTATTCTATTTGTTGTTATTGTATTTACTTATACGCATAAATTTAACACACTACACACACCATTGGATTGATTTTATCAAAGGATGTTATCATTATTGTTGATCCTTATGCCAACCTTATATCCTAATCAATTGAGAGACTTGAGAACCGGTGTTTAGTAGTTTAAATTATTTACCATGCACAATCCTCAATCGTTAGATTTAAGTCAAACTAGTCAAGTTAATCACAACCGTTCAACCTTAGGTCGATTTCCATATCCTTATACCCTTCCTATATAATCCCTCATCATATTCTCATTTAAGAACTTTTGCTCATTTTTAAAAAGAGAGGGGAGAGAGAGAGAGAGAGAGAGAGAGAGAGAGAGAGAGAGAGAGAGAGATGATAGGTTAAAAAGAGAAACAAATAGAAAAACTTTTTTTGAATGTAAACCAGAGAGAAATGAGTGAGGAAAAATGTTTTTCATTTAGAGGTTTTGAAAACCAGAGAGTAAATCCTTTCAAAGAAATAAAAACTTTTAGGTTTTTCAAAACAAGAGTTTAAGAGTTTGATTTTAGAAGTTTTAGATTCCTCTTAGTCTGGTTCTCCACCAAACAACCCTCACATAAGTTAACCGCTTGTTTTTTCTTCATAAAAACAAGAATCTAGGTTTTGTGATACATTAACACACATATCTATTAGATCTGTTTTTAATATCAGTTATATTTTTTTTTGAAAATATTTCTTTTCACAATACTAATTTTGAGTTGTGGATCTCTATGCATGTTTCAAAATTATTTTAGATTCGCATCTTTTAAAGATTAAATACATTAAATATTAGAACATTTAAAATTTAGATCTGGTTCATTTTATAAAACTGATTCTACGCTATGTGAAATTTGTTTTTATGTAAATAATTTTTAGATATGTTTTTTCTTAAAATATCTAACCAGATCTAGTATTTTAGAAGTGATATGATATTATTCGTTTAGATGTGTGCATATTAGATAATTGTGTAATTTGTAGTATATTTTGTATTAAGTGTGTGCGCGTTCTTGCATGTTCATATAGTTATAGAACACACCAATATCCTTGTCGCACACTTCACTTTAGAAAAATGTGGCCATTTTATTGGAAAAATTGATTCTCGACGTAAAGAGAACTAAGGGTTGGAGGTTAAGATGTTTTCGGATCAGAAATAGTATATGGGAAGTGGATCTCTAACTTTTGGGTATAATTTCTTTCATTTTCTTTGATCATATTTTCATGCTTGTAATCTGTAACCTTATTTCTATTTTAATGGAGTTTGTTTTGTATAGTAGAGGTCACCGTGAATGTCTTCCCATCCTCTGGGGTTTTATTACGTTAAATATTTTGTGTAAAGTTTTCGTGGATGTTCTTAATTCTTACATGTTATCTTCAAGTAACTGAGTTTAATTAGGGTTTTACAATTTATAAAACTTGTTACCAAGTATCGAAAATAATAAGTTTACCTTAATTTTTGTTATATACGACATCTTGTGTAAAATCCTATTTCAACAAATAGGAGTTTCTTCAAAGAGTTTTTTCGGATTCTTAATCATTCCTTTAACTGTGTTAAACATCATGATTGAGTTATTTCAAGTTGTATCAGAGCGGTTTTCAAAAAAAAAATATCCTGAAACTCCTAAAACTATTTTTGTCTTCTAAAAATGGATGAGAAATTTGAGAAACTTGATAACCTCTCTAAACCCCCTATGTTTGATGGACACAACTTTCCTTATTGAAAAGTAAGGATGATTGCATTTATTCAAGTCACTTTGGGTGTTAAACTCTAGGAGACTATAGAAATTGGATATTCACATCCTACTAAGACTTTAACTGAAGGAAGAACACTAAGGGTTAAGAAAATGCTTAGTGAGTTTACAAAGGATGAGAAACCATTGTATTTTTTCTATAACAAGGGTAAAAATTGTATATTCATGACTATAAATGAACATGAGTTTAAGAGAATTTCTATTTTCTCATCATCTAAAGAACCCTGGGACACACTTGTTACAACCCATGAGGGTGACAAGCGTTTTAAGGTTGGGAAAACCCAAATGCTTGTGCAAAAGTATAACACCCTTATGATGGATGGCACAAAGACCTTTGATGACTTCTATATTAAGCTCATAGACATTATCACTAAACTGAATGATAATGGTATTATCTATGATAGAAGGGAAATTGTAAAAAAAATACTTATATCTTTACCAGCTAAGTTTGATAACAACAATTATGCTATATAGGAAATGGATTATCCAAATTCGACTCCAAAAATGTTAAGTAGGAAATTGAGAATGGTGTAGATGGAATTAGAGTATAGAGGAATATGACCTCTACTACTAAGAAATCATCTGGGTTGCATTTAGTCTTTTCTTCTGAAATGACCGTGCCTAAGTTACATGTGCCAAACTATGACTTATAGTTAGGAGAGGACTGTGACCTTGAGTGTATTGATAAACAAATATCCCTCACTTAAAACATTTCAAAAATAATATAAAGTTTAGGAATGTTATGGCAACTAAACAAGGGAAGGTTGAATATCAAAACTTTTAAGTTCTTAAACTCCATGTCCTTAGTGGTGGCAGACAGATTAACAATAGTAATCAGAGGCCAAGTAACATTTAGTGCCATAAGTGTGGTAATAGCAATCATTATGCTAATACATGCAAATGTAATATTATGACTACACCTAAGGCACATGTGTGTAAGACTTAGGACAATTTTAGTGACTCAAAAGATAATGATTCTGAGTCATTCGAAGTACATGAATCATGCATGTATTTTTGTGATAAAATACTATATTCTGATGATAAAGCATGCTTATATCTTGATATTATTATTGATTATATACCTGCCAGCATGTTTGTGGTTAATAATGATGCTATTGTTAATACTTCTGTTGCACCTAAAGTGTTCTCGAGTCATGGTGGAAAATATTCTGACGAATTGAATGGGTGCGTGAGTTCGAAACCAAAAATTGAATCGTTTAGAAGCAATTCCCGTACCTCACTTAGTGAGTCCGATGGTGATGATTTACCTGATATTCAAGAATTGTATTCGAAGACTCTGAAAAAGAGTTCTAAACTTGAGAAAATGGTAAAACACTTAATTGAATGCGTAGATAGCTTAAGTAACATTATTAGGCAGAATAGACGGATTTTCTTAGAAAAGCTTTATTTTGGAACAAAGATACTAGTCTACTTTTGTAGAACTAGAAGAATCTAGAAAAAAATCCTCAAATTTTTTCAAGAAATGTCTTCACATTAAGACAAATGCAAAAGCATAAGATAAAAAAGACAGTTCTAGCAAAATTATCTCAAATGACAAAACTGGCCATGAATTTGACAAAACCCCTAAAGGAACAAATGTTGTTAGTCAAAATATTTTTAAAAATAACTTTGTTTCCTTTCAAAAAGTAAAAAAAAATAGTCTTACAAGACACTAAGACTGTGTGCAGTCCAATGCAGAAGCATGATGACAATGAGAAGTATGTTTGACCTCCCCCCCCCCAAAAAAAAAAAAATAAATAAATTACAGAATATGAGTAGAACTCTAAATTTGTTGCAGTTAAACCTAATTTTAAAAATGCATCCGAGCCTATTTTTAAAGGTTTAGAAGATTGATTCAAACAATCCTCGCATCTATATTATAGATATTGTGATGTTCATAGTCACTCTCTTACTGAGTGTTTTCAAAATAATCTATTTACGCGAGTCTACACTAACTTTAACTATTCTAGGAAAAGAGGCAATACTTATGATCTCCTAAGGCATACCAATAAAAACTCTAACTTTAGAAAGAAAATGAATAGGTCTCTCACCAAAAGAAAGTTAGTAAGGAGAATGACCCAAACCTTTTCTAAATAAAAGGACAAAAAACCTTTTAAAACCAGGGCCATTAGGGTTAAAAAAATATGACATGTTACCCCAACTAAGGTGCAACATTGTTATAACTATGATTAAGGCAGTACCACCTTAGTTGGTGGGTATTTGGATTTTGGGTGTTCAAAACACATGATCGGGGACAAGACTAAACTAAAAAATGTGATTAACTTCTTAGGAGGTAATGTCCTAAACGATGACAGAGTCTCATCCCAGATCATTCGTGAAGGGACATTTCAAGAAGAGGGTCTTCTTTTCCTGAATGACATTATGTTAGTGAAAGGCTTAAAGGCCAATATGCTGAGTATATCCCAATTTTTTTATTATGATCACACAATTACCTTTTCTAAAACTATATGTAAAATATTAAACAAATATGGTAAATGTATCCTTATGGGAAATAGAACTCTAAATAAGTGATGCAAAGTTATTCCCATTGCTGAGTTGTGTATGTTAATAAAATTTGATGATTATGATATGTGGCACAATAGATTGGGCCATACTAATTTTGATAACTTATGCAGATTGAGCTCCGAAGAGTTGGTTAGTGGTTTACCCAAAATTAAAATTTCTTCAAACATTGTTTGTGGTCCCTGCCAAGTTACAAAGATAAGTAAAGTGCTTCACAAGAAAGTTAAGGATATAGTGTGTTCAAAACCAATAGAACTTCTTCATATGGACCTTATAGGTCCCTCCCGTACTATGAGCCTTTGTGGTAACAATTACATTCTTATCACTCTGGATGACTTTACACGGTATATTTGCGTAGCTTTTATGAAAAACAAATTGGACACATTTTGAGAATTTCTTAAAATCCTTTTGAAAATAGAAAATAAAAAGGATACCCAAGTATCACATATAACAAGTGGCAGAGGTGGAGAATTCAAACAGACTTAAGTAGTAGAGTATTTTTTCAGTAACGGATATCAACATGAGTTTAGTGCACCGAAGACTCCACAGAAGAACGATATTGCTGAGAGGAAAAAACGAATGATCCAAGATATAGCTCGAGTTATGTTACACACAAAAGTTCTTTCAAAATATTTTTGGGTTGAGGTAGTTTATATAGCGTGTCACATTCTCAATCGCGTATACCCTAAAAACAATACATAAGGGACCCCATATGAACTTTGGTACAATAAAAGACTAAATTTGAAATACTTTAGAACCTTCAGGAGTGTTATTTACATTTTCAAAGATAAAGAACATCTTTCTAAATTTGACACGCGAAGTGATAAAGGAATTTTATGGGGTATTCCTGAAATAATAGAGCCTATTGCGTCTATAATTTACATATCAAAGTCCTAATGGAATCTATAAATACATTTTTTAATGACACTAACACTGGGAGTGTTCGTACTGGATCAATTATTGTGGATGAGTCAGAAAACCTTTTTGAAAGAGGCTCACCTCAGATAACTAACCCATTATCGATAGAAGTCCCTATAATGCCATCTTGGGTTTTCAAAGACCATCCCCTAGATAAGGTAGTCCGTAACATTGAGGAGCCTGTGAGAACAAGATCACAACTTCAAAATGTGGCAAACTTCGCATGATTTGTTTCTCAAGTAGAATCAAAGAATGTAAATGATGCCCTTAATGAATCTTACTGGATTGATGCCATGTAAGAGGAATTAGCCTAATTTAAGAGTCATGATGTTTGGTATCTTATTCCCCGGCTGAAAGAAAAAGGTTATAATACCAGTTAGATTTTTAAAAATAAAACGGATGAATCTGGGGTAATCATTAGAAACAAAGCAAGGCTAGTAGTGCAAGAATATTCTCAAATATAGGGATTAGACTTCGATGAAACCTTTTCCCTGGTTACGATGCTTGAGGTTGTTTGTCTCCTCATTGCGGTAGCATATCATTTATAAATAAAACTTTTTTAAATGGACATTAAGAAATTTGGTGTTGATAATGCTAAAATTTCATGTACTCCCATTAGCATCATGTCTAAGATATTTAAAGAGGTTTATGGGAAAAATGTTGATCTAAACTTGTATAGAAGCATGATAGGCAGCCTTCTATATCTAACTACATCAAGACGTGATGTTATGTATGTCGTATATACATGCGCACATTATCAATGTGCACCCAAGGAGTCCTATTTATTATGTGTAAAGTGTATTATTAGATATGTTTAGGGAATACAAGAGTATGGCATTTGTTACAGAAAGGATACCTCTAGCTCTATAGTTGCTTAGACAAACGCTAATTGGGCGGGTTGTTTGAGACATAGATAATAACTAGGTCGGTTGGAGCAGTGAGAAACATAATTGTATATCTTTATCAACCATTGAGTATGAGTTCATAGTTGCTGGTAGCTGTTGTGCGCAATTATTATGGATTAAACAAATGTTGCGTTATTATGGTATTATTGAGAACCAATTGAATTTATTATGTGATAATCAGAGTGCCATTAATATCTCTAAAAATTATGTACAACACTCTCGTACCAAGCACATAAGATTAGACATCAATTTATTCGTGAATTGGTAAAGTCTAAAGAACTCCTTATCGAATATCTACAAACTAAAAGACAATTAGATAATCCGTTACTAAGCCCTTGGACAACATTACATTTGAATCTTTAAGGAAATAAATAGGGATGGTTGTGCTTCATTAGTTTACTACCTTATATGTCATATCGTTCTGTCCATATATTGTTAATAATATGTTTATGAGGATCTAGGAAACGATCGGCTCACATATGAAAAAAGATGCCTCCTTTATCTATTTTATGTAGGAGACACCTAATATGACCTGTTGTTATGACTTGGTTGGTAGTTTATTATGTTATATACTCTTTCTTGATTATTTAGCCATTGTCTATTTGAGAAAAATGGGGGAGAAGGATTGAGTCCATCTTGGGACTAACTATCCGATTTTAATTTCTAAATTCGACTAACATGTTATCTCTCTAGCATATTTATACAGGCATTGAAATTTATTCTTCCAGATGTTATGGTATTGGTCTATATCTAGTCGAGTTACGTAAATTATTTTTCTTTTACTTTTATTTTCGATTCTAAGAAGGGTTGGATAGTTAAAATTTGTATAGGGTTAGGAATTTTTTCAGCCTACAAGTACCCTGGTATACTCAAAGGATTTTGCCACTAATGTCCAAAGGGAGAGACTCTAACACCCCATATGGTTGACTTATTAGGAGTCTGCACCATATAGGTCTTTCATCTAGTTTGGATATTAAAACAAAATATTTTAGTAAACTTGAGCTCCTCCTATAGTTCCACACTTTAAGATGGATGGCCACTTCAACTGGAATCCCCAAAAAAATCTTGTTAATCTATATTGGGTTCCAAAGGTATAAAACCCCACATTTTAGGACACACACTGCACCATACGCATTATATGTGTTTAAAATAATTTTCTCGATTTTTTATAATTATTAAATAGATTTTTCAAATTATTTAAATTTAAAATCAATTTTGTAACATTTAAATGAACAATTTTAATTTTTTTATAAAAACCTTTGGAGTTTAGATTATGATTCTTGAATGTTGGCAATTGCTTTTATTTTGGTATGTGTATGTGCAACAAGTGTGTGCTACCGTCTTGTTTCCTATTGGTTGTTACTATGTTTTCTTATACTCAAAAATTTAACACACTACACACACCCTTGGATCTTTTTTATCAAAGAATGTTATTTTAGTATTTTGTATCCGTGTGGTAATATTTTAACCCAATCGTGTGAGAGACTTGATAATCGGTGTTTACCAGTTTAGCTTTTTTACCATGCACGATGCTTAACTGTTAGATTTAGTTCTAATCAATCAATCTAATCACAATCATTCAAACTTAGGTCAGTTTTTAGATCCTTCCATCCTTTCTATAGAATCCCTCGTCGTCTTCTCATTTGAGAACTTTTGCTCATTTTTATAGAGAGAGACGAAAGTGAGAGAGAGAAAAAAAAAGGTAGGCTAGAAAGAGAAACATAGATAAAAACTTTTTTCGTGTGTAAACCGAAGAGATATTAGTGAGGAAAAACATTTTTCATCTAGATCTTTTGAAAACTAGAGAGTAAATCGGTAATACCCCGTATTTTTAATGACTTTTAAAATGGGATTAATTGGAATTAATTGTTGTGTAATTGGAAATTAATCTGGATTTAAATATTACTCGAGAATAAAGTAATATGTGATTTATGTTGAATATTGCTTAGTGATTAAAGTAATATATATGATTATGAATTTACAATTGATTATGACTTTATAAACTTTTCGTGAATTATGTGTACGACAATTATGGTAATTAAGTCAGGACGCGCATTTGAGTTATGTCGGGATTATAATTTAATGAAATAAAAGTGAGTTATTATTATGTCATCCAAATGGTCGTTCTGACTGTGCCGAAGTGTCCGGAAGGGTTCAAATAATCAAAAAAGCCTACTCGGACGTTTGTATAGGGCCTCGGGGTACTTTGGAGCCGAATAGTCACCCCAGAGGGGTAATATGGTCATTTGACTTTGAAGGTGAATAGTATGCACGAATTTGGGAGATTATTTATAAGTTGAAAGGGTTTAGATTATTGATTCATTCTAAAAAACTTATAGAGAAAGAAATTGAGAGAGAGTGAGGAGTTTCTTTGGGGAAAGGGAAGAGTCATTGTGGGAGAACCAAGAGCCAAAAGTCACCACCACCAACCACCACTGGAAGATGACCAGAGAAGGGAAGAACCACCAGTGGACAATCATACCCAATGAACCAGACCTACGAATTAGAGGCAAGTGATTAATTATTGTAAATTTAGAATGTTTATTGTCCATGTTAGGTTGTTTAGAAAATTCTGAAAAGATGCATAATCAAAGAAGAATTATGATGATGTTAATTGAATATTTGAAAGGAGAATGATGTAGGATAGATTTTCTTTTGAGTATAGAATTAGTCCACGAAATTTGGGAGTTATTGATGAAGAAAATCTTAGTTTATATGATGTTCTTCGAGAAATAATAAAATATGTATTTTCTTGAAATTCTGAGAAATATTATGTTTGAATCCAAACTTCTTGATGATTTTAGGTTGTTGATTATTAGAGATCAATTATATATCTTGGTATATTATATGGGATGAGTTGTGGGGAGTTTGGGATTATGTGATAAGAAAATTTGGGTAAATAGCTGGTTTATCGATCGATCGACTCAAGACTATCGATCGATCAATAAGGATGTCCAAATATTTTAATAAGGATGTCCAAATATTTTTACTCATTTAATTTGAATTTAACTATTTACAAAGGGGAAATATGAGTCTGCCAGAGCGGGTCGATCAATCGATGGCAGGGGCTCAATCGATCGATGCGTCGATCGATCGACACTCTTGGTTCGATCGATCGATCAAACAAGTATCGAAATTCTGCAGATTAACAGTTACAGGTTCTATTATCCAACCTCAACCAAATTCAGATTTTTAACACCCAAATTCCCAAAAATGCGTACTACAAACATTATAAACCCAAACTAACAATCTTCTACGTAGAGCATGTGAATTTTCATCAATAACCATGGATTAAAAGGGGAAAAACTTATATAAACCTTATGAACCCTAGAAATTTATTTAACATTGTTATAATCAATATTTTTCCAGAATTTCTTCTTATAAAACATCATAAATCCGTGGTTCAACCTCTACATATGAAGGGGAATTTCCAGATTTCCATTTATATCATTACTACATGCAATTTCCTATCTCCAATATGATTTTTCTTCCATGAAACTCATCCTAATCAACCCTAAACTAACATGAGTGATGCATTAATGAAAATAAGCAAGATAAAAACTTGCCTGGAAATTTCAGAGTTCTGATTTGTGGACTAATTTGGTGTGGTTGCATTCCCCGTCGCGCGTTCTATGCGTTGGTTGTGGTGGCGGTGCAACCGGATAAATTTTCGTCCTAGAACACCTTGGTAAACTATCTCCTTCCCTCTCCTATGGACGTCACTTGTATTTGGTTGTGTTAACCCTATAAGGCAACCTTAGACATCTGATATAACCCTTGAAAATTCGTGGGTTTAATTGCCCAAAATTACAAAATGTCCAAAATGCCCTCCCGGGGCGCTAAATAAGCCTAAAAATGCCCCGAGACCCAAACTAAACCCTCGGGTACACTTTTCTGACTATCTCGACCCTTACGGACACTTTGGCGCACTCAAAACAACCATACGAGCAACTTATAATTTATTCACTTTTATTAATCAATATTTGTCCCGACGCGACACGGACGCGTCCCGACTCAAATTTCCAAAATTGTCATTTTATTCACTCTTGACATTTAATAGAACCAATATTATATATTACTCTTCTCATTAGTAATATTCAACAAGTTTCCCATAATTACTAACTCACATCACGTTAATAATTATAAAGTAATTAATTTTCGGATTTATATTAAATTAAGAACTCACATTAAATTTAATAAATCCCCAAATTTATAAAGAATAAAAATACAGGGTATTACACTCTCTAAATTCTCATACAAAATGGAAGCATTGGTCACTTTTCTCATCCCAGAAATAGTCTTATTATCAGTCATTTAGGTTTTGCTGATGAAATAATAATATTTTTAATGGTGCCAAAAGGAGACT
Source organism: Sambucus nigra (assembly GCA_949130495.1). Taxonomy (NCBI): domain Eukaryota; kingdom Viridiplantae; phylum Streptophyta; class Magnoliopsida; order Dipsacales; family Adoxaceae; genus Sambucus; species Sambucus nigra. The sequence continues at coordinate 123,388,571 of OX422218.1, read as the reverse complement.
AAATGCATTAATGAAGTACCTCAATGATTATGAAAAACATTAGGTCAGTTGATAAACAAGGCCAAAAGCTAATTCATAGTTCCTCTCAAAGCCAATTACAAAAGGATTAGGTCTATTTAATCAATAATTGGTCTATCACTGGGAAAAGGTCCTATTAAATATCTAGGTTGCCTTCTGTATAAGGAAGAATACAAGTAATTTACTTTAAAATTTTGATTGAAACATTATATTAAAAGTAGCTCAATGGAAATCCAAATTCCTCCCCTATGCTGGAAGACTTCTCCTCATAAAATCAGTGTTAAGTTCAATGATTGTTTATTCTCTAACTGTTCTTTAACCACCCAAAATCATTTTTAAGAGAATTAATAAGATATTAAGTGACTTCTTTTTGGGTGCTAATAAACAATTTGGAAGGAAATACCATTGGATAAAATTGAGGGAGATATGTTATAACACAGAAGAAGAAGGTTTTGGGATTAGAAGCATGAAAGACATTTCTAAAGATTCTAGATGGATATTAGCTTGGAACTACATCAAAGGCAATAGTTTATGTGTTAAATTCATGAAATGCAAATACAAAAAAGTGTCTGGCTCCAACGAATCATTGGTAATGCAAAGATTCAGGAATTACGTAAATGACTGTAGATGGGAATTTCATCATTAAATCAACTCACCTAATGATTAAATAAAAAAAATAACTTCTATGGTTCTGAAATGTTTTTGGGATAAAACTATTCCTTATAAAATATCCATCATGCTCTAGAGAGGCTTCTTAAACATTGTACCGCTAGAGGATAATATTAAATATATAGGCATTGCAATTTACTATCTCTGCAAATTTTGCTATAAGAACTCAGAAGAGCTAGAGAATTTATTCATCAGTGACCCTATTGAAAAATAGGTGTGGTCTTACTTTGCTGATTTACTTGGAATTAAACTGTGTTTTAGATCTTTTACAAGCATGCTAATGGAATGGTGGTTGAGAATACTAAATAATGAGGTTATAAAGTTTATTAAAAGGTTATTCCATATTGTATTTATGGGATATTCAAAAACATAAAAATCTATCTATTTGTGAAAGGATCAAAATGGATCCAAGTAAAATAATACATCAAGTAATCTTATCTATTCATTCCGTTGCAAGTAATTATCCACTGAAATGTGGAAAGAGCAATTCAGACCTGACATCCATGTTTTAAATCTAACTTGGATATAAAATTACAAATCAGATTCTTCCAATCTACTCAAAAAGGCATGTTACAAATATAATGAAATTGTACACTGATGGAATATCAAAAGGTAGTCCAGGAATCTCTGGTTTTGGTGGCATTCTTAGAAATGGCATGGGGGAGTTTATTTGGGCATTCTCAGATTATGGAGGTACTAATACTAATAATGTGGTAGAAGCTAAGGCTATTCTTCAAGGTCTCAAAATATGCAAACAAAGGATGATGATTAGTATTTATATAGAGTCAGATTCTAAAATGCTAATTGATATTCTTAATTAGAAGAAGACAAACATTCCCTGGAGAATTAAAATCATCATCAAAGATATTCTTTACATGTCAAAAGGTATGGATGCCACGTTCATTCATTATTATAGAGAGACTAATTGTCCAGCTAATTCTATGGCTAATCTTGGAGTTTACAACAAAATCAAGTTTTTTAAGCTTTCAAATATCTTCCCAGGAGCACTAAAGTCTATTTAAACATGAATAAATGGAAAGTTCTGAATTTCAGAGTTAAAATAAAGACTCAATAAGTAGAAATCGAAGATTAAATTAGAGATGCATTGTTATGGAAATATTTATAAATTCCCAAGTTTAATTTTAGAGCATTTCTTTATTTTAATGGGGATATTTATAAATCCCCAAATTTATAACTTTTTAAAGTTAACTTATGGGGCTTAAAAATTAATTTATAAGTATAATCTTTATGTTCTAGAGCTTATAAATTCCACTAGAGAGGCTATTTCTCTATGATTTTTAATAATATGTGTGGGGGTACAATCCCTCTTCATTTAAAAAAAAGAGATTTAAACTCCTCTTAATATGGTTCTCCACTAAACAACCCTCACATAGGCTAGACACTGATTTTTGTTCATGAAATTAAGAATCTAACTTCTGTAATACATTAACACACATATGTATTAGTGTTGACATCCTGAGGCTCGCGGTCGAGGGGGATTCTCCCATTGTGGATACCTACATTCTTCCCCTTCTGGCATGCGCACAAGATTGTGTCATTTATTGTAATACCCCGTATTTCTATGTATTTAGAATTTAATTAATTCAACTATTAAATAAAAAATACGTGAAAGAATTTAAATTCTGTGAGTAGAGTAATTTAATGTAACCTTATATTTAAATTACGTGAGTAGAGTAATTTAAAATGATATAAATGTTAAATGAGATTTTTTATATTATAAGTTGATTTACTATAAATGACTTGTGAATGACTTATGAATTTACTTTACGTCATAACGAGTGACATGGACGTATAGGACTTAAATCTCAACCAAAAGCCAAAAATGGGCTAACGAGTGGTCGAGATAAAATTTTTATATGAGTGACTCAAATGACAATTTAGAGGTCACGGTTAGCTCCGGAAGGGTCAAAATAGTATACCTAGGAGTACTAGTTGGGTCCCGAGACATTTTTGGGCTAAACCGAGACCGTTCAGGGGCATTTTAGTCTTTTAAAATGTAGGAGTGAAAAGACCTACGAATTTTGGAGTCTTTTACTATTTGATTAAATAAGGGGCTAGGGTTAGAAACCAGATAACTAACGGAGAATCCATTTGAGAGAAAAGAGAAGTCTTTATCAAAGCATAAAAAGAGAAGTGTGAGAGATTCAAAGAAATTCTTGCAATTCAAGCAATTGAAGAGGGAAGATTGAAGGGGACAAATAATCAAACTCTGCATCAATCATCTCTGAATCAAGGCAAGTGGTTATATACAAAATTTAAATCTGAGTTATAATATCCATCCATAAGATGAGTAGAAAAAAAATTGTTTTGTGAATAATTCTTGAAGAAGGATTTGATTTAAATGCATGTTTGGGACATGACTTGCATGTAGATAGATTTACACATGTAGAGGATTGAATAATAGAATAAATCTTATTGCTATTACGAAATATAAATCTGAGTATGTTATGATTTAAGATAAATAAGCCATATATCCAGGGTTTTCAGAAAATAAGGATATTGGTGGTTTTTGGATGATTTTCATAGAGATTTGATGATATATTCATGTTAGGAATAGACTCTATACATATATATGTTGATTGGTTATGTTAATAGAGAGTTCCAGGAGGTTTAAAGGAGTTTTGAGTGGTTAAAACTTAAGAAAAATGTAACAGGACGAAACTGCCCAGAAGAGTCGATCGACCGACTATAAAGATCGATTAACCAACATTCATCAGTCGATCGATCGATGATAAAGGTCGATTGATCGACCTTTTCTTTTTTCTAGAAAATCTTGTTGAGTTAATTTTCTTCGATGGCCGTCACTTATTGGGAAGTTTGGAGTGGTTTTATTCCTATCCGAGGACTTGATAAGGACCATTAGGTAGAGAGCTAAGACCCATCATAGTCATTGAGAGAAAGACTTAGAAAATGAATTGATAAGTGTAAAATGAAGGGGTCGAGTATCGGAAGTGGTGAATTTAAGTTACGAGGAGAGTTAACATAGATTCAATATAATTATCGGTAGGATAGAGATGGATTAGCTACTGAAATAATTAGAGGGGTAACTAGGGCCCTTAGAGTAGTTCATATACTCAATTAAATGCGATAGTGAGATAAATCATAAATTAATAAGTATGTTTAATATAAGAGAATAGAATATTACGTACGGACATGATTGATAGATCGGGTGTGTACCTACTGAATTTTATGAACTTTTAGGTTAAGATAAGAATACCTAAATTAACTATGTTAGGGTCGATGAGATATTTTGAACTAACATAGGGTTATTATATGTTTGGGGTCGATATATAATGTCGAACCAAACCTTAGAACTGTTATTGTGATGAAAGAGTTCCGAACCAGAATATGTGTATATAAATAGTTGGGGTCGATGTATTATTCCTAACCAACTCTTACTTGGGGTCGACGAATCATTCCAAACCAAGAGTCCTTTATGTGTGTTATAAGGACATATTAGTGATAACTAATATTTAGTATATATATTCTGTGATAAATATATATACCGTATGTATAATCTACTGACATGAAATAGTATATAACAAGATGGAAGAATCACATTAAGTAGTAATTAAGCATTGAGACTTAATTATAAAAGAATAAGGATAACAAGAGATGAATAAGTTATCTATGTATATAACATATGAGATATGGTGATTATTAAATTACTGCGTGAGCGATATGGGAACTTAGAGAGTAGATAAGTTCAGTGGAGTATCTTAGACTAGTTAGCTTGGTTAGTATAGCTAGGTGGGTTAAGTACCAACGTTAGGCGTGCACTATAGGATAGGTTTGAGGTAACTAAAGAGAGTGTACGAAGTCTTAACATGTATAATCAATAACTCATATTTGTGATAACTTCTTGCTAAACATTTTCAAAATGTTTTGAGTACCAACTCTTTCTATGTAAAATCTTTTCAAAAACCTTTTAGGTTCCCGGCCACAGGGACACCCAGCGTTGACTTCATTCCAGGGATTTCAGAGCTGTAGCATAGGTGGATGTTATAGGGCCTTACTTAGACGATTTTCTTTTTCAGATCTAGTGTAGGATCTGAGATTTAGTACTCTCAGTTTGGGACATTTTGTCCACTCTTTACATTTTCAGTTATTTTGATTTGTCGAATATTGAGTTAGTTTTATTTTCAGCCGTGGTTTTCGGCAAGACTTCATTTTATTCAGTTATTTGTGATGGTTGGTTTTCGTAATGCTTGAATTATATTATTTCCGCATGAGTTGTTTTATTTTCTTAATGAAGATAAAATTTGGCACTAGATTACTTTCACTTAGGTTGTTAGTAATTAAAAAGTTTTCGACAGTGATGCTAAGAATGAACAATTTAAGACCTGTTTTAAATTTAATTAAGGCTTAATCACCCAAGGTTTACTTAGGCGGGGTGTCACATATGGTATTCGAGAATCAAGTTCTAGTGTCCATAGGATCTGTATATCTTAATACGTTTTAGCATAGCGTTCGATTGTATTAGAGCCCTACTATTAGGACTGTTGATTCATTTTCTGATTTTGAGATTTCGTAAATCTGCTATTAGATTTTGTATAAACTGTGTACTTATACAATTCAATCTATTTTCAGATGCCACCAAGGAGACAGCGAGCGGAGAGGGCCGAGGCCATGGAGGAGGTGAGGGAGACTCATCAGGAGCCACAGGTGCTGCCACCCCCACCCCCACCCAAGATGATTTCCACTACTCAGGTTGCAGTGATAATGGCTCAGCTGGTCGAGACAGCGATGAAGGCCATGGAAGCCAATTTTCCTCAGCCCCAGTTACCGCCTCCCGTGGAACCAGCACTTCAGGCCCCAGCAGGACCATTTACTTGGCAGCGAGTCAGAGAGACTTTTCAGAAAGGGCATGCACCTGAGTTTCAGGGTAGTACCGATGTAGTGGAGGAGTGCAACTAGAAGAAAAATATCCAGCGCCACCTGTGAATGCTTAAGTGTACCGAGGTACAGAAACAAATTCTAGTGACTTTTCATCTGTCAGGAGTGGCCTTACAGTGGTGGGAGTAAGTTACCACCGTCGAGGAGAGGGACACAATGACAATTTATGCGTTTTGGGTGCGATTTGACCACAAGTTGTGACACCCCGCCTATTAAACCCAGGGTGATCAGTCCTAAATTAAATTAGAAAACGTTTCCCTATTCGTTCATTCTTAGCATCACTGTCGCCTTTTTTTAATTACTAACCACCTAAGTGAGAAAATTAGACTCGTGCCAAATTTTATCTTACTTTACTTCAAAGGAAATACTCATGCGAAAACATAATAATTTAAACAACCACAATTAACTGAAATCAACCATTCACATCTAAATAAACTGACCGAATAAACCATCGACTCAAATCCAATAAATGTAAAGACAGATAATAAAAATCTCCGCAAGTCTGACATATATTCTAAATAAAGCTGAGAGCGACATGCTCGAGTAACTGATAGAAATTTCTACACTAGAAGTGAAAAGAATGAGGCGCGTATCAAACTCCCGCAACATCCACATATGTTGCACAACGATTCCCTGGAATGAGTCAAGTTTGGCGTCCCTATGGCTGGACACCTAAAAGATTTTTAAAAATATTTATAGCAAGGGTTAGAACCCAAAATGTTTGGAAAATATTTAACAAATGATTAACTTGCAGTAATAAATATTTATGCATGCTCTTTATATTTTACTTAGTGTCGCACTCCCTTGAGAATATCCTCACCCCTCCTCGAATGTGTACACTACTAACGCCTTAATTAATTTCCCTAGTTATTTATCCCAAAACTAGATAACAGATATAACCCCTTGCAACCAGCCTACTGTAACCGAGTATGTAATAATTACGATTTCTAAGTTATTATCAACTTTAACTTAATTAATCATTCCCCTTCTTAAATTCATATAACATTCACACCCGTTCTACATATCATACAATTCAAGGCATGTATTAATTTACTCGTATATAATTATTTATCCCATTATATACGTATAGTCTTATTACAACAATCACACATATGTTGAAATAATAATTAATAATGAACATACTCCCAAGTAATAACTCACCGGATGTATATTCTCTAAAGTGCTATCTCACTAGGTGTATTCTCATAACTACCCCAAGTCAGAATCGCTCACTAACTTGGTTAATAACATAAATATTGGAGGCGGTCATATTCCTTACCTGAAAGTGAGATGCCCCTCACCCATATAATGAATGCTATGACCTAGAGATATGCTCTCCCTACTCCTCAAGCTAGGGGATTCACCCTCTATGTGCAACCTTCCCTGATAGCACTAAAGTATATATAAAAATAATATCTAGCCACTCGTATTAATGCAGACACCATATATATATATATATATATATATATATATATAAATACCAAGGCCATACCCTGTACTATGTCCGTAACACAAGCCTATACAAATTATCATGAGTTTATGCTCCAACCCTGATTATTAATTAATTTGCACGTTAATTAATTAAATTACTTTTGGTGTCGTCCAACCAATATATTCGAATTCGCCCTCGTGGCCAAATTATAAAATAATACCCGAGTCTAAATCCACGACTCCAAATTAATTAGTTTTAAATCTAAATTAATTTAACACCTTGGTATTGCTCAACCAATATACCCGGACTCGCCCACTCGATCCGTATTTAATTATTTTGGAGTATTTATCCCCAAAATTTACCATAGCGTGTCACACATAAATTCCTCCCAACCCCAATTAATTTCCTTCATATTTGTTAGGAATTAATGTTCCATAGTTATTTCTCACTAACTAAAGTATGGAGGAGAATTCTTAATTAATTTCCCTTATATATTAAAACTTACGGACCTGTCAAAAATCCCGGACCATCGATCGATCGATCCTAGCCAGCGATCGATCAATCGAACATGTCTTCTTCTTCTTCTTCTTCTCCGAGAGCCCGTTTCTCCATGGACAAAAACATTAAAATCCCAACTCCTTATACAACCTAACCCAAGTCCTCTCATCAGTATAACACCCCCAGAACATCATAAGGAACCCCCATAAAGTCCCCAAATCTCGTTTAATTTCCGTTCTCTACTGTTTTTTTAAATTGAGGAAAAACTGAGTTATTCGTTAATCGGTCAAAATACCAAATTATTGACTCAATTTCATTCATAATTCGTCTGGGTTTATCACAACTAAGGTAAATATCTATTCATAATCATGTCACGACATAAATTCCTACACCAATTTCCATCTTGTGCTCCAATTACAAAAACCCCATTTTTGTACCCGTTTATCTCCAAAACGAACTTTAGGTATTTGCAACACATAAATATGATGTGAAAACACAAATACATGCTACATCAAGTTAACTACTTGCCTTATGGTTTCGTAGGGTCTGATCTGGAGTTGTGATTCTCAAGGTTGATGATGAAATTCCCCCTTTTGTCTCTTTCCTTTGTCCCCCAAATTGGTTCCTAGTGTCTTTAACTCCTCCTTAGGGTTTTTTGTCCCACTATGTGTTTTCTAATCTCATATCAGTCGTTCCCCTTTTCTTTTCAATTAAGTAATTAAACTTAATCCCGTTTTTAGCCTAATGGTCCAAGCCCAAGTGACCCAAATACCCCCGTGTGGGGCTGGATATGCCTAAAAACGTCATGTGACCCATTTACTACCCCTGGGTACACTTTTCCAACTATTTCTGCCCATCCGGACTCAACCGTACACTCAAAATTGACATCCGAATTAATTTATAAAAATTCTTATCTCACACCCAAATTTGTCTATACCGACTCCCGACTGAGATAAATAAATGCCCCGTTACTAATACCCGTATTGAGGTAAATAAATTATTACTATTCACTTAGTAATTAAATTTTCCTAAATATTAATCATTCACTCTCCGATTAATATTTAAATAAATATTACCATAATTAATTCAATTAAAATTATGACACACACGTAATTAAAAATTTCTCGAATTAATTAAATATTAAATTCATAAAATTACGGGGTGTTACATACTCCCCCCCTTACAAAGGAATTTCATCCTCGAAATTAGGTCGTACGTGTGGTGAATAGCTCTGGATATTGTTCCCGCATATCCTCCTCCCGCTCCCAATTAGACTCGTCAACGTTGTGATGACCTTACTATACTCTAACTAGTGTAACAACCTTGGATCGTAACTCGCGCTCACTACGGTCTAGAATAACCACCGATCTCTCTTCATACAAGATGTGTGGCTGCAAATCAATTTCCTCTAGTGGAATGTGCCTGAAGGCCCTCTCGCTCCTTCGATATTTCGTTAGCGATGCCATATGGAACACGTTGTGTATCCATTGAAGATGCTCTGGCTATCCCAGTATATATGCTACCGGCCCCACCCTCTCAATAATAGGGAAAGGTCCCATGTACCTCGGTCCTAATTTACCCTTCTTGCTGAACCTCATCACCCCTTTCATAGGGGACACCGGGACTAATACCTGATCCCCAACCTCTAACTCCACATGTCTCTGTGAAGCATCAGCATAACTCTTTTGCCTATCCTGATCTATCTGAATCCTCCCTCGAATAAACTCTAACTTGTTGTTCCCCACCTCTGACCATCAGGCGGGTGAATGACAAGGACTCCCGTACAGTGCCTATAACGGTGCCATGCCAATCGTGAATTGGTAAGAGTTGTAATACACGAACTATACCAAAGGAAGATATCTCTACCATCCTCCCCCAAAGTCTAAAATGCACATTCTGAGCATGTCTTCTAGCATCTGATTGACTCTATTAGTCTGCCCGTCGATCTGTGGGTGATAAGCTGTACTCAAACGTAGCTCTATGCCTATGGCCTCCTAAAAGCTCTGCCAAAAATGGGCAACAAAAATCTTGTCTCTTTCAGACCCAATATTTACCTGTACATCGTGAAACTTAACAATCTCCACTATGAATAGCTACGTGTAGCGCATCGATTCAAAGTCTGTGCTGACCGACAGGCAGTGGACCACCTTGGTCAACCGATCCACAATGACCCATATGGAGTCATGACCCATTTGCGATGTAGGTAACCCTGTAATAAAGTCCATGGAGATGCTCTCCCACTTCCACACGGGAATCTATAGTAGCTATAGCATACCTGGAGGTCTCTAATCGTCAACATTCATGGGCTGACACGTGGTATATTTCGAGACAAACTCTTCTATGTCCCTTTTCATTCCAACCCACCAATACTATCTCCTCATATCTTGGTATATATTATCCCCGTCGGGGTGTACCGCAAATATCGAACCATGGGACTCTGTCATAATACCATGACTCAAATCCTCATTCTCTAGCACAATTAACCTCCCATTTAGGCATAGGCCTCCTTTCGAGCTGATCGAGTAACCCTCCACTCCCTCAGCTAACAGTTGGCGTACCATATCCTGGAAAATCTGGTCCTCTGCCTGAGCCCTCACAACTCGCATAATGATCTCCGGTGTGATGGATAAAGCTGACATGCATGCCCTGGATACATCATCCTCATATTTAAGCTCTCTCCACTTCGCTTTCCAGACCTATGATATCTCCCCTGTTGGTCTCTAGCTCAATGCGTTTGCCACCACATTAGCCTTGCCAGGATGATACTGAATATCAAAATGGTAGTCTTTCACGAATTCTATCCACCTCCTCTGCCTTATATTCAGATCCTTCTGTGTGAAGATATAATAAAGTGACTTGTGATCCATGAATAGGGTGAACTTCTCTCCCAGCAGATAATGTCTCCATATCCTCAAGGCAAAAATGACCACTGCTAGCTTTAGGTCATGAGTACGGTAATTCCTCTCTTTGGGATTTAGCTTTCTTGATGAATAAGCTATAGTCCTCTCCTCTTGCTGAAGCACACCCCTAAGTCCCTGTAAGGATGCGTCGGTGTAAACTCGATACTCTAGTCCTACCCTCGACAAGGCAAGTACTGGTACAGATGTCAACTTGTCCTTTAGCTCATCAAAAGATAATTGACAATGATCACTCCAAATAAAAGGCACTCCTTTCCGAGTCAGATTCGTCAAAGGGACCACAATTTTTAAGAACCCCTTAATGAATCGTCTATAATAACCTGCTAGTCCCAGGAAGCTACGCATCTTGGTTGGTGTCGTGGGCTGCCCCGACTCCCTCACTGTCGATACCTTACTCATATCCACCGTAATACTCCAGTCTGACACCACATGACTAAGAAAATTTACCTCCCATAACCAAAATCCACACTTCCTGAACCGGGCATAAAGTTGATGATCCCGTAGCGTCTGTAGAACCATACGCAGATGCTCTGCATGCTCCCCCTTAGTACGTGAGTAAATTAGGATGTCATCAATGAATATGATGACAAACTGGTAGAGATACTCCCTGAAAACCCTATTTATGAGATCCATGAACACTGTTGGCACATTGGTGAGCCCGAATGGAATCACCCTGAACTCGTATGATCCATACCGTGACAGGAAAGCGGTCGTAGGAACATCCTCCTCTAGGATATGCAGCTGATGATACCCTGACCTCAAATCGATCTTGGAGAAGTAAGATGTCCCTCTCAATTGGTCAAATAAATTATCAATTCTAGGCAATGGGTACTTATTCCGTATCATCACCTTGTTCAACTCTCTATATTACATAAATAAACGAAGTGAACCATCTTGCTTCTTCACAAATAACACCGGTGCACCCCACAATGATGTACTCCACTGAATGAAACCGTGGCCTAGGAGCTGCTGAATCTGCTCTCTCATCTCAGGCGTCTCTGAAGGGGCCATACGATAAGGTGCTCGAGCAATCGGTTTCGTCCACGGTGCTAAATCAATTATAAACTAGATTTCCCTACTGGGTGGCAACCCTAGTATTTCCTGGAACACATCCTCGGAGTCCCTTGCTACCATAATCAAATCGAACGAAACTACCACCTCCTATGAGGTTTCCTCCTCGATATAATATACGTGGGTGCGTGACCCTCCCTCGGGTAGAGGCATCGCTATTAGGAACATTTACTATCCCGGAATGGATAACAATAATGTCCACTCATAACAATCTATAGTTGCTCGATAACCTGCCATCCAATCCATACCTAGGATGACATCACACCCCTCCATATCTAACACTAAGAGGTCCACCGCTAAACTAAGCCTCCCGATCAAAATGTCTACTTCCTGACAAATCGAGTGAATCAATTCCCTATAGCCTACTGGTGATTCTACACACATACGGAGACTACCTGCGGTCTCTAGTAACCCGACCCATTTAGTAAATTTAGATTTAATGAATGAATGAGATTCTCTTATATCAAAAAGTATCCTACCCTCATGACCATGGATGAAAAACATACCCTAAACCGCTGGCGGTGCCTGCTGTGCTGGAGGATTAGAAACATCTCGGATGTTATACACATGCCCGTGGTGTATTTACCCCTACTACTGTGGGGCTGGTAGAGTCAGTGTTACTGGCAGCATCTGTCCCTACTGCCCCTGTTGGGCACCCTACTGTTAGCCTCTACCCCTGTGCGGGTATTCCCTCTTAAAGTGTCCGATTTGTCTACAAACAAAATAGAATCTCTGATCGTCCCCTTATCGCTGGCCTTGTTGGACCTGACAAGCCTAGCCCTGCTGGCCTCCCCCATTATTCCCTTGGCCCTGATGGACCTGAGGAACCTACTGCTGCTAATTTGGGTCGGGTGACACGACTCAGAATGTGTCTCTAAAGTGTGTACTCTATAGGCTCAAGTGCAAGCCTGTCGTTCAAGTAATAATCCGACAAGTCGGGTATCGATCCTCAGGGAAAAAGGACAACGGAGTTGTGACGACGGGATAAGATAGAGGAATCCTAACGTTGACTCTAAGAAGAAAAGAAAAAAAATGATTTGGTCGTTTGGGATTGATTAAACTAAATGCAATATATTCGAATTCGCCCTCGTGGCCAAATTATAAAATAATACCCGAGTCTAAATCCACGACTCCAAATTAATTAGTTTTAAATCTAAATTAATTTAACACCTTGGTATTGCTCAACCAATATACCCGGACTCGCCCACTCGATCCGTATTTAATTATTTTGGAGTATTTATCCCCAAAATTTACCATAGCGTGTCACACATAAATTCCTCCCAACCCCAATTAATTTCCTTCATATTTGTTAGGAATTAATGTTCCATAGTTATTTCTCACTAACTAAAGTATGGAGGAGAATTCTTAATTAATTTCCCTTATATATTAAAACTTACGGACCTGTCAAAAATCCCGGACCATCGATCGATCGATCCTAGCCAGCGATCGATCAATCGAACATGTCTTCTTCTTCTTCTTCTTCTCCGAGAGCCCGTTTCTCCATGGACAAAAACATTAAAATCCCAACTCCTTATACAACCTAACCCAAGTCCTCTCATCAGTATAACACCCCCAGAACATCATAAGGAACCCCCATAAAGTCCCCAAATCTCGTTTAATTTCCGTTCTCTACTGTTTTTTTAAATTGAGGAAAAACTGAGTTATTCGTTAATCGGTCAAAATACCAAATTATTGACTCAATTTCATTCATAATTCGTCTGGGTTTATCACAACTAAGGTAAATATCTATTCATAATCATGTCACGACATAAATTCCTACACCAATTTCCATCTTGTGCTCCAATTACAAAAACCCCATTTTTGTACCCGTTTATCTCCAAAACGAACTTTAGGTATTTGCAACACATAAATATGATGTGAAAACACAAATACATGCTACATCAAGTTAACTACTTGCCTTATGGTTTCGTAGGGTCTGATCTGGAGTTGTGATTCTCAAGGTTGATGATGAAATTCCCCCTTTTGTCTCTTTCCTTTGTCCCCCAAATTGGTTCCTAGTGTCTTTAACTCCTCCTTAGGGTTTTTTGTCCCACTATGTGTTTTCTAATCTCATATCAGTCGTTCCCCTTTTCTTTTCAATTAAGTAATTAAACTTAATCCCGTTTTTAGCCTAATGGTCCAAGCCCAAGTGACCCAAATACCCCCGTGTGGGGCTGGATATGCCTAAAAACGTCATGTGACCCATTTACTACCCCTGGGTACACTTTTCCAACTATTTCTGCCCATCCGGACTCAACCGTACACTCAAAATTGACATCCGAATTAATTTATAAAAATTCTTATCTCACACCCAAATTTGTCTATACCGACTCCCGACTGAGATAAATAAATGCCCCGTTACTAATACCCGTATTGAGGTAAATAAATTATTACTATTCACTTAGTAATTAAATTTTCCTAAATATTAATCATTCACTCTCCGATTAATATTTAAATAAATATTACCATAATTAATTCAATTAAAATTATGACACACACGTAATTAAAAATTTCTCGAATTAATTAAATATTAAATTCATAAAATTACGGGGTGTTACATACTCCCCCCCTTACAAAGGAATTTCATCCTCGAAATTAGGTCGTACGTGTGGTGAATAGCTCTGGATATTGTTCCCGCATATCCTCCTCCCGCTCCCAATTAGACTCGTCAACGTTGTGATGACCTTACTATACTCTAACTAGTGTAACAACCTTGGATCGTAACTCGCGCTCACTACGGTCTAGAATAACCACCGATCTCTCTTCATACAAGATGTGTGGCTGCAAATCAATTTCCTCTAGTGGAATGTGCCTGAAGGCCCTCTCGCTCCTTCGATATTTCGTTAGCGATGCCATATGGAACACGTTGTGTATCCATTGAAGATGCTCTGGCTATCCCAGTATATATGCTACCGGCCCCACCCTCTCAATAATAGGGAAAGGTCCCATGTACCTCGGTCCTAATTTACCCTTCTTGCTGAACCTCATCACCCCTTTCATAGGGGACACCGGGACTAATACCTGATCCCCAACCTCTAACTCCACATGTCTCTGTGAAGCATCAGCATAACTCTTTTGCCTATCCTGATCTATCTGAATCCTCCCTCGAATAAACTCTAACTTGTTGTTCCCCACCTCTGACCATCAGGCGGGTGAATGACAAGGACTCCCGTACAGTGCCTATAACGGTGCCATGCCAATCGTGAATTGGTAAGAGTTGTAATACACGAACTATACCAAAGGAAGATATCTCTACCATCCTCCCCCAAAGTCTAAAATGCACATTCTGAGCATGTCTTCTAGCATCTGATTGACTCTATTAGTCTGCCCGTCGATCTGTGGGTGATAAGCTGTACTCAAACGTAGCTCTATGCCTATGGCCTCCTAAAAGCTCTGCCAAAAATGGGCAACAAAAATCTTGTCTCTTTCAGACCCAATATTTACCTGTACATCGTGAAACTTAACAATCTCCACTATGAATAGCTACGTGTAGCGCATCGATTCAAAGTCTGTGCTGACCGACAGGCAGTGGACCACCTTGGTCAACCGATCCACAATGACCCATATGGAGTCATGACCCATTTGCGATGTAGGTAACCCTGTAATAAAGTCCATGGAGATGCTCTCCCACTTCCACACGGGAATCTATAGTAGCTATAGCATACCTGGAGGTCTCTAATCGTCAACATTCATGGGCTGACACGTGGTATATTTCGAGACAAACTCTTCTATGTCCCTTTTCATTCCAACCCACCAATACTATCTCCTCATATCTTGGTATATATTATCCCCGTCGGGGTGTACCGCAAATATCGAACCATGGGACTCTGTCATAATACCATGACTCAAATCCTCATTCTCTAGCACAATTAACCTCCCATTTAGGCATAGGCCTCCTTTCGAGCTGATCGAGTAACCCTCCACTCCCTCAGCTAACAGTTGGCGTACCATATCCTGGAAAATCTGGTCCTCTGCCTGAGCCCTCACAACTCGCATAATGATCTCCGGTGTGATGGATAAAGCTGACATGCATGCCCTGGATACATCATCCTCATATTTAAGCTCTCTCCACTTCGCTTTCCAGACCTATGATATCTCCCCTGTTGGTCTCTAGCTCAATGCGTTTGCCACCACATTAGCCTTGCCAGGATGATACTGAATATCAAAATGGTAGTCTTTCACGAATTCTATCCACCTCCTCTGCCTTATATTCAGATCCTTCTGTGTGAAGATATAATAAAGTGACTTGTGATCCATGAATAGGGTGAACTTCTCTCCCAGCAGATAATGTCTCCATATCCTCAAGGCAAAAATGACCACTGCTAGCTTTAGGTCATGAGTACGGTAATTCCTCTCTTTGGGATTTAGCTTTCTTGATGAATAAGCTATAGTCCTCTCCTCTTGCTGAAGCACACCCCTAAGTCCCTGTAAGGATGCGTCGGTGTAAACTCGATACTCTAGTCCTACCCTCGACAAGGCAAGTACTGGTACAGATGTCAACTTGTCCTTTAGCTCATCAAAAGATAATTGACAATGATCACTCCAAATAAAAGGCACTCCTTTCCGAGTCAGATTCGTCAAAGGGACCACAATTATTAAGAACCCCTTAATGAATCGTCTATAATAACCTGCTAGTCCCAGGAAGCTACGCATCTTGGTTGGTGTCGTGGGCTGCCCCGACTCCCTCACTGTCGATACCTTACTCATATCCACCGTAATACTCCAGTCTGACACCACATGACTAAGAAAATTTACCTCCCATAACCAAAATCCACACTTCCTGAACCGGGCATAAAGTTGATGATCCCGTAGCGTCTGTAGAACCATACGCAGATGCTCTGCATGCTCCCCCTTAGTACGTGAGTAAATTAGGATGTCATCAATGAATATGATGACAAACTGGTAGAGATACTCCCTGAAAACCCTATTTATGAGATCCATGAACACTGTTGGCACATTGGTGAGCCCGAATGGAATCACCCTGAACTCGTATGATCCATACCGTGACAGGAAAGCGGTCGTAGGAACATCCTCCTCTAGGATATGCAGCTGATGATACCCTGACCTCAAATCGATCTTGGAGAAGTAAGATGTCCCTCTCAATTGGTCAAATAAATTATCAATTCTAGGCAATGGGTACTTATTCCGTATCATCACCTTGTTCAACTCTCTATATTACATAAATAAACGAAGTGAACCATCTTGCTTCTTCACAAATAACACCGGTGCACCCCACAATGATGTACTCCACTGAATGAAACCGTGGCCTAGGAGCTGCTGAATCTGCTCTCTCATCTCAGGCGTCTCTGAAGGGGCCATACGATAAGGTGCTCGAGCAATCGGTTTCGTCCACGGTGCTAAATCAATTATAAACTAGATTTCCCTACTGGGTGGCAACCCTAGTATTTCCTGGAACACATCCTCGGAGTCCCTTGCTACCATAATCAAATCGAACGAAACTACCACCTCCTATGAGGTTTCCTCCTCGATATAATATACGTGGGTGCGTGACCCTCCCTCGGGTAGAGGCATCGCTATTAGGAACATTTACTATCCCGGAATGGATAACAATAATGTCCACTCATAACAATCTATAGTTGCTCGATAACCTGCCATCCAATCCATACCTAGGATGACATCACACCCCTCCATATCTAACACTAAGAGGTCCACCGCTAAACTAAGCCTCCCGATCAAAATGTCTACTTCCTGACAAATCGAGTGAATCAATTCCCTATAGCCTACTGGTGATTCTACACACATACGGAGACTACCTGCGGTCTCTAGTAACCCGACCCATTTAGTAAATTTAGATTTAATGAATGAATGAGATTCTCTTATATCAAAAAGTATCCTACCCTCATGACCATGGATGAAAAACATACCCTAAACCGCTGGCGGTGCCTGCTGTGCTGGAGGATTAGAAACATCTCGGATGTTATACACATGCCCGTGGTGTATTTACCCCTACTACTGTGGGGCTGGTAGAGTCAGTGTTACTGGCAGCATCTGTCCCTACTGCCCCTGTTGGGCACCCTACTGTTAGCCTCTACCCCTGTGCGGGTATTCCCTCTTAAAGTGTCCGATTTGTCTACAAACAAAATAGAATCTCTGATCGTCCCCTTATCGCTGGCCTTGTTGGACCTGACAAGCCTAGCCCTGCTGGCCTCCCCCATTATTCCCTTGGCCCTGATGGACCTGAGGAACCTACTGCTGCTAATTTGGGTCGGGTGACACGACTCAGAATGTGTCTCTAAAGTGTGTACTCTATAGGCTCAAGTGCAAGCCTGTCGTTCAAGTAATAATCCGACAAGTCGGGTATCGATCCTCAGGGAAAAAGGACAACGGAGTTGTGACGACGGGATAAGATAGAGGAATCCTAACGTTGACTCTAAGAAGAAAAGAAAAAAAATGATTTGGTCGTTTGGGATTGATTAAACTAAATGCAATTACGAAAGTATAATGAAAAATGCAACTAACTAAACTATCTAAATGAAGAATGCAGAATTAAACTGAAACTTTTAACTAAATGATGAGAAAACAGGATGGGAATACACTCCCCCAACCCTAGTGTAATGCAGTGATAACGTTGATCATAAATTTATCCGATTAATTCAAACCCGGAATTTAGTACTCCCAAGCATTATGTATACGAGGTTCAAGCCCGCGTCATACCTAATCTGAGGATGAGTAAATCGGTATCGCGGTAATTACATTCAAATTGTACTCTAAATCATCACGAGTACCCAGAGGCAAACGAGATATAAAGATCTACAATTCTTAAGAAATTACGCGATACGATTTAAATTAATCATTAAATTCAACGGATCAACGTTACACACATGCACTAACACATCAGGTTGGGTTCATGCATCCCAACCTTGAAAAATCTAGCCGGACATGTTGACTTGACTAACGCATGAAATAATGACGTTGCATGTGTATGAATTCATGATAAAACTAAATCTAAACATGTAAATACGTATTATGAATGCGAAAACAAGTTGAATCAATTAGGAAAACTAAGCATGCAAGAACAATAATAAGGAACAAAAATTTGGAATTAAAACTGGTAAAAACAAACCCGAAACAATGAATTCTTGAAGTAAATTGTGCCCTTGATGTTTCTAGATGTTCCTCTCCTTTTGTTCTCTCAAAAACTCTCTAAAAATAGCCCTAAAAGCTGCTCCTAGGTTAATGCCTCTGTTCCCCCCAAGTTTGGAGTCTTTTAAACCTATTAGGAGACTTGGAGACCAATCCAAATGAAAGACAAAATTCGCGTGTCAGGTACAGCGAACCGGTTCGCTGTACCAGCCTGGTCTTGCTCTCAACACTTAGATTTTTTCTGGTTTTTCTCTTCTTTTCTTGGATTTTTCTTCAACTTCAACTGAGCATAACTTTTCAACCGTAGCTCGGATTTGGGTGCCGTTTTTTCCAGTGTGCTCGTTGTTCCGAGATCTTCAACTTTCCAGAAGGCCCCACCTCCAGAATCGGGCTGTAAAATTACGAAAATGCCCTTGAACTTGCCTTCCTAGCCTTTCTTCTATGATTTTTCCGCAACTTCAAGGGGTCATAACTCTTTCATCGTAGCTCGGATTGAGGTGCCGTTTTTTATGGTGTTCTTGTAATTGAAAGATCTTAAACTTTCTAGTTGGACCCACTTCCGGACTAAGGCTGAAAAATTACGAAAATGCCCTTGAACTTGCCTTCCTAGCTTTTCTTGCACTGTCTTGCTTCCTCCTTTGCACTGCTTGCATAATTAACCTGTAAAACCAATACGAGAAGCACGAAACACGCAATACTCGCCAAGAAGGTTAGAAGCATAAAAGTGAATCAAATCCATAAATGTTACATCATTCGGGTTCACAAAAGTACTGAAATTAGGGGGATAAATATACAATATTTATGCCCAATCAAACCCCCCTAACTTAGAACTTTGCGCGTCCCGAGCAATGTAAAAGAATGAAAGTAAGAGTTGAGGACACTTCAAGGACTTTATTGGGATAGAATACCACTTTCGCGGGCAAGCGATTGCATTTAGCGTATGCAACAAGCCTTTAAACCTCTAGGTTACCCTAGTAGGACGAGTTGTGTCTCGTGAGGGTTTGCAGTGAATATACCCACAAAATTCGACTCAAAGAAAATTCAAAATACGCAAAAATTGTACAATTCAAACTTTTCCATAAAATAGTCATCATCAAGTCATATTTACAAGTCTCAAACCGTAGTGTGTGTGTGCGAAGCCGAAAATATAACCGCCAATTTCCATCGATTGATCATTACGTTACTTATCCGAAAATTCGTTTTGATTTCAATTTCTCACGGAATGCACTCACAAACGAATCTCTCGGATTATGGCTATTCTCTCGGCATGCGTGATATAAGGAGTAAATATAATGGAAGCAAATACACGCATGCATTTAGAAAGACGGAAATTTTATGGTGAAGGGATCTCTTCAACGGATTACGGTTTTAAAAAAGGGAACATCGCCTCTATTTCGCGCATTTAACCTCTTATATTATCTTTTGGTGTCTTAGCTCTCCACGCGGTAATCAATTTTCGCAATTTGGACTCGGTTAGGACTTTTTCGGGTTGAAGGTTGCTTTGGGTAAAATGAAGGAGGTATGGAAGGTTGGAATTGGAAAAGTCATTCGTGATGTCCATTTGTGCATTTTCCGGGCTATTGCTCATTTTTTTTTCTTTTTCTTTTTTTTTTCATTTCTTTTCTTTTCTTGCTATATTTTTTTTTCTTGCCCCTTTTTGTTGCACTTTTCGGACTTAAATGTTGATATTTTTTTTTCACAATTCCGGCTATTTTGGGTTTTTCGGGTTGTCAAACGAAAGGGAAAATTATTCGGCTCAATTTGGGTTGCAAAAGGGTAATTTTTCGCTATTTTTTCTGGCCAAAATTTTGGGGTGACAAACGATGGCCTACTTCATTGTCCGAATTGCCAATTGCTTTACCATATGCGTTTCGAGGTGAATTTAAGTTTAGAGACTAATTTGGCACGATTTTCAAGGCAACATTGCACACATTTTTCAAAACCGGTCAAAATGAAAGGATTGAGATCCTTGACAACTTATTTTAAATGCTGAAAAGAACTTTGAGTTAACATTTAACTCGGATTGATTTAAAAACTCGCAACAAGTGATAGGCTCGAATCTCACCGGGTTTGTTAATCTCTACACTTATTCGTTAAGTCGTCAATTTTCGCTCAATTTCCATCTTTGGTCAATTTCGGCTTTGTGTATGTTGGATGTTTACAATTTGAGACTCCAATTTGACTTTTAATGATATTTTTGAAAAATTTGAATTCCAATTTTTATTTATTTTGAACAAAAATATTTTTGGATTTTTCAAAATTTTATGATTTTTTTTTGGAAATTTTGGGCATTTTTGAAAATTTGTGAAGTTTTAGAACTACGCACTTGTGACCCCCCCCTAACTTAGACTTTTGCATTGTCCTCAAGCAAAAAGGACGAAAATCTAACTCAAGGCGAATGAAAAGTGCGGAAAAATAAAACAAACAAATATGAAAAATGCAACAAGACACTATATGACACTCATGCATGACTCAAAAATACGACAACAATCACCCCATACGCGTCGGGGGTGCGACGACCTCTCATCTCTCCATAAACTCACCCGACCCCACTTATGGGGGTTGATGCTCTCCTTGTCACTCCCGTCCTAGGATCATATTCCAATAATCGAAACAAGTTGGGACCTCGCCCATAGATAAAGGATAGACCGGGAGACTCGTCGTGACTAATTGGAAAGGGATCCTCATGATGCTGACTCAAAGAGTGGTCTGTGTGCGTTGACTCGGAGGGAATACCTAAGTTTCTTTCAATTTTTAAGACACATGGGTCGGGCTCTAAGTCGTATGGACCACAACTTTTCTCCTCACTTGCCTTCGGGACCTCTAGTGGTATGGGTGGATGGTCACAAAGAAGGAATTTATCAATTTTAGCTTTCCATTCGCTTTCTTCTAGGTGACGAAATGAATCCAATAGAGCTTGGACTTCGTCGTTAAGGCTCTCATCCAGGCTCTCATCCACCGGACCGAATTCTTTTTCAAAGTCTTCAAGACTTATATCTCCTAATTCTCTCTCTCGAGTGTGTTTTGAACAATTTCGTTCACTCTCTTCTGAAGACTTCTGTGATGTGGATGGTTGGTCATTACGAAGGAATTCATCTATTGTATCTTGCCATTCGCTCTCATCTAGCATCTCCCTCGTAATACTCATCAAATTTTATTTTTAATTTTTTTTTTTAATTAAATTTTTTTTTTGTCAAAGTTTTAGATTAACTCGATCTATACCTAAGTCTACCTAATTCTCCGGCAACGGCGCCAAAAACTTGACACGACTCAGAATGTGTCTCTAAAGTGTGTACTCTATAGGCTCAAGTGCAAGCCTGTCGTTCAAGTAATAATCCGACAAGTCGGGTATCGATCCTAAGGAAAAAAGGACAACGGAGTTGTGACGACGGGATAAGATAGAGGAATCCTAACGTTGACTCTAAGAAGAAAAGAAAAAAAATGATTTGATCTTTTGGGATTGATTAAACTAAATGCAATTACGAAAGTATAATGAAAAATGCAACTAACTAAACTATCTAAATGAAGAATGCAGAATTAAACTGAAACTTTTAACTAAATGATGAGAAAACAGGATGGGAATACACTCCCCCAACCCTAGTGTAATGCAGTGATAACGTTGATCATAAATTTATCCGATTAATTCAAACCCGGAATTTAGTACTCCCAAGCATTATGTATACGAGGTTCAAGCCCGCGTCATACCTAATCTGAGGATGAGTAAATCGGTATCGCGGTAATTACATTCAAATTGTACTCTAAATCATCACGAGTACCCAGAGGCAAACGAGATATAAAGATCTACAATTCTTAAGAAATTACGCGATACGATTTAAATTAATCATTAAATTCAACGGATCAACGTTACACACATGCACTAACACATCAGGTTGGGTTCATGCATCCCAACCTTGAAAAACCTAGCCGGACATGTTGACTTGACTAACGCATGAAATAATGACATTGCATGTGTATGAATTCATGATAAAACTAAATCTAAACATGTAAATACGTATTATGAATGCGAAAACAAGTTGAATCAATTAGGAAAACTAAGCATGCAAGAACAATAATAAGGAATAAAAATTTGGAATTAAAACTGGTAAAAACAAACCCGAAACAATGAATTCTTGAAGTAAATTGTGCCCTTGATGTTTCTAGATGTTCCTCTCCTTTTGTTCTCTCAAAAACTCTCTAAAAATAGCCCTAAAAGCTGCTCCTAGGTTAATGCCTCCGTTCCCCCCAAGTTTGGAGTCTTTTAAACCTATTAGGAGACTTGGAGACCAATCCAAATGAAAGACAAAATTCGCGTGTCAGGTACAGCGAACCGGTTCGCTGTACCAGCCTGGTCTTGCTCTCAACACTTAGATTTTTTCTGGTTTTTCTCTTCTTTTCTTGGATTTTTCTTCAACTTCAACTGAGCATAACTTTTCAACCATAGCTCGGATTTGGGTGCCGTTTTTTCCAGTGTGCTCTTTGTTCCGAGATCTTCAACTTTCCAGAAGGCCCCATCTCCAGAATCGGGCTGTAAAATTACGAAAATGCCCTTGAACTTGCCTTCCTAGACTTTCTTCTATGATTTTTCCGCAACTTCAAGGGGTCATAACTCTTTCATCGTAGCTCGGATTGAGGTGCCGTTTTTTATGGTGTTCTTGTAATTGAAAGATATTAAACTTTCTAGTTGGACCCACTTGCGGACTAAGGCT
Organism: Sambucus nigra; assembly: GCA_949130495.1. Classification (NCBI taxonomy): domain Eukaryota; kingdom Viridiplantae; phylum Streptophyta; class Magnoliopsida; order Dipsacales; family Adoxaceae; genus Sambucus; species Sambucus nigra. The sequence goes on along the minus strand of OX422218.1, from coordinate 123,365,238 downwards.
GAAAAATTACAAAAATGCCCTTGAACTTGCCTTCCTAGCTTTTCTTGCACTGTCTTGCTTCCTCCTTTGCACTGCTTGCATAATTAACCTGTAAAACCAATAGGAGAAGCACGAAACACGCAATACTCGCCAAGAAGGTTAGAAGCATAAAAGTGAATCAAATCCATAAATGTTACATCATTCGGGTTCACAAAAGTACTGAAATTAGGGGGTTAAATATACAATATTTATGCCCAATCATCGGGCTGTCCCTGTATAAATCTCAGTCCTCCCGGTTGGAACCCACTAGGGCAAAATTTCTTAGCCCGATTCCCTTAATGACTTCTCGTCTACTGCTGGGTACCACTTATGTCACCACCAACGACTGCCATGCCCTGCTGGCTCGACTCTCCTACCCTCTTGCTCCCCTTCGCATGGGAGCAATGATCCTGGCAATGTACAAGAGCGACAATAACGACATTTGTATACATCACCAACACTGGATTACCAATCAAGTGTTGCTTGATCCTCCAAGCCAGGCCATCCATGAACCTCGACTTTTTTTGCTCTTCGTCGCTCACCTCATTTGGCACCAAGTTTCCCAAATGGGTGAACTCCTCCTCATAATCCACCACTGAACGGTCATCCTGAATTAACTCGCTGAACTTCTTCCTTATTTCTACCTTTACCACCAGTGGGAAGTATTTGTGGTCGAACCGCACCCAGAACTCGGATATCATCATCACATCCCTCTCCTCAGCGGTGGTAACTGACTCCCACCACTGTAAGGCTGCCCCCGATAGACGAAAGGTAGAAAGAATCTATTTATGCACATCGGTACACTCCAACATGCGCAGGTTTCACTGAATATTTTTCTTCCAATCACAGGCCTCTACTATATCGGTGCTACCTCAAAAATCTGGTGGGTGACCCTTCTGAAAGGTCTCCCTAACTCACTGCCAAGAAGGTGGTCCTACTGGAGCCTGAACTGCCGGTGCCACTGGAGGCGGTGCCTGGGGTTGTGGGAAATGACAAGCCATAGCTCGCATCGTTGTCTCAACTGCCTGGGCCACTATCACTTCCGTCTGAGTGGTGGAGATCAACTCGTGTGGGGGTAGTGGTCGCGGTACCTGTGGCTCCTAATGAGCCTCCCTGAACTCATCCCTCGCCTCAACCCTCTCCTCTCTCTGTCTCTTCGGCGGCATCTAAAAATAGATCGAATCGTTTAAGTACACAATTTATACAAAAATCTAATAGCAGAAATACGATGTCTCACAAGCGGAAAATGAATCAACAGTCCTAATAATAGGGCTCTATAACAACCGAACGCTATGGTGAAATGTAGTAAGCCACACAGGTCCTAAGGACACTATATCTTGATGCTCTGATACCATCTATGACACCCCGCCTAATTAACCCCGGGTGATCAGTCCTAAATTAAATTATAACAGGTTTCTCAGTTGGTTCATTCTTAGCATCACTGTCGCCTTTTTTAATTACTAACCACCTAAGTGGGAAAATTAAACTGGTGCCAAATTTTATCTTACTTTACTTCAAAGGAAATACTCATGCAGAAACATAATAATTTAAACAATCACAATGAACTGGAATCAACCATTCACATATAAATAAACTGACCGAATAAACCATCGGCTCAAATCCAATAAATGTAAAGACAGATAATAAAAATCTCCACAAGTCTGACATAAATTCTAAATAAAGGTGTGAGAGACATGCTCGAGTAACTGATAGAAATTTCTACACTTGAAGTGAAAAGAATGAGGCACCTATCAAACTCCCGCAACATCCACATACGCTGTAGCAACGAATCCATTGAATGAGTCAAGTCTGGCATCCCTGTGGCTGGATGCCTAAAAGGTTTTTAAAATTATTTATAGCAAGTGTTAGAACCCAAAACGTTTGGAAAATATTTAGCAAATGATTAACTTGCAGTAATAAATATATATATGCATGCTCTTCATATTTTAGTTAGTGTCTCACTACCTTGAGAATATCCTCACCCCTCCTCGAATGTGTGCACTTCTAATACCTTAATTAATTTCCCTAGTTATTTATCCCCAAACTAGATAACCGATATAACCCCTTGCAACCACCCTACTCTAACCGAGTATGCAATAATTACAATTTCCAAGTTATTATCAACTTTAACTTAATTAATTGTTCCCCTTCTTAAATTCAAATAACTTTCACACCCGTTATACATATCATACAATTCACAGCCTTTATTAATTTACTCGTATATAATTATTTATCCCATTATATACGTATAGTCATATTACAACAATCACACATATGTTGAAATAATAATTAATAATGAACATCCTCCCGAGTAATAACTCTCCGGATGTATATTCTCTAAAGTGCTATCTCACTAGGTGTATTCATATAACCTAAATATTGGAGGCGACCATATTCCTTCCCTGAAAGTGAGATGACCCTCACCCATATAATGTAGGCTTGGAACTTAGGATATACTCGCCCTACTCCTTAAGCTAGGGGATTAACCCTCTACGCACAACCTCCCCTGATAGAACTAGAGTACACATAAAAATAATATCTAGCCACTGATACAAATTATCATGACTTTATGATCCAACCCTGATTATTAATTGCACACTAATTAATTAAATTACTTTTGGTGTTGCCCAACCAATATATTCAGACTCGCTCTCGTGGCCGAATTATAAAATAATACCCGAGTCTAAATCCACGACTCCAAATTAATTAGTTTTAAATCTAAACTAATTTAACACCTTGGTATTGCTCAACCAACATACCCGGACTCGCCCACTCAATCCGTATTTAATTATTTTGGAGTTTTTCTCCCCAAAATTTACCATAGCGTGTCACACATAAATTCCTCCCAACCCCAATTACTTTCCTTCATATTTGTTAGGAATTAATGTTCCATACTTATTTCTCATTAACTAAAGCACGAGGGTGAATTCTTAATTAATTTCCCTTATATATTAAAACTGGCAGACCTGTCAAAAATCCCGAACCATCGATCGATCGATCCTAGACATCGATCGATCGATCGAACATGTCGTCTTCTTCTCCGAGAGCCTGTTTCTCCATGGACAAAAATCGTAAGATCCCAACTCCTTCTACAGCCTAACCCAAGTCCTTTCATCAGTATAAGACCCCCAGAACATCATAAGGAACCCCCATAAAGTCCCCAAACCCCAATTAATTTCCGTTCTCTACTGTTTTTCTAAATTGGGGAAAAACTCGAGTTATTCATTAATCAATCACAACACCAAATTACCAATTCAATTTCATTCATAATTCGTCTGGGTTTATGACAGCTAAGGTAAATATGTGTTCAAAATCATGTCACACCAAAAATTCCTACACTAATTTCCATCTTGTGCTCCAATTACAAAAACTCCATTTTTGTACTCGTTTATCCCCAAAATGAATTTTCCATATTTACATGACATAAATATGAATTGAAAACACAAATAAATGCTACATCAACTTAACCACTTGCCTTACTATTTCATAGGGTCTGATCCGGAGTTGCGATTCTCAAGGTTGATGATGAAATCCCCCCTTTTGGTTATTTCCTTTGTCCCCCAAATTGGTTCCTAGTGTCTTTAACTTCTCCTTAGGGTTTTCTCTCCCACTATGTGTTTTCCAATCTCAAATCAACTGTTCCCCTTTTCCTTTTAATTATGTTATTAGTCTTAATCCCATTTTTAGCCTAATGGGCTAAGCCCAAGTGACCTAAATACTCCCGTGTGGGCTCGGCTATGCCTAAAAACGTCCCGTGACCCGTTTACTACCCCGGGTACACTTTGTAGACTATTTCGGCCCATTTGGACTCAATCGTGCACTCAAAATTGGCATCCAAATTAATTTATAAAAATCCTTATCTCACACCCAAATTAGTCTATACCGATTCCAGGCTGGGATAAATAAATTCCCCGTCACTAATACCCGTAATGACGTAAATAAATTATTACGATTCACTTAGTAATTAAATTTCCCTAAATATTAACCATTCACTCTCTGATTAATATTTAAATAAATATTACCATAATTAATTCAATTAAAATTACGACACATGAGTAATTAAAATTCCCGAATTAATTAAATATTAAATGCATTAAATTACGGGGTTTTACACATGTACTTTCCACCAGTGGTAGAGTTTGAAATGAGGAAGAAATTCAGTGAGGTGGTTCAGGGTGATCGCTCAATTGCTAATTACGAGAAGGAGTTCACTGGTTTGGTTAACTTTTTACCAAACGAGGTGAGCGATGAGGAGCGGAAGAAGTCAAAATTTATGGATCACTTGGCCTTGAGGATCATGCAGTATTTGATCGGTAATCCAGAATTAGTGACTTATATAGATGTCGTCAACACCGCTGATTGGGCATGAAAAGTAGCACGTGTCAAATGTGGATCGTTGTTTTCTATTCACCGCCTTAATACAAAAACCTAAACTTATGATTACACTCAACGGGTGAGTATAGAGGCCAAGTCCGGGTATCAAAATCAACAAAGACGGGTTGCTAGAATTTATTCGGTTTAGTACTCCTAAATGAAAGTGTAAAAGGTAATTATACACAAAAATGAAAAGAAGCAAAAAAGGGAAAGATTCATCTAGGCGAGTGTATTTAAACTAGATTAACAAAGCGAGTAAAACTATAGGTTGCATCGAATACCCCTCACCCAAGTTAGTTAGTTTAAAATTGTTACATGGGTCGACGAGTTATTAAGATTGTGTCTCGTTTTGACAATTAATTAAATAAGGGGTTGTCATACCCCTAAATTCGCACAAAAGCCTAATATGATTTTGGCGTCAACAAATTCCCCAGAAATAACGCACGCAAGGTCATAAGCATAGACCTTATATGATATACCACTTAAAATCTCCTAGGCGCAATAACTAGGACAACGCACTCGAAATAGACCCGTAAACTCCATCACCTAAGAAAAACAACATGTCAACTACAAATGAGTTCAATCTGACACAACCTAGAATAATTTAGCTATAAATCATAATAAAAATGCGGTAAATAAACGCGGTAAATAAACGCAATAAATCTACACTAGAAAGCACGGAAAGAAAGCAAGTAAAACTAATTGTGAAAGCATGTAAAGAAAGGAAGACAACTAAATTAATAGGCTTACATACATAAAGTGGGCAAAACACCCAAAGAAAGCAGGGCTGCATCAAGCTTCCTCTTGTTTTGGCTCATTTGGAATTCTCTTCCCCTGAAATTGTCGTAACTTCTTCCGAACTCGGAATCACGCACCGTTTGCGTCCACGTGAAGCTTGCGAGGAGGGCTAGAACTTCCATGTAGATGTCGGGCCAGGTGCCTAAACTGTAAATTGACCAAATTACCCTTGCGCGTGCAGATATGTACATAAATTAGCTTAAATGCATCCAAACTCCATACTTAGTACATAATACCTACAAAAGCCCAATTATACCTCATATAGCATGTTAACAATATAAATCTGAGGTTGTCTAGTTAACGGGCTTAAATATAGAGATTAAGGCCCCTGAGGGGGCTAAAATGCATAGGTTCGAGGGATTAAATACGTAATATTTGTGTATTATCACACCCCCTAACTTACACATTGCTAGTCCCTAGCAATGAAATAGGATACAAAAATAACTACAAATAAACCAAAAGCAAGAACAAGTACAAAATGGGAAGAAAAAGAAATAAAAAGATAAGGCCACTTTCGCGAGTGATTCAATTGCATTTAGCGTATGCAATAAGACGTTAAACCCCTAGGTTACCCTAGTGGACGAGTGTCATCTTGTGCGGATTTTCAGTGATGAAACCCACAAACATCAAATAGTTTCCTCAAAATATGCCCAATCCAACATGCGAAAAGCCCAACAATAACGAAAAGGATTTCATACGCATTATTAGCAAAATGAACGAATTCAAAGAGAAGTCCAAATCATAAACATTATAGAATGCACCTAATAGAATTGAAACCTTAAAATGTGGGAGGGGAGTGAGCACATGCAAAGTATGATTTGGTAAAAACTTATATAAATCGGATAATAAATAAAAGCATGCATAAATTCAATCCTCACGGGAATTACACTCATCAAACGAATTCACTCGAAACAAGGAGATAACACACGGGAAATGCGGGCATAAAGAGTAAATGGAAATGGAAACTAGGACGCGCACTTGTCACAAATGAAGAACACTATATAAAAGATGAAAAATTGTAATCTCAATGAAAGATACCGCACATTAAAGGAGGCCAAATGTATTTTCACAGATTATCAAAAACTATTTAAACCTTTAAATTAAATGCACCCCAAGATCACATAGGACTTGTATAGGGTTATAATGTAGGCTAGGTTAGGGTATGAAACGAAGGATATGTATGTACGGATTCAAAGTGTTCGGAATGAAAACTTAGAATAATGGGAAGAATGCAGGAAATATAAAAAATTGGACAAACAACTTCCATAAAAGGCATTAGATATACAAATGGGCAGAGTAATCAAAGCTTATTGAACACTATACACAACATATACAAATTTCCCTTTATTTTATTTTCTTATTTTTCTCACTTTTTCTTTTGTTTTCTTTTGTTTTCTTCTTTCTCTATTTTTCACCTCTTTTTCACTAATTTCTTTTCTTTACTTTTCTCACTCTCATATGCCTAAATTTCAATCACGAGACAATAACATCATTCAATCCCAAGTAACATTCCAAACAAAGGTATGTGAGGTAATATATATGGCTTAAACTCCAATTAGGAGTTGGTTATGGGATTTGGGGTTATGAAACGAAAGGTTATATTTAGGCTCAAAGGAGTTAACGAGGGTAAACATGTAAGGTGAGGTCAAAGCTAACATGGGTGATATAACAAAGATGGACAATGATAATTTCCTAATGTTTACGCAATTCTCGAGTCAAAACTAACTTTGAAAATCATGCTCAAGTATTACATTTGAAGAATGAACTTAATTAATGAATGATCAAATGAAAGAATACGGAGATTACCAACGACTAATGTTTTCAAAGAGGAAAGAATAGTGTTTACACTCACAAAAGATGAAAGCTACAAAGCTTACTCAGTGTAAGTATATACAATGCAACAAAAGATTACCGAGTTATAAAAATCTTAAACCAAATCAATAAAGCAAGAAAAGTGCATGTGCTCATGGGATTCAAGTTTAATTAATGAAGTTATTCATAATATCAATGATCGCGGACTAAAGTCAAATAACTTCTAAAATCGAGAACATGCATCGTAGAGTTGTCTATTGGATCGGGAAATTATTGAAATTAATCAACGAAAATAAAGGCAAAATGCCCAAAAAATGAGAAAAAAGAAAGAAAATCTTTTTGAAATTTTTAATTTTTATAAGAAAAGCATACTAAGTAACTAGCATGTGAGCAAAAACATGGAGTAAATATATAAATGGATAGAATATACCACACCCCTAACTTAAAACCTGACATTGTCCTCAATGTGAATTAAGAACCAAGTTAAAGAGAGAGAAAATAGCGATATTACCCAAGATTGGAGCGATCCCCATAAGAACAAGTCCAAAGAATCTACAAAACAAGTTAGTACCGAGCATAGCAAAAACAAATAACAAAAAGTTAACTAATTTAAAGAGACTAAATTAAAAGAAAGAAAAAATAAAAAGAAAGAAATAATAAAAAGCTAACTATATACAACCTACTATTTAGGCTTCACACTAACTATACACTAGAAGTTTAAATAATTGAGGGTCCACCATGGAAACGATTTGACTTTGGAGGATAACCGTTGTACCCTCACTCTCAAGCATGGCTTCCAAAAATTATGAAACCGTTTTAACAACGGAAGGCATCTGTAAGGCGGAAGAAATGAACCATCGCCAATTAAAAGTTTTGGACGGATGATGGGGGATTTGGATAAGACGGGTAACAGAAACATGTGGGGACCAAGAAAAGTAGAAAATCCTCCCAAGGATTTTGAAATTGGAATGGGATGTGGCTCACAAGAGGGAAAAGATGCGATCATGGAAGGCGACTCGAGCAAGTATTCCTTGTCGGCGAAATTTTTTAACACATTAAAGTTTGAAACCGATTCATCGGGTACTTGTGATGGTGTGATAACAGAGAATGAAAATGGGGAGGAAAGAAATTCAAACTCAAAAGATGAGGCATCATCGCTTGAAGATTGAGTTTCGAAGGAAATAAGATCATTTTCAATGAAATGTTCTTCTTTGGGGGCCAAAGAAGAAATCATTTCATTGCAAATGGATATTACTTACATTTCATCCTCACTTTCAATATCTATTATGCACTGGGAAAATTCAACAATGATTTGTTCTAAAGTAGGCACAAAGTCCTCATTTGGTTCAAAACATTCCTCGACTTCAAAAGTCTTGAAAGAAAAATCATCGGCGGATTCAAATAATAAATCCAATTCATGCTCCCACAAACTATTTTCTTCTTGATAACGATTTTCAATTTTCTTATTCTCAAGCATACGCAAGCCCGCACCGAAAGTCATAAGTCGAGGCACGAATTCTTGAAAATACGAACTTTGAAAACTACCATCAGACTTAAACTTAAACTCATTATTATAAGAATTTTGAAAACTATTGCAATTCGTTACAAAATTCCTATTATAACGAGTTAGAGGCCCAAAATCGTTATCATCACCCTCAAAATTCTAATAACCCAAGTTTTGACTTTCGTTATACATGTCCAAAGTAATTTTTGAATTTGTAATTTTTTGGGACTCTAAGTATTGATCGAAAGTCATAGGATTACGGGAATTTTGAGAATTATAATAATGATTACCAAAATAATTGGAATAAGACATGCTTACCCAAAAAATGGCTCGAAGTGGCGAATTCCACAAAGTAAATGTGAGCGGGAAATTCAAGCGTTGCTTAGCACTCAAATGTAGAAGTCCTATAAAAGTGTTAGCCAAAAAAATACAAATAGAAATAAAATATTTCGAAATACTAAATCAAATAAATTCTAAAACAAACTAGTCCCCGGTAACGACGCCATTTTGATTAAGCATGAAAAGTAGCGCGTGTCAAACGCTTATCATTATTTTCTATTCACCACCTTAATACAAAAACCTAAACATATAACTACACTCAACGGGTGAGTATAGAGGCCAAGTTCGGGTATCGAAATCCACAAAGACGAGTTGCTAGAATTTATTTGGTTTAGTACTCCTAAATAAAACTGTAAAAGGTAATTATACACAAAAAGGAAAAGATGCAAAAAGGGAAAGATTAATTTAGGCGAGTGTATTTAAACTAGATTAACAAAGAGAGTAAAAATATAGTTTGCGTCAAATATCCCTCACCCGAGTTAATTAGTATAAAATGGTTACAATGGTCGATGAGTTATTAAGATTGCATCTCATTTCGACAGTTAATTAAATCAAGGGTTGTCACACCCTTCAATTCGCATAAAAGCCTAATATGATTTTTGCATAAACAAATACCCCAAAAATTATGCACGCAAGGTCGTAAGCACGTAGCATACATGATATACCCCGTCAAATCTCCTTGGCGCAATAACTAGGACAATGCACTCGAAATAGACCCGTAAACTCCATCACCAAAGCAAAGCAACACGTCAACCCGAAATGAGTTCAATCCAACCCAACCTAGACTAATTTAGCTAGAAAGCATGAGAAAAATATGGTAAATAAACGCAATAAATATACACTAGAAAGCACGAAAATAAAGCAACTGAACCTAATTATGAAAGCATGTAAATTAACTACAAAGCAAGTAAAGAAAGGAAGACAACTAAATTAATAAGCTTACATACATCAAAGTGGGCAAAACACCCAAAGGGGTAGAGTAGGGAAAAGCTCCGTACAAACCCTAAACTAATGTAAAATATAAGACATTTCTCTCAAATGAGAGAAATGAGTATTTATACAAAACCCCCAAAATGGCAAACTTGTAAATAGAAAAGCGGAGAAAAATAGGGGATCGATCGATTGCCCCCTTTGGTCAATCGATTGATCGATCAGTTTTCATACCACTGTCAAAACTCGAAGGAAAATATCTTAAGGGTCGATCGATCGATCGAGCAGGGCTGCATAAAGCTTCCTCTTGTTTTGGCTCATTTCGAATTCTCTTCCACTAAAATTGCCATAACTTCTTCATTCGGACTCAGAATCACGCACCGTTTGAGTCCACACAAAGATTGTGAGGAGGGATACAACTTCTGTGCAGATATCGAGCCAGGTGCCCAAACTCTAAATTGATCGAATTGCCCTTGCGGTGCAGATATGTACAGAAATTAGCCGAAATGCATCGAAACTCCATACTTAGTACCTAAATACCTACAAAAGCCCAATTATACCTCACATAGCATGTTAACAATATAAATCCAAGGTTTTCTGGTTAACGGGCTTACAAATAAAGATTAAGGCACCCGAGGGGGCTAAAATGCGTAGGTTCAAGGGATGAAATACATAATATTTGTGTATTATCAATCGCTCTACTAGACTGCTAGGATAATCGCTTCCCTGCAAAGGGAAGCAAAAGAAGTGAGCCTAGATAGCTGGCTAAAGTGGATGGAGGTAGTGTTAGTAGCACACCGCAATAGCAGATAATGGGTTAGCTAGGGCAGGATTCCCGACAGGGGAACTCTGCCAAGAGGTTTAGGCATGGGAGGCGTCGATTTGACAGATAGGTCCAGCAGGGGCCCCAGCAGCCAGTTTCTCAGGGCCGACAGGGCCAAGGGAACCAAGGGGGAGGCCAGAAAGGTCAAGGCCAATAGGGCCAACGACAGGGTCTATAGGGCTAAGGGCAGAGGCTATTTTCGGATAGTTTTTCACATGTGTCCAGCAGGGTCATAAGAGTAGAAATTGTCCACAAAAATACAGGGCACAATAGCAGGGTGCCAAATAGGGGCAATAGGCTCCGTTAGTCCCAACAGCAACACCGGCCCCATAGCAGTAGCTAGGCCAGATGAACTACGGGTATGTGTTCAACGTCTGGGACATTCCTTTCCAGCCAGCCCCTCCAGCCCCACCGACAATTGTGGGTACGTTTCCTATCCATGGACTAGAGGGTAGTATTCTGTTTGATATGGGTTCGACACATTCCTTTATTACTATTAGATTTTCACGGGCAGCCGACCTCTTAGAGACAACTGACATTCATCTTTTATGTGTGGAGTAACCGATGGGTAGTGGGTCCCTTATACACTCGATTTGTAAGGATGTGGACATTATGATCGGGAGATTGAGTCTAGCGACAGACCTCCTGGTGTTGGATATGGAGGGTTATGAAGTCTTCCAAGGTTGGATTAGTTGGCGAGTTATAGGGCGATGGTGGATTGTTATGAGAGGACTATTATATTTGCCATTATTGGATAGGAGATGTTCCTTGTGGTGATCCCGCTTCTCGAGGGACATTCGCGCACTCATCTCTATTATATTGAAGAAGAGACCGCATAGGAGGTTGTTATCTCTCTGGACTCATTCCCAGTTGCGAGGGATTTTGCGAATGTCTTTTAGGAGATACTAGGGTTACTTCCTAGTAGAGAGATTGATTTCTATATCGACTTAGCACCAGGAACGAGATCGATTGCCCGAGCACCGTATTGCATGGCTCCTTCAGAGATGCGAGAGCTGAGGGAGCAGATTCAGCAGCTCTTAGGTCAGGGTTTCATTTGGTGGAGTATATCATTGTGGGGTGTATCGGTATTATTTTTAAAGAAAAGGGATGGCTCATTGCGGTTGTGTGTGGATTACAGAGAGCTGAACAAGGTGACAATACGTAATAAGTATCTGTTACCTAGGATAGATGACTTGTTCAACCAATTTAGAGGGGCTCCATACTTCTCAAAGATCGATTTGAGGTCGAGTTACCATAAGTTGCGCATTAGGGATGAAGATGTAACTAAAACCATTTTCTTGTCACGGTACGGGTCATATGAGTTCAGGGTGATGCCATTTGGACTAATGAATGCACCTGCAATGTTTATGGACCTTATGAACAGGGTATTCAGGGAGTTTTTAGATCAGTTTGTGATCATGTTCATAGACAATATTCTGGTTTACTCTCTCACAGAGGAGGAGCATGCCGAGAACTTATGTATGGTTCTTTAGACATTACGGGACCACCAGTTGCAGCCCAAATTCGGGAAGTGTGGATTTTGGCTGCGGGAAGTTCAGTTTCTTAGCCACATTGTGTCAGAGAGAGGTATTACTATTGATTCGAGTAAGGTATCAGCGGTTAGGGAATGGGGATATCCCATGACACCGACCGATATTTGTAACTTTTTGGGGTTGATCGGTTACTATCATCATCAAAGGGTTCTTAAATATTGTCGATAGTTTGATAAACTTGACTTAGAAGGGAGTACCATTCGTGTGGAGTGACCACTATCAGTCAGTGTTTGATGAGCTAAAGGACAGGTTAACATCAGCACCCGTACTTGCATTATCGAGGAGTGGATTAGAGTACCGAGTTTATACTAACTCATCCCACACACCACCCCTGATTTTTGTTACAACAAGAGGAGAGGGTGATTATGCTTCTCGAAAGCTAAAGCCACATTAGAAGAATTACCCCACACACGACCTTGAGTTGGGAGCGGTCATTTTTTCTTTAAGGATATGGAGGCATTATCTTCTGGGGGAACAGTTCACTCTTTTCACGGATCATAAGCTACTTCAATATCTCTTCACACAGAAGGATCTGAATATTAGATAGAGATGGTGGTTAGAACTCGTGAAGCATTACCAGTTTGATATACAATATCATCCTGGTAAGGCTAATGTGGTGGCAGACACGTTGAGACAACAACCTACTGGAGATGTAGAGGAGACATGGAAAACTAAGTGGAGTGAGATCTAGGAGGAAAATGAGGTATCCAGGGCATTCATGGCAGTTATGACCATCACTTCCGAGATCATAATGCTAGAAGTGAGGGCTCAGGCAGAGGACCAGTTCTATCAGGACAGGGTAAGACAGTTATTAGCCAAGGGAGTGAATTCTTACTCAGTCAGTTGAGAGGGAGGTCTGTGATTTAATGGGAGGTTAGTAGTACTCGGAGATAAGGATTTGAGGCAGGCAGTGATGACTGAGTCTCATGATTCCAAATTTGCAACACACGCATGCACACACGCACACTTATTTATAAAAACAAGTCCTATCAAATTACAGAAATATCTAAATGAATAGGGTTTTCAGTTTCTCTCTTCTTTAGAAATAACAGGCTTTCTTGATCTTTCAAATTAACCGAGAATCCAAGGTTACCTTGCTCGGAAGACGGTCAAGGTCTTAAACAATTTCAGAGGGTTTTGAAAATGTTTTGAAATTGTAAATCACCATTTGCGATTCCAACTAGATCATAATTCTTGTTTCATAAGAACTAGAAACGGAAAAGGTATTTGTTGATTCTAGAGTTGTGAAAAAAATTTACAGAAAAATAATCAACAAATATGATTTCTCAAGATAATAAACGAAATAATGTAGATCTAAGAGATATATGACATAAGACAACAAGATCTACAGTTTCTATGAAAAGAAATAGATATCAAACTTAAAATGTCTAAGTTGGTTAAAAGATCTCAAACTTAGAGGATTCAACCCATGAACAAGCTTCAAACCATCTCCAAAATAACTCTCAAACACTCAGGTTTGTTTTGGTTGTAAACTGATTTTGGATTTAAAAGGAATTTAGGATTTGAAATGATATTAGGGTTTTGAAGATTTTAGGGTTTTCTCTCTCTAGTTTCTCTCTCTTCTCTCTCTCTCTCAATTTGACGAACTAACCAAAAGTTTTTGAAATGTAGAGACTCAGCTTCCTTTTATACTGAGCAAGGAAGGACTGAGAACATCAGCTCGAATCTAATGGCTGAGATTTGGTCTTTGGCATTAGACTTTCATCCAACGGTTTAACATCAGCGGTGGATTAAAAGCTTTCTGATTGGTCTAAAGAGGGTTCACATGGATTGGGATATAACGCATGCAGAACGTTGATTAAAAAGATCCAAGGGCTGAGATTATGAACTAATTCTGTGTTTAATAACAAACACAAATCAAACTGTCCTAACGTCGATATGTGTAAGGCTCAGATGAAACCAAAACGCATGTTTCAAAACTAATTACACAGACACCCTCAAGTCTCAAGCGCTTTCAAATCCTACCCAACTAAACATTCAGGTAAGAAATGATATAATCAGTATTAGCATAATGACCCCAAAGTTTTTAAAACACAACTTTTAATTTCTTAAAAAATCATTTAAAAAATGTTTTAAAATCCCAAAATTAGTAAAAACTTATTTTGAAAGGGAATTAACTTAAACAAGCAATTAATGAAATATATATGTTAGGTATGCAATCCTAGTGCGTGTGTGGTTGAGAATTTACCTTTAAATGAATCAATTGAGGCATCATCTGAAGAATCTGAGGTTCTTTGGTATCTAGGAGATGGGACTCAAATTTTGTAACAATTTCCAAACTAGATGAGAATTTATGCAATGTAGACTCAAGTATTGTATATGGTGCTTCAATCTCCCCCTTTGGAAATATGAGACAAACTCTCCTTTGAGTCAATTAGGACTCGTAGGGATACGAAAAAAATAAGAAAAACCTATTCCTTACCGAAAATTCTATCAACCTAAGTCCTAGAAAAATAAAATTACATAACTCAACTAATTACAAACCAATACCCTAATAACATCTGATGTAGACAACAATATAGATTCTTGCAAATAAGACTAAGATCAATATTTTTAATCTTATGTACAAGAAATAATGAACTCATAAAACTAAAATTTCTCCCCATTTTGTCTTAAAAGGACAAAGGAAAAAAAAAACTTAAGTCACACGAGTTTATTCAGCACAAACCATTCCTATTGATTTTCGCAAAGAATGAAATATATTATAATTCAAAGGTTTTGTAAACATATCCGCGAGCTGCAAATTAGTAGGAAGATAATTAATATCTAATTTCTTAGCTTCAATTAATTCACGTATAAAATGATGTCTAATTTTTATATGTTTTGTTCGCGAGTGTTGAACATGATTTTTAGAGATATTGATCGTGCTTTGATTATTACAATAAAGATGTAGTTGGTTTTCTTTAATTCCATAATCAGTTAGCATTTTCTTAAGCCAAAGTAATTGGGCACAACAGCTACCATCCATAATGTATTCAGATTCAGCTGTAGATAAAGAAGTGTAGTTTTGTTTCTTACTACTCCATCCTACCAAATTATTACCGATATAGTAACACGCTCCTGATGTGCTCTTACTATCATCAGTGTATCCTATTATAATACTAGGAGTATCATTGGTGTACTAGAGTCGTAAATTTAGAGTGCCTTTTATGTATTTAATGATTCTTTTTACACATACTAAATGCCTCTCTTTAGGATTATTTTGATAACAGGCACACACGCAAACTGCGTACATAATATCAGGACGCAAGACAGTAAGGTATAGTAATCTTCCTATCATTCTACGATATAGAGTAGGATCTATGGATTTTCCTCTCTCATCTTTTAATAATTTGACCGTAGTACTCATGGGAGTTCTAGCTTCTTTGGCACTTTCAAGCCCGAATTTTTTAACAATCTCTAAAGAATATTTCAATTGTAAAACAAAAAAAACTTCTGAATTCTGTCTGACTTAAAGAACAAAGAAAAATTACAAGTCCCCCATAAGAGACATTTGAAATTCTTTATGCATAATTTTAGAAAATGATTTAACTTCTGAGGGGAAGTTGATCCAAAAATTATATCGTCGACATATACTTGAGCTATAATAATATCTTTATCAAAGTGTTTGACATATAGAGTGTGATCATTTTTGCCTCTCTTAAAACCTTTATCTAAGAGAAAGTTAGAAAGACGCTCATACCAGGCTATAGGCAATTATTTCAGACCATACAATGCCTTTTTAAGACAATAAACATGATTTGGAAACTGAGGGTCAATAAACCCTTTGAGTTGTTCAACATAGGTCTCTTCAGTTAATATTCCATTAAGAAAGGCTGATTTTACATCCATTCGGAAAAGCGTAAAATGCCAGTAACAGGCTATGGCAAAGAGAAGACGAACAGATTCTAAGTGAGTAACAGGAGCAACTGTCTCGTTAAAATCTATTCCTTTAATTTGAGAATATCCTTAAGCCACTAATTTGGCTTTGTTTCCAATGATTATCCCACTTTCATCAGTATTATTTTTAAATAGCCAACGTGTGCCAATAACCTTTTTATGATCAGGCCTAGGTACAAGATACCGAACATCATGAATGACAAATTAATGAAATTCTTCCTACATGGAAGAAATCCATTTAGGGTCATTCAATGCCTCATTTACATTCTTTGGTTCCAAAAGGGAAACAAAACATACATAATGAGCATAGTTTCTTAATTGAGATCTTGTACGTACAGGCTCACAATGGTTACCAACAACGTTATCTATGGGATGATGTTTAGAAACCCAGTTAGGTACTTGAAGTTTCTCAATAGGTAAAGAATCATCTATTTCTGGATAGTTATTTTCTTAACCAGTTTCAACCTCTTCCACAATAGTTGGTTCTCCAGTCTTACTCTCAACAGTAATGTCACTTACAATAACATTTATGGATTCCATTAAAGTCTTTGTGCAAAGATTATAGACATGGTATGCTCTACTGTAAGGAGAATTTCCTAGGAATATAGCTTTCTCTCCACGAGTCCCAAATTTGGATAAGAGTTCTATGTCTTTACAGACGTAACATGTACTACCAAAAGTTCTAAGGTATTTAAGATTGGGATTCTTCCCATACCCTAGTTTGTAAGGAGTTTGTTTAGAATTCTTCCTAAGATAGACCCTATTAATAATGTGACATGCAGTACGAATTGATTCTACCTAAAAATATTTAGGTAAACACTTTGCATGAATAATAACACGTTACATCTCTTGAAGGGTACGATTCTTTCGCTCATCAATTCCATTTTGTTGAGGAGTCTTAGGAGCAATAAATTCATGTTTGTAACTATTATAGTCACAATACTCTATACACCTGTATCTATGAATTCTCATCCTCTATCACTACGAATTCTATTTACTTGAGTGTCCTTCTCATTTTCAATACGAAGTAAGATTTTCAAAAAGTTTTGAAAGTGTATGACTTTTGTTTTAAGAAGGCCACCCAAGTAAACCTGGAGAAGCCATCTACCATAACTAGAATGTAACTGTGTCCATAAAGACTACCAGTACGAGAAGGACCCATTAGGTTCATATGGATGAGCTCCAAGGGTTTAGAGGTAAGGATATCTTTAACTTTCTTATAAGGTGCCTTAAGAATTTTTCCTTCCTGACATGATCCACATACAATGTTCGAGATAGGTTTGATCTTTGGAATTACTCTAACTATTTCTTATGAAGAGAATCTACTAAGGCTATCGTAATTTATATGACCCATACCATTATGCCATATTTCATTGTCGTCCATTCTAGCAATGTTACAGACTTCAGTACTATTCTGGACAGTATAACAATTGTCGGGAGTCCTGAGTCCTGTAATTATGCACTCACCTTTTTCATTTAAAATCTTACAATTATTCTTTGAAAAGGTGACAGTATGATTTGAGTTATAAAATTACGAGGTACTAAGTAGATTAGCCTTAAGACCTTTTGCTAAAAGAAAATTTTCAAGCACATGCATTCCTTCTTCTTAGAGTGTTCCTTTACCAATGATTTGAGATGATACACCATCATCGAAAATAACTTTTTATCCAGCATAGATGGTATTGTTTAAAAGTTTTGTATCATCCCCAGTCATAAGTTTTGAACACCCAGAGTCTAAATACCAACCAAAATGAGTGTTTGCAGCTTTTGAAGCAGTAATCACAATGTTACACTTCATCTGGGGCAATAGCTCATATTTTCTAACCCAAATAGCTCTTGTTTTTGTTTTGTGCATATTTAGTGTCATTTGATAAAATTTTCAAGCATTAGATTTTTGTTGAAAAATATTTTGCGCATGCATTTGAGTTTTATGGAGGATATGAGCATTTGGTTTAGAAAAGTGCAAAGGCATTCTTCTTGTAAATGATATTATAGGTCTGGTATTTCTCTTTCTATAGTTAGAGTTTTTGTCTTGTTGTCTAGGAAGAACATAATTGTTACGGTTTCTCCGAGAGTAGTTAAAGTTTTGGTATAAAGGAGTATTACAGACAGGATTAATAAATGTCTAGAGTAGCAACCTTCGAAAGAATGTCCGTATATGTCATAGTAAGAGCAATACAGATTGCTTGTTGGATATATCCTTAGGAAAGTATCAAAACATATGTTTCATGGGATTTTGATGTTGAACCTTATTCCTAGGGAGTACAGTTTGAAAAACAAAATCACTCTTCCTAATCGGAGGGTAGATGTATTTATCCTTAGGTAGACTATCACACATAGAGTGACTTCATTCCCCAATATCCATCTTTTATTGTTTTTTATCAAACTCATCATTTAGGGATTGAAAATCTAGATAGGTTTCCATAGGTCTTTTTCCACCTTATAGAAACTTAATTGATTAAACATTTTTAATTTGTGTCTTTGAATTTGGGCAAAATCATATTCTAGTTCGATCATCCGAATTAGTTTTTGAATCAGCTACAAAATCATCAAAGAAATTGGAATTATTTTCAAACTTAGCAAATTTATTAAAAATTGTTGCTGTCTTTTCTTTAGGTTGTTCCAATTCTAACAATGTCCCTTTATATTTTTTCTCCAGAGTTTCCTTTCTTTCAATCAAAATTTTCAATTTTTGATCAAAAATTTTGACTTCATTTTCATGAGTTAGACATTGGGTAGTATACTCTTCAGGGTTAAGTTTATCCATTAGACTTAGGTCTTCTAGTTTCTTAGTGAGGTCTTTCACTATCTTCTTTAGTCTAGAGATTTTCTTGAGAGTTTTGGCATAAAGTGTGTGAACATCAGGGAGGTCTTCAGTGTACAAATAACTAAGTGTGATGTGTTAAGTGACCCCTAAGGATTCTTTAATTCTTGAACTCACATAAACACTGACATCTTCATTATCGCTTTCCCCTTGACTCACACACACCGCTGTAGAAATAGCAATGTTCTCAGAAATTAAAGCATCTAAACCAGTAGCAACATGATTCAGAACAACAGAAGTAGATCTATTATCATCATACTCATACTTAGGCACATGCATATCATCATTATAGATTATCTTAGCAAATAAAGACATGCAAGGATCAAAAACATCAGATGACTCAGGTTCCTCGTTATCAGAGTCACTTTAATCATCCCATGTCTTGCAAATGTTGGCCCTCGTATGTTTATTGGCCGTGTTCAAGTAAACTCTACAATCTTGTGCGATATAACCGGATTTTCCAGATCTAAAACATTCAATATTCTTATAATCTTTGTTAGGTCTTGTATGAATGTCCTTATGATGTTTGTATTGACCTTTCTCATGAAGTTTGTGATTAGACTGAGTTCGATAATTTGGCTTGACTTGTCTGGTTGCCATTTTATTTCTAAATTTCACAATCTTCTTAAACTGTTTTGACATGAATAAAATATCATTATCCAAACTATGAATATCACACTCCTCATTAGAATAAGAATTATTATTGGGAATACTAAGCTCAAGTTTTGTCAGTTTAGAGGAGAAACTCAATTTGGACCTAATTTGCTTCCTATGGGACTGGTTTAATTGTTTCTTGAATACTAGCTCCATTTCTACAGTTCTCAGTTTACTACTGAGTAATTCAGGAGTGAGATTTTGATCACTCATTTCCTCAATAGCATATCTTTTGTTATCAAATTTCTATAGCAATGACCTTAGAATTATGGAGACAATTTCATTTCTATCATAGGTTATCCCATTAGAATGTAATTTGGTCACAATGTCAGTCAAATTCATGTAAAAGTCATCAAATGATTCAGAGTCTGACATGATTAAAGAGTAATACTTCTAGATAAGCATATGAGTTTTAACATCCTTAACCCTAGTGTAACCTTCATGTGCAGTAACCAGTGTATCCCATGCTTCCTTAAAAGTGGTACAAGATGAGATCCTTTTCAACTCATGTTCATTTCTAGACCTAAAAATGGCATTCTTGCCTTTGTTATTGTTCATAGAGGCTTGCTTATGTTCTCGAGTGAATTCCCTTAATACTTTCTTAATCCTATAATTGCTTCCTTCAGTGGCTCGTTTAGTAGGATAAGTATATCCATTTTCAACAATGTCCCAGACATCATCTTCAAAGGTTACTTGTATGAAAGCAACCATCCTTACTTTCCAGTAAGGAAAGTTGTTTCCATAAAAGAGAGGGGGTCTGAAAAAGTTACCAAATCTTTCATGTTTCTCGTCCATTGTTTGATTTTAAGAAAACAATTTCAGAAACACAAGATCTTTAAAGAAAATTTCCAAATCTCTGATACCAATTGAAAAGGTGTCACTTAAGTCGTTTAATTCAAGATTAAACTGTCTAAGTAACTCCGAACTATTTTTTGGGGAAACTCTTTTCTTTAAATCAAATAGATTAACCACAAGATGTGTTTAATAAAAATATGTACAAGATATGTTCAAGATTATGTAACTAGTTTTGAAAAACAAAACTAAAATAGTTTAAATCAGATAAATTAGCACACCAACAAGAATGAGATGAGGGGTTATAAAAAGATTAAGTACACACAGTTTTTAACATTGTAAAACCTCACCCAACTGAGGAAACATCCACGGTGACTTCTAAGTCACAAACCAAAAATCCACTAAAACAAAATATATAAGTTACAAGCTATTTAACACACATGCAAACAAAACAGACCTATACAAGTTTAGAATATGTACCCACTGGTTTGATTCAAACTTCTCTGCAGCTCTGATGTTGATGTGGATTTCCCAGCTTGCTAACTTCTCAACATTTTGTTCTAGCTTTACATCGTCTCTTGATGTTTCAAGATCTTTTTCCAACACTTATTGTGTTGTAGTGTGTCTAGTGTTGGTGACAGTGTGCTAACACATGCGTGCGCACACCACACTTATTTATACAAACAAGTCCTATCAAATTACAGAAAGATCTAAATGAATAAGGTTTTCAGTTTCTCTCTTCTTTAGAAATAACAGACTTTATTGATCTTTCAAATTAACCTAAGATCCAAGGTTACGTTGCTCAGAAGATGGTCATGGTCTTAAACAATTTCAGATGGTTTTGAAAATATTTCTGAAATTACAAATCACCAATTGCGATTCCAACTAGATCATAAGTCTTGTTTCGTAAGAACTTGAAATAGAAAAGGAATTTGTTAATTCTAGAGTTGAGAAAAATGTTTACAGAAAACTAATCAACAAATATGATTTCTGAAGATGAGAAACTAAATAATGCAGATCTAAGAGATATATGACATAAGACAACAAGATTTACAGTTTCTATGAAAGGAAATAGAGATCAAACTTAAAATTTCTAAGTTTGTTAAAGGATCTCAAACTCATAGGATTCAACCCACGAACAAGCTTCAAACCATCTCCAACATAACTCTTAAACACTCACGTTTGTTTTGGTTGTAAACTTATTTTGGATTTAAAAGGAATTTAGGGTTTGAAACGAGCTTAGGGTTTGGACAATTTTAGGGTTTTCTCTCTTTGGTTTCTCTATCTTTTCTCTCTCTTCTCTCTTTCTCAGTTTGATGAACTGGCCAAAAGTTTTTGAAATGGAGAGACTTAGCCCCCTTTTATACTAAGCAAGTAAGCATCAAGAACATCAACTCAAATCTAATGGTTGAGATTTGGTCTTTGGCATTAGACTTTCATCCAACGGTTTAACATCTGTGGTGGATTAAAAGATTTCTGATTGGTCTAAAGAGGGTTCACATGGATTGGGATATAATGCATGTAGAACGTTGATTAAAAAGATCTAAGGCCTGAGATTGTGAACTAATTTTGTGCCTAACAACAAACACAAATCAAGTCGTCGTAATGTTGACAGGTGTAAGGCTCAGATGAAACCAAAACACGTGTTTTAGAACTAATTACACAGACACCCTCAAGTCTCAAGCGCTTTTGGATCCTACCCAACCAAACATTCAGGTAAGAAATGATATAATCATTATTAGCATAATGACTCCAAAGTTTTTAAAACATAAATTTTAATTTCTTAAAAAATCATTTAAAAAAAAGTTTTAAAAATCCCAAAATTAGTAAGAACTTATTTTGAAAGGTAATTAACTCATACAAGCAATTAATGTAATATATATATATATATATATATATATATATATATATATATATTAGTATCCAATCCTAGCGTGTGTGTGGTTGAGAATTTACCTTTAAATGAATCAATTGAGGTATCATGTGAAGAATCTAAGGTTCTTTGGTATCTAGGGGATGGGACTCAAATTTTGTCACAATTTCCAAACTAGATGAGCACTTATACAATGTAGATTCAAGTAAGTCAAGAGTATAACGTGCTTCATTGGTGAAGGTATGATGCGAGACATAGAAGAGTTTGTCTCGAAGTGCTTTTCATGTCATCTGGTGAAAGTTGACCATCAGAGACCTTTGGGAATGCTACAACCACTAGAGATTCCCATGTTGAAGTGGGAAAGTATTTTGATGTACTTTATTACTGGACTATCGACATTGCAGAGAGGTCACGATTCCATTTGGGTGATAGTGGATCGGCTGACCAAGGTAGCCCATTTCTTGTCGGTCCGTACTAATTTTGATACGATGTAGTATGCACAACTATTCATTTTAGAGATCATTAAACTGCACGGGGTTCTTATTAATATTGTGTCTGAAAGAGACAAATTGTTTGTGTCACACTTATGGAAGAGCTTTCAGCAGACCATGGGCTCAGATTTGTGGTTGAGTAAGACATATCATCCAGAGATAGATGGGCAGACTGAGAGGGTAAATCAAATGCTCGAGGACATGTTAAGAATGTGTATCCTAGACTTTGGTGGGGGATAGGAGAGATATCTCCCACTGGTAGAGTTTGCATATAACAACTCTTACCAATTCACTATGGGTATGGAACAATTCGAGGCACTTTATGGAACCGATTCGCCCCCTGCTGGTTAGAGGTGGGGGCCACAATCTATTGGGGCCGAAGATGATACAAGAGACTTCTGTCAAAATAAAGTTAATTTAGGGACGTATTCAAATAGCTCAGGATAGGTAGAAGAGTTATGATAATGATGGTAGGAGACACGTGAAGATTGAGGTGGACGACCAGGTGTTGATTCGGGTATCTCCTAAGAAGGGGATTATGAGATTTGGCAAAAGGGGGAAGTTAACGCTGAGATTTGTAGGACCGTTCCCTGTTATTGAAAGGGTGGGGATGGTAGCATACAGATTGGGACTTCTAGGCCATCTTCAACGGATACATGACGTGTTCTATATGGCATCGCTGAAGAAATACATGAGGAGTGATAGAGCCTTCTGGCACATCCCACTAGAGGATATATATTTACAACCATACGTCTCGTATGAGGAGATACCTGTATCTATTCTGGATCATAGCGAGCATAAACTACAATCCAATGTAGTGCTGTTAGTGTGAGTGCAGTGGGGACACCACAATGTTGACGAGTCGGCTTGGAAGTGGGAAGAGGATATGCGAGAGCAGTACCCGAAGTTGTTCACCGCATGTATATTCTAATTTTGAGTACAAAATTCCTTTGTAAGGGGGAAGTATGTAATACCACATATTTCTATGTATTTAGAATTTAATTAATCGAGCGATTAAATAGAAAATACGTGAAAGAATTTAAATTACGTGAGTAGAGTAATTTAATGTGACCTTATATTTAAATTACGGGGGTAGAGTAATTTAAAATGATCAAAATTTTAAATGAGATCTTTTATATTATAAGTATATTTACTGTAAATGACTTGTGAATAACTTATGAATTTACTTTGCGTCATAACGAGTGATATGAACGTATAGGATTTAAATCTCAACTGAGAGCCAAACATGGGCTAACGAGAGGTCGAGATAAGAAATGTTATATGAGTGACTCAAATGAAAATTTAGAGGTCACGGTTATCTATGGAAGGGTCGAAATAGTCAAAATAGTATACCCAGGAGTAGAAGTTGGGTCCCGGGACATTTTTTGGCTAAACCGGGACCGTTTAGGGGTGTTTCAGTCTTTTAAAATGCAGGAGTGTGAAGACCTACGAATTTTAGAGCCTCTTATTATTTGATTAAATAAGGGGTTAAGGTTACAAACCTCATAAGTGATGTATAAGCCATTTGAGAGAAAAGAGAAGTCATTCTCAAAGCATAAAAAGAGAAGTGTGAGAGATTCAAAGGAATTCTTGCAATTCAAGCAATTGAAGAGTGAAGAGTGAAGATTGAAGGGGATAAACAATCAAACTCTACATCAACCATGAAATAAGATCATCTTTGAATCAAGGCAAGTGGTTATTTATAAAATTTAAATCTAAGTTATAATATCCATGCATAAGATGAGTAAAAAAAAATGGTTTTATGAATAATTCTTGAAGAAGGATTTGGTTTAAATGAATGTTTGGGATAGGACTTGCATGTAGATAGATTTACACATGTAGATGATTGAATAACAAAAGAAATATAATTGCTATTACGAAATGCAAATCTGAGTATGTGATGATTTAAGATAAAAAAGACATATATCTAGGGTTTTGAGAGAATAAGGATGTTGGTGGTTCTTGGATGATTTTCGTAGAGATTTGATGATAAATTCACGTAAGGAATAAACTTTAAACATATATAACTTGATTGGTTATGTTAATAGAGAGTTCCAGGAGTTTTAAAGGAGTTTTGAGTAATGAAAACTGAAGAAAAATGTAACATGACGAAGTTGCCCAAAAGAGTCGATCGACCGACTATGAAGATCGATCGATCGATCGACATTCATCAGTCGATCAATCGATGATAATGGTGGATCGATGGACCCCTGTTGTTTTCCAAAAAATCTTATTGAGTGAATTTTCTTCGATGGACGTCACTTATTGGGAGGTTTGGAGTGATTGTATACCTTTCCAAGGACTTGATAAATACCAGTAGGTAGAGAGCTAAGACCCATCATAGTCATTGAGAGAAAGACTTATAAAATGAATTGTTAAGTGTAGAATTAACGGGTCGAGTATCAAAAGTGGTGAATTTAAGTTACGAGGAGTGTTAACATAGTTTTAATATAATTATCAGTAGGATGGAGATGGATTAGCTAGTGAAATAATTGGAGGGGTAACTAGCGCCCTTAGAGTAATGCATATACTCAATTAAATGTGATAGTGAGATAAATAGTAAATTAACAAGTAAGGTTAATATAAGAGAATAAAATATTACTTATGAACAAGACTGATAGGTCGGGTGTGTACCTATTGAATTGTATGAACTTTTAGGTTAAGACAAGAATACCTAAATTAACTATGTTAGGGTTGATGAGATATTTCGAACTAACAGAGGGTCATTATATGTTTGGAGTCGATGTATAATGTCGAACCAAACCTTAGAAATGGTATTGTGATGAAAGAGTTCGAACCATAATATGTGTATATAAATAGTTTGGGTCGATGTATTATTCCGAATCAACTCTTACAAGGGGTCAAGGAATCATTCCGAACCAAGAGTCCTTTATATGTGTTATAAGGACATATTAGTGATAACTAATATTTAGTATATATATCATGTGATAAATATATATTGTATGTATAATCTACTAACATTAAATAGTAGATAACAAGATGGACTGATTACATTAAGTAGTAATTAAGTAGTGAGACTTAATTATAAAAAGAATAAAGATAACAAGAGATCAATAAGTTATCTATGTATATAACATATGAGATATGGTGATTATTAAAATACTGTGTGGGCGATATGGGAACTTAAAGAGTTTATAAGTTCATTGGAGTATCTTAGACTAGTTAGCTTGGGTAGTATAGCTAGGTGGGATAAGTACCAATGTTAGGCGTGCACTATAGGAGAAGCGCGACGTTACTCAAGAGAGTGTTCGAAGTCTTAACATGTATAATCAATAACTCATATTTGTGACTGCTTGATAAATATTTTTAAAATGTTTTGAGTACTAACTCTTTCTATGCAAAATATTTTCAAAAACCTTTTAGGTGCCCAGCCACAGGGACCCCCAGCGTGACTTCATTCCAGGGATTTTAGATCTACAATACAGGTGGATGTTGCAGGGACTTGCTTAGACGATTCTCTTTTTCGGATCTAGTGTAGGATGTCAGATTTAGTACTCTCGGTTTGGGACATGTTGTCCACTCTTTACATTTGCAGTTATTTGGATTTGTCGGATTTTGAGTTAGTTTTATTTTCAGCCGTGTTTTTCGACAAGACTTCATTTTATTCAATTATTTATGATGGTTGGTTTTAGTACTGCTTGAATTATATTACTTGTGCATGAGATGTTTTATCTATTTAATGAAAATAAAATTTGGCACTAACTTAAATTCACTTAGGTGGTTAGTAATTAAAAAGTTTTCGACGGCGATGCTAAGAATGAACCATTTAAGAAACATGTTATAAATTAAATTAAGGCTTGATCACCCAAGGTTTAATTAGGCGAGGTGTCACATTTATTAGGGCGTTTGGTCATCGTTGATGTGGGGTGATATGTAGAGATAAAGTCGCCAAACTATTTTGCAAACAATAGGCCAAAGAAATATTGTCACCTCGGGAGAAAGACATCAAGGATAAGACTAATGATTACGAAACCATGTAGTTCAAGGGTCCGGGGACTAAGTTATGGAATGGGAAGGTGTAAGGCACCCATCTCGCCCTTTCGGTCTCTCATGGTCATGTGTTATTCCTCTCCTATCGAACTCCGTGATGTGTGTGCTTATGTGCATAATTTAAATGGATCATGGAATAACTCGACTCATGTTATGGATAAAGGAGGAGCGAGGTCATCCTTAGGAGTGTTCCCATAATCACAATAAAAAACATAATGTGACTATTTATTGATTGACAAATCGTTATGGAAGAACGATTGTGTATATCGGATAAGACACAAGCAAGTAATCATATAAAATATATATATCATGAATGTATGATGAGAATAAAGTAACAGAAGTATGTGGGAGAACTCGAGTCAAGGGATTCACCCAAGATGCCTACATATCCCAGGGGCATCAAAGTCCATGTAGTTTGAAGGAAATACGAGGTGGGATTTAACCCATAAATCCAACCGGGGACTTCATTATATGAGTGTGTGTAGAAAAAGGTGTTTTAGTGTGACAAAATGTGATGATGGATATCCATTTGGAATTTACAAGGGAACCCTCTTTTTCTTATTTTAGGGTTTTTCTATGAAAATAAAGTATGTGTGAATACTAATAACAAAAAGTTTGAAGTTAAGATATGTGATGTGATGAAGTAACTAATGAAAAAATAAGAAAATATAAAGGCAAAGGGGAAGAATTATACCTCCTTATAAAGACTTGATATATATCTTGATTGTAGACGCGATGATTTCAAGATGAGGTAATGGTGGTTTAAGGAGGTGGGTGGAAATTTACTCAAAATAGTATGAAAAAGATGAAAGGAATATGGGAAATGGGCTTTTAAGGATTAAACAACTTTGAATTCAATTTTTTTTTGTCTGAATTGCTAGGAGGGATGTCCAAGGGTTCTTTTCAAAGTGAGATCATGGCCTTTATTTATAGGGACAATGGAGGTGTCAATCAACATGGTCCTAGACTTGTCTATCATAATAAAACCCTAGACATACTACCGATAGGCAGGGTCCTGGGGTTGCCAATTGGCAGTGTGAGGTAGGTTATTCGAAAAAAAAGTCATAAATGAGAACTATAAGTAAAAAATGTACATAGGGTGGACCCTTGGAAAGGTAATTTAGATCCCTTTAAATAACTATTGAGCCATTCCCGGGTTTGGGAGTTAACCAACGTCAAACGAGGCCCGAAAGTGCCCGTTAGTCATTAGACATGAAATTCTCGAAGGAAAATGGATGGTTCGCTCTAACCATAAGGACAACTTGAATAAGAAATGAACCGTTGTAAAGGGTATTCAGTGATATTCAAGGATTCATTCAGCTTCATTCAGTTCGGAGAGTTGACCTTAGTCAAATGGGGCCCAAAAGCGCCCGATGACCTTTTAAAGTAAAATGGGTCATTCATCCGTACCGTAAGGCTGATTCATGTATAGGGTAGATCATTTGAAATGATATTAATATCCCTTTGAGTATTCATTCATCTTCGTTCGAGCTGAAGAGATGATATCAGTCAAATGGAGCTTCGTAGTGCGTGATGGCCTCCAGAATAATTTTTCAGGGTAAAATGAATCGTTCGTCTGAACTGTACGGTTGATTCATGCATGTGGTGGACTATTGGAAAGGGAGTTTAGAGCCCTTAAATGATTTATTGAGATTCCACTCAGATGAGAAAGTGGTCGGAGTCAAAACAGGTCCCAAAAGTGTCCGGTGGCCTCTAAACCAATTTTTAATACTAAAACGGACCGTTCGTTCAAACCATAAGGTTGATTCTCACACAGGGTAGACCATTATATAGGAGGTTTAGAGCCCTTTAAATATTCATTGAGCTTTCGCTTAGGCAAAGAAGTTAACCAGAGTGAAACGGGGTTTAGGAGTGTGCTATGACCCCTAGATAGGCGCTCGGGGTATGACCCAGGGTTTATGATGAATACGTGAGTGATAGGAATGTAAGGAGTCTCTTAGGAGAGGCTTAATTTATTGTGTCTACAGAGAGCCCCTCGACGGGTGAGCTTGGAACAAGTGAAGGCTGTCGAATGATAGACACCACATTGATGTTGGGAATGAGGTTTTTATATCGATTGTGAGGACATAGAGGATGAGGTTGAACGATTTAGCGAGTTGAGGTCAATTCTGATGACTTAAAGAGATGAGGATGAACGATTCAGTGGCTCAAGATCAGTTCTGAGGACCTAAAGAGACTATAATGATTGATTCAGCGGGTCGAGGTCAGTTTTGAGAACCTAAAGAGATGAAGATGACCGGTTCAGCGGGTTAAAAATTTGTTAAGATTGGTTCTGAGGGGCTAAGGAGACAAATTTGGCTGGTCGAGTTTAATTCTAAAGTTTTGTTGGGGATTACTAATTCTGAGGGCCGAGGTCAGTCTTGAAGACATGAAGTTTTGTCGACCATTTTTTATGGTTGAGGTCAATTTTTAAGACCTAAAGTCATAGCAACCAATTCTGAAGGTTGAGGTTAATTCTGAGGACCTAAAGTCATTGCGACCAATTCTGAGGGCCGAGGTAAATTATGAGGACTTAAAGTTGTGGCGATTAATTCTGTAGGTCGAGGTAAATTCTAATGACCATAAACCGTAGCAATTAATTTTGAAGGGCGAGGTCAATTATGAGGACATTAAGTTATAGCGACCAACTCTATGGGTGGTGGTAAATTTTGAGGACCTTAAGTTGTGGCGATTGATTCTGAGGGATGAGGTCAATTTTAAGGACCTTAAGTTGTAGCGACTGATTCCACTGACTGAGGTCAATTCTGAGGACCTTAAGTGGTAATGACCAATTTTATAAGCCAAGGTCAATTATGAGGACCTTAAGTGATGACGACCGATTCTGTAGGCCTAGGTTAGTTATGAAGACCTAAAGTTGTAGTGACCAATTCTTCCGGATGAGGTCAATTCTAAAGACCGTAAGTGATGACGACCAATTCTATGGGTTGAGGTCAATTTTGAGGACCTTAAGTTGTAATGCGAGGAGTTGTTCTTCTTGGGATTTTAAATTATCTTGTGGGTGCGAATGCATCTATGGTTCTGTTGGGGGTTGTGCTATTTTCAAACATCAATGGGGAAGGATTTATATTTGAGGTATTCGATTAGGGATTATGTTATTTTGAGACTCCAATGGGGGATGTTTAGGATGGGGACTTATAGACTTGGATGCAAACGCATAGTTAGTTCTTCTTGTGGAATATGTTGAGGATAGGTGTATAAAATTAACTGGCTGGGGATTATACTGGGGATAAGTATGTAAAATTAATCCAGATGGGGATTTCGATAGTTTTGTAAGGGGCTTAGTTCTTGAACAATTGATTTTTTTAAGAAAAATGAGGTTCCATATTTTGCTGGGATTTTTTATGAATTTTTTAGACAATTTTTAGATTTTCTATACGAAATTTGGAGGGGGTGCTAATAGGCAGTCCTGGGGCTACCAATCGATAAGGGCACGAACTCTCGAGCTTCCTTCGGAAGGGGAAAAGATGAGTGTCAACCAGTAGGCTCAGGAGGCTATTTATCGCTAGGCCCCTTAGCCTTCTATAAAAAGTCGGCTAATCCTCCCCATTTTTCACTCCTTTAAGTGTTGGAATCTTCTACTTTCTCTCTCTAAAAGCCGTTCCTAATTACTTTTTGCTTCAAAACATCAAATGGATGGTTCAAGTGAGGTATACAACAATGAGCGGCTGGAGGTTGATGAGTGGGTTATCCTAGAGTGGCATTAGAGTGTAACTCTTTCTTTGGGTAATGAAAATTCCTTTTATCTATTTGAGCCTGTGGATGATGAGCTTACTATACTATGCAAGATGGCAAACCACCGTTCGTCTAGGGTGAGGAACCCTAGTGGCTATGTAAGTGCAATGACTTTTAGTATTCCATTTCATTTTTTCATTCTCCTTTTGAGCTAATGAAGGTTTTTTCTTTTTCTTCTTTCGTAGACTGAAATTACTCCTTCGGTTACCCAGTGTCGAGGGATGACGGGGTTGAAGGAAGTTTGGGAGAAGCTCCCTGCACTGGTACACTGGATGGTTTCCTATGCGGGTTTTGGTTGCTTAGCAGAGGCTTTAGATAAGACACCGCGTTCCACTGCAATTCTGTGTGCTTTGGGAGAGAGGTGGTGGGACACTACCCACATATTTCATCTTGTCTTTGGGGAGATAGCGTTACTCCCATAGATGTTCAGTAGCTGATGGGGGTTAATTGTGAGGGGTTTCACATAACAGTGGATCGCACGCTGCGGGTGATGTCGGAGGCATTGCAGGCAACTTTGGGAGTTGTGGGAAGGATCATTTCTGAGGATTTTATCTGTATTTTTATTTAAAGGATACTCTCTTTAAGAGGAGGGTGGAGGTGAATAACGGGTGACAAGTGAGGCATATAGGCCGTCTATTTATTTTGCTCTTGTTGGGTGGATTTCTGGTGGTGACGATTGGCAATGTCATCCATGTCTGGTTCTTTCCATTTTTGTGGATTATTTTTTATGTCCAGATGTATGATTGGGAAACCTAACCTTGGCGTCCCTCTAATCTTCCTTAGATTCGTTCAGTTGGTTCTGTTGGTAAACTTTTATAGGGGCCACATATCTTTTAGAGGTAATTTTCAATTCATTTTCCTTTTTATGCATTCGTTGGACTCTTCTTTGGTTTCTTTTTACTGATTCTTGTCTTTTTTGTACATGTTTATATGAGGTGATCAAGTGTAATGCAGGCTTGGTAGCCTTAAAGGATGAAAGCTTGGGCTACTTCATCCAGATGTTCTGGTGGTGGTAGTCCAACTGGAGGTCGAATCAATTGTTGTCCATGGCGAATGTACGACGGGCTCTGAATGCCCTAAGGACTGATTAGGTAATCCATCTTTCTTTTCTAAGTCCTTTTTTCATCTTAATTTTTGAAGTCGATACTGATTCTCTATTGGGGATTATAGGTGACCTTCTACCCCTTGGGGGCAACTTCGCATGATATGAAGGTGACAGACCTACATGCTCAGATGTGACGGTTGATCGTGCATGAGTTTGGTACCTCTAGTACCCAGGGAGATAGTGGTGAGGAGTATCATGGAGGAGGACCTGGAGGTCCCATCTTCGGCGTCCCCATGTACACGAGGCAGGTGAGGGAGATGTCAGATGATTCTCGGGTGACGGTGATGATCGATGAGCCTTATACGCACTATACTGATACATTAGTGAATTATGATTATTTGGATTTCGTGATAGCTAGATGATTCCATCTTATTTCTAAGATGAGGAAAACATGCCTCGACCTTCCATGGCTTCGGCCATGGGGCCTAGTTCACCGATGGGATCCGCGAATATCGTAGGTAGTGGTACGTCTGCGGCGGTAGAGGATGCTCTGATTATTCAGGTTACTCCCCCTTCTAAAAATTTCTAATTGAGTAGCGAGGAGTCACTGAGTGTGTCACATCTCCCTCACGCATCAGTGTTTTTCTATTTTTATTTTATCTACAAAATGTAACTCAATGAAGCAAAATATATGAAGAAATATGCTTTCTCTTTTGGCTTTTTCTGGATTTAGTGACTTATCCTATATGGACTTTTAATTTTCTGCTGAGATTGTTTATTTTTATCCAAAGATAGAGATAAGTATGGAAATAATAATGAAAGGCAAAGGATTATTATTATGAAAAGAAGAAAAAGTAATAAACTCGGAGAAAAGGATTATTGAGTATAAAGTTATTTTTAAGAGAAAACGATCTTTTTGGGTAGAATGAGTAAATAACTTGAGGGTAGTTTTTCGAAATGAGGATTTTTCTAAAATTTCTTTTGATAAAAGAGGAAAGATGGAATTTTCCAAAATAGGGGGTTGCTAATCGGCATACCCTTGACATGCCTATTGGCATAGGGGTCAAGTCAGAGCATCCATAGTCCTTGATTATACTTTTTGCACATCAGAGTACTCTTGTGGGGTTGATTTTACTCGGGTTTCCATAGGTCTTGTCTTTTTCCAAGGTTTTTTTTACATGAAAGGAGGGGTGTGGGATGTGATTTCCCCACCAACACCGACATTTTCTTTCTAGCTTAATATTCCTCATTCAAATGGCTCTTCCTATATTTGAAGGATTCTATTCTTACCTTAGTAGTCTAGAGAACATGTGCTTATACAAAATGGCGTAACTGAGAAGGAGACTGGAACCTATTGGATGCTGTGATATAGTTCTAGTATCCTGAAGATCATGTCTTTCATTTCGACCTGGATGAGGTCTGTCCCACTTATGAGAATTTTTCATCCATGTTGGGTGTCAGTCCCAGTGTGGCGGAACTATGCCTGATTTCTCTAGTTCATCTTGGGTTTTCGTGTCAGAGTTGCTTCATATTTCTCCCTCAGTGGCTTGACTATTGGGTATCTAAAGGGCTATTTCTCTTCAGGAGGTTATGTATTCAATGCACTTGAGGGGTTTTAAGGATGTTGACTTTATCGAAGTTGTCGCTTTAGGACTTATTATGAGGCTATTATTGGTGATCGGGAACTTGATTGCAGATCCCCATGTTACTGCGATAATGACTTGGATGTCATACCTCTATAATCATGTCGCAGTGGCACTAGCTAAGACCCTGAATGGACTAAATGCTTGGAAGGAGGGTTGTTCTGACTTTCTGAGGGGCAGCCGAGTGATATTGTTTATGTGGCTTGTGGAGAGGTTTCTCCTAGCATCCCCTCCTGAGTACCTCTTAATGGTTGTGCCCAATTTATTTGTTCGACCATTCTTTAGCTTCGACCCATCTGTAGAGAGTTAGGTTAATTGGTTTGTAGATCATGGAGCTCGGTGTTTTCACTGGTTAGTGCCATGGTGGGGGGGTTCTTACAACCTATCTTGTAGCTTGGAGAGTATCGGTATATAAGGCTGGTGGGACTTCGATAGACTTCCTTATATTTCCCCTGGTGGCTCCTGCGCCAAGTCAAGTCGGCATAGATCGTGTCGCCTTATATAACAAATTTCTTCTCTTAAGAGGATTTGACTGAATCAGTGAGGATGATGCTGGGCTCTTTGTGGCAGCATCGCCAGAAATTTATCCATCCGTCACAACCTATGGTAGGGTCCTAGCATGTGTCTGGGGACTACCTAAAGTGATTATGGAAGCGGGTAGTAGATAAAGTCATGGCAGAAGAGACCGGTAAGAGGTGGTTCATTGCTTTTAACACTATGGAAGATGGCGTTGTGGTTCTATCCAAGTTTGTCATGGCGTATCGCTCTATGGAGCGCATACGGAATGCCAATAAGGAGTGGGAAACTTGGGGACCTCCAGGGGTTGGTAAGGATGATGAGGCAGGGCCTTTCGACGTTTGAAGGTAGTGTCTTATGAAGCTTAGGTGATTTTTGTGAAGCTATGGTGATTAAGTGTTTTTGTATTTTACGTTTGGAATAATTTTGTGTAGTTTGGTTAGGTTTTGTTTATGAACGCTTTGGTCAGTGGAGAGGAGTGGTTGGTTTGACTCCCTTCGCTAATACTTCATGTAATACTGTTGTTTTCCTTAATTAAAGATAAAATTTTATTTTGAACATATTTTGTTGTGCCTCTTGATGAGTATTGCATTTTAATTACATATACTAATCGCTAAGGCATACATAATCCTCTTGTTCATGTAAATGATAAAAAGGACCGTCATTCTCGGAGTTGAGAAAAGAATAACTTTTTGTGAAAAGAAGGGGAAAAACCCCATGTATGACGTATGGGTTGCCTACGTACCTCTGGGGGTTTTGAAAAATTTCATAAGTTTCATTTTAAAAAATGTTTTTGACAGGATCAGGTCCCACATAGGTCTGGGTAGCGAAAATGAAGATTTATTTAGAATAAAAGGAGGATGAGAAGAGTCGTAGTGCACTGAGATTTCGGACTAAGGTTAAATTTGTTTTAGATGGTTTGGGTTGACTGTACGTGTCATCTCTTCTCCATCAAGGTCTGTGAGCATAGTGGTGCTTCCAGAGAGAATTTTCTTTACGATGTAGGGGCCACTCTAATTCGATTTGAATTTACCTTTCGGGTCTCAAACGGATTTTTTTATCTCTTTGAGGGATAGGTCTCCTTCCTGGATTCCACATTCGCTGAATTTTTGATTGAATGATAGTGTTATCCCTCCATTGTATGCCTTTATATGGTACAGAGCCTTCAGTCTCTTTTCATCCAAGAATGATAGTTCATCAAAGCGACTCTAATGCTATTCTTCTTTATCGACTTTGATTTAGACTAGGACGCAGAGGGATGGTATTTTTAGCTTAACGGGTAGAACTTTTTCCATGTCGTACACTAGAGAATAAGGGGTTGCCTGAATAGGTGTTCTGATTGAAGTGTGATAACCCTAGAGGGTGTAAGGGATCCAATCGACCCAATCCCTGTAACTCACTCATCTTGTTGATATTTTTAGTCTTTTATTGGCGGGCTTCAACAACACCATTAGTTTAGGGTTGGCCGAGAGAAGATTTGTGTCTCTAAATCCCATACTCATCGACTAGTTTTATGACATCAGCTTCGAAATGGAGCTCGTTATTTAACATTAACTCATGGGAGACTCCGTATCGACAGATGATATTCTTTCTGATGAAGTTGGCCACTTTCTTGGCATTCAGCACCGTGTATGACTCGACTTTGACCCATTTAGTGAAGTAATCAATGGCGACTAGGATGAATTCGTGAACGTTTGAATCTTTAGGAGTAACATTCCTATAATGTCAATGCCCCATGTGGATAAGGGCGAAGGAGAGGTCATGTTATATAGCTCGCGGGGAGGAAAGTGTTGGAGATTGGAAAACTATTGGCATTTGAGGCATCTTAGGACATAAGCAGAGCAATCTTAAACCATGGTGTCAAATAGAATCCTTGACAGATGATATTTTTGTCAATCATGTGACCGTTTATGTGGGATCCTCATTCCCCACTATAGATCTTCTGCATAATTTCTTCAACATCATCCCTTGCAATGCAGTGAAAATGGATTCCATTGAAGTTTTTCTTGAATAGTGATTTATCGCAGATGATGTACTGGGCAGCTAATTTGCGAAGGGTCGCACGGTCTTTCTTATCAGCATGTTGTGGATACATACTATATTTGAGGAGGGGCCAAATATTATAGTAACATAACCCAGCTATTTTAGAATCCTCCTCAGGAATAAATTCAATGCGGTAGCAATGGGTAGGCTTACTTATTTTTGAACCAGGAAAGGGGCCATTGTTCTACCCTCGGGCATGTCGACCATGGAGGGCAGGCTAGCAAAGGCGTGGGCCAGGATATTCTTTGCACGGTATAAGTAGTGTAAGGTGATATCATTAAACTGAAAGTACAGTTCTTCTAAGTGGGCATGGAAGGGTAGGATCTTTTTGTCTTTGACTTTCCATTTTCTGAGGATTTGGGTGACGATAATGACAGAGTCCCTATTGATTTCTAGGTATAGAATTCCTTTCTAAAGGGCGATATTGAGGACTATAGTGCATGAATCATACTCATTCAGGTTTTTGGTGCAAGATAAGTCTATTTTGATAGCAATTGGGGTGTGGGAGTCATCAGGGGAAATTAGGATAATTCCAATGTCGTGTCCCTTTTTGTTGGTAGCTCTGTCAAAGAACATTTACCATCTAAGGTCCTCCTGAGAGGTGCAGAGATTATCTTCATTCGAGAATTTAGAGACCTAAACATTGGCTTCTTCCATGGGGTAATCAACAAGGTAGTCGGAGATGGCTCTCCCATTCATATCTTTCTGCGTGAAGTACACTATCAAATTCAGCTAGAAACATCAACCTACAGTCCATTTGTCATGACAAAGCGGTCTTTTCTTGTAAGTACTTAATGGGATCCATATGGGACACAAGTCTGATAGGGAAAATAAGCATGTAGTACCATAAATTCTGCATGACCTAGACCAGGGCAACACATGCTTTCTCCAAAGCAGTGTAGTTGACTTCGTACCCGGCTAATTTTTTACTGGCATAATAAATGGCTCTTTACTTAGGAGATTATACAATGTATTGGTCTAGCAGAGCCCCCACTATAGTATCTGTTTCGATCAAGTGCAGGAGGAGGTGGGGATCTGGCTATAGATGCATAAGCATCGGAGGTTGGGTAAGATATTTCTTGATTTTGTCAAAGTCTTATTGGCAAGTCTCATTACATATTTTAGTATAATCCTTTCAGAGAAGCTTGAAAATGGGTTTGCATATGGAAGTCAGTTGGATGATGAATCGATTGATGAATTGTAGTTTTCCCAAGAATCCTCGAACTTCTTTCTCCATCCGTGGTGGTAGCATCTCAAGTGTGGCTTTCAGTTTGGTAGGGTCTGATTCGATTCCCTTATCACTGACCATGAATCCCAAGAGTTTTCCTTTCGTGATATCAAAAATGAATTTTTATGGGTTTAGCTGCAGTCGCTTAAAAACTCCGCCTGTGTCGTGCTCAACTTCTTATATTTTTTTACACTGCCGGTCCCAAGCCCGGATAAAGGAGGAGGGTTGCGTTAGGTAGCTGACATCCATCGTAAAACTTTGTCAGATCCTTATGAACATGAATCCTATGAATATATGTGCTAATGCTAGGGCATTCCCCTTAAGCGATGCGTTGCGCCTGCCACCTGGTGTCTCGAAAAATAGGCAAGAGGCATTGCGCCTGCCGCCAGGTGTCTCAAAAAATAGGCAAGGGGCGTCGCATCGGCGCTCGGATGCGACGATAAATACGCAAGGATTCCTGCAACAAGCTGGACGTGTGCGGGTAAAGAACCTAGTCCAGAATACTAGACTTAGGTTAGAGACTTGGAAGATAGGGACTATGACAGGAAAAAGGGATGGAGTTGGTAGATACCATGATAAGAAGAAAAGTTAACATAGCTTGTTTACAAGAAACTAAATGGGTCGGTGAGAAATCTAGAGAAATAGAAAATACAAGATTTAAATTTTATTATACAGGAAAACATAGAAATAAGAACGGAGTTGGAATAGTAGTAGATAAGAATTTTATGAAAGATATCGTAACCATTATTAGGAAAGGTGATAGGCTTATACTTATAAAATTGGTATTAGGTGAAAACATAATTAATATTGTTAATGCTTATGCACCTCAAGTAGGATTAGATGAGCACACTAAAGTACAAATTTGGGAACAAATGGATGAACTAATTCAAGAAATACTCGTAGGTGAGAAAATCTATATAGGGGGAGATTTTAATGGCCATGTAGGAGAAGATCGTGTAGGATATGAGATAGTGCATGGAGGATATGGTTTTGGAGATATGAACGAAGGGGGAGAGTCTATCTTAGATTTTACGATGGCTTATGATTTTGTACTAGTAAATACATGTTTTAAAAAGAGGCTTGAACACTTAATAACTTATAAAAGTGGAACGTACCAGAGCCAAATAGATTTTTTTATTACTAGAAAAGGAGACCGATTAACGTGCAAAGATTGCAAGGTTATCCCGGGAGAGAGATTAACCTCACAATATAGGATAATGGTGTTGGATACAAATATTAAAAATCAATCACGAGTTTGAAAAGTGAAGATTAACCCACTAACTAGGTGGTGGAACTTAAAAGGAGACAAATTAGAATTATTTAAAGATAACTTATTAAATGAAACAACATGGAATACTGAAGAAGAGACTAACATAATGTGGAATAAGATGGCCACATGCATTAAGAGAATATCAAAAGAAATTCTTGGAGAATCAAAAGGCAAGGGGTCACAGTCTAAAGAAACTTGGTGGTGGAATGAAGAAGTACAAAATATAGTAAAAAATGAAAGGGAGTTCTTTAAAACATGGCAAACAAATAGAAATGAAGAAAATTTTGAGAAATATAAATGGGCTAAAAAGGAAGTTAAGAAAGTGGTAAGAGATGCTAAGTTAAAAGCGTATGACAATCTTTATACATAATTAGGTACACAAGAAGGGGAAAAAGTATTTATAAGCTTGCTAAACTTAGGAACAGGAAAACAAAATATTTTAATAACGTTAAGTGTATCAAAAGTGATGATTCGAGAGTCCTAGTCAAAGATGATGAAATTATGGAAAGATGGAAAAACTACTTTGAGAGGTTATTAAATGGAGATAATGGGAGTAGATTATATATAGAGGAACTTAGGGAGACTCGAGAAAATATGTTTTTCTGCAGAATTAAGACAACAGAGGTCAGGATTGCTCTAAAAAAGATGAAAACAGGGAAGGCTTTAGGACCAGATGGTATCCTTATTGAGGTTTGGAAGTGCTTAGGGGAGGATGGAGTATCATGGCTTACAAAATTATTCAATAGAATTTTAATGACTAATAGGATGACCGATGAATGGAGAAAAAGTGTTTTAGTACCTATTTATAAAAATAAAGGGGACATACAAAGTTGTTCAAATTATCGTGGTATTAAGTTAATGAGTCATACAATGAAACTTTGGGGGAGAGTGATTGAATATAGATTGAGATTAAAGACAAAAGTATCTGAGAATAAATTTGGGTTTATGCCTGGGAGGTCAACAATGGAAGCAATCTATTTATTGAGGAGATTAATGGAGAGGTAAAGGGAGAAAAAGAAGGATCTTCATATGATTTTTATAGATTTGGAGAAGGCGTATGATATGATACCCATATATATAATATGGTGGGTTCTACATAAAAAATGAGTGACTCCCAGATATATTGATGTGATCAAGGATATGTATGAAGGTGCGATGACTACAGCAAGAACATCAGCCAGAGAAAGTAGTGAATTTTCAATTACGATAGGCCTACACCAAGGTTCAGCATTAAGTCCTTATCTCTTTGCGCTTATTATGGATGAGTTGACTGGACAAATACAAGATTAGGTACCATAGTGTATGCTATTTGCAGATGATATTGTTTTAGTGGATGAGACTAAGACAAGGATTAATGCTAGGTTAGAATTGTGGAGAGAAACTTTAGAAACAACAGGATTTAAAATAAGCAGAACTAAAACATAATATGTGGAGTGCAATTTTAGTAGTAATAGGAGGACAAATGGAGATGTGGTGAAATTGGAGGGTCAAGGGATACCTAGAAACGATCATTTTCGTTATTTAGGATCGATTATCTAAAAATATGGAGATATTAGTGATGATGTTACTCATATGATTAGAGCAGGTTGGGTTAAGTGGAGAAGTGCTACCGACGTTTTATGTGATAGGCGTATACCTTTGAAGTTAAAAGGTAAATATTATAGGACGACCATTAGACCTGCCATATTATATGGGACAGAGTGTTGGGCAGCCAAGAAATAAAATGTGCAGAAAATGAGTGTGGCGGAGATGCGAATGCTAAGATGGATTTGTGGTAAAACTGGAAAGGATAAAATTAAAAATGAACAAATTCATGAAATGATAAAAGTAGCTCCTATAGAAGATAAATTGAGAGAAAATCGACTTTGATGGTTTGTACACATCAAGCGTAGACCAATGGATGCTCCTGTATGGAAGAGTTATTTAGTTAGTATTGATGGTAACACAAGGGGTAGAGGTAGGCCTAAATTGACTTGGTGGGATATTATAAAAAAGGACATGATGTCATGTGGTTTAACCGAAGATATTGCACTATACAAAATGGAATGGAAAAATAGGATTCATGTAGCCGACCCCAAATAATTGGGAAAAGGCTTTGTTGAGTTGGGTTGAGCTGCAGTCGCTTAAAAACTTTTAGAGGGCAGAAGTATGACCTTCCCGAGTC
Source organism: Sambucus nigra (assembly GCA_949130495.1). NCBI lineage: Eukaryota > Viridiplantae > Streptophyta > Magnoliopsida > Dipsacales > Adoxaceae > Sambucus > Sambucus nigra. The sequence goes on along the minus strand of OX422218.1, from coordinate 123,324,880 downwards.
TTTAGATTTGATGATCATGCCATCCACATATACTTAGACCTCCTCGTGAATAAAGTCATGCAGGATGGTTGTGGCAACCCTTTGGTTGATAGCCTTGACATTCTTGAGTACCAATAGTATGACAGTGTAGAAGAAGTTACCCATGGGGTGATGAAGGCCCTTTTCTCCTGATGTTCAGGGTGCTTCTTGATAGGGTTGTATCTAGTGAATCCATTTACAAATGACATGATGGCATGCCTATCTGTGTTGATCATGTCGATGTTGGTTAATGGGTAATCATCCTTTAGGATGCTTGATTCAAATCTCGATAGTCAACACACATGTGGACTTTCCCTCCTAACTTCGGCACAGGGATGATGTTTGCAAGCCATATAGGGTATTAGACTACGCGAATCAAACCCACATTCAATTTCTTGACCACTTCCTCATTGACTTTGAGCAACAATTCAGCATAGAGATTCCATAGCTCTTGTTTGACCAGTTTGCAATCTGGGAATATTAGGATCTCGTGTTGAGTTATTTCTGGGCCAATACCAGGAATGTCATCATAGGACCATGCGAAGACGTCCACGAATTCCTTCAATAGTTTTTTGAATTGCACACGCTCATTCCCATGAAGGGAGGACCCTATCCTAATCTCACGCTAATAGATAGTAGAACCGAGATTAATAATAATAGTCTCATCATCATTAATTTGAACGTTGTTATGGTGTTTGGTATTCTCCTTATTTAGATCAGATAATAATTGTTCATTTGCAAAATATCATCATCAAGAGTTTGATTAGAATCAAGACAAGGCACACAAAGATACTCAAAATCTTTGATTATTTCATTTTTAGGAAAAACAACGTTGAGAACCTCTTCAAAAGAGGTCTTAGTTACAATGATATCATAAAAAGGAATAACAACATCAGATGAAGAGATTTAGATAGGGTAGATAGCATGGTCAGATTGAATCTGGGCAGGTTGGACATGCACGACGTTCTAGTTGAGGAGAGTCATGTCAGGAGCTCTGATTTGAGTAGACGGGTTCGATGATGCAATATCTGAATGGATAATGCAAAGACTCATCCCCAGTGTCTAGAGGTTAAATGAGTCTTCAGAATCAAGTACGGGACAAAATTTTGGTCAATATAGCCATGCTCTTGGTGATGTAGTGTGCAAAAATGCATGAGTCTTAATTAACATATTATGTACAGAGTGTAGTTTTTATCATTTTTTATTGGCATGATGAGTAAAAGGAATACTACACTAATGGGGAGCATATACAAATATATCTAGAATGTAAACTATACTACACATCGATACTTGTGAGTGAGTAAGTAACATGGTAATATATACATGTGAGTGTTTGGTAGTGAACCTATACATGGATCAACAACAAGAGGTGTGTGACCTATGTAAGTGAGCATATATACAAGTGTAGGAAGTGTGGTTGTGTGCTAGTGAAGCCTAAGCATTGATATTCTAAGTGGTGAGTGAAGAATATGAGTGTAAAGTGAAGCTGAATGTATGTGTGTGAAGTGTATATTGAGAGTTTATACAAGTGTGTGAAGTGTATAAGTGGGTGAAGAGTGATACATACATGAGAGAGAGATATACAAAAGGTAAATAGAGGAGAATAATGCCCATGCAAAAATAGAGTCTAGTCCTCTTATAAAGTTGAAGAGTGCGCTTTTGTTCAAATTAAGAAATTATTTAATTAAACATAGTTTTTCAATTAAATCCTAAAACATGCACCTACATATGTGCTTGTGTCAAATCATAAATATATAAAGTATGTGACACAAGATATCAGGAAAAATCCCCACATGGCAAAACCATTTATTTTCACTATAATTCGTAAAAATGGTTACACGGATTATAATGAAAATAAGTGTGACATACGAAATACCCGTAGGTGTCGGTTCCGATGTTATTGACTGGAATGTCCCGCAAGAACTCCAGATGGGCAGCAATGAAGAAGAGACTGGCTTCTCCACAAAATACTCCAAATGAGTAAAAATGACGTCTTGAAGGTTTAAAACGTGCACTAAATAAACGGGAGATAATTGTGCTTATAAAGAAGGCATAAAGCCTTACAATTATTAAGCCTAAAAAGGGAGCCGTCATAGGCCGGTTTAGTGCAGAATAAAATGATGGAAAAATCTTTGAACAATCAATTTGAAAGTGACAGAAGTTGGTTAAAAAATTGAGGCGTCTGCGTTGTTCGAACGACATACGCCTGTGACTCGAACGAGGACACGTGTCATTCGAACGGTTCACGCGACATGCTTATGTCACCGAATGACGTCGCATGTAGCATGATGCACGTGCGAAGATGATGAATGCTTGGATTTGGATAAAGGACATCGTGGATGATCGTGATGATGTGTCAAATCTTACGATATCAGACATACAAACTGTGATCTAGGGAAGATAGGAAAATCTTAGATTCTACCCTGGACATTTATATAATTATGTCCTTACAAATCTCCCCCTATGCCTATGCCGGTACATACATAAAAAATCCGAATTATGGAATCTCCCAAAAACAAATGACATACAAGATAATATCCCCATTAAACCCTCAAACTCAGAATACTAAATGACATGTCTTCAATCAAACTTCAACATATTCAAATCTTCAATACTTCAGAAACTCCCAAAGATTTTCTCATCAGGATGTGCAATCCAATAGATATCAACTTTATACGCACACACATGAGATAAAGAAGAAACCCGAGACATGCAACAGTTTGAAATATAATGATATGCAAAAATCAAAGATCAATCAAGCTTAAGAAAATCAAAGATAAATCAACAAAAAATTCTCCCCCATAATTCATTCTCCCCCTTTTTATGATGTCCCCAAATAGACAAATATGAGAAGCATAAATATGTAAAATATCACAAAAAAAATGTTCTGTCTATTTTCTTTTTTATTTTAAATAATTTTTTAAAAAAAATTTCACACACAATATACAGCAAAGAATATGAAAAAATGTCATAAGGAACAAAAATCTTCAATTTTTGAATTTTTTGAAATTTTTACACAAAATATACAACAAAGAATCACACCAAGAAAGAACACAAAAATAACCAAGTCGATGATAGCGTAAATGTAGAGGTGTGAACAAATTTGATAGGAAAATCAATGCATACAAACATGATATATGTACACGATGAATATTGGATACTCCTAACAAATGAACCCAACATCTTCCTTAGGTGTAAAAAGATGGAAATATAAGACATTGACTCAATCAAATCAGTAAATCAAAGTTCAAAGTGATTTCTACACCATTAACGTCTAAAACGATTTAATGCTTTTTCAAAACTTTCAAGGAAGTGAAAACCCATTTAAATTCTCCAACCAAACTCCCTCAGATTTATGTTTTGAAAAGAGGTGATCTACATTCTCAAACTTTGGAGAATTGATGGTGAAACCTAATGGCCCATATTTGGCATGTATTGCTTTTTATAGACTTTAAATTTTTTCGGGGTCTTTTAACCTCTTTGGACCCCGGATAATAAAATTACTCAATTCTTTAGGACTGATTTAGCGGTGGCTTTATCACAACGGATAGATAATTGCCCTTCGTACCCCTTCACCATTTTAAAATACCACACAATCTCACCAAATGATTTTTACATGCATTCCAATCTTGTCAAGTTTTATCGCATATGGTTCGTTGTATAGACAGAATTGAGATGGAAACACTCAAGCCAATACGTGATAAACAAGTACAATAATCAAATAAAATCGTGCATGTGTGCAATAAAGGAGATAAGTAGCCAAACATATAGAAATATATCACTAATCTCATCTCAAAGACTTGAAACAATGTAAAGCTCATGGATGCAATGATGTAGCGTCTCAAATCACTATCAAACAGTCACATAGATAAGTGGAATGAAATTTGTGACTTGGCTCTGTTAAATGCTCATTCATAAAAGGTGTAAACAATATACGAAAAATCTTTTTGAGCTTTTCTAAAAATTTTATAAAAAGAAAATCTTTTTGGATTTTTAAAAAAATAAAATAAAAAAATAATAATGCACATAATACAAACTAGCAATAGGAATCGTATGATATGAACATGACAAAGCATCCTATCCTAGACACGGACCAACCCCTCAGTCAACTGTGAAAATACCTAAAGGCTTCCTAAGACTCTCGAATCTAAGGGCATCTAAAGGTTTCATGAAAATATCGGCTAAATGACGGGCGATGGGAATGTAACTCAGGGATATGACTTTCTCATCAACTAGCTGCCATATAAAGTGCTAGCGTATCCTGATGTGTTTTGTGCATGAATACTGGACTGGATTGAGGGATATGTGTATCGCAGTCAGGTTATCACAGGAAATGGTCATGGTGTCATGTGAAATCCCATAATCCTCCAACATCAGTTTCATCCATAAGAGTTGCATGCAATAACTCTCGGCGGTGATGTACTTAGCCTTCGCAGTGGACAAAGAGATGGAGTTTTGCTTCTTTCTCAACGAGGAGAAAAGAGAAGAACCAAAATAGAAACACCCACCAGAAGGGCTCTTACAACCATCTACATCCCCGACCCAATAGACATCTGAATAGACAGACAAATGGTCATCGGTATTAAGGAATACCAAATACCGTATGAGATAGTCCCACTCACGTATTTGATAATACATTTTAGAGCGAGTAAATGTGACTCTTTCGGGGACGCCTCTTATCGCACACAGACTCGAACACTAAAGGCTATGTCGGGACGACTAACAGTCAAGTAGAGAAGAATACCTATCATACTCCGATACAAGGTTTGCTCTACATCCTTGCCTGAAGTGTCCTTACTAAGCTTAATAGAAGTAATCATAGGTATACGAGCATGCTTAGCGGAGTCAAAACCAAATTTCTTCTCCATGTCTTTAGCATACTTGGATTGAGGGATGGACATCCCATCCTCTAGCTGACAAACCTGGAGACCAAGGAAGAATGTAAGCTCACCTACCATGCTCATATCAAACTCATTTTTCATCTCCTCCTCAAAGTGGTGAGCGTACTGGGAGAACGTGGATCCAAAGACTATGTCGTCCACATAGACTAGGGTAACCAAAATAGCACCATCATCCCTCCTAATGAACAACGTCATATTAACTCCCCTTATCTTGAGCCCACAAGCTAAGAGATAGGAAGTAAGCCTCTCATACAAAGCACGGGGTGCTTTTTTCAAACCATACAAGGCTTTCCTCAGATAATACCGGTGCTCCAGGTGCTTAGGATCTTTAAACCATTTTGGTTGAACCACATAAACCTCCTTCTGTAGAATGTCATTAAGAAAGTAACTCTTGACATCCATCTTATATGACATGAAGCGCAGATGACATGAGATGGAGAGTAGTAAGAGGAAGGACTCAAGCCTCGCAACAGGAGCAAATGTCTCCCCAAAGTCTACACCCTCAATCTGTGTGTAACCTTAAGCGACCAACCTAGCCTTATTTCTGATTATGGTACCACTTTTATTCATTTTATTCTTGAAAATCCTTCTGGTACCTATCACATTAGTCTCACCAGGTCGGGGGACAAGTTCCCAGACATTACTCTTTTTAAATTAAAGCAACTCATCCTGCATGGAAGATATCCAGTGTTCATCGTTGAGTGCTTCTGTGTGATTTTTGGGCTCGACTGTGGACATGTAGCAAAAATGACCAACAACATTCTCTAGCTGAACACGAGTCTTGACCCCTAAAGTGGGATCGCCAATAATGGCAGAGGGATCATGACTCTTGCGAACCCAAGCAGGTGTGTCCCCTAACACAGGAGTAGAGTCCACAGAGTGTGGGTGAGGGACAAGTAAGTCGCTGCTAAAAAAGTCATCATCCTCACACTTAAGGCTAGGATCAATAAACGCCGAAGGTTCGTCATCTTGAATGGTGATGTTTATTGACTCCATAACCTTAGAGCTCTTCAGGTTAAAAACTCGGTACACTCTACTATTTGATGAATATCCTAGTAATATTCCCTCATCACTCCGGGAGTCAAACTTTCCTACTTGCTCCGGGAGTCAAACTTTCCTACTTGCTCCCTATCCCGTAAGATGTAGAATTTACTCCTAAAGACACAAAAATATTCAAGCTTGGGTTTCTTGCTAGTCCACAATTCATAAGGCGTTTTAAGAGTGTGTGGACGCAGATATACCCTATTCACCGTATGGAATGCAGTAGACACTGCCTCTGCCCAAAATCTCCTAGGAACCTTACGACCTAGAAGCATAGATCTAGCCATTTCTTGAATCATCCTATTCTTTCTCTCAACAATGCCATTTTGTTGAGGCGTCTTCAGAGCAAAAAACTCATGTTTTATTCCTAGGTTGTCCTAGTAAAGATTTACCTTCGCTTCCTTAAATTTCGTGCCGTTGTCACTATGTATCCTATTAATAGTGACTCCGTGTTGATTTTTCAGGACACGATACTTGGTCGTCAAAAAATCTACAGCATCAAATTTCTCTCTTAGAAAACCAACAATCGAATATCTGTAGAAATCATCTACCATCACGAGGATATACCTCTTACAACCCAGACTCTTAGTATGAGTAGAAACCATAAGATCCCTGTGAATCAACTCAAGCACACGGGAGGTGGTAATGGAATGCAACTTTCGGTAGGGGCTACGAATTTTTTTTCCTAACTGACAGGGTCCACAGCAGTGGAAGATCGCTTTCCAAGAGATGGTAAGCCACGTACTATGTCCTTTTTAGCTAAACGTGTCAAATCTCTAACGTTCACGTCACCTAAATGTTGATGCCAGAGATCCATAGGAGTGATCATGGCGCTATTGCAGACAAGTGAGGATGTGGGCACAGTCCCATAACAATTATCTTCTGTCCTCACCCCTTTCACTAAAAGTTTACCGGCTTCATTATAGACATTACATGCGTCCCAGTCAAACTTTACGACAAAATTAGCGTCGCACAACTGGCTAATGCTGAGAAGGTTTTCCTTCAAACCTTCGACATATAAAACATTCTCTAGCTTAGGAAATCCTTGTAACACTATTATACCTCGTCCTACGATGCTAGAATTGTTCCCATCTCCAAAGGTGACTCTACCTTCCTTATAATCCTCTAGGTAGGTAAAGAATGAGATATCACCTGTCATATGTCTGGAGAACCCACTATCAACATACCACTTTGAGGTATTAAGTGCTTTGATAGCGACATGAACAACAAGGGCCTTTTCGTCTTTCTTAGGTACCCAAGAAGTGGTAACCTTTTTTATCCTTGTTGTTATTGGTTTTAGCCGGGATGCGGGAAGCATTCACTGACGGTAAATACATCCGATGAAATTCCTTTATCAAACTCTATAAGGTGGTGGATAAAATCTCAACACACTCTCTCAGACTGGTTAAAACATCAGAATGATGTGGTGGAGAAGTAGTACGTTGTGTCCGACACAAACTATAGCAAAACTCCCTGAGGTGGCCTTTTTTTTTGCAGAACGTACAAAAGAACACAGTCTTTGGCGGACCTGGGTTTCCTTTCTTTGGTCGAACATGTCTACGTGGTATTTGACGATGGCTATATGGAGTCTTTGTAAACTCAGGAACTGGTCTAGGTGAAATTTAGGTTATGGAGGCACCATCAAAACACATTCCTTGCCTATCACCAAAACCTAAAGCGGGGCCGAGGAGCATCTTTCCCATCTTTCCAGATTTGTCATTGATTTGAACCTTAACTTCCCGTGCTCTCTCAAGATCATGAGTAAGCTGGGTAACAAGGGCTTCAAGTTTTTTTCGAGTCTAGAAGGAGGAATGGATCTCACCCGTAAGACTTGCCACTTGTATAGTCAAGTCCCCTTTCTCTTTTTCAAATCCACTCTCTCTCCAAACAGTCTCTCTCTCTCTCTCTCTCTAAACAAACGTTCTTTCTTAACACATGAAGACTCTCTCTCTCTCAAGGTAATGCAGGTGGAGGATTCTCTCTCTCTTGCTTCTTTTAAATCTTCCTCTAAAGTGGTGATCCTAAGATCTAGCGCTTTGTTACGCTTTTTGGTTTTAAATGACTCATTATATAACTCAGCGTAGGCGCATTGAAGATTACTCTCGCTCTCACTTGCATCATCATCCCCCTCACTCACATCGTTCTCACCGTCGAGGTGTCCCTATGAAGCACCATCATCAACGTCGTGAGGATCACTTGAAGTATGACTAGACATGAATGCGGTGACTCGTCTCCAGAGTCCACCGACTCGACCTCACTGTCGTCACTAAGGGTAGCATTAAGGACAACTTTGTTCTTATCTTTTGCAAGTCTGTTCAGTTTAGTAGCACACTTAAAAGCTTTATGACCCTTACTGTCACACTCATAGCATCTCTCACCGTCCTTTTTAGGAGGCTATTTAAAATCTTTTTCATTTTTCTTATTTTTCTCAAAAATCTTATTATCTTTGAAATTTTCATTTTTCTTGAATTTAAGAATTTTCTTGAATTTTTTAACAAACAGATCCAAATCATCTAAATGAAAATCATACTCAGAATCTGACGTTTCTATCTCCTTTTTTCTAAATGACTCAACTCTCTTTCTTGTCGACCCCTCACTTTTTCTATCCTGGGCATTAAGTGCAATACCTTTATCTTTAGATTTGAAGGAGTTAGGAAACATATCAATTTCATACCTTTGTAAGTATCCTACAAGTTCCTCCAATTTAAGCATGTTTAAATTACCAATAGAATTTAGCACAGTGACTTTAGGGATAAAATGCTTAGGCAGTGATCTTAGAATTTTTTTAACAACACTAGCATTAGGAATGTGTTCACCAAGATTAAAGCTAGTGTTAACAATATCAGATAACCTAACATAAAATTAATCAAAACATTAAGTCTCAAGCATGGTGATAGTTTCAAATTAAGTTGTTAAATTTTATAGTATAGACTCTTTCACAGCATTAGTTCCTACATGGGTAAGTTGCAAAACATCCCATGTCTCTTTTGACGTGGTGCACGTCATAATCCGTCGGAACTCGTCAGGTGTGATGGATCCATAAATAGCACTTAAACCCTTGGAATTAAAAGATGACCATTTATATTCATCTTCAGTCCATTTAGTCACATATTTTAAATTAGTCACGTTATCGGCAGTGTGACGGAGGGAGGTGTCCACCCTCTTTCAACCAAAATCCAAACACGTTCATCAATGGCTTTTAAAGAAGATTTCATGTGGGCTTTCCAGTAAGCATAGTTTGTCCCATCAAAAACGGGAATTTTATTATATAATTTCTCCATTGAACACGTCCTTTTTCAAAAATCAATTTTTCAGAAAATTGATATCATAGAATAATTTTGCGGAAAATTACACGGTATAATTATGTAATTAATTCTGATACCAATTTAAAGAGTGCACTTTTGTTCAAATTAAGAAATCATTTAATTAAACACAGTTTTTCAATTAAATCCAAAAACATGCACCTACATGTGTGCTTTTGTCAAACCATAAATATATAAAGCACGTGACACAAGATATCAGGGAAAATCACCGCAGGGAAAAACCATTTATTTTCACTATAGTTTGTAAAAACGGTTACATGGATTATAATGAAAATAAGTGTGACATATGAAATACCCATAGGTGTCGGTTCCGATGTTGTCGGCTGGAATCTCCTGCAAGAACTCTAGATGGGCATCAATGAAGAAGATATTGGCTTCTCCACAAAATACTTTAAATGAGTAAAAATGACCTCTTCAAGGTTTAAAATGTGCATTGAATAAATGGGAGAGAATTGTGCTTATAAAGAAATCATAAAGACTTGAAATTATTAAGTCTAAAAAGGGAGCGGTCATAGGCCGGTTTAGTGCAGAATAAAATGATGGAAAAATCTTTGAACAATCAATTTGAAAGTGACAAAAATTGGTTCAAAAATTGAGGCGGCTGCGTCGTTCGAACGACATAGGCCTGTGACTCGAACGAGGACACGTGTCATTCGAACGGTTCACGCGACATGCTTATGTCACCGAATGACATGTGATCTCATTTGATCGAGCACGCCTTCCTAAAAAATTGCTTCTACACATAGAAAAATTTATACATTTTTATAAAAAATAATTTAGACTTCAAAAAATATTTTCTAAAAAATTCCTAAATATTTGTGAAAATATAAACAACTCCAATAACTCATTTTACTGATAATGCATCGTGGAGTAGTGGGAAATGGTTGAGCAGCACGTCGCATGTAGCATGATGCACGTGTGAAGATGATGGATGCATAGATTCATACAAAGGTCGTCGTGGATGATCGTGATGACGTGCCGAATGTAGCGGTATCAGACATACAAACTGTGATCTAGGGAAGATAAAAAAAAACTTATATTCTACCCTAGGCATTTATAAAATTATGTCTTTACAAAATTAATCCCTAGTAGAGTCACCCCCGTGGCCATCCCAAGGTTCGGTGTCAAGGGGGTACTCATGTGGTGGATCCCTACGTCTTTCCCCATTTGGCATGCACGTGGGGTTGCATTCTTTGTCGGTGACATGTAAAGATAGAGTCTTCAGCCTATTCTCATAAAACAGGCAAAATAAATATTGTCGCCTCGAGATAACGGAATCAAGGACAATACTGATGCTTCTGAAACCAAGTGATTCAAGCGTCTGAGACTAAGTTACGGAATGGGATAGTGTTAATCTTCTCTTGTAGAACTCCATGATGTGTGTGCACATAAGTACCCATCCTTCCCTCTCGGTCTCTCATGGGCTTATGTTAATCATCTCCTATAGAACTCCATGATGTGTGTGCTTATGTGCATAATTTAAATGGAGGATGGAATCACTCAGCTCATGTTATGGATAAAGGCAGGGCGAGGTCATCCTTGGAAGTGTTCCCAGAATAACAATAACAAATATAATGTAATTGTTTGTTGATTCACAAGTCGATATGGAAGAACGATTGTGTATATTGGATAAGACATAAAAAAGCAAGCATATAATATATATATATATATATATATATCATGAATGTATGACGAGACTAAAGTAACAAAATTATGTGGGGGGACTCGAGTCGAGGGATTCACCCAAGGTTCCTACATAGCTCGGAGGCATCAAAGTACACATAGTTCGAAGGCAATAAGAGGTCGGGTTTAAACCATAAATCTAACCGGGGACTTTATTTTTTTTTTGTGTGTGTGTTTGTGTAGAAAATGTGTTGTAATGTGAGAAAATGTGATGAGAGATCCCCATTTAGAATTTATAAGCGAACCCTCTTTTTCTTATTTTTGGGTTTTTTCTACAAAAATAAAGTATGTTTGAATACTAATAACAAAAAGTTTGAAGTTAAGATATGTGATGTGATGAAGTAAAGTACTAAAGTGCAATTGAAGTAACTAATGCAAAAATAAGAGAATTCAAAGGTAAAGGGGAAGAATTATACCTCCTTATAAAGACTTGAAGTACATCTTGATTGTAGAATCGTTAATCTCAAGATGAAGTGATGTGGGTTTGAGGAGGTGGATGGGAATTTACTCAAAAGAGTATTAAAAGGATTGAAGGAATGTAGGAAGTGGCCTTTTAAGGAAATAAAATCTCTGAATTCGAGAGAATTCTCTCTAAATTGTTGAGAGGTATGTTCAGGGATTCTTTTCAAAGTCAAGTCATGGACTTTATCTCTAGGGTCGGGGGTGACGATCGACCTGGTCCTAGACATGCCTATCGTCGTAGAACCCTAGACACACTGCCGATATGTAGGGTCTTGGGGTTGCCAATTGGCAGTCTGCGATAGGCTTTTCAGGAAAAATAGCCATAAAATGTGTTAAATCATGCACAGGGTGGGATATTGGAAAGGGTATTTAGATCCATTTAAGAATCCATTGAGACGCTCCTAGGTTAGAGAGTTAGTCGAAGTCAAACGGGGCCTAGAAGCCCCCGTTTGTCACTAGATAGGAAATTCTTGGAGGAAAACAGATCGTTCATCTAAATCGTAAGGTAAATTTGTGCACGGGATGGACCATTGGAAAAGGCATTCAGTTCTCTTTGAATATTTATTCAGCTTTATTCAGTTTAGAGAGTTGACCTTGGTGAAACGGGCCCCAAAAGTGTCTAGTGAACTTTCTGAGTAAAATGGGTCATTCGTCCGTACTATAAGGTTGATTCGCGCACGGGGTGGACCATTGGAAAGGGTATTTAGAGGCCTTCAAAGATTCATTTATATTCGTTCGAACTGAAGAGTTGACCGGGGTCAAATGGAGCTCGAGGGTGCTCGGTGGCTTCCAGATCAGTTTTGGGGGTAAAAAACACCGTTCGTGTAAATCGTAAGGTTAATTTGTGCACGAGGTGGACCGTTGGAAAAAGGTTCAGAGCCCTTCAAATATTCATTGAGCTTACTCTCAAGCAAGGAAATGATCAGTATCAAAAAAGGGCATGGAAGTGCCCGGTGGCCTCTAGATCAGTTTTTGGTTAGTAAAATAGAATATTCGTCCGAACTGTAAATTTAATTTGTGCACAGGGTGGACCATTGGTATAGAGGAAAGTCCAGTCTTAAAGTTGATTAAATAACACCAACACTTTATAGTAAAGACAAAGGATGGTCACTCGCACAAGACTGAAGTTTTTTAAAGGATCTCCCACAAAGATCAAACACTATTGAAAAACATGGAAAACACAACTTGTAATAGGAACTATGATACATTTGTATTTACATTCTCTTCTAAATATACAATGCAATCTATAATATTTTTGAGGTTGCTTGGTACCCTCGAGGGACCATATATGGCAGGGTATGGGAGTGCTCACGTGCTCTATCGAGAAACCTCATCTTTGGTATCTAACAGGGTTTGGTTTGGAGGATTGGGAGAAAGGTAATGTTGGGAGATACCATCCCCTTTAGGGTACTTAGGTAAAACCTTGATTTATCCAAAATGTTAGCCTTTTGATATTTACATTCAAATCACAATTTTCTCAAGAAATCATTAGTCGAGCAACCTTCAATTCAATGAACTACATTTTTGAGTGATATGACAACACATCCTTCACAGGTTAATATTTACCAACTCCTTGACGTCATCATGTTTGATATTTAGGAACTCGATAAAACAACACTTTAGTGAATATATTCCTAGGATGGTAAGTTCATACCTGGCACATCACATCGTAATTAATGATGTCACGTCCACAAGAGCCTAAATAGTGTTCCCGCCGAAACTTCATATCTAACACATTTAATGCAATATCTTAGGCATTTATTTGGGAAAAAATGCTAGTATTAAAGAGGTCAAACACATTTAATGTAGGCAAGGTCACTCGAATGACCTGGCCCTTTTACAAATATCCCAGAGTTATGTTATTCGGGGATCGCTCTTTTCTAGACTAGAAATACTTCCGAAATACTACCAAAATAAGAGAGTTTGTTGTGAGGACATTTATTGTGCGAACAATCCCATTTACTCCATTAACGTCGTTATTGAACGCTCACTTGCGTTTAACATTACTGCCTTGCCTTCATTGCACTAAAGGTGCTTGGTCATACTCCTTCCAATCAAGTAAACCGTGGGATCCCTCTCATTTATTGCATTATTGTAGCATTTATTTTGTAAGAACACATTTAATTTAGATAGTGAATATCAAACCTTCTTTGGATGATAATGAATATAAAATCTCCCTAGTTCCACTAACCATTTGGACATCCGTCTAGATAGGTCGGCCTTTGTGAGGATTTCTTTGAGAGGGAAAGAGGTGATGGTTATGACTGAATGGGATTCAAGGTAGTGTCACAACTTCCATGAAGCAATAACTATAGAATACGCTAGCTTTTATAGTGGAAGGTTGCATTTCTCAACGTGCAGGAGCATATTGCTAAGATAGAAATTGGGGCATGGTGACCCTCTTTCTTGCACATAAAGGCTGATCTGACTTCATGGTAGGACACCATGAGATACAAGTAGACTAGATCTCCAAAATTTAGGGCCATGAGTAGAGGTAGTCATCTTAGATAGGACTTCACTTCATAAAGTGACTTCAAACACTCCTCCTTCCAGGTTAGGCATTTCTCCTTATTTAATAGTTTAAGAATGGGCAACACTTTCTCGACTATCTAGAGATGAATCAATTGACTGATTTAGCATTCCAGTTAACTTTTGAATATTGTGAATCATTTTTTAATGTTGAACATTATTGATCGCCTCTATTTGGTCGAGGTTTAACTTGATTCCCCTCTATCTGACCAAGTACCCTAGGAATGTCTTGGATTGAACTACAAAAGAGCATTTAGATGCATTTAGCTTAGTTTATGTAAAACTTAAGTTCCTCAGATGTCTTTGCCAGGTCATGGAGATGGTCACCTTTGTACTTGCTCTTTACAAGATTTTCATTTATGTAGGTCTCCATGATGTCACATAACTGATCCTTAATCATCTTGGTGACTAACCTTTGATATGTTGCTCCTTTATTCCTAAGACCAAATGGCATGCCTTTGTAGAAGTATAAGTCAATATTGGCAATGAATGAGGTTTTCTCCTAATTGGGACCGAACAGAGGAATTTGGTACTTTGAGTACGCATCTAGGAAGCTTATTTGTTCGTGATTGGTTATGGAATTGACAAATTTTACCACGATCTTATTAGTAATGTGACGAGATTTGCCTATGTCTTATTTTATCTCGATCTTATGTGCTGAAAGTGCTCGTATCCTGAGTGGAATTAATGCTAGGATCCTCTAGTACAACCTTGGGAAGGGGTAAGTACCTTTGGTGTGAAGACGTAGTGATTTCCCATGTGCTGATGTTATGAGTTTAGAGGGTTGGGACGCCTTATAACTATACCTTGTATGCACGAGTTATACCCGAAGATAATAGGGATGGTCATTATTACTTTTATTTGTGTGATTGAGCATAGCCCATGAGATTTGATGTGGGTTATGTATACTCACCGATATTCTAGATTATGTGATTTGTACTGGGGTAGTTTGAGATGGTAATACCAGAATATGATTTATACAATGATTCTATTTTGTAGTAGTTGAGATGATATATCGATTTATGATTTATACTATAGATGTATAACTAATAACTTATGACCCGAGAATACTGTAAGGAGTATACTTGAGACGTATATCATAAATTAGTAATATGTGACAATTTAAGACTATGAGACTTGAAACACCTTTTACAAATCATACCTATAGACAATTAGTGATACTGCGATTAATAAGTGCGTTACTTTTAATGTAAGATATTTCAATAGAGTATATGATTCTTAAACTAAGAAATGAACTTAAGAACGTGAAAGTAAATAATACTTAATTAAGATATATACATATATCATATGGGACTCGTCGGATTTGGGCAATAGAATTTCATGTTCATTTTAGGTTTCCTGGTTTGGGTAACTTAAATAACTTAACAGCTACTTAACATGGAAGGACTATTTATTTTATCTCTTTAAAATGAAAGACTTGTAATTAAGTCCCCTACTTTCAGAATTTGCGTGCGTCAGATAGTTTTAGTAGATGAACACGTCAAATATGACTATGAGGACCTGTAGCATTCTTTGACAACCTCAATCGACATAAATATCTCGTTCTCCCTTCTAGAAATCATTCCCACATGGTCCCTGCATCTCCGTATTCCTTCCAAACGTCTGATCGAAAACAAACCTTACATATCCATTGCCCTCCAAACGTTGCACATAATGGAATATGTAATGTTATCTCCAACTTATATATGGTCGAGTTAATCTTAGATGCAAATACTCATTATTGCCAATCATTTTATTGTTGAAGGTGATTAAAATATGATTTCTAACTCCGTATTCATTCTCAGATGAAATTTCATTATTTGTTGATCTCACTGTGAAAATGAAATTTTATTTGATCGAGAATATTTATCTTTGCAAGAGGAGGCTTCTGTATGGTGTTATGGTCATTCCCAACCAAGGTATTTAATTTTCATTTATTTTGTTATTTTTTTATTGCAAATAGTTTTGCTATTTTAGTTATGGTTAGACTATGAAATAGGAATGTTGCATATAAGTTGTTTGTTAAAATCTCCACATGAACTGATATTGTGTTTTTTGTTTTTATTGATTGCAAATAGGTATGCTATTTTAGTTATGTTTAGACTTTGAAATAATAATGTTGCATATAAGTTGTTTGTTAAAATCTCCACATGAATTGCTCTTGTTCTTATGTGAAACTTATTCTAAATTTGAAATATATGTTGCATATATTAAAATTTAAATAAGAAATGTTATTGCTCTTACTTAAAAATTATCCTAAATTAGAAAGATTTAAAAGGTCATCTACTCTATTTCAATTATTATTTGTGATTAGTGTTGAGGATCACAAAATTTTTAATTGGTTACAAGGAATGGTATGGGGTCATACCTAGACATTGAGACGTCAGTTGAGAAGGAATTGGGTCAGCACTGTATATTGTTTTTAGCTATAGAATTTACTTCATTTTTAACTCTTGCAACATGTTTACTACCCGAGAGATATTAAGGGAATTGAAGAATGTAAAAAAGTTTTTGATTTACTATTTAATATTAGGAGAAGAGCATAATCTATACTTTAAAGTAGACATCTCTGATTGAGTGGACACTTTACGTTTTTAACAATGCAATGATTTTTAGGAGTTATACAGCCGCCATTGATTAAAAATGAAAAATATGCATCCCTGATTAGGTTTATACTTTATTTTTAAAAAATTTAATGATTTTGGGGAGTTATAGAGATGCCATTGATTAACAATGATTGAGTAACCATATTTACTCATTTCATAAAGATCCATTTTATCAAACATGTACTATTTATTATTTGTTTCATTTATCATTGACCTGTTTATTGTATACAAGTATTAAAACTTTTTGGTGAGTTCCTTAATGACCTTTTTTTTATCGGCTGTGACATGTTTTATATTTCAAATATGTTAATATTGATTGTTAAACAATTTTTTTAAATGTACTCATTTCATGGAGATCCACTATATCAAATATCTTTATTATTTGTTTTATTGATCACTGGCATGTTTGGTGTGTACAAGTATTAAAACTTTTTGTTGTGTTCATCAATGACATATTTTCTGATAAACTCTGGCATGTATTATATTTCAAATATTTTAATACTGATTGTTGATCAAATTTTTTAAATGTACATAAAATTATATACTTAAAGAAGTGATAAAAAACTTGGAAATCTTCTTAAAGGATTAATTCCTTCTAAATCAGTTTGTGATTCAAAAGGAAAAATATGCATCTCTGATTGTGTTGACACTTTATGTTTTAAATAATTTAATGATTTTTAGGAGTTATAAAGATGAAATTCATTAAGAATGATTGAATAACCATATTTACTAATTTCACGGAGATCCATTTTATCAAGCATGTACTGTTTATTATTTGTTGCATTGATCACTGACTTGTTTAGTGCGTACAAGTATTAAAACTTTTTGGCGTGTTCATTAATGACCTATTTTTTATCAACTTTGACATGTTTTATAGTTTAAATATGTTAATAATGATTGCTAAATAATATTTGGAAATGTACTCATTTCACGGATATCCACTTTATGAAATATGTATTGTTTATTATTTTTTATATTGATCACTAACATATTTGGTGCATACAAGTATTAAAACTTTTTGGTGTGTTCATAAATGACCTATTTTTAATCAATTCTGACATGTTTTATATTTCAAATTTGTTAATATTGATTGTTGATCAATTTTTTTAAATGTACATTCAATTATCTACTGAAAGAAGTGATAAAAAACTTGGAAATCTTCTTGAAGGATTAATACCTTCTAAATCAGTTTGTGCGCTGATTGTATATGAAAAATATAAATGGTTACGAGGAATGTGATGGGGTCATACATAAACATTGGGAGATTTACAAGTACGTGTTGAGGTGCTAAAACCAACATAAGCAATAAGATCCTGGGTAGGAGTAGGTTGTAACAAATAAAAACTAAAATATTTGGGAATAACATCAATAAAAAGTTTAGTTATGATATTAGTCGCATCCACACAGGAGAGTGAATTACGGAATGTGTTTAAGGATGCAATGAGAGAGCTCATGACGGAGTTGTCACCATGACAAAAATCACTATCCAGTACATAAATCATTGAAATAGCCACTAGAGGTGATGCTGAGACAGTTGCAGTTGACAGCGAGGCATTAGAAGCAGTCATGCTTTTATGGTGCAAGCTAGGGTAGTTTAGGCAGTTGCAAGTGTTGGAAATTAGAGTGATATTTTGTGAGGTGTTAGAGCATGTCGGTTGTATGGGTGGATTGGGTGGAAGGTTATAGGAGAGACATACATGAGAAAATGTTCCTTTAAAATTTCACATAGGAAAGCCTTGGAAACAACATTGAACCCTTCATAAGGTAATGTGGGGGGATGTTTATAAGAAGATTGAAAAATATCATACATATATTCCTTCGAAACATTATTAAATATGAGGGCATTAGGATTAGGATGCATATTTGGAGAATCACACTTTGAAACATCAAAAAATAATAAGAATCGAACACACACACACACACACACACAGACACACACACACACACACACATATATATATATTCTAAAAAAATATAAATAAAGATTATTTTTTGAACAATATTGTTTTTATAAAAATATAAATATATAATCATTTTTTATAACACTAGAGTGGTAACACTTTTTTATAATTTTTTTACAAAACCTGTTTTTATAAAGATAAGTATAAAATAAAACAATATTTTATACATGTGTACATATGTGGGTGTGAGTGTGTCATCTTACTCAGGAGGATCAATAATTAATGTAAGGTTTACTTTTTTGAAGATTATTGGTATTGCGTAGACTCTGATTTGTGAATGGATGTAATTTGTTAAACCACACATGATTGAATTGAATAGTAAAATAGATTTGAGTTGTTGAAATTAAATTTGAAATAGAACGTTTATTAATATGTGTCTACTTATGGAACTGTTTGATAGTCCTACTTTAATCCCTGCTCTTTCAGAAGAAAAATGAAGAGAAATAAAAGAATAACTATAATCCAAGCAAACCAAATATATGTTCGAACTGATATCATCGACATTGATAATCCTACACCTCGGGAGTTACGATTCCACTCAATATCCTGAGTAAGAGAACTCGATGAGTTTGTCACGTACTCAAATAACAAACCTAAGAAGACTAGATCTGAGAAGCTTTACGATATTTACTAGTACTTGGACAAATTACCTATAGTAAAAACCATTGACAAAGAAAGAAATATTGTTACCTCAATCAATAATGAGAAGTTTAAAGACGAAATTCGTATGTCTTTACTGTTTATTATGCTTGATTATGATGGAGATCGCAAAGGCCCTTCTCAACACGAAGATATGTTCATCATTGAAGAATGAGAATAAATTTAATATAAGATTCGTCATCTCATGTTTTGTTAACAATTTGCTTTGAATAAATTTATCTTTCTTCGAATAGATGGCTTGTCCTTTTATGTGAGAATAAATATTTCTATCATGTAACTTAAGCTTCACATGTCGTTTATATTGTTGATAGCATTTAGCTTCAACATATATGATAATATATAAAGTGATTTTTTAATAACACTTAAACCTTACGATTCATGCATTGATTATTATTACATTAGCATTGTAATTTCTCGCATTATCCCCATTATCTTATATATTTTTCCCAATGTGTCATGTTTTCTCTCCAATCGATTTTTAATAATAAAACATTTCTAACAGTTATTGTCCATGTGCATGGTTTTACATAGGATTTCATCATATTATGTTAAACATAGATTATATTTAATATTTCATCTGTGAATTCTATCAAACTGACTATTATTTCTCAATCTAATTTCACCAATCATTAACCCCTATATGTTGCATTTACAAAGAATTTCCCCCTCTTACAAAGGTATGCATTAATTTTATTTAATGAGTTATTGAAATATTATGATTTCATATGCGACCTCTTTCTCTGAATTATAGTTTAATCATGAATTTAAGATAATAAGTATTTCATATTGTTCACTATTTAGATGTATCAAGCAACAATATGCAGAATTGCTAGACTCCGTCATAGAGTCATTCGAGCAAAGAGGCTTACACTACCAACACATTAATTACAATGTTATAATTATGGCATAGTCCATTAAATATTTAGAACTCATCACACTTATGTGGTGTTCCAAGCATTAGGTAAGAATAATCATTCAGAAAATCACATATCCTCTAAGAAGGAGAAGATGAAGCAGCGAAAAATAAATACCATTACCTCCCGATCCATTATGCAAGAAGATGGAAATTTCATTACCGTAAAAAGTGTTGGTAACCACTTTTCTACTAGAACAAATAATATAATTGTTATGGCTATACCATTTCTTCTGTTACACATGCACTTAAAGTCATAAATAGTTTGCATAACACATGTAAGTTAGTCAATTATTTACATATATAATAAATTTATTGCCATAATAATAAAACATTCCTTCTCAGAAATGATATGTTCAAATAGATGATAATCATGACTAATTTAGACATTCATAATTCAATATTTAGGTTATATAATCTCCACGAACAAATTATCTGAGTTACATAAGAGGTGCAAAGCTACTACAAACAGTAAGCCTTTCATATTTACTATTTAAATAAGTTTTTTTCCTTCCAAAGAATTACCCATATTTAATAACATTGTGAATAATTTATAATGTTCCCCATTGTTTAGGGAAATATCTTCACCCATGGGATTTTGGAGAAGCAACAAACACTTGGCCAAATTGTTTAGCGATCCTTTTCTACGAAGAGCGAAATGACAAGTGTAAAAAACCCATAAATACCAAATTTTTATTATGTTGCCAAGATGGAAAAGTGAAACTTCCCCTTTTGAGGGACCCACCTCCCTTTTCAAATGATCCAATAACATCTGTAAACCAATGAAAAATATCAAGGATTAAAGATAATATCAGAGCATACAACTCGATGTTGGCTTTTACATCTACTGGGGCTACTGTAAAAGCTGGAGGAGAACCTTACGCTTATCGTATTAGTGGTCAGAACCACCACAAGATCGACTGCTCCTTGTTTTGAGCCAACTGCCAAAATTCACACAGATCTATATCTATGATAGTGACAATGAATTGAACTATAGACTCATATAATTAGATGACAACATAAATTCATCAAAATTAAGCCGTGAGGTTATCTCAAATTTGGTGCGAATTCTTGATGAACATAATGAACTAGATAAAGTCTTTCGCATGGCAGGAGATCATTTCAAAGAATCAGATATCCTAAAATAATCAAAGGATCCAATGGTATACAATCTACCTATCGCATCAAAAGCTGTTGCACTAATTATCGATGAAATAGGTGAACAAAATATTTGCAAGGATATGGTTGTTCAACATAAGTCCAATAGGTTGCAAAGGATCAGCGATCTTCATCCTTTGTTCATGGTGATGCAATATCCTTTATTATTTCCATATGGTGAAGATGGATTCCTATTGGGTATTAAATATCAAAATAGCATTGGGAAGCATAGTACTAAAAGGAAATGCATCACTATGAGAGAGTATTACACATTCAGGCTCCAATAATTTGTTGTCTATGCATATACATGCATAGAAGAAGAAAGGTTACGCTGGGTTCGCTCTAACGAAACAAAATTATGAGAGGAGTTATATAAAGGGATTAAAGATCTTGTCTTGCAAGGAGATTCAACTCTGGCATCTGTTAAGAAATGTATTGTCCTTCCATCTTCCTTTACATCAGGTCCACGATACATGGCTCAAAACATCCAAAATAGAATGTCTATTTTCTGATGGTTTGGTAATCCAGACTTATTTCTCACATTCACAGCCAATCCAAAATGGCCTGAAATACAAACATTTTTGGCCTAAACGGGGAAACTTCCCGATGAAAGACTGATATTGTGACAAGAGTATTCAAAATCAAGCTTGATTATCTTATGGATGACTTGATAAAGCAAAGGCATTTGAGTAATGTATTAGCAAGTTCGAAAATTTCAATCTATTTTACTCGTACAAAACTTATAGCAATTTTTCATGTTTGTAGTGTATAAGGAGATTATATATATTTCACTTTACACTCAGTTTTTTATAGCAATATATGCAATTAAATTCCATAAAATAAGCCTTCTGCGTACACATATACTTCTATTTTTTCCCACATATGATAAATAACCAACCGCTATCGATGTTGACAAAATCATCTCTGTATAAATTCCTGATTGTAAAAGTGATCACATCGGTTATGTTCCTATTTCACAATTTATGATTCACGATCCTTGTGGACATGCCAACATAAATTTTCTATGTATTTCAAACCGAAGTTTCTCTAAAAAATTTCCAAAAAGATATTGTGATCGAACAACAATAGATGAAAATGGGTTCCCTATATACTAAAGAAGGGATGATGGTAGATATGTCGAGAAAATGGGGATCAAGATTCATAATAGATTTGTCATCCCTTATAATATTAACTTAGTTGTCAAATATCAAGCCCATATAAATGTCGAATGGTGCAACAAGTCTACGGAAATTAATTACCTTTCTAAATATATCAATAAAGGCCCTAAAAGAACTAGAATGGTATTGGAGGAAAACAAATCTAAAAGCGCTCAGATTAACAATCAAGAGGTAAAAGAGGTTAATGAGATACAAATGTTTCTGGATTGTCGCTATTTATCTGCATGCGAAGCTTGCTGGAGGACATATCAATTTGACATACAGTATCGTAGTGTTTGTGTCGAATGTATTACATTCAATTTACCAGAGGAGCAAATCGTTTATTTCAAAGACTCTGATAACTTAGACATAGTCATTGATAGAATAAATTTTGAGAAGACTATGTTCATTGAATGGATGGCTACAAATGTCAATCATGAAGATGCTAGGCAATTAACCTATGTTGATTTCCTTACTAAATGGGTATGGCAATTACTAGAGAAGCAGTGGATAAGAATAAAGTCTAGTACAAGCCTCAGTCGTATCGTGTATGCACATCCAGCTTCAGGCAAAAGGTTTTACCTTTGAATTTTATTAAATGTTGTTCGAAGCACTAGAAACTATGATGAAGTTAAAATTGTGAATGGAATTGTATATCCAATGTGTAAAGATGCATGTTACAAATGTGGGTTGCTCAAAGATGACAAGGAATGGCATGATGCTTTAAACTAGGCTTAATAGTGGGATACATGGCATCAATTACATGAGATATTTACAATTATTTAGATTTTTTGTGAGGTAAGCAATCTTCTGAGGTTTTAGGAAGAGAACTTGGAAATCTTATCAAAAGACATTCTTTTGAGACAAAGAAAATCTTTGAATTTGATCGAATTGATGTTGAGTGATACATAATTAAAGAACTATGCCCTTTATGATATTGAAAATGTTTTAACAAAAAAGTGGGAAGAGTCTTAAGGAATTCCCCCCGCTACCCCTTTTGGATCCCTCACTAATACGTGAATACGACAATCATCTATTAAGGGAGGAACTCTCATACAACGTCGATGAGTGTCAGTGTGACAAATAAATTTTTTTAATGGTTTAAATAAAGATCAATTCATTGTGTACAATGTTATCCCAAAATCGGTATATGAAGGCAAATGAGGCCTGTATTTTGGTCAAGATGCTGGTGGAATAGGGAAAACGTACTTATACAAGACAATTATTTCACGTTTAAGGTCAGAAGGAAAAATATTTCTTGTCGTATCTTCCTCAGGGATAGCCTCTTTGTTGCTACCAAATAGTCGTACAACCCATTCAAGGTTTGTTATTCCCATTGATATCAATGTTGATTTAACATGTCATATTCACCAAGGGACACAACTTGAAGAATTAATAAAAAGGACCAGTTTGATCATATGGGATGAAGCAGCGATGGACCATCGCCATGCATTTGAGGCCACTAATGGAACACTAAAAGACATAATGTAATTTGAAGGCAAACCTTTTTTAGGAATCTGCATGCTCCTAGGAGGATATTTTAGACTAACATTATAGGTTATGCATAAAAGAATGAGAGAAGAGATTATAAAATCTTCAATTAACAAGTCATGCCTATGGGAATCATGACAAGTTTTAACCTCCTTTACTGAATGGGTTCTTGCACTTGGTGATGGCAGATTACCTATTACATGTTTTGATAACGATGAATATCCATGTTGGGTTAAAATACTAGATGAATACCTTATTCCTTATTCAGATTACCACATTGCTGATATTATATCTAGTACATATCCTAATTTTCTTAAAAGATATGAAGAACTAGATTATTTGAGAAGCAGAGCTATTTTAGCGCCTACTAATAGAACGATGGATGAAATAAACGAGTTTGTTTTGAATTTACTTCCAGGGGAATCAAAATCATATATGTACTTTGATTATGTTTGTAAACTTACAAGAAGCATTCCAGATCAAGATATCATATATCTTACTATGTTTCTAAATATCTAAAATTCCTCAGATGGCCTAACCATCAGTTTGAATTAAAGATAGGATCCCTGTTTATTCTTCTTCGAAACGTAAATCAAGCAACTGACTTTTGTAACGGAACTCGATTAATTATCACTCAGTTAAAAACATTGGTGATTGAAGCCAAAATCATAACATGATCTTATATAGGAATAAAAGTCTTCATCCCCGGAATAATAATGTCTGCATTCGATTCAAAGTGGCCTTTCATTATGAGGTGCAAACAATTTCCTGTTACCATGGTTAAACACTTGATTGGGTTTGCATTTATCTTTCTAATGTATTATTCATCCACGACCAACTCTATATGGCTGTTTCACATGTTAAATCTCAGGATGGATTGAAGTTTTTATTAAAATCGACAACCCAAATCATTGAAACTACAGCAAAAATATTTTTTTACCATGAAGTACTCGAGTGCTCATCAACTGGTAACCTTTAACTACTATTCATTTAACAAAAGTTTCGTGTATATTGATTCGTTCCGAATCATAACACTTATTACCCTTGAAACTTATGCATTTTAGGCCCCCCGGGTACTTTAACTTTAACTATTATTCTCATTAACTAGACACCTCCATTTTATATTCTAACATGTTATTTGAGGTATTCATATTTTATAGGTATTACGGTGCTAAGTGCGAAGTTTGGTTGCGTTTTGGTAAAGATTCATCAAAGTTCACACGTTCGGCGGCATTATTTTAATTTCATACTTTGGGATTTTTACTGAAAGTTTACATGGAAGTTGAATCTCTTGGGTCAATCTTTGCGTGGCCACGAACGATGCTCAAGTTGGAGTCCAAACGAAGAAACCAAGGACCTTTAACCAGGGAATAATTATAAGGGATTTAATTTATTATTTTCATACTAACTTTTTAAATAATTCCATCCATGTCCTAGTTCTCTTTTTGCAGCAAGCTTTTCAGGAAATGGCTATTTTTGATTTGTGCTCGGGTTTGGCTCGGGTTCTATGTTTCTCGCAAATTGAGGACTTGGGTCCGAAATTGGAACATGATTTTTTACCACACACGCATATGGGTCGTTGGTCTTTGGACAATTTCACACGATTGAAGCTTGGATGGTGTTCTCGGCTTAGGCAAGGTGGGAGCCATGGTTTCAGCACGTCTTGAAAAATTGGATTGCAGTGGGATTGAGCTGCTATGATCGGCCCATTACCACCGGTCGATCGCTGAATAAGATTTATGCCTACGAACCTAGCAGTGTGCCTCTCCATTTCAACGCGGTCAAACGCTATTTGGCCACTGGTCGACCGGTGCTCTATTTTGTCTGAGATTTTTCTTTGTTGTTCCCCTTTTTCCTTTTCATTTTCTTTTCCCTTTTTCTTTTACCCTTTAATTGTAACTTAACCCCTTTTTTCTTTTGTTTTTCCTTTTTCTTTATTTCTTTTATGTAACTTAATATAAATAGGAGAGTTAGTTTATTTTTGTATATATCTTCTAATAATATATCATTTTCTCTTAGTTAGGGTTAGGGAAGCTAGGGTTTCGAGAGTTTGGTGGGTGTGGAGCTTTCTCCCTCCTAGGGTTTAACCGTATATGGGTTTTGCCCCACCATGGTTGTGTAGAGAACTATTCATCGTCTTCTTCATCAATCCAGGATTCCATTATTTGTATTTCTTTATTTTCTTCCTTTATTTACATGCTTTACTTCTTGCTTTGTAGTGTATCGTTTATTTATTTCCAATTTAGGTTTACTTTCTTGCATTTAATTCATGTCATTTACCAAGCTTTCTAGTTAGTTTAATCTAGGTTGTGCTAGATTGAACTCACCTAGGGTTGATTTGGTTGCTTTGCTTTGGTGATGGAGTTTACTCATTTATTTCGATTGGGTAGTCCTAGTTTTTATGCCTGGGATATTTAACGGGGTATATAACGCAGGCTCCATACTTAAGACCTTGCATGCGTAATTTTTATGGTATTTGTTGATGCCAAAATCATAGTAGTCTTTTATGTGAATTTATGGGTGTGACAACTCTTAATTTAATTAATTGAAGAAATGAGACGCAATCTTAATAAATCGTGAGCCCATGTAACCATTAATGACAATGAACTCGGGGTGAGGGATATCCGACACAACGTATAGTTTTTATTCCTTTGTTAATCTATTTTAAATACCCTTAGCTAGTATAATCTTTTCATTCACTTTTATCTTTTATTTTTGTTAACATTTACCTTTTACACTTTTATTTTGAAAGTAATAAACCAATTAAATTCTAGCAACTCTTCTATGTGGATTCGATACTCGGACTGGCCACCATACTCCCTTAAAAGAGTGTATTCATAGTTTAGGTTTTTGTATAGAGTTGGTGAGATGAATATAATTCAAAACGGCCATTGTCGGTGACGCCACACCGCAAAAAAATCCAGCCTATCAAATGGCGTTGTTGCCAGGGACTAGTTTGTTTTACAATTTAATTGATTTAGTATTCCGTAATATTTTTTCTTTCTCTATCTGTATTTCTTTGTTAACCTTTTTTGCAGGATAGCACATTTGAGCGCTAAGAAACTTTGATTCTTGGTCGCGCACCTTCCTACTAGTATTATTAATCTACAATAATTCGGTAATCATGTCTTACTTCTTTAGTTGTGTCGGTAATTATAATGGTTCATTTGGGGATTTTTTTCAAACCTTACATTTTCCAGAATCCGCGCCTCGACTTATTATCGCGGGTGTGGGCCTTTGAATTCTTGAGAATGAAAGTCTTGAAAACATTTATCGGGAAAAAAATCATTGTTGGGAGCTTGAGTTGGATTCATTATTCGAATCCAACAATGATTTTCCTTTTGATATTTTTGATGTTGAAGAGAGTTTCAACCAAATGAGGAGTCCAAGAATATAGATCCAAGGAAGCCTACTTTGGAAGAATCCTTTCTTCTTTTCACCCAAATTTTGGATAACATTATTGGTAATGGATTGAGACTTGAATCACTATGCAATGAGATTGTTTCTGTTGTGGAAATCAATGAGGAGGTGGAAACTAGTGTTTCACCTCAACTTTTATAAGAATATCTCATTAAAAGTGAGCATTTCTCCCCCGAAATTCAATCTCCTTATGATTATGAGTTGATTGAGATTTAATTTAGTTCGTTACCATATATTTTTTCCTTTTTCCAACCATTAGAGGTACCGATTAATTTCTATGAGTCGGTAGGAAATTTTGAAACTTCTACACCTTTTTTCGATGAGGACTCTTTGCCGGAATCATTTTCCAATAAGGATTTATCCCCCATGTGTGCATCACCTCCATTCTAATTGAAAAACCTTTGGGAGGTGATTCAATTTTTCTTGTATCCCAATTTTACCTCTCCCCCTTTTTATCCAAATCCCCCATCGTCCCGCCAAAATTTATAGTTGGCGATGGTTCACCTTTTTCACCACCCACATACCTTCCGTTGTTCAAACGAAATTCATATCTTCTGAGATGCATGTTTTCTTTGGAGGTCCCACCGTTGATCTTTGAAAGTCACATCACATTTTGGGTGAATCCTCAATTATTTTGACTTCCATTGTATAGTTAGTGTGAAGTCGAAATAGTAGGTTGTAAATAGTTAAACTTCCATTGTATAGTTAGCTTTTTAATTTCTTTCTTTCTTTTTAATTTTCTTTCATTTTACTTAGATTCTAATGTAATTAGTTAAACTTTTTGTTATTATTTTTGTTATGCTCGGTACTAACTTATTTTGTAGATTCATTTGGACTCATACTTAACGAAGATCACTCTATTTTGGGTAATATTGTTTTTTTCCTCTCTTAATGTTGTGTTCTTAATGTGAATTGAGGACAATGCAACATTTAAGTTAGGAGGCGTGGGATATTCTTTCCATTTCTTGTTTAGTTCATTGATTCGAATACATGTTAGTTACTAAACATGCTTTTTTTTATAAAAAGTTGAAAATTTCAAAAATATTTTCTTTCTCTTTTCTCCTTTGTTGGTCATTTTACCTTTGTTTTCGCCCCGTAAGTTGAAGTCCCATGAAAGAAACTATCCGGTGAATGACTTAGAATTAGCCGCAGTTGTCTTTGCCTTGAAGATATGGAGGCATTATCTCTTGGGGGAGAAGTTTAGTCTTTTCACGGACCACAAATCGCTGCAATATTTATTTTCATAGAAGGACTTGAATATGCGACAACGCCGATGGTTAGAGTTCGTGAAAGATTATCAATTTGATATTCGTTATCATCCAGGTAAGGCGAACGTTGTAGCGGATGCCTTGAGTAGGAAGCCTGATGGAGTATTAGCTAAGGTTTGGAAAGCTAAATGGAAGGAACTCAGTTAGGAGGATGTGGTGGTGAGAGCATTCATGTAGGTGATGACCGTTACTCCTACCATTGTGGCAAGGGTGGTAGAAGCCCAAGGAAGGGATAAAGGGTGTCAGGACCATATTCATCGATTGTTGTCCGAGGGAGCGGAGTCCTACTCAATTGGTTCTGAGGGTGGATTACGATTCCATGGAAGACTCATTGTTCCGGAGGAAGGAGATTTGAGACGGGCAGTGATGGCCGAATCTCATGGGTCTAGGTTCACGGTTCATCCTGGTGGGGACAAAATGTATCAGGACATGTGCCGTCAGTATTGGTGGCCAGGTATGAAGAGGGATATTTCAGAATTTGTGTCCCAATGCACTACTTGTCAACTGGTCAAGATCAATCATCAGAGACCAACAGGTTT
Organism: Sambucus nigra; assembly: GCA_949130495.1. Classification (NCBI taxonomy): domain Eukaryota; kingdom Viridiplantae; phylum Streptophyta; class Magnoliopsida; order Dipsacales; family Adoxaceae; genus Sambucus; species Sambucus nigra. The sequence goes on along the minus strand of OX422218.1, from coordinate 123,295,750 downwards.
GTTGCAACCATTAGAGATCCCGATGTGGAAATGGCAAAGCATATCGATGGATTTTATCACGGGCTTGCCAAGATCACAAAGCGGGTGTGATTCTATTTGGGTGATTGTCGACCGCTTGACAAAGTCGGCACACTTCCTACCCATGCGGACAGATTATGACACTTCTCGGTATGCTCTCTTATTCATCGAGGAGGTGGTGAGACTCCATGGGGTGCCTTTGAATATAGTTTCCGACCGAGACAAAATTTTTGTTTCCCACTTTTGGAGGAGTTTCCAAGATGCGATGGGAACCGAATTGAGGTTAAGCTCTTCGTATCATTCTCAAACAGATGGTCAAACTGAAAGGGTAAACCAAATGTTGTAGGATATGCTTCGCATGTGTATGCTTGACTTCAAAGGTGGTTGGGAACAATATCTCCCATTGGTTGAGTTTGCTTATAACAACTCTTACCAATTCACAATTGGAATGGAACCTTATGAAGCTTTGTATGGAAGACCGTGTAGATCACCCGCTTGTTGGTTGGAAGTGGGTGATAATAAATTTCTTGGACCTGAAATGATCCAAGATACTTCCTCAAAAATTGAATTGATTCGGAATCGCATTGGATAGCCCAAGACCATCAAAAGAGCTATGCCGTTGCGGGTCGGCGACACATGGAATTGGAGATTGGGGACCAAGTCTTGGTTCGAGTGTCGCCCATGAAGGGTATAAAGCGTTTCGGTAAGAAGGGAAAACTTGCGCCACGTTTTGTTGAACCTTTTCCAGTTATTGCAAAGGTGGGTCCAGTGGCATCCCAACTTGCTTTACCGGAACCATTGCGACAAATTCATGATGTATTCTATGTTTCCTCCCTAAAGAAGTATAGGAGGTGTGAAGGTGCGCTTTGGCACATCCCTTTCGAGGATATTGATTTGCAACCCGATGTTTCATATAAAGAACAACCGGTTATTATTTTAGAGCATGGGGAGCGTAGATTAAGGTCTCGTGTGTTGCCCTTGGTGCGGGTTCAATGGAGTGACCATAACGCCAAGGAATCGACGTGGGAATGCGAGGATGACATGCGGGAAAAGTATCTGCATCTCTTTATACAAGGTACGCCTGAATTTTGGGGACAAAATTCCCTCATAAGGGGGGGAGTATGTAACAACCCTTTCTTTTGAGGTCCTATTTTATATTTAATTTGCTAAATATAGTGATTAGATATAAAGATGTTGGTATGTGGAGTAGGTATTAATTTAAGAAAGAAAAGTTAATATCTACTATGATGTTGCATATTTACCGTATGTAGAGGTGAATTTTGCTATGTTATGTTTTATAATGTCATATGGAAAAAAAATGAAAAATGGCATTTGTCTTAAAATGAAACCGGAACCTAAAATGAATTATAAAATCTCCAAATGATAATTTGAAGGGTGCCAATAGTTTCGGGAGGTTCAAGATAGGTGAATTATGTGCCATATTGTATTTCTAGTTTCCGGGCACTTTTGACTGGTTGTAGCTTATATAAGTAGTTGCGTATTATTTTACCGCGTATTAATCACTTAAGCTGGAAATTTGGACTCAAGCCATGATTTATGTCTTGAACTAAGTCACTATTCCCCTAATTAAATTGGTAAACCTAGAGAAAGAAAGAGAAGAAGAAACCTTGGGAGAAAGTGAGAGATTGGAGCTTGGGTGATTGTTCTTGCATACAACTTCATCAAAATCTGAACTTGCAAGCTTGAGGCAAGTTTTATACTTGCTATTTTATGAGTTAAGTAGAGTAATTTGCATTGATAGTTGTGGTTATTCATGGTTTAAGAAACTTAGGGCTTTTAATTGATTTATGGGCTTGGAATGTTGGAGATTGATTTGAATGGTTATTTATGGTTCAATTATGGTTGTTGGATGTACTTATGCCCAATTAGTAGCAATAATTGATAAGGGTTTGGGTTGGTTGAGTTTGGAAGAGATTAGGAGTCCAAGACTCCATAACCAAATTGGCAAAAATTTGCAGGACTGAATCGATTCGCAAAGAGGCAGTGTCCAGGTCTGGGTGAACCGAATTGATTCGGTTATCCCCGAATCGATTCGGTTATCCCCAAATCGATTCGGCTGTTATGCAGAATGTGGGTTTTCCTGAACGAATCGATTCGAAAATCCTGCATTTTCTTTTTGTTTTTCTTTTCTAATTATAACCCTTTCCTTTAGGATTTGAACCTAGGACCCTTCTTGAATGAAGTAAACATAGGATACTAAAGTTTTAGTCGAGTTTGGTCGTTACCCTATAGTTGAATGGGATCACTTGGGGTTAATTCAGGGGTATTTAAGGTGATGTTTAGGCATCACTTTTTTTTATTTGATAGATAAATTGGAAAATAGGATTCTAAGCCCATATGTGGAGATTTTAGAGGCCTTTTTGAGGTATATAAAACCTTGGGACCTATTAGATTTTGGGAGATTGTTTAGAGAATACTTCGGGACCTAATTATATGATGAAATTTAATAAGAAAGAATTCAAAGATAAATGTTTCAAGTAAAATGAAACACATGAGATTCATGGTAATGAAAATGAGATTAAATTGGTAATTGTTAAATTACTTAAACACACCTCTCTAAATGCTATCATAAGGGAAGCTCGCGCATGAGGTGATGTCCCCTGACTATTGAATGCAGGCTTACTATAGTACTCGGCCATATGCGGGGTTGTATATGTTTTTATGCGCTAGTGAGGTAATTCCGGGTGTAGTTATGACTCACTCGGAAGCATATGGCCACTTCCCGACGTGCGTTAGGTGCCCAGGTTGTCTTGTATAGATAGGCCCTGGAAGATGATAGTCATTTAGGGGCGCGCCCAGTAGGGAAACCCGGAGGGGCGGTCTTAGAAACGTTATATGTATAAGAATATAACCTTTCTAACTCAAGTGGGACTTGAGGTATGTAAATTGCCATAAAATGAGATGGTAATTATATTCCCGCTAAGGAATGAAAAACGAAAATATATGATGGAAACTATATTCCTATTAAGGAATGGAAAATGATAAGATATGAGAAGAAATGAGATTTAATTTTATTTCTCTTGCTTAATTTAATAACTGTTAGAAACCTATATAATTGAATCATCACATTTTATGATTAGGTTGTTAGATTCTCATTCACATTATTTATGATTCATTGTCCATATCTATCATGTTTCTTACTCTTCTGGGGATCATATATAAATCGGGCCTTGACCCGTTCATTTTTTCCATGTTGTGCATGTTGTTGTATCCGCTCAGGTGCTCCTCCGCAAGGGCGCCCGTTATGATTTTTCCACTCTTATGTTTTGGACGAGCTGTATGACCTTGCGGATCATTACAGTATGTTTGTTAGACGCCTTCATTTTTGGAATTTAGTTATGATCGGGTCTTTCATTCGGGCAAGTGGCCCATATTTTGTACTTGTTAATGAATGTAGTATGTAAAATATTGAATTGTGGAAACACTTTGAATGTAACCGTGGACCGATAGATTATTCGGTCATTTTGTTGTATGTTGTTTTGGTATTTATCTATATGTTCCTTTGAAATTCCACTTTCATCAGATTTGGGTTGTTTAATTTATTTCTTAAATCTTTATTAAACCAAAATTTTTGACAACCTGCTTTCTGATTTATGGAGTGGTTTTCCCGTATACCTATTTTATTTTTATGATGTCGAGGATGTTATCCATCCATGATTCCGTTATGTCGAGGTATTGGGCTGGCCACCCCTTATTTCGGAATGCGAATTGTCACACTTTGTAAATGGCGCTCCTCGTGACCCAATTTTACAAGAGTACTTGAGATAAATGCAACAATGCTCCTGCATTATAAATTATAACTTGTTATTATCTTTTGAAGTCAGATTGATAATAATTTATTTTGTATTTTATGTAGAATGATGATGGAGTTGCTTGAAGTAGTTATTTTTGCAGGAGCTTGGAGTCGTCGTGGTTTCTTCTATTATGGATTCGAATAGTCATTTATTTGATGCAGATAGCTTCTTGAACATCTTTTGACGTTGATTATTTTTGGATATCATTTGATGTAATATGATGAATTGTAATTTTTGAACATCATTTGATGTAATAGGATTTTTAGTCAACTTTCTTTTGTACTTGTTACTTGAAATGGGAGAATGTATTGTTTTGCATGATATATATGTTTGGGTTTGAGCAATGGGCAATATAGTTTTGGATCATAAATGCTTATGTTGTGCTGATTTTAAATCATCTTTAATGATTATTGCATGAAAAAGAATAGAAAAAAATGATTATTATTTGAAAAAATATAGCAAAAAAATAAAATAAAGCGGTTATGGCAACATTTTTTTTGTTGCCAATACTCATTTTATCTCTCTTTTAAATCTAGTATGGCAACATACCTTTTTGTTGCCAAAAAGCTATTTTTGACGACAAAGTTGATTGTGTTATTGAAAGGTATACATTTGACAACAAAAGAATTTGTGATGCGAAATATATACTTTTTGGCGACACAAATATTTTGTTGTTGAAGGTCGGCCTATATGACATTTGGCAAGAGAAATAATAGTTTTTTGTAAAAAAGTTTGAAAATAAAGAATATACATTTGGCAACATATTTGCGTGTTGCTAAAATTATACTTTCAGAAACATAATTTATTTTTGTTGCCAAAGACTTTCCCAGGCAGACTTTGGGCAACAGGCTGGCAACACAATTTGTCAATACCTATTAGCGACACATTTGTAACTATTAGAGACATACATCATATGATGCCTAAGTTACCTTTTCTTATAACCAACCTATAGTCCAACTAGTTTAGCCCTAAGCCCCAAACTTCAACCATCCAATCACAACACAAAGCCTAAACAAAAATCACCAACCTAGAATTTCAGCCTTGCGCACTCTTGGTAAACTATTCATAAGAAATTCATAAAAAAATTAAAAAAATACTAAACCAGCACCCATGCATTTGTAATTTAAATATATACAATTTCGTGTTTTCAAATTCATTCGAAGGTCGTTCGAATAAGATTACTTTCGTCGTTCTAACGAGGTCTTTAAAGTTGTTTGAATGACGTATTCAAATGGGATTCACGTAGATATTCTTCTCTAACTCCCAAAATCGACCATTAAAAATCCCAAAACCTCACCTCTGAGCCTCTAAGCAATCCTAAACTCAAATACCTTCATACCTAATTGTCCCAACATGAATTCCAACCTATAACATATGATTCTAACATGATTTTATGGGATAGATTCCATTGTCACCTAAAAACCCTAGTTTTCTATATTTGATCAATTAGACTCAGTTTGTTATCAATTCACTCAATTATCAAGGGTCTTTTGATTAATTTACACTGTATAACATCTTTTTAACAATTATACATCAATTTTACCTTAGATTCGTCATGAATTCTACCAAAACCAGATTATCTCAAGAACATGAATAGTAACTAAATTATCTTATTAGTTTTAATACTAAACTAGTTAATTAATTTCTAAATTATATTTTTAATCAATTTATGTTTTCACTCCAATGAATAATTACATTTTAACACAAAAAAAACTAAAATCCTACACTAGGTAAACTTATGTCAGTAGAAGGGATGCAATCAATACTAGTAGAATTTGCCCCAATCGTGTAATTTATTTTTTTCAATGTTTTTGTGGGTTTTCTCCTATTATTTCAGTTTTTTCTGCTAATCTTATTAGATCTTCTAATTCTAATTTTGTGTTTTTAAACATTATATAATTTATTTCGTCAAATTTTATTCTTTGTGTTTGGCTATCTTCTATATATTGTAAATATTCATATAAGTAGTTCTCTTCTATGTTTTTATTAAACTATACAGAAATAAAAGATAAGAGATTGAAGGCGACGTTTTTATTTTGCTTTTGGTTTTTCAACATATGTACAGTAGAGCCTCGTGATTAGAATTTCGTCCAAGAGTGAATAGTAATGAACAGTTACATCTTGTGATTCTTTATTTACGCCTCTCTTGTGTCGCTTTCAGTTTTCTTCTCTAATTAGCCTCCTATATCTAGATTTAGGTATTCTATCTAATTATGTTGGAATGAATTAAGTTAAGCCTAATGGTTTTTTTATTAGCTTAATCAAGAAATTGGGTTTAGGCCCCAAATGGGCTCCTACTAAACATGCCCAAAACTACATCCAAATCGACCTAAATGTAGCCCAATCTATATATTAACCCATAGGGCTTTAAATCCATTATTTTAATTCGTAACCGGACATTATAATTGTCCCAAAAGTCAACGCGAATTAAGATACTAGACAAACTAATATTTATCCGTTAAGTATCCAAATCTCAATTATTTAATTGATGAATTACTGTATATTGCGTTTGATTCCAAATTCAACTAATACAATACATATAATAATAAATAGTGACATCACACATCATGTCAAGCATATATAATTAAATAATACATAGAAAATACGAGGTATTACACACTTGTAGCTGTGGAAAATGGAAGATTTTTAAGATGCCTTATTCCCATACGATAACATCATGTATTTGACTAAGTCTCGATCACAAGCGGTGTGTTGGTGAGTAATTCACAACAGATGACTATATTAACACATACACACCCCAATTATATAAACTTAACCACATAGATTATTGTCATCCTATATATCACCCCAAGTTGATACATTACCCGAAACCTAGGGGTGATGTTGGCAAGAACAAGAAGATGAATCTTGTTGAAAGTCAACTAATTCACTATAGCCATTGTCGTCATCCAGCTCACACGCAAAAGAGATGCCCAAAAATACCAAGGCATGGTGTTCAGACGGATCATAATATATATATTAATTGCCCAACATCTGTTGCATGTGAGAATATTATCGGGAAAGACAGATCATCGTTATAAAGTAAGTGTGACACCCCGCCGAATTAAATACCGGGCAATCACTCCTTTATTAAATTAAAATCAAGGTGAATAGTTGGTTCATTCTTAGCATCGCTGTCGAAAAATAACTTTTCCAAATTAAACACCCTAATTAATTAAGCTAAGTGTCAAAACCATTTTAGACATTACTATCCAAATTTTATTTAATAAACCAACATTTAAAACTTTGCATAATTCACAATTTAATAGTCACACCACAACCATCCTGGAACATACAATCCAAATAATCAAACATTCAACTAATTGAATCCCAACATTTAAAACTTAAAGTAAAACATCCAGATACTAATAAATCCCAAAGTGACAATACTAGAAATAAATGAATTATAATATCCCATAAAACAACTGAATAATGAAAACGGGCGACACATGCCCAACTGAATAAATATGCTAGGAGTGGAATCAAATGAATGAAGTCGTCTAAGCAAGATGCCTGCAACTCCCACCTAAGCTGCAGCGCGTTCCTTCCAAAGGATCCTATGCAAGATGCCCCTGTGGCTGGGCACCTGTAATATATACATATATATACAAGAGAAAAGGGAAAAATAGAAACGGGTTAGAGCCCGATAGTGTAAATGATTTAAAATTTGTTTAGCAAGTATTTAAAATGTTTACAGGCCAATGCAACAACATATTAGTGTGACACTCTCTTGAGAAATTCTCACCTCTCTTCTAATGTGCACACCTATCGCACTAATCTTCCTAACGGTTTAACTTATCTTATCTTAGTATGCTCGTAAGATTTAAACTGGCGATTCAACTGTTTAAGGGGTAAATTCTATTTAATAACAACCTCTCATTTTAACTTTATTTTCTAATAAAGTATCCCAGTATCATATTATACTTTTCAAAACAAGCATTTTCGAATAGAAATCATTATACATATCTTACTTGCCATAAACACAGTAGGAAGTTCCAAATTTCATAAATTCATATATATATATAAATACTCGTATAATATATATATATTCTAACAGCACCCCACATAAAAATTATGGTGCATGCATACTCTGCTATCCGATCCCCGTATCACTCGTACTAAGGGAAATACAAGTTCGGAATCACTCTTGAACTATATTAACACATACACAAACAATATTGAGGCGAAGCATAGATTCCAAGTCTCTAAGAGGATAGAACATGCCCCCACGTCCCTTAGGACCGTCTGAACTATCGATTCGATAGCCTGTACCAAGGATTTCTATCTTCTAGGGTACGAGTCAATATCCCCCATAAAGGTCCCATCGAGATAAGACTGTCCCAGCGCGGTAACCTCAGGGATAGCAAGTAGTGCGGGCACGATTTTCACACATAGATAGTTTATGCATAAACACAGTCATATAACTATACTACTAGTACCATATAAAATTAGGTACATCTCTAATCCCATAATTATAACATTTGTCCTTATTTCTCATTATTTAGTTCTCGTGTATAACTGTTCATTTCTTACTTTAATTTGAGGGATCATTCCAACTTATTACGTAACACTCATGGACTCTATCCTCCCAAGTGTAGAATTCAGTAGGTACTCAACTAATTTCCAACGTAACTATTTTACGCGTCTCTCCCCTTAATACATGATTTCATCATCCCGTCTATGTAAATATACAAAAAACACAACTCTCGTCTTACATTAAAGGTCCCATAATTATTTATAAGTCCTACTGGTCTTCTTTATCTCCCAAGTCATTTTAATAAGGGTGTCCAAGGATCATTTATCATTAAATTGAATTCAACTAATTTAAAAAGGGGAAAATATGAGTCTGCCAGAAGGTGTCGATCGATCGATAGCAGGAGCTCGATCGATCGATGCGTCGATCGATCGACACTCCTGGTTCGATCGATCGATCAAACAGGTATGCGAATTCTGCTGATTAGCAGTTACGGGTTTCACAATCCAACCTCAATCAAATCCAGATTTTTCACACCCAAACTCCCTAAAATTCGTACTATAATCAGTATACACCCATATTATTCATCTTCTACGTAAAGCATACAATTTTTCATCAATAACCATGGATTAATAAGCCAAAACTTCATAAAAATCTCAAGAACCCTAGAATTTCTTTAACATGGTTCTAATCTGTCTTTTTCCAAAAATTTCTACTCCTAATTCATCATAATGCCGTGGTTAAGACTCTACATATGAAGGGGTTTCCATATTTGCATTCAAATTAATTCTACATGCGATTTTCCTATCCCCAACATGGATTTTCTTATACCAAACTCGTCCTAATCACCCTAGACTAACATGAACGATGCATTAACGAAAATAAGCAAGATAAATACTTGCCTGGGATTTTCAGCGTTCTGATTTGTGAACGAATTTGGTGTTGTTGCGTTCCCCGTCGCGCGATCTACGCGTTGGTGGTGGTGGCGGTCCAACCGGATGCATTTTTGGACTTGGTTTGCTTCGAAAGCTTTCTCCTTCCCTCTCCTATGGCCGTTCTAATGTTTTGAGTCTGCTAACCCTAAAGGACTCTTCCAAATGGCTGATATAGCCTAATAAATTTCGTTGGTATAATTACTCAAAAATGCAAAATGACCAAAATGCCCTCCCGGGGTACTAATTAAGCTTAAAAACTCCCCGAGGTCCAAACTAAACCCCCGGGTACACTTTTCTGACTATCTCAACCCTTTCGGACACTTTGACGCACTCGAAATGATCATATGGGTGACTTATAATTTATTCACTTTTATTCATCAATATTTAGTCCCGACACGACACAAGCGGGCCCCGACATAAATTTACATAATTGCCATTTCATTCACACGTGACAATTTTATAAAAATAAATCTCATATATTACTATACTCATCCAGTAACATTCAACAAATAACAAATTTTCAATAATTACTAACTCTCGTCACGCTAGAAAATATTTAAAACAACATTCCGGATTAAAATTGAATTAATTTATCTCAATTAAATTTAAAAAAACCCTAAATTTAAAAGCCATAAAAATACGGGGTATTAAATACTCCCCCCCCTAATGATGGAATTTCATCCCGAAATTCGGAAAATAAGGCCTACCAAGTAGCACAATTCTGGATATCCTTGTCAGTACGTAAACTAACTACATATTACGGCGCTCAATCACTATAGCCCTTTCCTCACAGCAACCTTGTTTTACATTTCATTGGAGACACTTCACATTGCGCTCCCAATCGACAACATTCGCATAGGTCACGCCTATACGTTATAAATTTCCATTATCTCACTATCATTAGGAGGCCTCACCTCACCACAAACTACTCGGATTTATGTATATACAAGACTCCCATTCTGAGAAAAATCATACGAACATTTGACCACTCTTGTTCGTCTAAAACAGTCATGGAATTCTTCCATAGTTATCGGATATTTTCTCGACCGATCCAAAAATTCTGATTATCTAATCACCTTTAAACATACGGAAGGAGAATAGTCGAGGTTCTTCCATAACAAAAACCTTAATAAGCACCTCGTACACGACAAACAGGTACGAGTGCTTCTACAGAGCATTCCTGAAATCATCGTACCAAGATTCCAAAATCATATTCACGTGGCTCCACTAATCTTTAATCATCGTGCGCCTATTCCCTGGCTAAGGGTGATACATTCTACTTGAAACGAAACCTTATCTCCGCTGGTTCCTGAAATCCCATATCAAAGGTGGGATTCACCAATCTCATCATGATTTAGAAATTTATAATGCACCGGACCATGCACTGGCGCGATCCTTCCTTTCAACGGAAGTCTGGGGCATACTAGTTAATATTGTAAACCAGCCCAAAGGAATATCAATCACTTCCTTCTCGGTGAGTTAATTCACATGTTCGGGATGAACCCTTGATCTTGTTTTGAGGATGGCAACCCATCCAAAACTTTATCGACTTTACCAACCTCTTCCAATTTCAAGAATCGTCGATAAACACAAAATTCTTTGATTGATTATCCTCTTTCAACCAAACCTTAGCTATGGGCAGTGCATGTAGAGACTACTCACAACGTCCCGCTAAACATCAATTTTTTCTTGAAATGTCTCACATTAAGTGACACGTAATACTCCCCTTCCTTCCTTGGTGTATGCCGAAAGTTCTGACCCGTGTTCTTCACTCCACGAAGCGCACTTCTGGATCTCTTATACCATACTAACATCATCACCCTTTGTATGTGCAAGTCACTCTCACACTTGACTACTAACAACTCCGCTCCGAGTGTTCTTCATAATAATTTAATTCTGCTCCATTCAAGGAATACCCCTTCTTAAATAGCTTCCCACAGCCTTCCAATTAAATTAGGGTGTGCTATTCTAATTGCACACTTATGTATGGATTTTTTCCCCTCATGTGATGTTTAATCCACTCTATCACTTCCACTTCGTTATACTAGTCCCACAAACATATATTTCACATGTCTATTACCACGTCCCTTCGACTAGGACGATTTTAACGGCAGCTAACCAAGATGCCCACATTTTGCAACACCCCGACCGCCCTAGGAGAGCGAACGTCGTGCTACTCATCAGTGAAACTAACTAAATCCAACAAAGTATAAGGAATAGGGCATTCAAATTCCGTGATCATAAAAGAGGAATAACACATCTCAACCTCCTTCAGATAAGTACAACAATTTTCCCAAATAGGTATAACGACCAAAATAGATCACTAACGCTCTATTCATCAAAATAATTATAGGTCATCTCTTTTGTATAATAAATTTATTTCCAGATAATCCATGCTAAAAATCATTCGAACTCTTTATTCACCTTGTGTTCCGAACACGGTTACGACATTTGGGTACTCTTAATCACCCTAGAAATCAAAATTTTTAAATCCTCCTTATCATCGTTCCACCCCCTCAACTCGTGGGGATAACTTCAATGCTTTCTTACCACACAATCCGACTCCAGTGGCTTTAAATTAAAATTCAACTACCAACTTACACATGTAATTACTTGTACCCATTTCGACCGGGGTATCGAACTCATGGAATAGTGACCAAACGTCTCCCTATTTCCAACCTTATGCTAAGTTTCATGTGTGGGATGTCTCGCAAAGCGAAATCCAAACAAGGAACCCCCCCAATACACTACTACCTAGCATTGTCGGTCATTGAAATACGTTAGGTCCTCCGTCCATAGCATGTACCCCCTTATTCCGTCTTTTGACAGAAAGTTACATTTCCTCCCGTAATTACACTTAACAAGGAACATCTCACCAATTGCACTATCGTTCAGTATTGGGTGTTGGTAATTGCATTCCATAAACCTAGAATGCATACAATCAGAATTCTCAAAATCCCTTTCCCTAATAATAGGGGTATAAATCTTAATTCCCACATCTCTAGAGGATAGATATAGCAATGCACTATTCCTATCACCAAGTCCTGAGTGCTCAACATAATACTGAATTAAATCTTTTCGCTCAATGTAAAATCGATACATACTAAATCATAAGGATAAAGTCCATACGTACATCGGTATCGAATATCTCGAGCCCACTATCCCCTCAGAAGTTTCTAGGATAGATAATATAAGTGTGAGTCTAACCCTCTTGCAGGTGAAGCCTTGCCAGGACAAAATATGCTTCACTAACGCAACCACTCCCATAGTCTTGCAATAAATGCCCACTATCATACTAACCATTTCTATAACATTTTAATAAAGATAATATCATACTCGCATATCGCATCACTACAATGAGTAACCTCAATAAAGTACATAGCACTTTTAATATACTTATTCATCCTCCGCAGATAGCACTAAAGAAAAATCCCGTTACGCTAGGGAAAAATATTCACATAGTAATCGCGTTTATAATTATATGCATTAAACTCGTCTCACATGCTAACGTAACAATGAATAAAATATAGTGACTCATTCGTGTCACATAAACACGCCGCATCCTCTGAGGATACAACTTATACTTCTACCTTGTCAATCGTCTTGACTGCGCAAATGGTTTCCGGACGTAACACATCTACTCAAACCAGAACAAAACTACTTTAATCATTGTCCTTTACTAGGCACCGTATTCTTGTCCTTTTTCTCACTTTGGAACATATTATCACGAGCGATTTCACTCCGCACAAAATAATTCAACACATAATCCCCTTATTACGTGTCCTACTAACCAGGTTAGGATTGTCCTTCTCTCGGACTTTAGTAGACTCGATTCCTGTTGCTGCCTCGATTATACCCTTAGCCTTTTAGGCCCTAAAGATCAGGTCACTGTCTATAATAGTACTTACTAAATTTACCATCACTTGGTAAGAATTCAACTATCCAAATCATTTAAATGGGTCCCCTAATGTGTATCCACATCCCTTTGTGGTGTTATACCACCACCGTTGTATTCAGTCTTTTTCTTGACTAAATTCTTCGATTATTTTGACTTCCCACACAAAGAAGCATTACCATCTTTATCGACAAAATACGACATTGTCAACCTCTAAATCGGTCGCCCATCAGAATTTCCTCTTTGAGTGTTATCAATTTTTTTTATGATTCGATCTCTCACTTGGAGTCATTTCCTCCACTTGTATCTATATCTCCCGGATACAAAATTCGCTAACGATTAAGATTCATATTCACAAATGGACTTCTGTCATGCCCTCGCTCGATGAGTTCAGAACCACGTTTGCTTCTCATTCTGAACAGTTGAGGAACATACGGTCAACACTGTACCTAAGGTTCTCCTATTGGCATATCATTCAAGTTTTAAAATTAGTAGTTGACTCCCATCATTATAACTTCACCCCAAAATCTAAGAATTTTTTTTTTCTAAATTTTCACTTTCAGTTAGCCACACTCCGTTCTAAATCTAAACCATTGGATACTTTACCTCCTTTGGTAAACACACACAATTCCTGCATTTCTAGAATTTCCACAGATAGTTCTTTACCCGTTTTGTAATATGGGTAAGTTTACTCTTGCACCTCATTTGACTATAACAGCATTTGGAAATCATTGATGCGCCTTAGTCGCCTTTCTAGTCTTGGCTTCCCGTGCCATAATGGAGGTGACCTCGACTACGGTCATCATTCTTGAATATATTTTACAACCTCAACTGAGCCCTGCCTCCTGGTGTCCGCTTAACGGTACTCTTCTGACATCCATCATCGCTCGGCACACGCACACATCTGAACGAAATTAGAATTCACTAATGTATACACATTATAGCAGGAGAACGAAATCTTGTCAAATAAATCGACAATCCTAAACATAGGGCTCTATATCAAACAAAGCAACGCTGAAAGCATAATAAGCCGTACAGATCCTAAGGATACTAGAACCTGATGCTCTGATACCACCTGTGACACCCCGCCAAATTAAATACCGGGCGATCACTCCCTTATTAAATTAAAATCAAGGTTAACAGTTGGTTCATTCTTAGCATCACTGTCGAAAAATAACTTTTCCAAATTAAACACCCTAATTAATTAAGCTAAGTGTCAAAACCATTTTAGACATTACTATCCAAATTTTATTTAATAAACCAACATTTAAAACTTTGCATAATTCACAATTTAATAGTCACACCACAACCATCTTGGAACATACAATCCAAATAATCAAACATTCAACTAATTGAATCCTAACATTTAAAACTTAAACTAAAACATCCAGATATTAATAAATCCCAAATTGACAATACAAAAAATAAATGAATTATAATATCCCATAAAATAACTGAATAATGGAAACGGGCGACACATGCCCAACTGAATAAATATGCTAGGAGTGGAATCAAATGAATGAAGTCGTCTAAGCAAGAGGCCTGCAACTCCCACCTAAGCTGCAGCGCGTTCCTTCCAAAGGATCCTATGCAAGACGCCCTTGTGGCTGGGCACCTGTAATATATAAATATATATACAAGAGAGAAGGGAAAAATAGAAATGGGTCAGAGCCCGATAGCGTAAATGATTTAAAATTTGTTTAGCAAGTATTTAAAATGTTTACAGGCCAATGCAACAACATATTAGTGCGACACTCTCTTGAGAAATTCTCACCTCTCTTCTAATGTGCACACCTATCGCACTAATCTTCCCAACAGTTTAACTTATCTTATCTTAGTATGCTCGTAAGATTTAAACTGGCGATTCAACTGTTTAAGGGGTAAATTATATTTAATAACAACCTCTTATTTTAACTTTATTTGCTAATAAAGTATCCCGGTATCATATTATACTTTTCAAAACAAGTATTTCCTAATTGAAATCATTATACATATCTTACTTTCCATAAACACAGTAGGAAGTTCCAAATTTCAGAAATGCATATATATATTAAATACTCGTATAATATATATATATATATATATATATATATATATATATATATATATATATATATATATATATATATATATATATATATATATATAAGAGCACCCCATATAAAAATCATGGTGCGTGCATACTCTTCTATCCGATCCCCGTATCACTCGTACTAAGGGAAATACAAGTTCGGAATCACTCTCGAACTGTATTAACACATACACAAATAATATTGAGGCAAAGCATAGATTCCAAGTCTCTAAGAGGATAGAACATGCCCCCACGTCCCTTAGGACCGTCTGAACTATCGATTCGATAGCCTGTACCAAGGATTTCTATCTTCTAGGGTACGAGTCAATATCCCCCATAAAGGTCCCATCGAGATAAGACTGTCCCAGCGCGGTAACCTCAGGGATAGCAAGTAGTGCGGGCACGATTTTCACACATAGATAGTTTATGCATAAACACAGTCATATAACTATACTACTATTACCATATAAAATTAGGTACATCTCTAATCCCATAATTATAACGTTTGTCCTTATTTCTCATTATTTAGTTCTCGCGTATAACTGTTCATTTCTTACTTTAATTTGAGGGATCATTCCAACTTATTACGTAACACTCATGGACTCTATCCTCCCAAGTGTAGAATTCAGTAGGTACTCAACTAATTTCCAACGTAACTATTTTACGCGTCTCTCCCCTTAATACATGATTTCATCATCCCGTCTATGTAAATATACAAAAAACACAACTCTCGTCTTACATTAAAGGTCCCATAATTATTTATAAGTCCTACTGGTCTTCTTTATCTCCCAAGTCATTTTAATAAGGGTGTCCAAGGATCATTTCAAATTAAATTGAATTCAACAAATTTAAAAAGGGGGAAATATGAGTCTACCAAAAGGGGTCGATCGATCGATGACAGGAGCTCAATCGATCGATGCGTCGATCGATCGACACTCCTGGTTCGATCGATCAAACAGGTATG
Source organism: Sambucus nigra (assembly GCA_949130495.1). NCBI lineage: Eukaryota > Viridiplantae > Streptophyta > Magnoliopsida > Dipsacales > Adoxaceae > Sambucus > Sambucus nigra. Next base: position 123,279,578 of record OX422218.1, on the reverse strand, counting down.
CGAATTCTACAGATTAGCAGTTACGGGTTTCACAATCCAACCTCAATCAAATCCATATTTTTCACACCCAAACTCCCTAAAATTCGTACTATAATTGGTATACACCCATATTATTCATGTTCTACGTAAAGCATGCAATTTTTCATCGATAACCATGGATTAATAAGCCAAAACTTCATAAAAATCTCAAGAACCCTAGAATTTCTTTAACATGGTTCTAATCAGTCTTTTTTTAGAAATTTCTACTCCTAATTCATCATAATTTCGTGGTTAAGACTCTACATATGAAGGGGTTTCCAGATTTGCATTCAAATTAATTCTACATGCGATTTTCCTATCTCCAACATGGATTTTCTTCTACCAAACTCGTCCTAATCACCCTAAACTAACATGAACGATGCATTAATGAAAACAAGCAAGATAAATACTTGCCTAGGATTTTCAGCATTCTGATTTGTGAACAAATTTGGTGTTGTTGCGTTCCTCGTCGCGCGATCTACGCGTTGATGGTGGTGGCGGTGCAACCGGATGGATTTTTGGACTTGGTTTGCTTCGAAAACTTTCTCCTTCCCTCTCCTATGGTCGTTCTAATGTTTTGAGTCTGCTAACCCTAGAGGAATCTTCCAAATGGCTGATATAGCCTAATAATTTCTCGTGGGTTTAATTACCCAAAAATGAAAAATGACCGAAATGCCCTCCCGGGGTACTAATTATGCTTAAAAAAGCCCCGAGGTCCAAACTAAACCCCCGGGTACACTTTTCTGACTATATCGACCCTTCTGGACACTTTGACGCACTCGAAATGACCATACGGGTAACTTCTAATTTATTCACTTTTATTCATCAATATTTAGTCCCGATGCGACACGGGCGCGTCCCGACTTAAATTTCCATAATTGCCATTTCATTCACACGTGACAATTTTATAAAAATAAATCTCATATATTACTATACTCATCCAGTAACATTCAACAAATAACAAATTTCCAATAATTACTAACTCTCGTCATGCTAGTAAATATTTAAAACAACATTCCGGATTAAAATTGAATTAATTTATCTCAATTAAATTTAAAAAATCCCTAAATTTAAAAGCCATAAAAACACGGGGTATTAAATACTCCTCCCTTAATGACGGAATTTCGTCCCGAAATTCGGAAAATAAGACCTACCAGGTAGCACAATTCTGGATATCCTTGTCAGTACGTAAACTAACTACATATTACGGCGCTCAATCACTATAGCCCTTTCCTCACAACAACCTTGTTTTACATTTCATTGGAGACACTTCACTTTACGCTCCCAACCGACAACATTCGCATAGGTCATGCCTATACGTTATAAATTTCCATTATCTCACTATCATTAGGAGGCCGCACCTCACCACATGACACCTACTCGGATTTTTGTATATACAAGACTTCCATTCTGAGAAAAATCATACGAACATTTGACCACTCTTGTTCGCCTAAAACAGTCGTGGAATTCTGCCATAGTTATCGGATATTTTCTCGACCGATCCAAAAATTCTGATTATCTACTCACCTTTAAACATACGGAAGGAGAATAGTCGAGGTTCTTCCATAACAAAAACATTAATAAGAACCTCGTACGCGGCAAACAGGTACGAGTGCTACTATAGAGCAATCCTGAAATCATCGTACCAAGATTCCAAAATCTCCTTCACGTGGCTCCACTAATCTTTAATCTCCGTGCGCCTATTCCCTGGCTAAGAGTGATACATCCTACTTGAAACGAAACCTTATCTCCGCTGGTTCCTGAAATCCCATATCAAAGGTGGGATTCACCAATCTCATCCTGATTTAGAAATTTATAATGCGCCGGACCATGCACTGGCGCGATCCTTCCTTTCAACGGAAGTTTGGGGCATACTAGTTAATATTGTAAACCAGCCCAAAGGAATATCAATCACTTCCTTCTCGGTGAGTTAATTCACATGTTCGGGATGGACCCTTGATCTTGTTTTGAGGATGGCAACCCATCCAAAACTTTATCGACTTTACCAACCTCTTCCAATTTCAAGAATCGTCGATAAACACAAAATTCTTTGGTTGATTCTCCTCTTTCAACCAAACCTTAGCTATGGGCAGTGCATGTAGAGACTACTCACAACGTCCCGCCAAACATCGATTTTTTCTTGAAATGTCTCACATTAAGTGACACGTAATACTCCCCTTCCTTCCTTGGTGTATGCTGAAAGTTTCGACCCGTGTTCTTCTCTCCACGAAGCGCACTTCTGGATCTCTTATACCATACTAACATCATCACCCTTTGTATGTGCAAGTCACTCTCACACTTGACTACTAACAACTCCGCTCCGAGTGTTCTTCATAATAATTTAATTCTGCTCCATTCAAGGAATACCCTTTCTTAAATGGCTTCCCACAGCCTTCCAATTAAATTAGGGTGTGGTATTCTAATTGCACACTTATGTATGGATTTTTGCCCCTCATGTGACGTTTAATCCACTCTATCACTTCCACTTCGTTATACTAGTCCCACAAACATATATTTCACATGTCTATTACCACGTCCCTTCGACTAGGACGATTTTAACGCCAGCTAACTAAGATGCCCACATTTTACAACACCCCGACCGCCCTAGGAGATCGAACGGCATGCTACTCATCAGTGAAACTAACTAAATCCAACAAAGTATAAGGAATAGGGCATTCAAATTCCATGACCATAAAAGAGGAATAACACATCTCAACCTTCTTCAGATAAGTACAACAAATTAATGTATTATTAATTAATATTATGACTAACACATAATGACTATATGTGATATTCATGAAGATCCAAGGTCATTTTATTAAGAACATATGTATATGAAAATTTAAACAAATTAATGTATTATTAATTAATATTATGCTGTTCTTAAAAATGTTTTTACAAGTGCTATCACATGTAAAGTTTAAGATCTCATGATTTTCCTTTATTGGTGTTTGCCCATAATGGAGTCTATATTAAATTAATTTTTGTGTGTGCCTGGGTTTTTTTTTTCCGCCTATACCCACTAGTCGGAATGTGAAAGGTCAAAATTTGATCGGAATTTTCTGAAACTCCTATGGTCGATTGGAAAAGTCGGAATAAACAAAACCCATTGTAAAAATTGGGCCCCACCCCATTTTTGCGTTTTAACGTCATTTAGACCTTTAAAAATGTGTTTTTGCCATTTTTGATAATAATGTTAACGCTTATAACTCTCGTTTAAAATTTGATTTTTTGATTCCGCAAATTGGAGAGTGATCCTTAAGTAACTCTCTACATCCCTAGGGTGCTAACTCAAAATTTTCATTTTTGACAAAAATTACGATTTTTCCAAATATTATGTATTTTTCCATCATGGGAGCTATTTTTTTTATTCATGGTTTGTCTAATATTCATGTTATGTATTATTTGTATTGACCAAAAGGTTCAATATAAAAATTTGAATATTAGATGTATGATTATGGGTTTGACAATAATATTTCGGTAAATTAGATTATTGGGCATAATCTATTTTTGGTGGCTCAAATGTCCGAATCGATTTTTCAACAATAATATTTATATGATGTTGGATGGGGAAGACATTAAAGTGTCTTAATCTATAATTGTAAATATAAATATTCTATTATTGTGTATGCATCTATATTTGGACCCTTAATTATACATTAAGTTTTGAATATAATATTTTTGAGGGCATTAATTTACATAAATAATGTTTACGACAATATCTCGTTCCAGAAAATTGATTTTTGAATTTCACAATTTATTTTGAGATTTTGTAGTAATTATCTACATCCCATAGTGTTAACTATTTTTTGGGGGCAAAAGTTACGATATTGTCATATATTATGCGAGTGTTTTAACTACGGGAGTTGTTTTATTTATTCATGAATGTATGTTTGTGTTGGATTAGAAACCAAACACATGTCATGACCATTTCGTGAATATTGAATGTATGAATATATTTTTGAGACTAATATTCATATTTTACGTGCATTTAAATGCCAAACATGAGTCAAACATATTTCACATCATAGGATATTATACTTGTGTTATTGTTAATATTCATATTTTGATGAATCTCATGCCAAACACAGGCCAGTGATTCATATTATTGAATATTATGTTATAGTTAATATTCATATTTTTACGAGTCTCGTGCAAAACACATTCTAATGATTCATAACATTGAATATTAAGTATACTAGAATTTAATATTCATATTTTTATGAATCTCGTGCAAAACACATGCCAATGATTCATAACATTGAATATTAAGTATATTGGAAGTTGATATTCATATTTTTACGAGTCTCGTGCAAAAACACATGCCAGCGATTTATAACATTGATTATTAAATATATTAGAATTTTTTATTCATATTTTTATGAATCTCGTGCAAAACACATGCCAATGATTCATAACATTGAATGTTTTTATTTTATTTTATGAGTCTCGTGCAAAACACATGCCAATGATTCATAATATTGAATATTATGTTATTATTAGTATTCATATTTTGATGAGTCTCGTGCCAAGCACAGGCCAATGATTCATATTATTGAATATTATGTTATTATTATTATTATTCATATTTTGATGTGTTTCGTGCCAAACACAGGCCAACGATTCATATTATTGAATATTATGTTATTGTTAATATTTATATTTTGATGAGTCTCGTGCCAAACACAGGCCAATGATTCATACTGTTGAATATTATGATATTCGTGTTTGAATGAGTCTCGTGTCAAACACATGCCAACAATTCATGTAGTTGAATATTAGAATTATTATTTATTCTAATGCTAGTACTCCCATTAAATTAAATTAAATATCAAATACCATCAACTTAATGTTATAACCATACCGTGCATTAGTGTGACCATGAATGATTTGGGTCAATATTTATAATTTGTTACTCATACATAAGTGATGAAGTGAAAGTAAATGATTCATATTTTTCATTAACTATTGTTCATATAATATCTAATGAAAACTCCTTATCTATTTGATTTTCACATTATGTCTAGTTTTTTCTGAATTTCTAATTAAATAGACAAAAATAGTATAATTTATTCATGTATTACGGGTATTTTACACATGTATGCTTATCTCTAATATTTATATAATGCAAAGACTGGTGTTCATTAAAGTACTCCATTCCATAACTGATAAATATTGGACTAATGTGTTCATATCATGCATAGTTTGGTTACCTACTAGTCCATGTATGATATTAAATGCTAAGATTTCTGATGTTGCACACATATTATTGTTTATTCAATTATAGTGATTCGATAGCCTATAGGTCCAATTACAATTATTGAGCAACAAATTAAGTGGTGCTATATATTTTGGGAAGGCAATAATGGTCATCAAATGTAGATGTCATTGTTTCTTTCATTATGATATCACCAATTAAGTGTATGAAACCCAAACATGAATATTTTATTTCATTACTCATGCATTATTTATGAACATAATTGAAAAAAATTATTGCCTTATATATGTAAGTCTTTACTTAATATAATATTCATACCATGAACTGTTTGGTAATCACCATAGTGACCTAACTATTATGAGCATGAATATTAACTGTAAAGATGATAGCAGTATTAACTTGTTATTCTTATAATTGTGGAGCATATTGAGTTTAATTATCAAACAAGATTGTTCCTTACATGGAGTTAATTTTGACTGTTTGAATAAACCCTATATAACATATACATTATTCAAGTATATATCATTTATATTTAATACTCTAGTATATACAAGCATCGTATAATTGTTAATCAATGGTTACTAATGAGAAAAATAAAATGCACATTAGGTACTAGAGAGATATTAACATATGTGTTGCCAAATCAAAGCATTAATGTAGTGAGCAATTTATCTCGTATCTTTCACATGTTATGATATAGTTTTGTTTCTCTCGATTATTATGTTGGATTTTTTTAAGCCCACTAATTATGATCAATATTGTGTGGAACACTTCATATAAAATTTGACGTAATAAAACAAATTAAGTTTGCTTACCTGTTGCACACTCGGTCTAATAATGATAGAGATAATATATATCTTTTATGATTTCGAATGGGTTTTATCTTTGTAGAGTTTGCCAGTTAAACTTATTGTGTTACGTCAAGTATTTACTTTTGATGTAAAGATTGTTTACAAAATAAACTATAAATGCAAATAAGATTTCTTCTATTTCATTTTTGGGGAATCAAGTCATTCGTCTTTTCATAAACTCTTAAGGCTTCCAATTTTCTTGAAAAATATTTGTCTGGACTTGATTATGAGGGATATGTTTTTTAAAGGCATCTTTCAGTCCTTCTCAAAGGTTATGGTATTCCTTTGATGTTTTGTATAAAATAAAGCTTTGAATATATTTCTTTTAAAGATTGTTTTGCTCCTGCATCATAATCACACTATTTTTTTTATGAAACTCTTTAATCTTATCCCAAATTAAATCTAGACTTCTTTTGGTAATTTTATGGACAAGATTTTTTCAATGTCTCTAATAAATATTGATCATCGAGTTATGCACTTAAGGCATTACTTATTACTTTATAGATCATATAATCGTCATTAACATGTACTTATTTCATTACAGAAAACCAAATTCATCATGAATGGTGAAATTAGTGGGAGTTGAAAATCATGAAATGTGATTAAAATGGATGGTAGGGTATTTATCCCATTACCGATAACTTTCTTCAATATTTGTTCTTTTAGTTGTTGGATTGCTTAAACAACAAAGAACAAATAAATGATCGACCACTAAATTATTGTATTGCCACTATGAGACAAATGTAGATAAAATCATAAGGAATAGTATTACAAAGATCTTAAGCGGAGTCTACTATTCTAAGTGATTATGTGGTGTATCTACATAAATATGAATTTGGCATAAGGATAAATAAATATTTGGTTTTGTTTTCACAAATCATAAGAAGTAACTGGACTACGAGATCTCATTGAATTACATTTAAGTTGAGAGGTCATAAAGAATTTGTAGTCAAACATTTTATGTATAATGAGAAAATGGTTATAAATGAACCTTCTCACATTTTCCAATGACATCATTTTTTTTAAGGACGTACAATTCCTATGAGGTGAGTAAATCATTATGATGAGAGTTATATTTTGTGTATGTGAAAACCATTATTCTTATGATATTTTACACATGTTATATAGAAATGATTGTATAAACTTAATTAAGTTTTCCACCTATGGTATTTTCAAAAGTAATACCATTATATTTTCTAATCATTGTATATTCAATTTATACAACTTATGATAAGTGGGAGTAAGTTTATATATTCAATTTATTGTAAAGTAGAGAAACAAAATGTTATATAAATTTTCAATATGTAATGGATGAAGTTATGAGATACTAAAATATTATATGCTCACATTAAAGTTGACTGCTCATTTTTGGGCGAACAGTTATTACAACTTAGATTTACTGGTTTTGTGGAAAGTATGAAGTTCACTCTTATCTACTTATGTTTATTTTGGTTTAACGACCAATATAATGAAGGAGTGCAACACAATCCATTGACTATTATGGAAATCTGAATCTGTAGCATGCTTTGATGCTACAACTTATTGATTATGGCAATGTAATTTAAATTTTGGAACTTGGATTTGTCGACACTATTGCCAAGTTGCTTAAATATTATGATACTGTCGTTGCAATCTTCTTTATTAAGATACATTAGGTATTATATGAGGAACTAAGCACATTGAATGTAAATACTTTTAAAAGAAGAAATTCTGAAACAAGTGTCCATTAACACATTTGTACAAGTGTTAATATAGAAAATCCACATGATTGGGCTATCGTGAAAGACATTAACGAAGCATGCTTAAGATTCCAGTCTTTAAATATAGCCATTAGAATCTTGATGTGGTGGATTTTTTAGTGCTTATTTTGACACTACCATATGATATCATATAGTGTTTCAGAATCATTTATTTCTGTCATTATTGTACACATGCATGTGAATGAAAGAATGTGACAAAAATAGTCTTTTACAAAGAAATTATTGGACCATTATGGAATAACCCTATTTATACACCTTATTGGATGAGTTGTTAATGTTGTGGTACATGGAAGCGATCATGCTCCTGAATTAGTGTGTGAGCGCCATGACTCGCATTAATGATTTTTTTGATGAAGGTGTTTATGGAAAACCATTTAAGGATGACTCAAGGATTATTGCGCACTTTATGATAATTATTAATCAAGTGGGAGACTATTAGAATAATTTTGTATAATTCTACATTATGTCCTCCATAATTATATTAATTCTAAGAGTCACTTTGGTTAATGAAAGGGTACTCCAAATACCAAGAGTCAAAAGGACTATTGGGCATCCACCCTGATGGACGGTTGATATTAAGTGACTGTTAGAGATTTAGGTCTTGCCCCTTCCTATAAATAAGTGACTAATTTCCATCATTCAGGCACTCTAAAATGACAACATAATGAATTTATAGGAAAGAGAGAGAAATCTAAATTCTCCAGGAGAGTAAATTTCCAAATACATTTTTGGCCATACTAAGACATCTGACCGTTGGAATATGTTGGAATTGGAGTATGTTCTTGCTATATACAAGATGAAGATGTGTTCCGAAATTCAGGCCGATCAGACGTCGTTAAGGTTGAATGCTACATCAATATTTTTAATTGTGACAATTATGCAGGTATGTTATTTTAACACCTTTTATGTTCCGCATAATGCTTATTGATACGACGCAAATATTGCGTATTTTATCCCTCGAACCTATGCATTTTAGCCCCCTCGGGTATCTTATTCCCTATATTTATGATCGTTAACCAGACAACCTCGGATTTCTACGTTAACATGTTTTGCAGGGGTTAATTGAGCTTTTACAGGTATTTGGATGCTAAGTGTGAAGTTCGAACGCGTTCCGCTCAATTTTCGTACATGATCGCACGTTTAACGGCATTTTAGTCATTTCACAGATTGGGCACCTAGCCCAACATCTTCACGAAAGTTGTAGCCCTCCTCGCAAGCTTCGCGTAGTCGCAAACGGTGCACGATTTCGATTCAGAACGAAGAAGTTACGATGATTTCAGCGGACGGGAAATGCAATCAAGCAAAAACAACAATGCAATATGCTGATACCTGCTTGATCGATCGATCGAAAATTTGGGTTGATCGATCCTTCTCGACAGTGGGATATTTTACTCAAGATCGACTGATCGACGTTTTGGGTCGATCGATCGATCCCCTGTTTCCAGGAGATATTTTGCCTTTTATTTTCTTTTTCCTTTTCTTTTCTTTACTTATTCCAACTTACTATAAATACCATTTTTTGTTGTAATATTCATATATGAAGGTTTATAATAGATTTTAGGTTAGAATAACTTAGGGTTTGGGGGATTTGAAGAGTTCTTCTTTGATTCTTCTTGGTTTGACACCTAATTGGGTTGTAAGTTGCACTATTCATTTCCCTCTCCATTAATATAGTTGTATTTCATTATTTCTTGCTTTGATAATTAGATTTACATGCTTTGTTAATTAGTTTACATGCTTTCATTTATATCTTTCTAGTATAGATTTATCGCGTTTATTTACCGCTTTCTTTATCGCATTTTTAAGATGGTTTCTAGGTAATTTAAATTAGGTTGTGTTTGAATGGAACTCACTCGAGTTGACACGTTGCTTTGCTTTGGTGATGGCGTTTACGGGTCTATTTCAGATGCGTTGTCCTAGTTATTACGCCTAGGAGATTTGACGGGTCATATCATGTATGTCCCGTGCTTACGACCTTTCGCGCGTAATTTTCGAGATATTTATTGACACCAAAATCTTATTAGGCTTGTATGCAGATTTAGGGGCATGACAACCCTTGATTCAATTAACTGTCGAAACGAGGCGCATTTGTAATAACTCGTCGACCCATGTATCCATTTTATACAAATTAACTCGGGTGAGGGATATTCGACGCAACCTATAGTTTTACTCGCTTTGTTAATCTAGTTTCATTTCCCTCGCCTAGTTAAACATTTCCCTTTTATGCATCTTTTCCTTTTTAGTTTGTAATTCACCTTTCACACTTTTATTTTGGAATACTAAATCATATAAATTCTAGCATCTCATCCCTGTGGATTTTCGATACCCGACTTACTGCTAGACTTGCCCCGCAATTGTAGTCGTAATTTAGGTTTGTTTGTATTATCACGGTGAAACAAAAACAACGACTGTGTCCTTACACGAACACACTTTTCACGCATAATCAAAATGGCGTCGTTTCCGGGGATGAGTTTGTTTTAGACTTTATTTGATTTAGTATTTCATTGTATTTTCTCTCTATTTGTATTATTTGCTAATCTTTTTGCAGGACTTCCACATTTGAACACTTAGAAACGCTCGAATTTTTTCCGCGCCCACTTACTTTGTGGAATCCGCCACTTCGAGCCATTTTTGGGGTAAGCATGTCTTATTCCAATTCTTTTGGTAACCATTGTTATAATCCTCAAAATTCTTGCAAGCCTATGACTTTTGGTGAATACTTAGAATCCCAAAGTATAACAAATTCAAATATGACTTTGGGCGAGTATAACGAAAGTCAAAACTTGGCTTATTGGAATTTTGATGATGATGACAATGATTTTGGGCCTTTACCTCCTTATAATAGGAATTTTAAAATGAATTGCAATAGTTTTCAAAATTTCTATAATAATGAGGTTTCATTTAAGTCCGATGGTAATTTTCAAAGTTCCCATTTTCATGCATCCGCACCTCGACCTATGACCTTCGGTGAGGGTTTGCGTATTTATGAGAATGAGAAAATTAAAAATCGTTATCGAGAAGAAAATCGTTCGTGGGAACATGAGTTGGATTTATTATTTGAGTCCAACGACAATTTTGCTATTGAGACTTTCGAAGTTGAAGAATATTTTGAACCAAATGAGGTACGTTTACCTACTTTGGAACAAACCATTCTAGACTTTGCCGATTGCATAATAGATATTGAAAGTGAGGATGAAAATGACGTAATATCTATTTGAAATGAAATGATTTCTTCTTTGGCCCCCAAACAAGAACATTACATTGAAAAAGATATTATTTCATTCGAAACTCAATCTTTATGTGATGATTATTCATCTCATGAGTTTGAATTTCTTTCATCCCCATTTTCATCCTCTATTATCACACCGTCATAAGTACTCGATGATTCGGTTTCAAACTTTAATGTTTTAAACCTTTTTATCGATGAGGAGTACTTGCTCGAGTCGCCTTTCACAATCGCATCTTTGCCTTTGTGTGAGCCGCCTACCATTCCAATTTCAAAATCATTGGGAGGATATTCGGTTTTTCTCGGTCCCCATATGTTTTTGTCACCCGTTCAATCCAAACCCCCCATCGTCCCTCCAAAACTTTTAATTGGCGATGGTTCATTTCTTACGCCTTACACATGCCTTCCGTTGTTCAAACGAAATTCATATTTTTTGGAGGACATGCTTGTATGTGAGGGTACACCGGTTATCCTCGAAAGTTAAATCATTTTCACGGTGGACCCTCAGCTATTTAGACTTTTAGTGTACAGTTAGTATGAAGCCTAAATAGTAGGTTGTATGTAGTTAGCTTTTTATTTTTTATTTCCTTTTTAATTTAGTCTAGTGCAATTATTTAACTTTTTATTATTTGTTTTTGCTATGCTCGGTACTAACTTGTTTTGTAGAATCACCGGACTCGCACTTTCCGAAGATCGCTCCATTTTGGGTAATATCACTCTATTCCTTCTTAAACTTGGTTCTTAATTAACATTGAGGATAATGTCAGGTTTTAAGTTAGGGGGTGTGGGATATTCTATCCATTTATTGGTAGTGTCCATGTTTTTGCTCACATGTTAGTTACTTAGTATGCTTTTCTTATAAAAATTCAAAAATTTCAAAAATATTTTCTTTCTTTTTTCTCCTTTTTTGGGCTTTTTGCCTATGTTTTCGAGTATAAATTTTAATAATTGCCCGATCCAATAGACAATCCAATGATGCATGTTCTCAATTTTAGAAGTTGTTAGACTTAAGTCTCACTTATTGATATTATGAATAACTTCCTGAATTAAACTTTAATCCCATGAGCACATGCACTTTTATTGTTATATTGATTTGGTTTAAGATTTTTATAACTCGATAATCTTTTGTTGCATTGTATATCCTTACTCGGAGTAAGATTTGTACCTTTCGTCATTTGTGAGTGTATACACTATTCTTTTCTCATTGAAAACATTGAATTCGTTGGTAATCTCTCCATTCTTTCATTTGATCGTTCATTAATTGAGTTCATACTCGAAATGTGTTACTTGAGCATGATTTTCATATATTGTTTTGACTCAAGAATTGCGTAAACTTTTGGAAATGATCATAGGCATTCTTTGTTATATCACCCATATTAGCCTTTACCTCACTCTTATATGTTTACCCTCGTTAACCCCGTTGAGCCTAAATATAGCCTTTCGTTTCATAACCCAATTCCCATAACCAACTCTAAATTGGAGTTTTAGCCCATACAGACACTTTCCATACCTTTGTTTGGAATGTTACTTGGGATTGAATGATGTTTGTTATGATGTCAGTTGCAATTTAGGCATATGAGAGTTTGATAAGTAAAGAAAAGAGATGTGAAAAAAGTGATGAAAAAGAGAAAGAAAAAAGCAAAAGAAAACAAAAGAGATATGAGAAAAAGAAGAAAAGAAAGAGAAAGTTGTAAATGTTGTGTATAGTTCAATAAGCTTTGATTACTCTCACCGATGATATATTCAATGCCTTTTTGGAACTTGTTTTCCAATTTTGATATTGGCAGCATTTTTCCATTATCCGGAGTTTTCATCCCAAACACTTTGAATCCGTACATACATTCATTTGTTTCGTAATGTAGCCTAACCTACATTATAACCCTAATAAAGTCCTATGTATTCTTAGGTTGATGTAATTTAAAAGTTTAAATAGTTTTGATAATCTATGAAAATGCATTTTTCCTCTTTTAGTGTGCGGTATCCTTTCATTGAGATTACAGTTTTTTATTTTATATATAGCGTTCTTTATTTGTGACATGTGTACGGCCTAGTTTCCATTTACATTTACCCTTTATGCCCGCATGTTCCATGTATTACCTCCCTGTTTCGAGTGAATTCGCTTAATGAGTGTAATGCCCATGAGGATTGAATGTATGCTTGCTTTGATTAGTATCTGGTTTATATAAGTTTTTCGCCAAATCATACTTTGCATGTACTCGCTCCCCCTCCCACATTTTAAGGTTTCAATTCTATGAGGTGCATTCTATAATGTCAATGATTTCGGACTTTTGTTTGAATTCGTTCAATTTGCTAATAATGCGTATGAAATCTTGTTCGCTATTGTTGGGCTTGTCGCATGTTGGGTTGGGCATATTTTCAGGAAACCATGTGATGTTTGTGGGTATCATCCCTCAAAACCCTCACGAGACGACACTCATCCACTAGGGTGACCTAGGGGTTTAACGGCTTATTGCATATGCTAAATGCAATCGAATTGCCCGCAAAAGTGGCCTTTTTCTTTTATACCATACTTTTATACTTATCCTGTTTTTGGTTTGCTTGTAGTTCTTGTTGCATCCTATTTCATTGCTAGGGATTAGCAATGTGTAAGTTAAGGGGTGTGATACGACGCAAATATTGCGTATTTTATCCCTCGAACCTATACATTTTAGCCCCTTTGGGTATCTTATTCCCTATATCTATGCTCGTTAACAAGATAACCTCGTGTTTCTATGTTAACATGTTTTGCAGGGGTTAATTGAGCTTTTATAGGTATTTGGATGCTAAGTGTGAAGTTCAGACGCGTTTCGCTCGATTTTTGTACACAATCGCACGTTCAAGGCCATTTTAGTCATTTCAAAGATTGGGCACCTGGCCCAACATCTTCACAGAAGTTGTATTCCTCCTCGCAAGCTTCGCGTGGCTGCGAATGGTGTGCAATTTCGATTCAGAACGAAGAAGTTACGGCGATTTTAGCGGACGGGAAAGGCAATCAAGCAAAAACAGCAGTGCAGTGTACTGATACCTGCTTGATCGATCGATCGACGATTTGGGTCGATCGATCCAGGAAATATTTTGCCTTTTATTTTCTTTTTCCTTTACTTTTCATTACTTATTCCAACTTACTATAAATACCATTTTTTGTTGTAATATTTAGATATAAAGGATTAGAATAGATTTTTGGTTAGAATAGCTTAGGGTTTGGGACATTTGAAGAGTTCTTCTATGATTCTTCTTGGTTTGACACCCATTTGGGTTGTAAGTTGCACTATTCATCTTCCTCTCCATTAATATAGTTGCATTTCATCATTTCTTGCTTTGATAATTAGATTTACATGCTTTTTTAATTAGTTGACATGCTTTCGTTTATTGCTTCTAGTATAGATTTATCGCGTTTATTTACCGCTTTCTTTATCGCATTTTTAAGATGCTTTCTAGGTAATTTAAATTAGGTTGTGTTTAAATGGAACTCACTCGAGTTGACGCGTTTCCTTTCTTTGGTGATGGAATTTACGGGTCTATTTCAGGTGCGTTGTCCTAGTTATTATGCCTAGGAGATTTGACAGGGCATATCATGTATGTCCCGTGCTTACAACTTTTCACGCGTAATTTCTGGGATATTTGTTGACGCGAAAATTTTTATTAGGCTTTTATGCGAATTTAGGGGCGTGACAACCCTTGATTCAATTAACTGTCGAAATGAGACGCATTTGAAATAACTCGTCGACCCATGTCTCCATTTTATATAAATTAACTCGGGTGAGGGATATTCGACGCAACCTATAGTTTTACTCGCTTTGTTAATCTTGTTTCATTTCCCTCGCCTAGTTAAACATTTCCCTTTTATGCATATTTTCCTTTTTAGTTTGTAATTCACCTTTCACACTTTTATTTCGGAATACTAAATCATATAAATTCTAGCATCTCGTCCCTGTGGATTTTCGATACCCGACTTACAGCTAGACTTGCCCCGCAAGTGTAGTCTTAATTTAGGTTTGTTTGTATTATCGCAGTGAAACGAAAACAACGACTGTATCCTTACACGAACAGACTTTTCACGCGTAATCACTTATATGTGATAATCATGAAGATCCAAGGTCCTTTTATTAAGAACATTTGTATATAAAAATTTAATCAAATTAATTTATTATTGATCAATATTATGTTGTTCTTAAAAATGATTTTACATAATCCTTTACAAGATTTGTGCCATGAGTGCTTTAGAGATAGTCCAGACAATTCTGAGTTTGGTGTTAGTGCACAATTGAGGGTTAATTGGTTGGTTGGAAGATGTGGAGTTATACCAGAGGAAGCAGATGCAACCACACTTACCATATCTTCATACATATATATCTTGAATATGATTGGCGGCACATGAATATATTCTACCTCTCATTCCTCCATGATTTGTGTCTGACTAGGGATTATAGCTGGGGAGGTGCTACTCTTTCGATGACATACTGCGAGTTGTGTCGAGCTACACTTTCTGATGGGAGATAAATAGTTAGGACATTAGTGCTACTCTAGGTAAATTTAAGCTAGCTTTGTTTTGTTTTGTATAGTCTCACATGTAATACATATCTTAAATGGTTTTTCCCAGACATGTATTCAAAGCTATGGGGATATGAGCGTTTATCTCACATGAAATCCGAGAGAATTTTAATAGAGCCTAATGAGGTTGTCGTACTTAATACATATCGTTATACCATTTAATTCATTATAACTACATGTTTTTTTTCTGTGGCCATCCCCCGATCCTCGCGGTGGGAGGGACGAAGAAGAGGGGTGCTTTCAACGTCGAGAGGAACTTGGTCCCGCGCATCCCTTTCGGGAGAGCTTCGGCCGGCGCGATGATGAGGTGAAAAATGTAGAGAGATGAAATCGCCAGTCTATTTTACTCAAAACACACAAAAGAAAAAGGGATCCATCCCGAAGGACATCATCCAAAGACATACTAATACATACGAAACTAAAATGATTTGAGAAGGGTCCAGAGGCTAAGTTACGAAATGAGAAGGTGTTAGGCACCTAATCCACCCTTACTGTCTCTCATGGGTTATTTCTATTTTCCTTTATTTCCCCGTGATATGTGTGCATGTGTATATATAGTGGAGATAGGAATCATCTACTTATATTATGGAAGAGATAAAGCTAGTCACCCGTAGGAATGTTCCTAAAAGTAATATTAGAAAATAGGATTTACGCGATTATCCTAACGTTGATCATTATAAGGGAATGATAACGTATACGGAATAATAAGCCATCAAGAACAAATATATAGAGAGAGAGTCTAAGAGAGTTAAGTTAAAGAATATAGAAAAAATAGAAAAAAAAATTAGGAATAGGACTCGAGTCTCGGGTTTTACCCCGAGATGCCTACGTAGCCTATAGAGGCATCACAGTTCACGTAGTTCGTATGCAAAATGAGGGGTGGGATTTATCCCATAAATCCAATCGGGGACTTCTTTTATATGTGTGTGTGTGTAAAAAAGTGTTTTTAGTTGTGAGAAAAGTGTGAGAATTCCCGTTTGGAATTTATGAGAAAATCCTCTTTTTCTTATTTTTTGGGTTTTATTTATACGAAAATAAGAGATGTGAAATAATAGTAGGTAAAAAATATATATTAGGATATATGAGATGAGAGAATAAAAGTACTAAGTAATCAAACAAATTAATTCGGATTTAGGAGAATTTAAAGAGAAAGTTGGACCTTTTTGAGGATCTTGAGCTTGATCTTGAATGTTCGAGAGCAGCCTTTGCACTTGGATGATGATGAAGGGTAGTTAATTCACCAAGTTTGATGAAAAGTGACTGTTGGAAAAGGATTTGGATGTGGAAATCACATTGTCTTCGAGAGGGGTTTTTTGAGCTCGTTGAGAGTGATGGATCTCAGATATTGTGTTCTCTTTGCAATGAGGTCAGGCCCTCCTTTTTATAGGCCCGGCGTATTATCGATTGGCATAGCCCTGGTCCTGCCAATCGGCAGTTGTGTTTAGGCACACTGCCGATAGGCAGGGTTTGGAACCTGCTGTTTGGCATTCTCTTTTAGGTTCCTTTGGAAAATTAGTCGTAGAGCGCAAACCGCTGATCTGAATCGTGCATGGGGTGAATCGTTGGAAAGGTACTTCAGAAACCTTAGAAATTATTTGGACTTCTCCCGGGTCTGGGAGTTGACTTTGGGTCAAATATGGCTCGAAAGCGTTCGTCGGTCCTTTGGACGAGGAATTGTCAGACGCAAACGGATCGTTAATCCGCATGGTAAGTCAGAATCGCACACGGGGTGGACTATTGGAAAATTTGGAGATTTAATTCAACATTCCAAAGAGTTTGACTCAGTTCGGGGAGTTGACTTTAGTCAACCATGGCCTGGAAGCATTCGGTGACCTTTCGGAGTAAAACGGATCGTTCGTCCGTACCGTAAGTCAGAATCGCGCACGGGGCGAAGCGTTGGAAAGATGTTTCAGTGCCCTTTGAAAATTCATTCAGTCTTGATCGAGCTGAAGAGTTAAATTTGGTCAAACGAAGTTTGGGAGAGTTCGATGGTCTCTTGATCAAGTTTCGGGAGAGAACGGGTCATTCGTTCGCACCGTAAGTCAGAATCGTGCACGGGGCGGATCGTTGGAAAGGGGTTTCAGTTCTCTTTGATGATTCATTCAGTCTCGATTGAGCTGAAGAGTTTGACTTTTGGTCAAACGGAGCCTGGGAGTTCCCGGTGGCCTCTAGGTCAGTACCCGGGGTATGACTTAGGTTTGTAGCGATGAGGGGAGGTGCTAGGGGACCTACGGAGAGGTTAGGGGGTGTTAGAATGGGGTGTCTACACGTTCCATATTTATTTTGAGACCAACTTAATATTGCGATAATTTTGTTTTGTATGTGGCACACCTCGTTATCTTGGTGGGATGCACCCCCTACGTGCTCACTTAATTACAAGACCAACTAGATTTGATGTGGCTAGCACATGTACCTACTACTTATTTCATTGGCAAATCATTTTTATTTTCATCTAAATGCTCACTTAGTTATGTATAAAATGATATCATTTTTATGTCCGAATTGCATATGATGTGGCGCTTGTATAGGAAGGAGGTCCTGGCATAGTTACCAGACTATTGCCATGACGAGTCAGACATATGGAGGGCCAGGGTACCCCCTCATTGACTATGAGGTTGTAGAGTGGAATCTACCTGATCGCTGCCTCCATCATCAGTTTGATATACGATATCATGTTCCCACCACTTGTGATATAAGCAAGGAGGTGCATCGGGTTGATATGAGAGGACGTGCGGGACCAACTTCTTTGTATTTAATACGAATTGAATCGACATGTGGGAGAAGATTCGACAAACTTTGGTCGTGGGAGATTCATATATTAGTGACATTCCTGGCGATGACCTTTAAATGCTTTGGTATCATGGCATTACCTGTCTCTTCATTAGCTAGATTTAGGTTTCCCACCCCACCCCACATAGTGTACTCTCATTCAGGGGTGTTGCTAAGCTTCTGGTACGTTTATTAGTATTTTCTTTAATAGTAACCATTATTTAATTTTGGAATTAATTTGGTAAACTCCTACTAAAGTGTGATTAGTTATGTTATTACAGATGCAACATTTGATGGATATACATGCGCGTGTTGACGCTGGCCTATCAGATCCTACCGACACACAGGCTCTCCTTTTAGACATCATAGGGAAGTGTAGTACTGTAATAGAGAAAATGCGCGAGGTTAGTATACTTAGGGATGAGGTTGCACCACATGTAGATGAGTAGGCATCGGCTTTTTGTAGGAGGGGTGTGTGCGGGGAAAAGAGAGCACTTCCTCGTAGAGGTAGTCGGGAAAGACATGGACCAAAGGGACATAGAGGTAATGAGATAAAACTCACCGTTTGGCATGGCTAGCACCTCTAGTTCCACTCCATCATTCAAGCATACTATCGGGACTACCTCGCCAGCATATTATACTCGTAGGGAGTAACGATAATCTTGAGATTTTGTAGATTCATTACTTTTCATCCCTCTTCAGCCAACCAAGACATTTTATGGGTCATAGGTACTGAGACAATACATAACCCCCCACCACCGATAACCAAGATGGATCAACCGATCCGCTACATCTTGGACATATCAACTCCAGTTCTTCACAAATATAGGTAACTTTTTAGGAGATGGGGCTAGTGATCAGGGATAAGTCCGATCATAGTGACCATACACCATGGGATGTATCTGATAGTCTGACCACACCTGTAATAGTAGATGATGAGGTTGAGAGGGGTCATGTGGTAGGCCACTAGGTGAAAAGGGTTTTGGGTGAGGAATTAGGGCTTTAGGTTGGGCCTTTGGGGTAGGTGTGCTTTTGGGGTAAGTCTACCTTTGGGGGAAGTTTTGGACTAGTTTGGATACTATTTTGGACTCATTTGGATGCTCAAAATTAGGCCTATTAGTGACCTACGAGTATAAGAAATTCTAAAAGGAGTTAAGCTGCATTCTTTGAGCAAATTACTGTGACACCCCGACTAATTAAACACCGGGTAGCTACTCCTTTATAAAATTAATTCAAAATGCCAAGTTGGCTCAGTTAATAGCATCACTGTCGAAAACGTTTTATTATTACTAACCACCTAGTATTTAAAAAGTAAGTGCCAAATTTTATTAAATCTGATTAACATGCAACTAGAGTAATGAATAACTAAATAACACCATTCACCATCATGAAATGAAACGAATAACCATCACAAAATGTAAATAAACTCTGGAGGAAAACTCCTCAATACAAATCCCACAACTGATAAGTAAACTGAAATAAATAACTAAAACTGAATACTGAGCAATACATGCTAGAGTCTGAAAACTGAAATGTAAAAATGTCTAATAGAATTGGGCAACATGCCCTACGACTGATAGATGCTGAGACTGGAATCCAAATGAGAGAAGCGTCTACATGCAAATCCCTGTAGCTTCCACAAACAGCTACAGCTCGTCACCTGAATGAGAATCCTATGCTTGGTGTCCTTGTGGCTGGGCACCTAAAATGGTTTTACAAGAAAATATATTTGAAAGCAAATGGGTCAGAGCCCGAAAGTGGAAATCATTTTAAAAACCTGCAAGTGCTTTAAAAACATTTAAAACATTAAATGCAAAGTACATGTTAGGACGTGCACTCACATTAAATTCTCACCTCTCGTCTAACTGTGCACTCCTAACGTAAGTACCCATCTATAACGACCCATATTACTAGCTAACTGACAACATAACTAGCTAAACTGCCAAAGGTTCTACCCATATTACTCGGTTCATTTATTATAACAATGCTCGTAATTAAATAGAGGTTTAACGTAAACTCAGTTACAAAAATTATTCCATTGATATAACTATCAGTTAACTCATTATATATCTCGAAACAATACCGTAATATTTTTACAACATTAACATGAGGATTTCCATTAATTTAATGTATATTATTCACATCATAAATATACAATACAAGCACCCCGCAATCTAAGCTGTAGTGCACACATACTCTGCTATCCATCCCGGTACATCACGTACATAAGGATTACATATTCCGAATCTCTCAGGAATAGTTCAGATAACACAAATCACAAATAGTGGAGGCGAACACAGTCACCATCATATGGGTCACGCACATACCTACGCTCCCATGGTCAGCGGACTTATTAATATCACAATAAGTCTTTCTATGACCTATGTTCATCAAGGTACCAGTCTATATCCCCCCCGTAGGCACACAAGGATTAGAGGGTCCTAAGCGAACGTAACCTCCCCCGTGATAGCAAGTATGGTAGGTATGTTATACACATAAACTATATACTAAGCATTCACACATCTTAGATATCACCATTTTAATAAGGTATTTTCTACATCATTATACCATTATACCAAACTTATATATTTCAAGTCTCCCGTTAATATAAGGTTAAATTGCCGACACGTCTTACGCCGTAATCCCTTATCCTTAAAATCTATCTTAAATAGACTATTAAGTTCCGATTATTCCCCAAATATAACATCTTTATTCTTAAGGTCTTTACTTCTGCCCTAAACCTTATTTCATTAAATTACTCAATCCTACACTATTAACCCAAACGTTATCTCACTTAACGAATTTCAATAACCTAGAATAATTCCCCGAATCGCATTCTAATTAAAGTCCACTATAATAATCACACCTACTGGTCTTCCTTAAGGGTGAGGGTATTCATAAGTTCTCCAAACATATTCTCCGAGGGTTTCCACCATTAAAATCAAATTAAGGAAAATTTTACTCATTCTGGGAAGGTCGATCGATCGACCTATGAATGTCGCTCGATCAATCTAGTCGATCGATCGACTGATGAATGTCGATCGATCGATCGAACAGGTATGGCTACGGACTGCTTCGTTTTGCAGATTTTAATCCATCCCAAAACTAATTTCTAACGTATGATTCTCAGATATAACGTCGTAGTAATGCCATATAACAATCCTACAGTATTACTAACGTCCATAAATCAATAATTCAACATCTAAAGGTTACATATGGATCAATCTTCATAAAAACCTAGTTTTTCCAGATTTTTCTCAAGAACATGAACCCTAACATAATATCATCATCAAATCCCAGAATTTAATTCGTTTTTCTTTCACCCAATCATGTATTCACATCAGATTAATCGTCACCAACTATTCTACATGCAATTTATCCTCAAAATTCAGACCTAAGTTCAATTAATCATGGGTTTTCATTCATCTTCCAATAACAATTATAAATCTTCAATTTGCTAACATGGAAAGAACATTTGCTGAAGTTAAACATAATTAAACCACTTGCCTTGGTTTGATTTCGGATTTGGTGTTGATTTGGTGAAGAATCTCTGCAGAATTCCTCTATCTCTCTCTCCTTCTCCAAGCTTTCTTCTTCCAAAGATGGCTATGGTGGCTAGGGTTTTCTTAGGGAGAGTTGGAAGACTAAATGATAACCTACGTAGCTTATGGGGTTAATAAAGGTTGGTTGGGTCAATCCTTATCAGATTACAACTCTCCATTTTCGTCATTTTTAATTACCCAAAAATACCAAATTACTAAAATACCCTTTATGGTGCCGGGATGGCCTAAAAATACCCCGGAACCCAAACTATACCCCCGGCTAGTGTTTTCTGACTATCTCGACCCTTCCGGACGCGTTGGCGCACTCAAAACGACCATATGGATTATAGATTTTAAATTCACATTTATTATCAAAATATTATACCGTGACGCGGCGGTCCCACGCGTCTCAACAAAATTTCCAAATTGCCGTATATAAATCCCACGACAAATTTTATAATACCAAGTTCATATATAATCATATATGCACAAAATCAAATACCAATTCGCATCACATTAGTATTTATAACCCGGATTAATTTCCAATTAATACGCTAATTAATTAATTAATCCCAAAAATAATTATAGTCAAAAGTACGGGGTATTACATACTTCCCCCCTAATAACTGAATTTCGTCCCGAAATTCGAAACTAGAAAGTACCTGCTAAAAACAGTTCTGGATAACGCTCGCGCATCTCATCCTCGCGCTCCCATGTGGACTCCTCGACATTGTGATGTCGCCACTGAACACGCACTAACGGGACTATCTTTGACCGCAGTTTCCTCTCGCTTCGGTCCAAAATAGCAATTGGCCCCTCCTCGTAAGAGCTATCCGGCTGGAGATCGATGTCCTCCACAGCAATGTGAGAATGAGCCAAATTATCTCTAAGGTATTTCCTCAGTGAGGAAATATGGAACACATCGTGAATCCGATGCAAGTGCTCCGGTAGTCCCAGTCTATACGCAACCGGTCCGATCCGCTCAATAATAGGAAACGGCCCCACATACCTCGGTGCCAACTTCCCCTTCTTCCCGAATCGCATAATCCCCTTCATCGGAGATATCCTAAGCAAAACCTGGTCCCCTACTTGGAACTCCCTGAAAAATCTCTTCGCATCAGCATAACTCTTCTGCCTGTCTTGAGCTACCCGAATGCGACTCCGAACTAACTCAATCCTTGCCGAAGTATCCTGAATCACTTCTGGCCCAAGTAGTTTGTTGTCCCCCACCTCCAACCAACATGCTGGGGAACGACAAGGCCTACCGTACAATGCCTCAAACGGAGCCATGCCAATAGTAAACTGATAGGAGTTGTTGTAAGCAAACTCCACCAGTGGAAGGTACTGCTCCCATCCACCCCCGAAGTCAATAATGCACATGCGTAGCATGTCCTCCAACATCTGATTGGTGCGCTCTGTCTGCCCATCGGTCTGCGGATGATAAGCCGTACTCAACCGCAATTCCGTGCCCATGGCCTCCTGGAAACTCTCCCAAAACCGCGAAACAAATATCTTGTCTCTGTCAGACACGATATTTAAGGGTACACCGTGGAGTCTCAAAATCTCTGAAATGAAAAGCTGGGCATACTGTCCCGTAGTGTAATCAGTCCTTACGGGTAAAAAGTGAGCGACCTTGGACAACCTGTCCACAATTACCCAAACGGAGTCGTGACCCCTCTGCGACGTAGGCAACCCCGTGACAAAATCCATGGATATGCTCTCCCACATCCACACCGGAACCTCCAACGGCTGTAGCAATCCTGCTGGTCTCTGATGATCCACTTTTACAAGCTGACAAGTGGCGCATTTCGAGACAAACTCAGCGATATCTCTCTTAAACCGCTCCACCAATATTGCCGTCTCATGTCTTGGAACATTTTGTCCCCTCCGGGATGTACCGCGAATCGTGAGCCGTGCGACTCAGCCATAACATCGTGCCGCAATTCTTCCCCTTCCGGAACTACCAACCTCCCATTGAAGCGCAATCCCCCGTCTGAGCTAACGGTATAGGACTCGGCTCCCTCTGCAAGTAATCGAACTATCTGCTCCTGACAGAACGAGTCATCGGCCTGTGCCCGTACTACCTTCGTGACAATCTGCGGTGTAACGGTCATCACAGACATGAAAGATCGGGCCACTGCGTCCTGGTGTCCCATTTCCTTCCACTTAGCCTTCCACACCTCTGCCACCTCATCTGCTGGCCTGCGGCTCAACGCGTCTGCTACCACGTTAGCCTTACCCGGGTGGTACTGGATGTCGAACTGGTAGTCCTTCACAAACTCAAGCCACCTACGCTGCCGCATGTTCAACTCTTTCTGCGTGAACAGATACTGTAGGGACTTGTGGTCCGTGAACAGCTGAAACTTCTCCCCCAAAAGATAGTGCCTCCAAATCCGTAAGGCAAATACCACTGCCGCCAACTCCAAATCATGCGTGGGGTAATTCTTCTCATGAGGTTTAAGCTTATGGGAAGCATAAGCTATGGCCTGTCTCTCCTGCTGCAAAACACCTCCAAGCCCTTGCAAAGACGCATCGGTGTAAACCAAATACTCAACTCCCGGTCTCGGCAATGCTAACACAGGTGCTGAGGTCAATTTGTCCTTCAACTCATCGAATGCTAACTGACAAGCATCACTCCAGATATATGGCACACCTTTACGAGTAAGATGTGTCAAAGGACCTGCTATCTCCGAGAAACCCCGAATAAACCTCCTGTAGTATCCTGCTAAGCCCAAGAAACTACGAATCTCTGTTGGTGTCGTGGGCTGTCCCCACTCCCTCACCGCTGACACCTTCCCCGGATCGACAGATATTGCCTGGTTGGAAATAATGTGACCCAAGAACTGGACCTCCTTCAGCCAAAACCCGCACTTCTCATATTTTGCATACAGTTCGTTCTGACGAAGTGTCTGCAAAACCTGCCTCAAATGCTCGGCGTGCTCCTCCTCTGTCTGAGAGTAAACCAGAATGTCACCAATGAAGACAATGACAAACTGATCGAGGAAATCTCTGAACACCCTATTCATCAAGTCCATAAACACTGCTGGAGCGTTGGTCAAGCCGAAAGGCATAACCCGAAACTCATAAGAACCATATCTCGACAAGAACGCAGTCTTCGAGACATCCTCCTCCCTGATACGCAACTGATGGTATCCCGACCTCAAGTCAATCTTCGAGAAGAAAGAAGCTCCTCTCAACTGGTCGAATAAGTCATCGATTCGAGGCAACGGATACTTATTCCGTATCGTGACCTTATTCAACTCTCGGTAGTCCACACACAATCTTAGTGAACCGTCCCTCTTCTTAACAAACAAAACTGGAGCGCCCCAAGGTGAGGTACTCCTACGAATAAAGCCCTGCCCTAACAGCTGCTCTATTTGATCCCGTAACTCTCGCATCTCAGCTGGAGCCATACGGTACGGTGCACGTGCTATAGGTCTCGTACCCGGTAGCAAATCAATAACGAAGTCTATCTCTCGACTGGGCGGTAAGCCTGGTATCTCCTGAAACACATCGGAATACTCCCTGACAACCGGGATCGAATCCAAAGGAATCACAACCTCCTTAGAGGTATCCTCCTCTATGTAATACAGATGAGCGGTCGATCCTCCCTCTGGGCGAGGCATCGCCACTATAAACATCTCCTGCCCCGGAATGGCAAAAACAATGCTCCCGCTGAAGCAATCAATCATGGCCCTATAAGCTACGAGCCAATCCATACCGATGATCACATCGTGAACATGCATGTCTAACACTAACATGTCCGCAGGTAATACCAAACCACCAACCTCTACTCCCACTCCCCGGCATATAAAGAAAATAAGTGACCCACTCCCTAATGGTGAGTCGACACACGTCACTGTGCTCTCTGCCGTAGCTAACAATCCTAAAGCTTTCGCGAAGTGTGTAGCAATAAAACAGTGTGTAGCACCCGTATCAAATAACACCCGACCCATAGTGCCATGAATAGGAAACGTACCCTCGATCGCGGGCGGTGCCTGTGGAACTGCAGCCTGGTGAACGTTGTAGACACGTCCATACTGTAGCTGCCCCTGCTGAGCTGGGACTGCTGGAATGGGTGGCAATGCTGCCATCTGTGGCGGTGCAGGAAGAGCGGCGGGAAACATAGGTCTCTGTGGCTCCTGGCGAGCACCCTGCTGCTGCTGTGGGGCCCTGCCCCTATCAGGACAATCCTGCTTCTTATGGCCCGTCTTGCCACAAGTAAAACACTTCCCTGGGAAGTTCCCTCCCCTCTGCCCCTGCTGTCCCCGGCCCTGGTGGCCGTTACCATTCCTCCCTTGGCCCTGCTGGCCCTGGTGAAACTGCTGCCCATTCTGCCCCTGTTGACCCTGCTGGCCGTTTGGACCCTGATGGCCCTGGCGAAAACCTCCATGTCCCTGCCTGTAGTTCCCTGACCGGAACCTCTTATTGTCCCCCTGCTGGGTACCCTGCTCAGTCTGTTTTTGCCCCTGACCGGTCTGTGCCCCGCTGGCACCATGTCCTCCAGTCCTGCCCTGATGGCTAGACTCCCCTGACCGCTTGCCCTCGGCCATATGAAAACGGTGGTCCTGGCAGTGCAATAGTGCAGCGTTAACCAAATCAGAATACGTGGCCAACGATAGGTTCCCTAGCAGATGCTGACGGATCCTCCAATTCAACCCATCAGTGAACTTCTCTATCTTCTTCTTCTCTGTCGGAATCTCGTCTGGAACGATATTCAACAGGTTAGTGAAATCGGCCTCATACTCGGCCACTGTCTTGCCCTCCTGTTTCAAACTCATCAGCTTCCTCCTCATCTCTGTATGAACTGCGGATGGAAAGTACTTGCGGTCAAACCGCACCCAGAACTCCTGAATGGTGAGGGTATCCCTCTCCTCCGCGGTGGTGATAGACTCCCACCACTGCAGCGCAGATCCAACTAGCTTGAAAGTAGCTAGCACCTGTTTCTGAACATCAGTGCACTCATGCATCCTCAAGTGCCTCTGCATATCCTTCCTCCATTGGCTCGAGACTACCACATCTGAGCTACCTGCAAACTCTGGCGGATGCGCTTTCTGAAAAGCGTCACGTACACGCTCCCAAGCAGACGGGAATGCATTAACCTGTGCTGGCGCGGCAACCGGCGCCTGAGGCGGTGCCTGCTGAACAACGGCAATCGCGGCATTCACCGCTTGAGCTACTATAGCTGCAACCTCAGCGGCGTTCAACATGCCCTGAACTGGAGCGGGCTGGGGTTCGGGCACTGCATTCCTGGGAACTCGTCGTGCACGTCATGGAGGCATCTGAAATAAGAATAAAGTTTATAAGTTCACGGTTTATAAACTTAAAATAGCTGAAGAACGAAACGTACACACAAAAAGAGTACAACAGTCCTAAAATATAGGGCTCTATATCAAAGGAAACGTAGCGGAAACATAATAGCCGTACAGATCCTAAAGGACACTAGAACCTGATGCTCTGATACCACCTGAGACACCCCGACTAATTAAACACCGGGTAGCTACTCCTTTATAAAATTAATTCAAAATGCCAAGTTGGCTCAGTTAATAGCATCACTGTCGAAAACGTTTTATTATTACTAACCACCTAGTATTTAAAAAGTAAGTGCCAAATTTTATTAAATCTGATTAACATGCAACTAGAGTAATGAATAACTAAATAACACCATTCACCATCATGAAATGAAACGAATAACCATCACAAAATGTAAATAAACTCTGGAGGAAAACTCCTCAATACAAATCCCACAACTGATAAGTAAACTGAAATAAATAACTAAAACTGAATACTGAGCAATACATGCTAGAGTCTGAAAACTGAAATGTAAAAATGTCTAATAGAATTGGGCAACATGCCCTACGACTGATAGATGCTGAGACTGGAATCCAAATGAGAGAAGCGTCTACATGCAAATCCCTGTAGCTTCCACAAACAGCTACAGCTCGTCACCTGAATGAGAATCCTATGCTTGGTGTCCTTGTGGCTGGGCACCTAAAATGGTTTTACAAGAAAATATATTTGAAAGCAAATGGGTCAGAGCCCGAAAGTGGAAATCATTTTAAAAACCTGCAAGTTCTTTAAAAACATTTAAAACATTAAATGCAAAGTACATGTTAGGACGTGCACTCACATTAAATTCTCACCTCTCGTCTAACTGTGCACTCCTAACGTAAGTACCCATCTATAACGACCCATATTACTAGCTAACTGACAACATAACTAGCTAAACTGCCAAAGGTTCTACCCATATTACTCGGTTCATTTATTATAACAATGCTCGTAATTAAATAGAGGTTTAACGTAAACTCAGTTACAAAAATTATGCCATTGATATAACTATCAGTTAACTCATTATATATCTCGAAACAATACCGTAATATTTTTACAACATTAACATGAGGATTTCCATTAATTTAATGTATATTATTCACATCATAAATATACAATACAAGCACCCCGCAATCTAAGCTGTAGTGCACACATACTCTGCTATCCATCCCGGTACATCACGTACATAAGGATTACATATTCCGAATCTCTCAGGAATAGTTCAGATAACACAAATCACAAATAGTGGAGGCGAACACAGTCACCATCACATGGGTCACGCACATACCTACGCTCCCATGGTCAGCGGACTTATTAATATCACAATAAGTCTTTCTATGACCTATGTTCATCAAGGTACCAGTCTATATCCCCCCCGTAGGCACACAAGGATTAGAGGGTCCTAAGCGAACGTAACCTCCCCCGTGATAGCAAGTATGGTAGGTATGTTATACACATAAACTATATACTAAGCATTCACACATCTTAGATATCACCATTTTAATAAGGTATTTTCTACATCATTATACCATTATACCAAACTTATATATTTCAAGTCTCCCGTTAATATAAGGTTAAATTGCCGACACGTCTTACGCCGTAATCCCTTATCCTTAAAATCTATCTTAAATAGACTATTAAGTTCCGATTATTCCCCAAATATAACATCTTTATTCTTAAGGTCTTTACTTCTGCCCTAAACCTTATTTCATTAAATTACTCAATCCTACACTATTAACCCAAACGTTATCTCACTTAACGAATTTCAATAACCTAGAATAATTCCCCGAATCGCATTCTAATTAAAGTCCACTATAATAATCACACCTACTGGTCTTCCTTAAGGGTGAGGGTATTCATAAGTTCTCCAAACATATTCTCCGAGGGTTTCCACCATTAAAATCAAATTAAGGAAAATTTTACTCATTCTGGGAAGGTCGATCGATCGACCTATGAATGTCGCTCGATCAATCTAGTCGATCGATCGACTGATGAATGTCGATCGATCGATCGAACAGGTATGGCTACGGACTGCTTCGTTTTGCAGATTTTAATCCATCCCAAAATTAATTTCTAACGTATGATTCTCAGATATAACGTCGTAGTAATGCCATATAACAATCCTACAGTATTACTAACGTCCATAAATCAATAATTCAACATCTAAAGGTTACATATGGATCAATCTTCATAAAAACCTAGTTTTTCCAGATTTTTCTCAAGAACATGAACCCTAACATAATATCATCATCAAATCCCAGAATTTAATTCGTTTTTCTTTCACCCAATCATGTATTCACATCAGATTAATCGTCACTAACTATTCTACATGCAATTTATCCTCAAAATTCAGACCTAAGTTCAATTAATCATGGGTTTTCATTCATCTTCCAATAACAATTATAAATCTTCAATTTGCTAACATGGAAAGAACATTTGCTGAAGTTAAACATAATTAAACCACTTGCCTTGGTTTGATTTCGGATTTGGTGTTGATTTGGTGAAGAATCTCTGCAGAATTCCTCTATCTCTCTCTCCTTCTCCAAGCTTTCTTCTTCCAAAGATGGCTATGGTGGCTAGGGTTTTCTTAGGGAGAGTTGGAAGACTAAATGATAACCTACGTAGCTTATGGGGTTAATAAAGGTTGGTTGGGTCAATCCTTATCAGATTACAACTCTCCATTTTCGTCATTTTTAATTACCCAAAAATACCAAATTACTAAAATACCCTTTATGGTGACGGGATGGCCTAAAAATACCCCGGAACCCAAACTATACCCCCGGCTAGTGTTTTCTGACTATCTCGACCCTTCCGGACGCGTTGGCGCACTCAAAACGACCATACGGATTATAGATTTTAAATTCACATTTATTATCAAAATATTATACCGTGACGTGGCGGTCCCACGCGTCTCAACAAAATTTCCAAATTGCCGTATATAAATCCCACGACAAATTTTATAATCCCTAGTTCATATATAATCATATATGCACAAAATCAAATACCAATTCGCATCACATTAGTATTTATAACCCGGATTAATTTCCAATTAATACGCTAATTAATTAATTAATCCCAAAAATAATTATAGTCAAAAGTACGGGGTATTACAATTACAAACGAAAGACAAACCCTATCTGCCCTATAGATTTGTAAGAATTTGGGAAAAGCTTTGAGGATGAAGAATAAGGGATCAAGAGGACAAATCACTCATTCGTACCGTTCAGGCAAGAAGTCACTTACTTTATCATTGTATAATCAAAATCATGTTTATTCTTTCATTGTCATTTATTTGATTTGGTATTTAGCAGCATGTTTAAAAATTTAATATTCTACCTTAATCCCGTTTATATTAGGTTTAATCGGGTTGCTGAATTGAACCATTTCTAGGATTGTAATTTAGCTTAAAATTGGGAATTTTGTTGAAAACCTTAAATTGGATCGTTTTTATGTATGATTTTGTAATTAGAACTCCTGTTTAGGATTAATCTTCAAATATCAGTCAAATCCCTATGTTAATTTGATGATTGGATCTGAAATCTTATGTGTAATTTACTCCATTATATGTAAGAGGTGAACTAGGGTTTAATTTGAGAGTTTGAAGGATTAAACCTTTAATTGATGTTTTTACATCAAAAATCGTTGGCGAAATTTTTAAGATCATGAATCCGTAATAAGATTTTATTAAATCGATGTATTAACGACTAATTGAAAGCTTGGTGAATAGTAATGGAGGTTTATTTGCAAACTTGCATTTGGGGGAAGAATAGTCGATGTGCGCCTATCTCGTTCGAATAAGATTGTTGCCTCGTTCGAAAGAGAAAGGGGGTTTCGTTCAAACGATCTTGTGTTCCCGTTCGAACGAGTTTATGCTATCAGCAGCATTTGGGGCAGCAAAATGATGGTTTTAGTTTTCTTTGGGCATAATTATTTTTGGGTAATCATTATGCTTTATATTATAGTTTAATATGAGGTTTAAACTAGAACATCAAGAGATGAGATTTTAGTATAGGTTTGAAAATTATAAACCTTTAGTTAACTAGAGCATTCTGACATTTAGGGATTGGGATAGTTTAAGAATACTTAAGAGTATGTGTATCCTATTTTGTTGTAAATATAATGTATGTTGTACGGTTATGATTCATTAAGATTTGAGAGTTAATAAACCTAAAATTTTAATTGACAATTCGTTAGGGATTCAAATGATTTGGGTAGGCTTGAGAGTACCCGTTACCCTGTATTTATATATATTAGGTGAAACTTGCACCGATGGCATGATACTAATTTGATTATAGTGTATTTGTGTTTGAGACAAACCAATGCAATAGGATTCAAATTTCTTACGTGTCGAGTAGATAACATGCATGGTGCAAAAGAAACTCTCATATTTTGTTCATATGTTACGCTAACTTAAGTAGCCCACGGCATTTGTCTTGCCTCGAACCCGGAGTACTTCTTCTTGTTGTTAACCGCGACAGTTGCTGAAATTTCCTGAGTAAATATTTTATGTTAAAATTCAAAATTTCACATTTAAAACATCTATATGGAGAAAGAAAAAATATATATATAATTATTTTCTAATCTCTTAAATATTTTTATCAACATTTATAATATATATGGGGGCATAAAATATTTTCACAAATCTCCAAAATATCATCGCTAATTAAAATGTGAAAAAAAATTATGTTTTCATTAAATTTATAGTGTGCTCTTTTTTATGTATTAGGTTAATTAATTTTAATCGATAAATAATACTCAATTTTATTTATTCTCACATATTTTAAAAAATAACTTTTAGTCTGTCTTTTAGTTTTACATAGTTGAAAAAAATTATGGTATATTTGTTTCTCCAACAAAATAGTACAACTTGTTTAATGTATGCAACGTTCACTTCAACAACTAATTAGTGCAAATATCTTGTGATATACATTTCTTAGAGTTAAACCATGTAATATAATGCTACTGTGGCATATGTAAAGAAAACATTATAGATATTATACCCAAACCAATAATAATTTATATGGGGGATAATTTTCACAACGATATGAAAACATGACACGAAATTGACCCAAATTTGACATATTTTGTCGTGTTCGTATCAGATTGTTTTTACCTTATCGTGTCTAGTGGTGTAAATTATGTTTTCATAACGATTATCGCATTTGTTTTTGTTGAAATGAGAATAAAATTAAATAAATCATGTTAGTCGTATTGTATTTTATACAGGTCGTGTACATGCCATATAAAAGAAACATAAAATTGTCTCGTTCATGTACGTATTCATAAAATTATGTCATGCCGGCACAAAACACGGCCAAGAACAAAAATAGACACCCCTAGTTATTTTTATTTTGTTAAGACACCCCAGTAATTTAGCATATATAAAATAACTTAAAAATACTTTTATACATGTACAAATTTATGTTTCATTTCACTTTCAAAAGATGGGAATGGGTGTTGTACTAATGATTTGATCCTACAAAACAAATAATAATAGCATCCACAGTAAGATAAGATTATATTCAAAAGAGATTTCAAAATTACTTTAGTACTCTAACCCATCTTCACAAAATTATATGTGAATTTGAATATACCACATAACTCATTACAACGATTTTAATTTCTTTACTCCGTAATAAACCCAACAATCTTATTCTTGCAAAATGACATGAACCAAATTACAAAAATAAAGCATGGGGCAAAATAGTAAGTTAAAGTATATCTTTGTACGTTGGATCTATAAAATAATGGATAATATTTGGTTTTTAGGCTTTGGGGGTTTGAATGATGATGAACTCTTAGATCTTTCGTGATTTAGTTGAAACTCTAAATATGTTACCGGTTTAAATGTTGGTATTAAATTTGGTTACATCAAGAAGGGTTTGAGTAACAACTACTTTTTTACACGATGTGTTGAAGTTGAGTGTTTAGGATAAAGAAGAGGTGTAAAAATTATTGAAGTTGGTTCACTGGCTTCTTGGAGTTTCCATCGTCAAAGCTACAATAGGTTAATAAATTTGTAAAGGTGAAAGTAGGTCAAATAATCATAATTATACTTATATTTCTGTATGTTTGAACTAAGTAACTTATTTTCTCAAGCCTCTCTGTTTCACCTCGTGGTATCGTAGGTATGATTTTTAGTATGTGATGTTTGTATAATCACTAAGATGAGTAGTGAGTCAGCATTGTGGTTCTGCAGAATCCTAAGAAATGAGAGATGTCTTGAATATTTTTGTACATATAATATAAATAGATTATTCACAGAAATAGAAGATTACAAATTTCATATACATCTTAAAATACCTTGGCCGATGGGAAGTTTGTTTCTTGTGAGGGTGAGATGAGATTATGGAGATGGAGAGAAGAAAAGTAAGAAATAAAAAAGGACCTTTTACGGTCTAATCCTTGGACTAACAATTTTGGACAAAAAAATCGGGCCCAAAATTTTTTAAATGATTAGGCCCAATATATAAATACCTAAGAATTAAAATAAACACACACTTCACAGAAATTCAAGAGCCAAAAACTGTGTATTCTCTCTTCGATCAAAAACCTAACCATACTGTCTTTTCGATCAAAACCCCAAAACGATTCTCATTCTCAATCAAATTTTGGTCCAACAATAACTATAAATACCCATGAATTTCAAAACAAGCACACTTCACAGAAATTCAAGCGATTAAAACCCTAATCGTGAAAGTTCTAACAGGAATTTCACATTCTCAATCAAATTCTTCCAAACAACACTAACAAGAATGGGTGCATGCCCATATATATGTATTTGATGTAATATGTTGTGAATTAAATCTAATATCATGTTCTTCAGTTTTGTTCTTAAGATTATACCATACACTCTATATATGTTGTGTTCTTGGCATTTTATTTCTGATATCACATGTTTGTCCTTGTTTTTGAGTGTTATATTGTGTATTCCAAGTACTATTTTTATCTCCTTAGGTTTTATATAACTTTTTCCTTATTTTATTATTTATTTTGTGTTCTTATATGTATAAATTTGTATACATTATACATGGACGGATGAAATCACATTATACATGGACTAATGAAATCACAGTATTTTATTATGCATTTATTTAGGACTGTATATCTCTTTAAATTTGTATAGGTCATGTATTAATTGTGGTCCGTGCTAGAGGCATTTATTGAGGACTGCAAATACTTTTTGAATTTGCGTGTACTTTCAAACAGTATATGCAAATTCATAAAGTACATGCACATTGAAATTGATTTGGTCCAATCAAATGTGCATGTACTTTTATGTACTATGCGTGTACTCTATACAGTACTTATGTCATCTCAATATTTAATCAATCATGCATACTTTGTGTATTTGTATAGGTCATATATTAATTGTGGTCCGCACCAGCGGATTTTATTTAGGATTGTATGTACTCTTTAAATTTGCGTATACTTTTAAATAGTACACGCAAATTCATAAAGTCCATGCACATTGAAATTGACTTGGTTCAATCCAGTGTGGGTGTTCTTTTATGTACTTTGTGTGTACTTTATACAATATATATGTCATCTCCATATTTAATCAACCCTATGTTATTGTGGTCCACCCCAATGGCATTTGAATGATATTCCAAAAGTTTTTAAGAAGTATTATTGTTGTGTTATTATTTAGGAATCATACCATCAAGCATGTTCAACTACAAAATTGTTGGTTGCACCTTTGAAGATCTTAACAATACAAAACCTTTCACATTGATAGACAATACTACTTATAATGACGAAATTCATTTTCTGCTTCACGTCAATGATAGAGGGAAAAGATTACTTGATTTTTCCACTACTATGAAGATATTATATGTATTTTTTATGTAGAAAAACTTCAAGTAATTGAATCAAAAGTGAAGGATTTAGTAAAATGAATTGAGCAATATTGGTTAAGAGATTTTGAAAATGCTGGCGCGTTTAGTATGGATCTATTGTATCACTTCTTTTCTGAATATGTTAGGAACAGAGAATCTTGGTTTATAACTTGTCGAACAACATATATTATGTATTACCGTATTACCATGTAACAAATGATATGTATTACCTTGGTTAACATGTATTTTGTTGAGATTTGTAAGAAGTGTTTATGAGAATATTGCATGTACTTTTGTTAAATATGCATGTACTTTATTATTTGAGCCTGTATTTTATTCCAATTCGTGTGTATTTTATTTTCTGTACTTTTAATTTATCATTATAGGTTTGTAATTTAAATTTTATGTGTTTATATTTTTAGAACGGGGATTAAGATGAGGGCAAGAAAAGGAAATAACAATAAGAAGAGTAGTTTTTTAAATAGTTCTTCAAGCAGTGATGTGGAATCTACACGTGGTGTGAATAAACACGACCAGTATAGGTCGAATGTTGTTAGCTTTTATCATGATTTTGATGCCATTAAAAATAAAATAAATGATAGGCATATTGAATTGCTTAAGAAGACTCCATTCTATGAGCTTTTCAATGCCTACTACAAAGCGGAAGTATAAGCATAGCACAAAAAAACCGATAAAAATATTCTATCCATTATCGGGCTCTATAAAATGGAAACGAGTAGTTTTGAGATGAAGAACAATGCCGAAATAATCCCAAAAGATATAAATGAAATATTTGGAATCCCATGGTAGAGGGCAAAAAATCAATAGATCTAATAAAGATATTGGTTGCGTCTTAAAAACCTGTATTCCTTTCCCGATACTTTAAAGTTAAAAAAGTTAGAAAGTCAGAAATATCTAAGGGTTTGAAGAAATTGATAAAGTTGGACACGTATGAGGGCATTACCGATTTTCTAAAACTTGTTTGTCTCCACTTAATGATGATGTTGTTTTTCCCTAACTCAAACTTCACATTAGAAGAATTTTTAACACCATACATCAACACTATTGATGACATGATTAATTATGATTGGGAATCTATCGTGCATGAGTTTATCATTAATTCACTCAACAAAATAAAAAGTTCAAAACCTAGCATAATAAGTGGATGTGTCATTTCACTATTGGTGAGTAATACATACTAATGCAGTCCAACATACAAATTGGAAAAATTGTTTGAAAACCTGAGTTCACGTGTACTTTGTAAATATCATGTAGACTTTGAAAGTACATGTGATATTTATAAAGTACACGGATAATTTCGTTGACCATGATCATTGGAATATCATGTGTATTTAAAAGTACGCGTGATATTTACAAATTACACGTGTGTACTTTATAAATATCACGTGTACTTTCAAAATATGCATGATATTTATAAAATACACTTGATAATTTCATTGAGCATTGTATACTTTATAAATATCTTGTGTACTTTGAAAGTACACATAATATTTATAAAGTAGACGCCTAATATCATTGAGCATGGGCTGAATATCACGTGTACTTTCAAAATACACGTGATATTTATAAAGTACACGCGTTATTCCAATTATGAAAACTAGATAATACAATTATTAATATCATGTTTTTTGGCATGATCACAGTACTGGGTATGTGAGAAGTTTGATATCACCCCACCTGTTAAAGGGATGGGAGGGAAAACACCAAAATGTCTTAGATGGAACTTGTCATCTTTCAAAAATTGGTTATCTGAGAATGATATCGCTTCAGCAAATTTGAAGATGGAGACTACAAATAAAGAAGCTAGTAAGGACAGTGCAATGGAAAGTGAAGTTGACATCAATAAGGGCATCAAAAAGAGTAAAACTCAATGTGAATGACCCAGTTTCTCAGTGAACATTTCTGAAGCAAGTCATGTACATATTGATTCATCACCGAAAAAATATGCTGAAGAATGTGATGACAATTCCTATTCATCAGGTTGGAATATTCCCATTAAAAACTTTGTAATTCCTTTGGGAACTTTGAATCATCGGATTATGAAAAGATTATGAACCAATAGATACTAAAAATTTTGAATCAAAAGATTTTGATAATGATGAGAAGGTAAATTCGGATGAAGAAAATGATGCATTGAAAATGGAATTGTTGGAAAAAAATGCCCAACTATCTAATGCAGCTCAAGAACTTAAATGTGCACTAGATAAGGTGAAAACTTTGGAGGTGGAGAGTGACAACCTTATTGTTTTGGATGTACAATTGGAGATCGATAATCGTTAACTTGTGGAAGCAAGAGAGAAACTAAAGAAGTTCTAGGTGAAAAATTCCCAACTTTTGAAAGAAAAAGAGTTACTCAATAAGTTGGAGGTGGAAACTGCTCAACTTGTTGAGTTAAATAATTCTTTGAATGAGGAACTTGTTCAAGCAATAATGAGTGACACAGAAAGAACTAAACAATTGGAAGAATCATTGAAAAAGCAGGTTGAATCATTAATAATCTTGGAGCAAAAGAATGCCTATCTATATGAGACTAATAAAAGTCTCAAGGAAAAGTATGAAGATATACTCCAAAAATCAAAAGATGGTGACCTTGGAATGGTGACCTTGAGGCAAAATCTTCAAGAATCAGAAGTAAAAAAACTGAATAGCTACTTTTGATTAATTTTCAAAGCGAAAACACCATTATTCTTTAAAGTCCAATCAGTTATTTTATAAAGTGCACGCATGTTATCAAAATACAAGCAGTATTTTAATAAAAGTATGCGAGTTTTATAAAAAATACATGCTATACTTAGATTAAAATACACACATTTTATATTGTAGAATAATGATGTTTTCATCAAGTACACGCAGTTTTCATAAAGTACACGCAATTATTAATGTAATTCTTTCTCATTTGTTTCATTTATTTGTATTTGTATTAATTCTTCTTTGACATTATATTTATCAAGTAATCCTTATAATCTAACATTATTTTTATTTATCAGAAAAAGAATAATAAATCTCTCTGTGATGAAATTTCGGCGTTGAAGAAAATTCTTGAAGAATCATAACTAAAAAAACTGAACATATATCTATAGTGTACAAGAAGTTTTTATTATGTACACGTGGTAATTTGATAAAAGTACAGGCATATTGAAAGCACGTGATCTTTTTTATGCATTTTTTATGAAAGTACACGAATTCATCGAAATACACGCAGTACTTGAGTGAAAGTACACGCGTTTTACATTGTTAAGTAATGATGTTCTTTGAATTTATAGTTATCAAAAATTCTTACAATCTAACATTACTTTTTTAAATATATCTGGAAAATGCTAATAAAAAACTCGTGGATGAAGTTTTGAACTTGAAAAGTGAACAAGCCTCGATGTACAAGAGAATCCGTGAGAGAAACGAAAGAAAACCAAAAGGAGAAGATGGTTACATTTATAGAGATGAAATCAAGACACTACAGACCACCCCCAGGGGTTTGTATTTAGAGAAATAGTTGAAATACCTTAAATAAAAAGGCCTATTACTAGAGGACAGATGAATAAAAAGGATTTCAATGAAACCGTAAAGAATCGCCCAATTAAAAAACATAAGATGAGAAAGAAAAGAACCGACAAGCTAACGATAGGTCAAAAAATAAATAAACTCACTTGAAGCTTGAAGCACTCAATGCATAGAAATACCTCAATGAAGCTGTGAAGAATAAAATTGATGAGTTTATTCAAAAGGCTGAATGAGGGTAAGGTGTATTGTTTGATGATATGTCACTTCACTTATTTTTATTTTTGGTGCAGAAGAATAATCTTATTCTTATTATATGATTGTTATTGCCTATATAAATTGCAGGGAATATATTTACCAAAGGTTGGTTTCATATGTTCCATGGGAAGATTTCATTGAAGTCCTAAAGAATGAAGAAATATCAAGCCAAATATGTAAACTAAATATTAAAAATTCATTAAATTTAAACATTATTATATCCTCATCATTTTATGTTGTGTGAAACAAATAATAATCGCCTTCAGTGAAGTATTGAGGTTAAAATTGTCAAATGAAGGGATCTTTCCCTCACACACTTTTTCTGATTATCGCTTGGTAAAGAAAATTAAATGAAAAGATTTGTGCATCATAATCAAACACTTTTTTTTACTAACACAATGTCTACAAAAAAAAAATTCATAAAAAAGCTTGTAGAAAAAATGAAGTCAATAAGAAGGGCGAGTTATACAAAGATTTATTTCTCAATTGTAATAATTTGTTCATTGTACTATGACATGACATATGACATTTCACATTACTTATGATATAAAGAGACCAAAAGAAAGTCGTCCATATGGATTCCCTTAGACCGGACTACAAGGAACAAAACATTATATATTTCGATGATGCCAAGAAAATGGTTAAAGCCTAAACTTAATTAGTCAGGTTACCTGTACTTTTATGATTCACGTGTACTTTACCATATAATGCGTGCACTTTGCATTAGTTGAAAATAATCACCTAGATTATCAAAGTACACACATTATATATTAAAATACATGTGAAATATAAAATATTAAGCACGTGTATGTGACAACCCGCAGTCCGAAATAAAGGGTGGCCAGCCCGATACTCCAAAATAACGGAATCATGGATGGAAATCGTTCTCAGCATCACAACAATAAAATAAGTATACGGGAAAACCACCCAATAGTTTAGAAAACGGGTTGCCAAAAATTTTAATTTAGTTTTATTACAAGTAAAGAAAATAGCTTAAACAATCCAATCTAAAGAGAAAGTGGAATTCCAAAAGA
The DNA here is from genome assembly GCA_949130495.1 of Sambucus nigra. Taxonomy (NCBI): domain Eukaryota; kingdom Viridiplantae; phylum Streptophyta; class Magnoliopsida; order Dipsacales; family Adoxaceae; genus Sambucus; species Sambucus nigra. The sequence continues at coordinate 123,239,669 of OX422218.1, read as the reverse complement.
AATTATTATTACATCAATAACAAAAATACAATAAAGGACCGAATATGCCGTCGGTCAACTGTTACATACAATATATTACAACAGTTTAATAGGTCACATAATACATTCATTAAACCGTTACAAAAGTTTGGGCCACACACCCGAGTGGAAGATCCGATCATAGCTAGAAACCAAAAGAAGAAAGCGTCTAACAACATATCCTGTAATATCCGCAAAATCTTACAGCTCCTCAAAAGCATTGGAATAGGGATAATCAAAACAGGAGCCCTTGCGGCGGAGCACCTGAGCGGATACAAATTTCAGGCACAACAAGGAAAATGAGTGAGTCAGGGCCCCATTTTTATATGATTCCCAGATGAATAAAAAGCATAACAGTTATGAAATATTAATCATGAATAATAAGGATAAGAGTCTAACAACATAATCCCAAAGCATAATAAAGAAATTTAAATGATTATGTCTTTTATTAAATTATGCAAGAGAATATAATTAGACATCATAAATTTAAAAGCCTCCATCATTATTTACCACTTCATTCCAATTCCCATTCCTTAGCAGGAATATAATACCATCGTTTTTTTCTTATGGAATTTTACATATCTCAAGTCCCACTTGATTTAGAATATTCATATTCTTATACATATAACGATTCTAAGACCGCCCCTCCGAGTTTCCCCACTAGGCGCGCCCCTAAATGACTATCATCTTCCAGGGCCCATCAAACAAGACAACTTGGGTACCTAACGCACGTCGGGAAGTGGCCATATGCCTGTGAGTGAGTCATAACCACACCCGGAATTACCTCACTAGCACAGAACAAAACATATAACAACCCCGCATTAGCCGAAGACTATACTCTCCCTGCATTCACTAGCCAGGGGACATCACATCATGCGCGAGCTTCCCTTATGATAGCATTTAGAGAGGTGTGTTTAAGTAAATTAACATTTACCATTTAAATCTCATTTTCATTTCCATTAATCATATTTGTTTCATTTTATCCGAAACCATAATCACAGAATATTCTCATTAATATTCATCACATTTTAAGTCCCGAATTAATCTCCAAGTGATCAGAATAATGCTACGAGTCCCAAGGTCTTATAAACCTCATTCGAGACCCTAGAGTCTCCAAGTATGGGCCTACAACTCCAAGACACTTTATGGATTTCTAAAGAAAAGAAAAACCCTAAGCTCAATTTGTACACATCCGAAAATAAGCCCCATTGAACCCAATCCTAATGTAGGAGAGTGACTTAACTCAACTAAAAATCTAGGACTCCAAGTTTACTTCATTCAAGAAGGCTCCTAGGTCCTAAGCCTAAAGAAAAAGAACAAAAAATTGAGTTGGAAAAATCAACTCAAAACTGTAGGGTCCGAATCGATTCGCCCTAGGGACGAATCGATTCGCCCAAAAAGCGAATCGGTTCAAAAGCTGAACCCAAATTTCTGCTTCATCCGAATCTATTCGATCTTAACCTGAATCGATTCGGGTTTGCAGACCTGGAAACTGTCCCTTGGGCGAATCGATTCTGACATAGCCGAATCGATTCGGCCCTACGAATTTGCCAAGTTTGGCTATGGAGTCTTGGACTCCTAATTTCTCCCAACTCCAATCTACCCAAACCAAGATCATTTATTGCCACCAACTGATTTTAAATACATCCAACAACATTGATTTACACCAATAAACATCAAATCACTTCCAAAGATTCAAAACCCATAAATCCAATAAAAAACCTAACTTTATCAAACCAAAACTAATACACAACTATCATACTAATTATTCATCTTAAATCACATAATAGCAAGTAGAAAACTTGCCTCAAGCTTGCAAATTCAGATTTGAGGAAGATGAATGCAAGATCAATCTCCAAATCTTCAATCTCTCTCTTTCTCCACAAATTCTCTTCTTCTCTCTCTCACTCTAGGTTAACAAATTTCACTTAAGAGAAATAAAAGAAAAGCAAGACATAAATCGAGGCATTAGCCTAAAATCTCCAACTTAAATGATGAATGCCGCATTAAAATGACTCCCGATACGCGTTATGCTAAAATCAGTCAAAAGTGCCCAAAACACCAAAATACAATATGGCACCTATTTCGACTATCTCGCAACATTCGGGACTAACTACACCCTCCAAATTATCATTTGGAAATGTTATAACTCATTTCAAGTTCCGATTTCATTTTTTTAAGCACGATGTCATTTTAATTCTAATGACACAATAAACTGCAACATGGTGATATTTACCTACATATAAGGTAAATATTGCAACATTTTAGTAAATATTAACTTATCTCATTAAATTAATACTTACTCCACATTCCAACATTTTATATATAATTACTTCACATAGTAAATAAATATAAAATAGGTTCTCAAAAGCGAGGGTTGTTACATACTCCCCCCCTTATGAGGGAATTTTGCCCCCAAAATTCAGGCGTACCTTGAATAAAGAGATGCAGATACTTTTCCCGCATATCATCCTCGCGTTCCCATGTTGATTCCTTAACGTTGTGATGACTCCATTGAACTCTCACCAAGGGCACCACTCGATACCTCAACTTACGCTCCCCATGCTCTAAAATAGCAACGGGTTGTTCTTCATATGAAATGTCAGGTTGCAAGTCAATATCCTCGAAAGGGATATGCCAAAGGGCACCATGGCACCTCTTATACTTCTTCAAAGAGGAGACATGGAACACATCGTTAATTTATTGCAAAGGTTCCGGTTAGGCAAGTTGATACGCCATTGGACCCACCTTAGAAATAACGGGAAAAGGTCCAACATAATGCGGCGCAAGCTTCCCTTTCTTTCCGAAACTCTTGATACCTTTTATTGGGGACACTCGCACCAAGACTTGGTCCCCAATATCCAACTCCATGTGTCTCCTATTTGCACCGGCATAACTCTTTTAGCGGTCTTAAGCTATCCGAATGCGATTACAAATGAGTTCGATCTTAGAAGAAGTATCCTGGATCATTTTAGGTCCAAGGAATTTATTATCCCCCACTTCTAACAAACACGTGGGTGAACTAAAAGGCCGGCCATAAAGGGCTTCATAGGGCGCCATTCCAATAGTAAATTGGTACGAGTTGTTATAAGCAAACTCGACCAAAGGGAGATATTATTCCAAACCACCTTTAAAATCAAGCATACACATACGGAGCATATCCTCCAACATTTGGTTTATTCGTTCGTTCTGGCCATCTCTTTGAGGATGATAAGAAGTGCTTAACTTCAATTCGATCCCCATAGCCTCTTGAAAACTTCGCCAAAAGTGGGAAACAGAAATCTTGTTGCGGTCGAAAACTATATTTAATGGCACCCCATGGAGCCTGACAATCTTCGCGATGAATAATCGGGCATAACGAGTAGTGTCATAATCGGTACGCACGGGTAGGAAGTGTGCCGACTTAGTCAAACGGTCGACAATCACCCAAATAGAGTCACAACCACTATGTGACCTTGGTAAGCCTGTAATAAAGTCCATCGATATGCTTTCCCACTTCCATACCGGAATCTCCAATGGTTGCAACAAACCTGTCGGTTGCTGATGATCTATCTTGAGCAACTGACAAGTAGTGCATTGAGATACGAACTCAAAAATATCTTGCTTCATGGCTGGCCACCAATACTGACGGCACATACCTTAATACATCTTTTCCCCACCAGGATGTACCATAAATTTAGAACCGTGAGATTCTTTCATCACCGCCCTTCTCAAGTCCCCTTCATCAGGGACAATGAGTCTTCCATGGAAGCTTAGTCCACCCTCCAATCTTATCGAGTAGGATTCCTCTCCCTCAGACAACAGTCGACATATATGGTCCTGAAAACCCTTATCTCTTCCTTGGGCTTCTACAACCCTTGCCAAGATTGTAGGGGTAACGATCATCACTGATATGAACTCCCTAGCGACCTCATCCTTATGACGGAGCTCTTTCCATTTAGCTTTCCATACATCATCTAACTCTCCCTTGGGCTTTCTACTCAAAGCATCCGCTACCACATTCGCCTTGCCCGGATGATAGTGGATGTCAAATTGATAGTCTTTAAAAACTCCAACCATCGGCGTTGTCGCATATTTAAATCTTTCTGTGAAAATAAATATTGTAGCGACTTATGGTCCGTGAAAAGACTAAATTTCTCCCCTAGGAGATAATGCCTCCAAATCTTCAAGGCAAAGACAACTGCGGCCAGTTCTAAGTCATGCACCAGATAATTTCTTTCATGGGGATTTAGCTTGTGAGAAGCATATGCAATATCCCGTCACTCCTGTTGAAGTACACCTCCTAATCTTTATAGAGATGCATCGGTGAAGACTAGGTATTCCAACACCTTCTTTGGCAACGCAAGGACTACAGCAGAAGTCAATCTATCTTTGAGCTCATCAAAATCAGCCTGACAAGAGTTATCCCAAACAAACCTAACCCCTTTTCGGGTCAAATTTATCACAGGGATAGAGATCATAGAGAAACCCTTGATAAACCAATGGTAATAACCCGCCAAACCCAGAGAACTACGAATTTCGGTAGGTGTCGTGGGCTGACCCCACTCCCTCACCGCAACCACCTTGCTCGGATCCATCGAAATGCCCTGCGAAGTCATAATATGACCCAGAAATTGCACTTTCCGCAACCAAAAACCCCACTTCTAGAACTTAGCATACAATTGGTGATCCCTCAACCTTTGTAGGACCAACCTCAAATGAGTAGCATGGTCTGATTCCGTTCGAGAATACACAAGGATGTCATCGATAAATACAATAACAAATTGGTCCAAGAAGTCCCGAAATACCCTATTCATGAGATCCATAAATACGGTGGGGTCATTGGTTAGTCCGAAAGGCATAACCAAAAATTCATAGGACCCATAACTCGTCAGAAAAGCGGTCTTGGATACATCCTGCCCCCGTATACTCAACTGGTGATACCCCGTCCTCAAGTCTATCTTTGAGAATTATGACGCTCCCCTAAGTTGATCAAATAAATCATCAATATGACGCAAAGGGTATTTATTTCGGATGGTGAGCTTATTCAATTCTCTATAGTCAACACATAACCGGAGAGAACCCTCCCTTTTCTTCACAAACAACACCGGAGCACCCTAGGGTGACGTACTACGCCTAATGAATCCCTACTCCAACAATTGCTGAATTTGATCTCTTAACTCCCTTATCTCAGCGAGAGCCATACGATACGAGGCTCTATCAATCGGTCTCGTCCCGGGCGCTAAATCAATCATAAATTCAATCTCCCGACTCGGAGGCAAACTCGGTATTTCCCGAAAGACATCTACAAAATCTCGAACAACCGGAATAGAATCCAAGGGAACAACTACATCCCGAGAAGTCTCTTCCGCAATACAATACAAATAAGTACTAGTACCTCCTTCTAAAAGAGGCATAACCAACAAGAACATAGAATATACTCTTCCCATAACAATTAACTATTGCATGATACTTGACAAGCCAATCCATGCCCAAAATCACATCGTACCCGACCATGTTTAGGATGAGTAAATCGGCCTCAAAGCATAAATTACCAAGAGTAATTCCTATTTGTTTACAAACAAGGAAAATGAGTGAACCATCACCCATAGAGGACTCGACGCTAGTGAAAGTGCTCTCTGCAGATTTTATTAACTCTGTAGCCTGAGCAAAACTTCTAGAAATGAATGAATGTGTCACACCCGTATCAAACAAAACGCGACCTATATGTCCCTGAATAAGGAACTTACCCTCAATCGCTGGCGGAGCAGGAGGATGCATAGCATCCTGGATATGATAAACTCTCCCATACTGTAGCTGACCCTGCTGTGGAGGAACAACCGAATTTGGTGCCCGTGGTGGAAACTGAACATATGGCTGTTGAGGGACTCTAGGAGGCTGACCCCCAACCAACTGAGGACACTCCTTCTTGTAATGAGCCTCCTCCCCACATTTGAAGCTCTTCCCCAACATATTCTCTGGAACACGGCCTCAGTTGTTTCTAAACTGGTTAGCACCTTGGCCCGGATGGCCCCTACCCCCTTGACCACCCCGACCAGTTTTGTTATTGTTGCGAGGCACCCGGACCGTGCCTAGTATTATTGCCACCCGAATTAAACCCACCAAAGCGTTGCCTTTTTGACATGCCCCCCTGCTGGGGATCCCTTTCTCGTTGCTTATTACCCGAAGATTGGAACGAGGAAAAATCTCCTCCTCCATTCCCACTGCCTCCAGGCTTTCCCGCTTGCCCCACTACGGTAGCTTTCTTGCTACTCTGCATGTACAATCGACGTTCTTGGCAATGGATCAATGCTACATTCATTACCTCACCAAAAGTTTGCAAGGCTGGATTTCCCAGCAAATGTTGCCGGATTCTCCAGTTCAAACCTCCCATAAACTTTGAAACCTTCCTATCTTCTGGAGTCACCTCATCTAGTACAAAACTTGCCAACCGGGTGAACTCCTCTTCGTATTTGGCAACAGATCGCTCTCTCTGTTCCACATCCTAAAAACTCCTTCTCATATCCCTTTGAACTGTGGGAAGAAAATACTTTTGGTCAAACAAGACCCAAAAATTAGTGATCGTCATGGTATCCCTCTGTTCTGGTGTAGTCATCGACTCCCACCAGTGTAACGCGGCCCCAACAAGATTAAAGGTAGCAAGGACTTGTTTTTCTCCTCACTACATTCCACCATTCGTAGATGCCGTTGCATATCCTTCTTCTATTAGTTTGCTCGAATAGCGTCAGAACCTCCGTCAAATTCTGGGGGATGGCCCTTTAAAAAGGACTCTCTAACTCTCTCCCACGGATAAGGTCCCATAGGAGCTGGTGCATCCTGTGCCCGTTGTTGAGCTTGTGTTATTTGCTGAGCCACTGCAATCATAGCCACAATAACCGCTTGGGCCACTATATTTGCTACATCAGCAACATTAATTGTTCCTTGTGGCAACGGGGGACCAACATCATCTTCTACAACTCTATTACGTCTCGCTGGGCGACCTCTCTTAGGCGGCATCTGAGATGAAGGAACAATAGAGTTAGAATACTATTCAAAACAATCTATATTGAAGAAGATCGCAAATGTAAGCAACAAAGTAGTCCTAACATTAGGCTCTATATCAAAGAACGCTACGGTAGAATGTGAAAAGTACGCATAGATCCTAAAGACTCTAGAACCTGATGCTCTAATACCATATGTGATAACCCGCAATCCGAAATAAGGGGTGGCCAACCCGATACTCCAACATAATGAAATCATGGATGGAAATCATTCTCAGCATCACAATAATAAAATAAGTATACGGGAAAACCACCCAATAGTTCAGAAAAGGGGTTGCCAAAAATTTTAATTTAGTTTTATTACAAGTAAAAAAATAGCTTAAACAACCCAATCTGAAGAGAAAGTGGAATTCCAAAAGAACTTATTATTACATCAACAACAAAAATACAATAAAGGACCGAATATGCTGTTGGTCAATAGTTACATACAACATATTACAACAGTTTAATAGGTCACATAATTCATCCATTAAATAGTTACAAAAGTTTGGGCCACAGACCCGAGTGGAAGACCAGATCATAGCTAGAAACCAAAAGAAGAAAGCGTTTAACAACATGTCCTGTAATATCCGCAAAATCTTACAGCTCCTCAAAAGCATTGGAAAAGGGATAATCAAAACGGGCGCCCTTACGGCAGAGCACCTGAGCGGATACAAATTTCAGGCACTATAAGGAAAATGAGCAGGTCAGGGCCCAGTTTTTATATGATTCCCAGATGAATAAAAAGCATAACAGTTATGAAATATTAATCATGAATAATAAGGATAAGAGTCTAACAACATAATCCCAAAGCATAATAAAGAAATTTAAATGATTATGTCTTTTATTAAATTATGCAAGAGAATATAATTAGACATCATAAATTTAAAAGCCTCCATCATTATATACCACTTCATTCCAATTTCCATTCCTTAGCAGGAATATAATACCATCATTTTTTTCTTATGGAATTTTACATATCTCAAGTCCCACTTGATTTAGAATAGTCATATTCTTATACATATAACGATTCTAAGACCGCCCCTCCACGTTTCCCCACTGGGCGTGCCCCTAAATGACTATCATCTTCCAGGGCCCATCAAACAAGACAACCTGGGTACCTAACGCACATCGGGAAGTGGCCATATGCCTGTGAGTGAGTCATAACCACACCCGAAATTACCTCACTAGTGCAGAATAAAACATATAACAACCCCACATTGGCCGAAGACTATAGGCTCCCTGCATTCACTAGCCAGGGGACATCACCTCATGCACGAGCTTCCCTTATGATGGCATTTAGAGAGATGTGTTTAATTAAATTAACATTTACCATTTAAATCTCATTTTCATTTCCATTAATCATATTTGTTTCATTTTATCAGAAACCATAATCATAGAATATTGTCATTAATATTCATCGTATTTTAAGTCCCGAATTAATCTCCAAGTGATCAGAATAATGCTATGAGTCCCAAGGTCTTATATACCTCATTGGAGCCCCTAGAGTCTCCAAGTATGGGCCTACAACTCCAAGACACTTAACAAATTTCTAAAGAAAAGAAAAACCATAATCTTAATTTGTACACATCCGGAAATAAGCCCCATTTAACCCAATCCTAATGTAGGGTAGTGACTTGACTCAACTAAAAATCTAGGACTCTAAGTTTACTTCATTCAAGAAGGCTCCTAGGTCCTAAGCCTAAAGAAAAAGAATAAAAAATTGAGTTGGAAAAATCGACTCAAAACTGCAGGGTCCGAATCGATTCGCCCAAAAAGAGAATCGGGTCGGAAGATGAACCCAACTTTCTGCTTTAGCCGAATAGATTCTGTCTTAACTCGAATCGATTCGGGTTTGCATACCTGGAAACTGTACCTTGGGCGAATCGATTCGGACATAGCGGAATCGATTCGGCCCTACGAATTTGCCAAGTTTGGCTATGGAGTCTTGGACTCCTAATTTCTCCCAACTCCAATCTACCCAAACCAAGATCAGTTATTGCCACCAACTGATTTTAAATACATCCAACAACATTGATCTACACCAATAAATATCCAAATCACTTCCAAAGATTCAAAACCCATAAATCCAATAAAAACCCTAACTTTATCAAACCAAAACTAATACACAACTATCGTACTAATTATTCATCTTAAATCACATAATAGCAAGTAGAAAACTTGCCTCAAGCTTGCAAATTCAGATTTGAGGAAGATGAATGCAAGATCAATCTTCAATCTCTCCTTTCTCCACAAGTTCTCTTCTTCTCTCTCTCACTCTAGGTTAACAAATTTCACTTTAGAGAAATAAAAGAAAAGCATGACATAAATCATGGCATTTGCCTAAAATCTCCAACTTAAATGATGAATACCGCATTAAAAGGACTCCCGATACGCGTTATGCTAAAATCAATCAAAAGTGCCCAAAACACCAAAATACAATATGGCACTTATTCCGACTATCTCGGACCATTCGGGACTAACTACACCCTCCAAATTATCATTTGGAAATTTTATAACTCATTTGAAGTTCAGGTTTCATTTTTTTTTACCACAATGTCATTTTAATTCTAATGACACAATAAACTGCAACATGGTGATATTTACCTATATATAAGGTAAACATGCAATATTTTAGTAAATATTAACTTATCTCATTAAATTAATACTTACTCCACATTCCAACATTTTATATATAATTACTTCACATAGTCAATAAATATAAAATAGGTTCTCAAAAGCGAGGGTTGTTACAGTGTACTGTAAAATTATGCATATACTTTGCACTATTTAATCTACATATACTTTTTTATTTGTATACACTCACTATTCATCCTCTTAACCATTTTCTATCTTCCAAAAAATATTATACTTACTGAAGACTGAAGTAGAAACAATGAAAAAAAGGGTTTCATAACTTAGAGAACAATTTATGAAGGTACAAAAAAATGAGTTTATAATCAAAGATGATCCATTGACAGAACAAGAAAAAATAACAGTATATTTCTTCCTGGAAAGTGGTGCTAATTTAACCTAATAAGAGATCATGAATGACCTAAGCAATATAATGGGTAAGTAAAAGCTTTATTTCTATAAAGCACTAATTTGTATATTTGCAACAAATTTCATTTACGTCATACTAATTTGTTTATTTATTTTATTTTAATTTCAGGGTTGATTGCGGGGTCTTCTGCATGTACTTCATTGAACAAATTAGCAAAGACAAGGAACTACAAAAATCCTTTCAAGATTTTGCAGTGCTAAAACACAGAGCATATGTACTAAGTGAAATTATATTTTCAGAATATTTATTCCCCCAAAAGGAGAAGAACCTTTTATAAATTGATTCAAATACATACTCTTTTATTATTTATTTTTTTGTATTGGTTGTTGTTTACTATATGTATTACTCCAAAACGGTGTATTGTCATTGGCGCGGACCACAATGCACGTAAGGTATACACAATGATAACTACATGTACAATTTCTTCAAAGTAAGTGTTGTGAAATAAATTACACGCATTTTAATCAAAAGTACACATTTATGAAAAAGTACACGCATTATAAACAAAGTACACGCATGGATGAACATATTCATCAAATGTAATGAAATAAAGTACACGCATTATTTACAAAGTACACGCAATATAAACAAAGTACACGCATTGATTAATCAAATAAATTTTGATTTTGCAGTTGAAAATTACTATTTAGTAAGACACAATAATCAAAAGTCATTTATTAAGCTCAACTACTCACTTTCTCAACTACTTCTGGCCAAAGGAATTAATAGCTTTTATTTGGCCTATAAAAGCGTAATATTTGTTCCCTTTTTAACCATTACATCTTAAATAAAAATTCGATAATGCGTATCCCAGTAGAAAAGTTGCGAGCTACATTAGAAAAGGAAAAAATAAACAAAAAAAAATTAAGGGAAATTGAGGAAAGTCTTTCCCTATATGAAACTGCATTTGATCAGTTTCAAGCATATGTTAGGGAAGGCTGCTATGGACTTCCTTCCAATCACATATATTTATTTGATGTGGATGAGGACCCTCCTTAAACACATGAAGGCCTAATTTATTTCTATACACACGAGGTTACAAAGAAAATTGCCCAGCTGAGGGGGAATAAGGCTTACCACGAAGGTCTTGTATCTATATTGGAAGAACAAATTCGATCCTACTTTAATTTAATCGACTGTCTTTCAGACATCACAGATGCCTTTAACATCTTTTTCAACTAGCAGTCTTCCTTATTTTTTTCATCTTTTTTTATTGATAAAAATTGTACTTTTTTTATATATTTTAATAAAAAAAAAATTTTTCATGCGTGTCTTGTGACTTATATCATACACTAGTACCTATATAATATACTGCTATCTCGAACCATGATTTGTACGTAGAGTTCAAAAATTTTAAATACATGCAAATCAAATAAAGTACATGGTGAGCTTTGGGAAAAATGTTCACGTGTACTTTATAAAACATAAGTGTACTTTTCTAAACTGCCATACAAAAAAAATTAAAAATTAGAACTAAAAACTAAACAGTAATATTACATTCATTTATTCAAACAAATGGGTTATTAAATAGTTTATCGAATAAAAAAATTACAATGAATAAATTAAACAGTCATACATAGAGTGCAAAAATGTAAAGTACACGCAAATTTAATAAAGTACACGTGATCTTGAGGAAAAAATGATCACATGTACTTTTTAAATACTACATGTACTTTGTTGAATTTCCATACAATAAACAAATAAAAAATGGAGATTTTTATCAAAAAGCAGCTCAAACATTTTTTAACACACATTTAGTACAACCCTTTACTTTATTCCAAAAAGTCCCTCACAACATAAATACATTTAAAAAATGAAGTATGGTTAGTCTAGGATGGTGGGGGAGAGAGGTGGGGGATGAATGTGTGACCACCCGCTCACCAAAATATGGGGTGGCCAGCCCGATACTCCAATATAACAGGAATCATGGATGGAATTATTCTCAACATCGCAACAAAATAAAAAGTATACAGGCTAACCACTCAATATTTAAGAAAAACGGGTTGCCAAAAATTTTGTTTTTAAAGTTAAGGAAAGAATTTAAACAACCCAATTTAAAAAGAAGGTGGAAACCCCGGATATATAATATTATATACACATCAAATATACAGTAAGGGACCGAATATGCTGTCGGTCAACAGACTCATACAATAATACTAAACAAGTTTAATAAATTACAATATACATTACATTAGACAATTACAAAAGCTTGGGCCTCACGCCTGAGTAAAAGACCTGATCATAACTAGAGTATAAGAAAGAAAACGTCTATACCAAGTATCCCGTAATATCTGCAAAGTATCCGGCTCCCCAAAGACACCGGAATAAGAAAGTCAGATCAGGCGTCCTTGCAGAGGGCACCTGAGCGAATACAAGGTGCATGCATAACAAGAAATATGAACGGGTCAGGTCCCGGTTTTATATGATCACCAGATGAATAAAAAGTATGACAGTTATGAAAAGTAAATCATGACTAATAGAGATAAGAATCTACCTACACAATTTAAGCATAAGCTAAGACATTTTTTTATAATCATGAATCTAATTCAATTAAAAAGGAGAATAAGAATGATTAACATTAATTTAGAAGCTTTCATCAAAATCATTAATCCATTTCATAGTTCCGTTCCGTATTAGGAAACATAATCATAATTTAAGCTCTTTATGGATTTTATCTCAATCATATGCTCCTTACGGCATTCCATTCCTTATCAGGAATATCATCATTATCATATGCTCTTTGTGGCATTTATCATACATCAAGTCCCATATGATTAAGAATTGTTATATTCTTATACACATAACGATTCTAAGATCGCCCCTCCGAGTTTCCCCACTGGGTGTGCCCCTAAATGACTATCATCTTCCAGGGCTTATCAAACAAGACAACCTGGGCACCAATAACGCAAGACGTCGGGAAGCGGCCATATGCCTACGGGATAGTCAAGACCACACCCAGAATCTCCTAACCAGCGCAGTAAAATATAATTGCTCATATGGCCTAGGACTATATCCACCCTGCGTTCATTAGCCAGGGGGCATCACCTCACGCGCGAACTGCCCTTATGATAGCATTTAGAGAGATGTGTTTAAGTAAATTATCATTCACCATATTCATGATTAAGTAAATTATCATTTACCGTAATCATTACCATTTCCATTTCATTTTCGTTTACCCTTTTTCATATGTATGTTTCATTTTTTTATCCGAAACCATAATTATTTACCTTTTGTAAATAATTCCTATTTTATCCGGAGCCATAAGTAATTCATATCGTCATTTCAATCTCAAGGAATAAGTGAACTCCTAATTTAATTCTCCCAACACCTTTTTGCGGTGGTATACTATTAACCATCAAGACTATCATAACTCAATTGAGCTCCTAAAGTCTCCCAAACATAATACTACAACTCCTAGTTTCATAATAATCAACTAGAAGAAAAGAATGCCCTAACATCAATTGGCATAACCCCGAAAAAGCCCCCACATAACCCATTTCTAATGTAGGGTAAATAACTAACTCATCTAGGACTCTAAGTTTACTTCATACAAGAAGATTCCTAGGTCCTAAGCCTAAAGAAAAAGAATGAAAAATTGAGTTAGAAAAAACAACTCAAAAACAGCCTGATTCCGAATCGATTCACCCAAGGGCCAAATCGATTAGCCCGAGGCAGCGAATCGATTCTCCCAAAAGAGAATCGATTCGAATGACAAAACCAACATTCTGCAGTTGACCGAATCGATTCATCCCTAACCCGAATCGATTCGGGTTTTACAGACCTGTAAACTGCCCCTTTAGCGAATCGATTCGCCCTAGGGCCGAATTGACTCGCCCCTGCAAATTTGCCAAGAATGTCTTACGGTTTATAAACCCTAGTTTTTCCCCAAAACTCAATCTCTTCCATTTTTACACACATCCAACCACATTAAACTACCCTAAATCATCCTACATGATTACTAACTACTAAAACCCACAATTTCATCATTATAAACTAAGATTAGGGTTAAAACACCATAAATTTTATTTTTGATTCATAAATGCTAATACACAACTATCACACAATTTACTCATCTTAAATCATATAATAGCAAGTAGAAAACTTGCCTTAAGGTTGAAATCTCATATTTCTTTGTGGTAGATGCAATCCCAAGCTTCAATCTCCAATTTTTCTCATATTTCTCCTCTTTTCTCTTCCTCCCTCTTTCTCTCTTGGTTTGGTAACACACAAATGAGAAATAAAATAAGGACAAGACTTAAAATTGTGGCTTAAGTGTAAAATTCCCAACTTAAATGGTTGATACCACATTAAAATGACTCCCAAATACGCATTTAAGTTAAAAACCAGTCAAAAGTGCCTGGAACCTAAAAATACAATATGGCACATATTTTCACTGTCTCGCACATTCCGGGACTAACTATGCCCTCTAAAATGGCATTCGATAATCTTATAGTTCACTTTAAGTTCCAGTTTCATTTAAACCATAATGTTATTTAAAACACATGACACTATAAAATGAGGATATTTACTTACACACACAGTAAATATGCAACGATCTAGTAAATATTAACTTTCAACTCATTCAATTAATATTTACTCCAGTTCCCAACATTTTATATAATTACTTCATGTGGTAAATTAATATAAAATGAGTCTCCTAAAAGCGAGGGTTGTTACATACTCCCCTCCTTATGAGGGAATTTCCCCCCCAAAATTCGGGCGTACCCTAATCGCATAAAGGGTATACTATCTTAAACTATCATTCTATCACTCTTCACAAACCCGTCAATATTGTGGCGTCCCAGATGGACTTGGACTAAGGTCGTCACTATCGATCTCAGTTTACATTTTTTAAGCTCTTACATGGCCCAAAGCGTTCCTCGCGAACTATCGATCCTATCATCCTACGACGGAAGACGATATCCACGTGACTCGGTGCAAACTACCTTACTTCTTGAATCATGTTACATCCCTCCTCGGGGGAACTTACACCAACTCTAAATGGCTTAACCCCAACACTACTCAACTTCTCCTCGCATAGGCATAGCCCTTCAAAGCATATGGATCAAAAGCCTAATCATTAAGGAAATGTTTCGGGACCCCGCCAAGTCCAAGGAACCTATTATTCGTTGGTCTCATCCAACGATTATGAGAATTACTCACCCGGCTACAAAAGTCCACTCACGGTGCCATACCGTAGAAAATGATCTGAATTATTGTACAAAAATTTCCATCCATACAAGCTACTGCCTCCGTCCATCTACTTAGCCTAAGGCGCACCTTTAAGGTATGCATTTCATCCTTACGTTAACTTCCTCCATTTGTTCATCCATTTTAGGGTGGTAAGATATACGCCATTTCTATACGGTTCCCATTACTTCCTGAAAACTTTACCCAACCTTCGACACGAATACCTAGTCTCGGTCCACCACTATTGTTAGGCACTTCACACGATTTTACCACCCCTTCATAAAGGGTGGGACGTACTCCTCTACATTGAGTCCGCCCACAATGGCCGAAAAAGCAACGATTTGGTCGAACGATAAATAATTTCCTCAAATAGGATCATGGCCATTTCGATGTCGGCAATTCAATAAGGACGCCTATGAATATACTCTCCTTCGTTCCACCACTACTCTCTTCACACGAGTGGGTGAAATGGTCAGTCACAAACATGAATGCTCTTGCTCCCAAGTCTTCCTAGTTATGCTCGTTCTACTTGGATTTCCATGCCATCACACATTTTTTCGACGGGTTTTCTACTTGATGCATCTACTACCCCAATTGCATCCATTAGCAAATGACAATATCCAATTAGTAGTTCTTTTCTGAACCTCAAACACCAACTTTATTCTCCCTACAACAAATTGCAACAACTTGTTGCTCACGAGAAAGGCCAACTTTCCTGCCCAGGAAGTAGTGCCTCCATTTCTTTAAGGCGATTACTACCACAATGAATTTTAAATAAAGCGTGGAATAATACTTCCCACAAATTTTATGTTTGTGAGACGCATAAACAACGGGTCCATGCTCTAGTATTATTACTTCTCGTTCCTCGTGAAGACTTGTTCGTTAAATCCACCCTCGAGCTTAACAACATGGGCTCAGGAGTGAAAGTCATCTCATCCTTTTAACTCCCCGAAAGTTAGGTTACCAACGTAACACTTCTAACTAAGATAGTTCTCGTCTCCTTTGGCCTAACTTTTCGAATCACTCGGGATTCCGCACTTCTCGTTTCTAGGGACCTATTCCCCCTTAGAGTTAACCCACAACCTATTCGTGGTCAACTCCCTATAGCCTTCCTAAATCAACATCACATGCCCTAAAGGCCTTACGTCCTAAAAATGCTAAGGTCGATCTATATATATCCTATCTAAGTTGTATACGTATGATACTAAGTATATCCCTAGCGCCTAAGACCTTTTTCAACTCTCGACATTCGCTCGGTTTCATGCGTGGGACGTCTTGCCAAAGCGAAATCCAGACAAGGAACCCTCCCGTTACACTACTACCTCGCATTGTCGGTCCTCAACATATAATGGTCTAAGACACATGATCGGGACCGGAAAAATTCTAACTCTCAACCCTACTAATAAGATTCTACTTTTATGTCTTACCTCTCAAATAATTGAGGATTTCAACTAATCGGACATTTACTTTTTGTAAATTCTTACAAATTTTATCCCACAACATATATACAACTTTCTAAATAGCCTTCTTATCAGGCGTAACCCGAAGTCTCAATTCGACTTCATATTTCAGTCTCCCTCACATCGATCAGAGGAGAGAACTATATTCAGTGCTTCTATCCCGCACTTCAATAGCCCTTAATCACTCAACTACGTGATTCTCGGCTAAACCTTTTAGCCCAACTTCTAACAATAAAATAAAATAAAACAAAAGAAGAAATAATAGCATCTCTCCACTCCCAATGTCGTTAAGTGTTCATGCGCGGAGTGTTTCGCAAAGAAAAATCCAAACAAGGAACCCCTCCGACACGTTCCTACTTAACTTGTCGGTCGTGGAGATAAGGCATAACAAACACAATAAATCAAACAAACAATCAAACACTCAATCAAGATAACACAACAAGTAATGAAAACATCCTACTTACCTCAAACCACCCCTATAAAGTCACAACCTGCATCTAGGAGAGATATTATAGGACAACTAGTTCCATCCTGAAACTTAAAGTAGGATAGCCTCGCAATTTATTCGCTTGATATCACCCCAATCAAACCAAAATATCTTTACTCGTATAATACACATCATACAAGTAGCACATAACGCAGATAATACTTTAAAAAAAATCATCACTCGCTTTATACCGAGTGAAGGGAAAAATAAATAAAACTACCCTACCATGGAAGTCATATAATTACCCTATTTATAGTAGCGTTGATATTATCTCAAGCTCAATATGCACACCCGATTCTAGAGTAAACACAATAGTACCCTATCTTGTCATGAGAAATGCACCACCCACTACTAAGGTGGAATTCCCACCAACATTCTTGCCAATCATCCCGGGACACTCCTAATGGTTCTCAGACACCATAATCGAGTCTTATCCGAGCCAATATTACTTCCATTAATGCCCCAACTAGGCACCTTATCCTCTCCCATGTTCTCTAATCAACATAATTAAAATGCGTGGTTCTACTTTCCACATCATAGCCACTGTTCCACCCCTAGCTGCCAAATAATTATCCACACAATCCCTTTCACTTTCTCAACAAAAGGGAACACGCTACCGGCCTCCCCTTCCTTAGTTCAATGAAACCTCCCCGGGTGTATATCCACCAATGGGGTTTCATGAACACTGTTCCTTCTGAAGTGTTAACGACACTTATTTTGGAGCCTATCATTCCACTGAAGGTCTATTTCTTCCTTATACTAACCTTATGTTGGTGCACGGCCTCCCTAGACGTACAACTCTTTATTCCCTGTTGTCCTCCGACTGAACCTCGGATGAATATTTGAGGATCTACCTTCTCCTCATTCCGGTTATCCTAGAGAAACTCGTTGTTGCAAGTGTCCACTGATTTTCTCCATGGGCAAAACTTCCTGCACCCACAAATATGGTGACTACGTTCCCACCATTTCAACACTACTCCTATGGGTGAAGGATTTTCCTCCATTCTTTTCATCTGGATAACTTCTATACCCTTCTCTAGGCCAGAACTCCTGGACCTTATACTCCTACCGAATGAGGATTCATCTCCTCTATCTTACTTCAACATGTGTCCCTTATCATGGGCTCTTCTCAACTTCGATTTAACATCGATTGGAATCCCAAGCTTAGTACCACTCTCTGATTCTAGCGGTACTTGGAAAACTATATCCACTGTACTTAGTAATCGCAGTAGAAAAATAAGAAAATGCTACAAAAGGGAGCAACCTCCAAGGTGGTCCTCATCCCCGACCACAACTTACAGTTCCTAGTAATTCCATCTCGCGACGCCTTCATAACAACCTTCCCTGGATCCCTTCTTCAATTGACCTAAAAATCTCACACGAATGCGCAACAGATTCTATAGGTTCTACCACATGGCAGGAGAACGAAATCTCACAAGAGAAATCAACGATCTTAATCCTAAGGATCTACGTCCAATCAAAAGCAATGCTGAAAACGTAAAGCATTCACACAAACGCCTAAGGACTCTAGAACCTGATGCTCTGATACCATCTGTGGCAACCCGCTCACCAAAATATGGGGTGGCCCGCCCGATGTGACACCCCGGCTAATTAAATACCGGGCGATCACTCCTTTATTAAATTAAAATCAAGGTGAACAGTTGGTTCATTCTTAGCATCACTGTCGTAAAAATAACTTTTTCAATTTAAACACCCTAATTAATTAAGCTTAGTGTCAAAACCATTTTTAAACATTTCTTTCCAAATTTTATTTTGAAAACAAAGATTTAATTATTTACAAGAATTGAATATAAAAATATACCACAATAATCCTGGAACAAATAATCCAAATAATTTAAACATTCGACAATTGAATCCCAACATTAAAATTTAAAGTGAAACATCCAGACAATAATAAATCCCAAAGTATCAATACTACAATAACTGAATCACAATGTCCAAATAAAACAACTAAATAATGGAAAGGGCGACACATGCCCCACTAAATGAAGATACTAGGAGAGGAATCAAGTAATTAAAGTCGTCTAAGCAAGTGGCCTACAACTCCCACCTAAGCTGCAACACGTTCCTTCTAAGGGATCCTAAGCAAGACACCCCTGTGGCTGGGCACCTGTAATATATACATATATACACAAGAGAAAAAGCAAACAGAAATGGGTCAGAGCCCGATAGTGTATATGATTTAAAATATTCGTTTAGCAAGTATTTAAATTGATTACAGGCCAATGCAACAACATGTTAGTGCGACACTCTCTTGAGAAATTCCCACCTCTCTTCTAATGTGCACACCTATCGCATTAACCTTCCCAATGGTTTATCTCGTCATATATCGCACTAATCTTCTCAATGATTTAACTTATCTTAGGTTAATCGTAAGCTTTAAAACTGAACAACATAATGGTTTAAAAGGATAATTTTATTTAGTAACAAGGCTCTCCCTTTTTAACTCTATTAATTAATAAAGTTTTCCAGTCTCATATTATACTTTTCAAACAAGTATTTCCAATTTGAGTCATCATACATAAGACAAGTTTTCCAGTGTCATATTATACTTTTCAAACAACTCTTCACACACAATACTCCAATATAACAAGAATCATGGATGTAATCATTCTTAGCATCGCAACAAAATAAAAAGTATACAGGCTAACCACTCAATATTTTAGAAAAACAGGTTGCCAAAAATTTTGTTTTTAAAGTTAAGGAAAGAATTTAAACAACCCAATTTAAAAAGAAGGTGGAAACCCCAAATATATAATATTACATACACATCAAATATACTGTAAGGGACCGAATATGCTGTCGGTCAACAGACTCATACAATAATACTAAACAAGTTTAATAAATTACAATATACATTACATTAGAAAATTACAAAAGCTCGGGACTCACGCCAGAGTAAAAGACACGATCATAACTAGAGTACAAGAAAGAAAACGTCTGTACCAAGTATCCCATAATATCCGCAAAGTATCACAGCTCCCCAAAGACACCGGAATAAGAAAGTCAGATCAGGCGTCCTTACGGCTGGCACCTGAGCGGATACAAGATGCATGCACAACAAGAATTATGAATGGGTCAGGGCCCGGTTTTATATGATCATCAGATGAATAAAAAGTATAACAGTTATGAACAGTAAATCATGACTAATAGAGATAAGAATCTACCTACACAATTTAATGCATAAGCTAAGAACTTTTTTTTATAATCATGAATCTAATTCAATTAAACAAGAGAATAAAAATGATTAACAATAATTTAAAAGCTTTCATCAAAAACATTAATCCATTTCATAGTTCTGTTCCTTATCAGGAAACATAATCATAATTAAAGCTCTTTATGGATTTTATCTCAATCATATGCTCTTTACGGCATTCCATTCCTTATCAGGAATATCACCATTATCATATGCTCTTTATGGCATTTATCATACATCAAGTCCCACTTGATTAAGAATTGTTATATTCTTATACATGTAATGATTCTAAGACCGCCCCTCCCAGTTTCCCCACTGGGCGCGCCCCTAAATGACTATCATCTTCCAGGGCCTATCAAACAAGACAATCTGGGCACCAATAACCCAAGACGTCGGGAAGCGACCATATGCCTGCAGGATAGTCAAGACCACACCCAGAATCTCCTAACCAGCGCAGTAAAATGTAGTACCTCATATGGCCTAGGACTATATCCAACCTGCATTCATTACCCAGGGGGCATCACCTCATGCGCGAACTTTCCTTAAGATAGCATTTAGAGAGGTGTGTTTAAGTAAATTATCATTTACCATATTCATGATTAAGTAAACTATCATTCACCGTAATCATTACCATTTCCATTTACCCTTTTTCATATGTATGTTTCTTTTTTTATCCGAAACCATAATCATTTACCTTTGTAAATAATTCCGATTTTATACGGAGCCATAAGTAATTCATATCGTCATTTCAACCTCAAGGAATAAGTGAACTCCCAATTTAATTCTCCCAACACCCTTCTGCGGTGCTATACTATTAACCATTAAGACTATCATAGCTCAATTGAGCTCCTAAAGTCTACCAAACATAATAATACAACTCCTAGTTTCATAGTAATCAACTAGAAGAAAAGAATGCCCTAACATCAACTGGCATAACCCCGAAAAAGCCCCCACATAACCCATTTCTAATGTAGGGTAAATAACTAAATCATCTAGGACTCTAAGTTTACTTCATACAAGAAGGTTCCTAGGTCCTAAGCCTAAAGAAAAAGAATAAAAAATTGAGTTAGAAAAAATAACTCAAAAACAGCCTGATTCAGAATCGATTCGCCCAAGGGCCGAATCGATTCACCCCAGGCAGCGAATCGATTCGCCCAAAAGAAAATCGATTCAGATGACAAAACCAACATTCTGTAGTTAGCCGAATCGATTCGGCCCTAACCTGAATCGATTCGGGTTTTGCAGACCTGTAAACTACCCCTTTAGCGAATCAATTTGCCCTAGGGCCGAATCGATTCGCCCCTGGGAATTTACCAAGAATGGCTTACGATTTATAAACCCTAGTTTTTCCCCAAAACTCAATCTCCTCCATTTTTACACACATCCAACCACATTAAACTACCCCAAATCATCCTACATGATTATTAACTACTAAAATCCACAATTTCATCATTATAAACTAAGATTAGGGTTAAAACACCATAAATTTCATTTTTGATTCATAAATGCAAATATACAGCTATCACACAATTTACTCATCTTAAATCATATATTAGCAAGTAGAAAACTTGCCTTAAGGTTGAAATCTCAGATTTCTTTGTGGTAGATGCAATCCCAAGTTTCAATCTCCAATTTTGCTCTTCCTCCCTCTTTCTCTCTTGGTTTGGTAACACACAAATGAGAAATGAAATAAGGGCAAGACTTAAAATTGTGGCTTAAGTCTAAAATTTCCAACTTAAATGGTTAATACCACATTAAAATGGCTCCCAAATACGCATTTAAGTTAAAACCAGTCAAAAGTGCCCGGAACCTAAAAATACAATATGGCACATATTTTGACTGTCGCACATTCCGGGACTAACTACGCCCTCTAAAATGGCATCCGACAATTTTATAGTTCACTTCAAGTTCCGGTTTCATTTAAACCATAATGTCATTTAAAACACATGACACTATAAAACATACAACATGAGGATATTTACTTACACATACAGTAAATATGCAACGATCCAGTAAATATTAACTTTCAACTCATTCAATTAATATTTACTCCAGTTCCCAACATTTTATATAATTACTTCATGCGGTAAATTAATATAAAATGAGTCTCCTAAAAGTGAGGGTTGTTACAGAATGTCATTAGCGCGAACTTTTAAAAATAAGAAAATATTGGTTAAATGTGTGTTTGAGGGAAATTTTGGAACAAAGTAAAAGACTTCAGCATTAAAATGTTTGAAGGACTTTTTGTTATTTGATCCTACAAAAATAGAACTAAAAAATAAAATTACATTCCTTTATTCAATTAAATGGGTTTTTAAATAATTTTATTCAATCAAATGATTAAAATGAATGACTTAAACAATCATACATAGAGTGATAAGTGTAAAGTACACGCAAATTTAATAAAGTATCCGTGAACTTTAGGAGAAATGATCACGTGTACTTTGTTAAACTGCCATAAATACATTTAGTACAACCCTTTTACTTTATTCCAAAAAGTCCCTCACAACATAAATACATTCAAAAAAATAAAGTACGGTTAGGCTGGGATGGTGAGGGGGTGGGGGATGAACACCGCTGGCGCTAGGGGTGGAAATTTTTGACACGACACGATAACCCGACATGAACTCAACACGAAGTTAGCGGGTTAGGGTTGACGATTTCTTGACACGAACCCGAATATGACACGACCCGCCAACATGAATAATAAACGGGTTGGGTTAGTGTCAAACAGGTATAACTCAAAAATGACACGAATAGACCGGCTTAACTCGTATTTTATGGAGAATATATTATATAATTTATATATCTTGATATGCATTCTATAAAATTCATGGAGAATCAGATGATAAATTATTTATGTGTTGAAAGAAGTTGAAATTAATTAAATTTAAGTTATTGTAGGCCTATGATTGGTATGATTGGTTAAGAGGGAAGAAAAAATTATTTTATATTTTACTTAATAGGTTATGCAGGTCAACTCGAACACGACACAATAATAAATAGGTCGGGTTAGTGTTTTCTCATCTGACACGATTAGTTAAATGGGTCGTGTTAGGGTTGACTAATACTTGACACGAACCCAACATGACACGACGCACACGAATTGCCACTCCTAGCTGGCGCAGACTTTTAAAAATAAGAAAATATTAGTTAAATGTGTATTTAAGGGATTTTTTTAACAAAGTAAAAGACTTGGACTAAATGTGCATTAAAAAAAATTTGAAGGACTTTTTGTTATTTGATCCTACAAAAATAGAAATAAAAAATAAAATCACATTCCTTTATTCAATTAAATCGGTTTTTAAATAATTTTATTCAACCAAATGGTTAT
Source organism: Sambucus nigra (assembly GCA_949130495.1). Taxonomy (NCBI): domain Eukaryota; kingdom Viridiplantae; phylum Streptophyta; class Magnoliopsida; order Dipsacales; family Adoxaceae; genus Sambucus; species Sambucus nigra. The sequence continues at coordinate 123,215,880 of OX422218.1, read as the reverse complement.
GAATGAACTAAAAAATCATACATAGAGTGAAAAATGTAAAGTACACGCAAATTTAATAAGGTACACGTGAACTTTAAGAAAAATGATCACGTGTACTTTCTAAATTATACGTGTAATTTGTCGAACTGCCATACAAAAACCAAATAATAAAAATGAGACTAAAAACTAAACAATAAAATTACATTCATTTATTCAAACAAATGGGTTATTAAATAATGTATTCGATCAAATTGTTACAATGAATGAATTCAACAATTTTAAATGTAATGAAGTGGGTTCTTTACATGTAGACCTGTAATGACCAATTTTACTACAGTTGGAGCAAGTAACTTCCCTAACTGTGATCTCACCAGCAGACTTTATTCTCTTATTTCTTGGACTGCTTGTCGGTCTCTTTATCATTGAAGGAAGGACAGATGGCTTTTCAGGTATAGGAGTATTCAAGGAAATCAAATCAGAAAGAGGAACTATAGGTATTGAGTATGATTTTCTATAGAAAGATACCTTATAGTACTTCTCAATATACTCATAAATATTGGTCCTTATCCTCAGTACAACAGAAACAACATGAGAACATGGAAAACATCTTATGTGTCAACTCTTATAAGAACAAGTTCTTTCTTCTAAGTCAAATGTCTCTCGCACTTCTAAATGAACTCCAAATACATTTTGACTCGAGCAACAAATAGTCCAATGTCAACTTTTATTCCAATTTTCATTTAGTAAATTTTGAAAACAAAGGACATAGCTCATTTGTCCAAGTGTCAAATTAAATAATTTTGTTTGCATTGAAATTCATAATCTTCACCCTAAATTTTTTCGAGCATATTCATTATTAGTAAATGCCTTTCCTACAAAATACATGAATTGAATAACGCTGCAACACTAGATACCATGTCACCATACCGTTACCGGGGAAAAATGCACATAAATAATTCTTGGGAGAGAAATTATCAATGAAATCAGCAACACCAACTCCTCCTTCCTTTTTCAATGATTCAATATTCTTGTGAAATTCATCTACTCAGACAGCATATGCACAAGACAAAAAATCTTTAACAATTTTCTTTCGAAACCCACCACAATTCCCACGAATTTTCTTCTTTATATTCCCTTGTAAATGATGTATATAGTAGGAATGCGCAAACATCGGGAAGACCCTCGAAATAACTTCAAACAATCCATTGTTTTGATAAGATATAAACATTATGTTTTGATATTAATCAGCTACTGCAATATACAAATGACAAGAAACCACATCCAGTTATCTTGAATTTCGAAATCAACAACAGCATATGCAAGAAGAAAAAAGCCTGAAATATTAAAATATATCAAAGCTAAAATAAATTGCATATCCATATACAACACATTGTAAATTGATGCTGCTGGAGCATACCTTACAACACGTAGGAAATATATTAATATATTACGGTTTTACTTTGCATTGGTTGCAAAAAAAACAAGACAAAACATAAAAATTCACGCATAAAAATGTGAAGTACACGTGATCAAGATAAAAAAATGCACATTTACTTTACAATCTTTTACGTGTACTTTGAATTGGTTGTAAATAATAACACATATCATCAAAATACAAGCATAAAAATGTAAAGTACACATGAACTAAACAAAAACATTCAAAGATACTTTACATTTGTATACGTGTTCTTAGATTTATTTGTAAATAACAACACATATAATCAAAATACAAGCATAAAAATGTAAAGTACACGTGAACTAAACAAAAATGTTAACGTGTACTTTACATTTTTATGCATGTACTTGTCTTTGTATTATAAATAGCAACACATATAATCAAAATACATGCATAAAAATGTAAAGTACATGTGAACTAAACGAAAACATTCAAAGGTACTTTATATTTTTATGTGTATATTTTGATGATCTACAATGGAATAAAGAAAAAGTGAATGCAATATACTAAATAAAATATTTAGAATTAATTTACCATTGTTCACATTCCTTGATATTACTGATAATATTATTCCACGATAACGGCTCTTAAAAAAGGCACCATCAAGAAATAAAACAGGTCTGCAATATTGAAATCCATAAATACATCCTCCAAACATTACAAATATTATCTTAAATTTTTTACTCTCAGGTTTCACGTCAAGGATGCAATAAGAACTGGGATTATACTGCAATATAAGTTCCCAATAATTATTCATTAATGCATAAGAAACCTTTTCATTACCACGTATATCAACAGAAATCATCTCTTTCGTACGCCATGCACGTTGATAGGCTATCTCAAGACCCTAGTGCTTCTTCATATCTCGAACTACATCAATTGGTCTCAACAGTAGTTTATCTCTAAGATCATCGGCTACTAATGTTGAAATCAAGGCTATCATTTTCGCTGACGGACTGTGAAATACACCTCTACACGTATGCTCATTATTCAAACTTTGAATGTAAAAGTATCCATTTATTATAGATAATGAAGCATGAATTCTCCACATGAAATTCTTAGTAGTCCTTTTAGAGCATTCAGCCGTTACTCGAGTTTTATCATTCTTCAAATACACATAATTGAACCCAACCTCAACGACATACTTTCACAATTAATCTCAAAATTCCACAATACCTCCTTCAAAACTGTTGCTCATGAGTTATATATGTATTCCAATCATTGGAAAGATAGACTTTAGACTTACGTGGCTCCACGCCTCTAAGAAAAAAGTCATTTTCAATGCCACTATTAAAATCAATTATTGTGCCTGGCGATAAAGACTCTAACCTCTTTGTATTTGTATCACAATTATCAACCCTCTTAGAACTTGTATCACTATAGTCAATCCCTTCACAAATTCCATTAGTGCATTCAACACGTTCACGACATGTATTACTTGGCAATGCTAATGAATCAATGATAAATATACAAATGAAATCATCTTTGATGATCAATTGGGACCACAACATACAACGAACATTGTTGTCACAAACCAACATGAATGAAAATCTCAATAAAAAAACTCCTAATTCTCAAATCAGTAAACCTAGTACACATCTCATTGCATATAAATTCTAATGAGTTGTCCATTATCCAAATAACAACACCTTGCTATTCTACTACTTACTATAATGTCCTGCATTAAAAGAATGACGAAAATCATTTACTTCAAGGTCAACAATTGTAAAAATGTGTGTAATAGTTGAACAATAGTAGTAATTTAATGCATGAAATATCAAAATATTTATATATACTGAAGAGTAAATTTAAAGTACACATGAAACTAGAAAGTACATTTACATTTTTTCAAACAACATTCACGCGTACTTTATAAAAAGTGTGTGTACTTTACAAACTGCCAATCTCAAAAAGAAAATAAAAATGAACACTAAAGAAGAATTGTAAATGCTGCTGGCGCGATTGCACGAACACATTCACAATTAAAACATTAGTAATTATACACACCATATTCACAATTATGTTATTCACTCAAAATGAAATACATACATTAAACTACTGTAAATGATCGAGATACAAAACAATTATTGATAAATATAAACTTATAAATGATAGAATCAAAACATAAACACATAAAAACACAAAATCAAAACATATTCATATAAAATATATAAAAAGTTATTCAATCACATGAATTACGCAATTATAATGATTCATTGAATCAAATCCAAGTACATGGACCTATTGTAATCGATCGAAAATAGAAAAAATAATTATTGATAAAGATAAACTTACAAATGATAGAGCCAAGTGATAGAGGTAGAATCGATTAAGAACATTGTCATGGATTAATGGATAGACGAAAAAAGCAGCAAGATTGATGTTATTTTCAATTCTTAGTTACAGAGAAACCCTCCAATAACCGATTCGGTCTATAAATTTTTTGAATTTGGGTTATTTATATGTGGACCTTATCGTTTAAAATTTATTTGACCATTTTTTTGTCCAAAACTGTTTGTCAAAGGACTAGATCGTAAAAACCTAAATAAAAAATGAAATAAAATAGAGAGGGTTTCATATAGGGTTGTTTCAGACCTCGTAAAAACATATTTTGGTCAACCTATTATTCTCATGTAATTTTAGGCAGAAGATGGTTAATGTTTCTACAATGGAACACCTTCTTTTACAAAAGGCATGTGAGAGGGAGGTTGAGTGACAACAAACTGGAATGGTGTTATAATTTCCCAAAGGTCTTTAAGGCCCGTAAGTGACATTGAAAATAGATAAAAATTTAGAAAGTGTGGATTTATTTCTACCCAAATTGCCATTGTGCCATTGGAATCCTATCAAATAATCTCAGCCCTTAATTTCATCCCCAACTCTTTCTCCCCAAACATTGAATCTCAACCCCTACTTATCTTTTCACATACTAAAAAACCTTCCTCAACACACACCATCCTAATATGTATATATATATATATATATATATATATATATATATATATATATATATATATATATATAATAAAGTATGAAACTTATGTATGTCATAAGATCAAAAGATAATGTCATCTATGTGAGTTTTTGATGCCTTGACTCTTTTGCCCCTCACATCTTTGATTTCCCTCACTTTTTCTACTTACCAAAATTACACTTTAATTCGAAATTTGGGGTATTTTGGTCACAACCCCTTCATTATCTACTTCTCTTTTTCTACTTACCAAAACCAAACCCGACTCCCTCATTCTATCCCTCTCAGTCGATGTTGTCTCCAAAACCCTACCCTCTCCTCATTTTCTCCCTCTCACAAATCAGCCCCTCCTCCCCTCAGCTACTTCCCCCTCCTCCCCTCCACATCACCACTTCCTCCTCTCCACCGCACCCCTAGAGGTAATCTCCCTATATCTTACACACACATAAACATTTTTCGTTACCGCTGTTTAAAATCTTTCATTTTTTGTTTTCTATATTACCCCTGTTTAAAACTTAGGGAGGGTATTTCAATATATGCTTTCATTTGAAATCTTAACTGTTACTTTTTCTTTTTCTACAAATGCCCCACCATATAAATTACATAAACTCGTTTCGTTTTTATATTTTTTGATGGGAAGATTTGAGTTTAATGTTTATGTTCACTTTTGTATTAGTTTTATCTCGATGTTTGATGCATTGTGAATATCATATGGTTGCGGCATTGAAGAACATATCACTAATAATCTACTCAGGTATAATTTCCAGGTATTCTCAATTTCGCTCTGCTCTTTTTGGGAATGTAATGTGTTGGTGCGTGTGTATTTGTGAGGGGTATCATTTAGTGCTTATTCGATAGTATTGTTCATATATAAAACTAACTTATTCATCCATGGGATATGAACCCCGCCACTTAAGAAACACTCTCTCGGGTATACGCCGATATATTCTTCATTTTGTAAATGACAGTTGGGGGCAGATCACAAATATTGCAACATGAATTTCCTTCAAGCATGCTTCGTATGGTGTTAATGCAAGCGTCAAGTATGCTTCGTATGGTGGTTCAAAGGAAGATATCGCTAAAATAATTTCACATGTTTTTGGTCATTGCGAAAATTTTCACAACAGTGTATTATGCGATAATTATTGTGTTTCTCTCTCCCCTGGTTATACTCCTATTGAAAGGTATTTTCTAAGTATCCACTTTTTTACTACCATTGAACAATATTCATTTGAATCATATGATGTGTTAGTACAATCTTTTGCTGTTGCTTTTGAGTTAGGCTAATTTGACTTTTTAAATGAAGAATCATGTATATCTTTTTCGAGTAGGGTTCTCTTTCTGACCCCTATGAGTCTCTATCCCTCTTTGTCTTGTATTGTGTTCAATGATCACCTCAAGATATTAAAGTTGCGACTACGTTTTATTTTGTGTTCAATGATCATCTCGAGCTAAGGAAGTTTGGACTCCAATAGCAGGGTGCTATAGTACCCCTATAACACTCAATTGTTCTTTTCCCATCCAGATTACTGAGATTGTTCTTTTCTTTGCCGTTAGTGACAAAAATAATTCAAAAAATAGACGCCATCAAAGGGAAGACTAATGTGAAAACCTATGACACATTAATACATGGGTGGGCACATATGTCTCTTCCGGAGAAGGCCTTAAGATGATTTAAAGAGATGAAGTAGTCCGGGATGAAGCCCAAAAAGGATCTGTATCATTGGTACTACCCCTGGTGTACCCCCTCTCTTTATGTTCATTTAAACCACATATATGAACTATGGTTTGAAGTCGAGGTCTTCTAAAATCTCATATTTTTTTATGTTTGACTATTTCAAAAGGACATAAAAACAAATGTTGACATGTATTCCCCACCTCTTCACTGGATTGAACTACAATTCGTCGGCGGCCAAATGGGACTCACTAACAGCGAATAACCAATGACCGGGTTACTTCAGGTCCTAAAAACCAGAGCTTCTGTTGAAGATTTGCGGGTAGCGAATGATGCGGTAAGTTGGTAATGAACACTTCGCAGAGAGTGAGTGTTAGTGATGGACAACGTACCTATCCGGGACTGAATTTTCAAGCCAAAAATCCACATATTTGGAGCAAGAACATCCTGGTGAGTGCCTCTTCTTCATGTTGTTAACGTTTTATCTGTTTAGATTTATATATTATCACATGATGCTTAAACTACTTAGATAACGTGCATTGCATTAATGTCTACCCACGTTTACTTTAATTTCAAATTGTTAAGATATTTTGTAATCCATATTAATTCATTTCTGAGATTGAATATGCCAACGAACATACATTTAAAAACGTTCTTCAAATCAAAATTTGAATTTTTTTCCTTATGAAATGTACTGTAATGAATTAATTGGACAAACATGTATTAGGAGGTTTTGTCAAGGTTCCTCTTCTTCAATACTTCTATCGACTTCACATTACTCCTTCTTCAATACTTCTATCAACTTCATGAACACTAATGTTCTAACTTTGCACCTGACTTAAACCAGGACCCTTATAGATACTTTTGACAATGCACCTGTGTTGGCGGTTAAAGAGGGGACGTGATTTCTATTGCAGTTCTGCTATCCTAATGTGTTTGGGAGGCTACTCTCCAACACTATCAACCACTATTTGATGCACTTCTTTAGTACTTTCTATATTTTTATCTAGCACGTGAGCAATGCCCTTACCGTGTTTAATACAATTCCCATTATTACCAGATTTAACAATTTTAATGATCTTTAGTGTCAAATAATGAATCTTAAAAACTTTGTCTTATTTAATTTATTTTCTAGATGATATATTCTCATTTATGTTCCATTCGGTACAACTTATTCTTAGAGTGATGCAGCCCCGTAAATGGTATGTTCCTTCGTGCATTTGTCATACTAGATTCCTTCCTTTGTTATGTTAGAACCACCAGACTTGACTATTTTAATTGTTTTGATATTACTATGTCATTCTGGATTCCTTCCTTTGGCTCTCCTTCAAATTCGGCATGAACCATAAACCATGAACCCTTGAGTTTTTTGTATTTGAATTGACTTTTGTTCATTTTCATGGTTGTTTTTTCTTCTTTGTTTGGTTACTAAAGACGCATATATTCCTAGTGATGTTCAAATTAAAATGGTTAATGTGGGTACCCTGAATTTAGCACCATAAGACCTGGACAAGTAGCCCCTCCTCAGCGGCCCAAAGCCCAGTCCCATCACCTCTTGTACTCATCCGATTACCCCACGATCCCATGAAGAGAAGCTGTAAGGGAGCGCGATCCCATGTAGGGGAGATGGGTAATAAGGAGGAACCCATTACCCCCACTACTCCAACATATACATGTATAAATTAAACCCTAAGTCCGAGGCAAAGGACAAGTTGTATTCTCTGTACTTATTCTTCAGAATATAGAGAAATAACACTGACTGAACCACCGTGGACGTAGGCACATATTTGTTGAACCACGTATACCCGTTGTTGTGTGATTGGCATCTTATTTATCTTTTCTTGATTGTTACCTCTTTCATATTTATTTGTGTTGCATAATAATTTTCACCACAATTGGCGCCGTCTGTGGGAAGCGTTTATCTTTCCCTGAGAAGAGCCCACACCGAGAAAAAATCTAAGATGTCTGGTCACAGCAGCAACGCTCCTCAAGCAGGAGATATTCAGGAGCCACCCGCTCCTCGCGGGATTAGGTCTGAAGTCCGACGTTCAGATCAAGGGGCTCGCTTAGAAAGGCCACCCTCAGAAGAAAGTCAAGGACCAACAAGGTCCACTCAGATATCCAGATTGATCGATGCATACGAAGCAAGGCTCCACGAGCAGAGGGAGTCTTCTCGCAGATATGAGGCTGAGAACGCTCGCTTGAAAAGAAGACTGGAAAAACTGGAGAAAGAACTACGTCCTGATACCAGGAGACGCCCCTATCGCACTCCTAGACCTCAGGCGAGCAAATCTCGTAGCCGAGGAAGGAGCCCTAGGCGGCAATATCAACGGTTCGAAGGTGGCGACTCAGACGACGACCTCCGCGAGCAACTGAGAAAAGCTCGCCGCTATCAGAGTCCTGCTCGCAGTGAAGACAACATACGGAACCTAGTCCGCAGAGAAATGGACCAACATCCAGCTCACCACGGCACCAGGTCGACCAGAGAACTCGCCAGGAGAGCCCTCAAGACCCAGATGAAATCGCCCTTCACGAGGTAAATTGAAGAAGAAGAAGCTCCCAAAAAGTTTTCTATTCCAAGGTTCAAGATTTACGACGGGAAGACTGATCCCATTGATCATGTCAGGCAGTACCGGCAGGCTATGACCCTCTAGAATCACCGAGATGCACTGATGTGCCGTATTTTTCCCCCGAGCCTTCATGACGTGGCCCAAAAATGGTTCGAGAAACTCCCTCACCGATCCATCAAAAATTTCAAATCCCTGGCCGAGCTCTTTACGTCCCGGTTCATCACCAGCAGCTCCCATCCCAAAAGGATGGATGCTATATTAACGATGAAGAAAACTCCTCAGGAGACACTCCGAGACTACGCGAAGAGGTACTGGGAGTTATTCAACGAAATCGAGGACTGCGCGGAAGAGGTGGCAGTGGCTTCTTTTAAAATTGGGCTACCTAGCTCTTCCCTCCTTTACCAGTCCTTGACAAAGAAGGAAGCAACCACCATTGATGACCTGATGGCCCGGATTGAGAAATACGCAAAGGTGGAAGATGTCACCCACCTTAACGTAGGAGAAAACGGTCGAGCCAAGCTCGCTACCAAGGGAAGTGAGAAAGTTGATAACCAGAAAAAAGGAGGAAAGAATGGGAGCAAGAATGGCTCCAAGAACGGAGGGAACCCTGACGTTGCAAAGTCGTTCCAGGCGGTCAACACCGTCTTCAAAGAACCAATTTACAAAATTCTCGCGAAGATCAAGGATGAGCCGTTCATCAAATGGCCCCGAAAAATGGGAGGAGACCCATCGAAAAGAAACAATGCACTGAGATGCACCTTCCATAAAGAGGTAGGGCATAAGACCGAGCACTGCAAGGCTCTTAAGTCCCACCTCGAGGAGTTGGCCCAATCCGTACATTTGAATGACTTCGTGGAAAGGAAGGTAGAAAGAGTGAATGTCCACAAGGAGGCAAAACCCGACAACGTATTGGAAGACGACGCCGAACACGAATTCGCAGTAATCCATGGAGTATCCGATGTTAAGCAAATCCAGGGTAACTCAGCTCGAATGGAGGTAAAGAATCTGACAGAGGTAATGAAAGCTTTTCAGATTGATCCAGCAAAATCACAGGCAGGAAAACGTCGGCGAGCAGAGGACATCAACTACAACAAGCATATTGTTTTCAAGGATGAAGATCTTGTGGGAGTAAGGACCCCGCATCACGATGCCTTAGTCATTACACTCAGGATAGCCAACTTTGATATCGACAGGCTGCTCGTCGATCAAGGGAGCTCATCCGAAGTGATGTACATCGACCTGTTCAGAAAATTAAAGTTGAACATCGCCGACCTAAAGGGAACAACCGTTCCTCTGGTTGGCTTCGCTGGGAAAATGACCATGCCTCTGGGCAAGATTGTACTACCAGTGCTCGCTGGAAATGTTTCAAAAATGATTGAATTCTTGGTGGTTGACATCGATTCACCGTATCAAGCCATCATCGGCAGGGGATGGCTTCACGCAATGAAGGCAGTCTCCTTGACCTACCACCAGAAACTCAAGTATGTCACCGAGCGGGGAGTGATGGAGATACATGGCGACCAGGCGATGGTGAGAAAGTGCTTCATAGCGGCCATCCGACCAAAGCCAGAGAAAAAATCCGTTCAAACCAGCGAGAAAGTAGAGGAAGGTGCAATCCCTTCCAAATAGCAATTAAAATATGGAAGGCCCGGAGTGGAAGAGACCAGGCTCCTCCCCTACGAGCGTGTTGTAGAGGACCTGGTAGAAGTAATTGCTAAAGAAGGCGACAACAGTAGAGTCTTCCTGATCGGAACCTCACTCACTGACCAAGAGCAAAAGGATTTGTTAACCTTACTCAGAAACAACATAGATGTTTTTGCTTGGGAACCCTATGAGCTTCCAGGAATTGATCCCAATATGGTCTGCCATCAGTTGCACGTCAATCCCACATTCAAGCCGATAGCACAGAAGGCACGACGAACTGCCCCCAAGAAGGCCAGAGCAATAGAAAAAGAAGTCAAAAAACTGCTGGATGCAGGGTCCATACGGGAAGTGCAATTCCCCAAATGGTTATCCAACCCAGTGGTAGTTCCAAAAGGCAACGGGAAGTGGAGAGTTTGCATAGACTTCACTGACCTCAACAAAGCCTGCCCCAAGGATAGCTTCCCTCTTCCGAAAATAGACCAACTAGTAGACGCCACTGCAGCTCACGAACGAATGAGTTTCCTGGACGCAGACTCAGGCTATCACCAGATTCCCCTGTACGCCCCAGATCAGGACAAAACGGCGTTTATCACGACGGTTGGTTTATACTGTTACAAGGTCATGCCTTTTGGGCTTAAAAATATAGGGGCAACCTATCAGCGGCTGGTTACTAAAATGTTCAAGAATCAGATGGGAGACACGATGGAGGTCTACATCGACGACATGCTCGTCAAGAGCAAGGAGAAGGAAAATCACCTCTCGGACCTGTCAAGTACCTTCGAAATCCTCAGGAAGTACCGAATAAACTCAACGCGAGCAAGTGTTCCTTCGGTGTCCAGTCAGGAAAGTTCCTCGGGTATTTGGTCAGCAAGCGTGGCATAGAGGCTAATCCGGACCAGATTGATGTAATAAAATGGGTGCAACCTCCTCGCACAATCCACGATGTACAGAAGCTCACTGGAATGCTCGCTGCTCTAAATCGTTTCATTTCTAAATCCTCCGAGAGATGCAAGCCCTTCTTCCAACTCTTAAAAGGCAGCAAAACAGTAGAATGGACCCCAGGTTGCTCACAAGCATTAGACGAGCTCAAGTCCTACCTAAGCTCCCCACCACTGCTTGTCATACCACAGCAAATGGACCCTTTGTACCTCTATCTCTCTGTATCCAGCCATACTATCAGCTCAGCGCTAATGTGTGAAGTTACAGGGATCCAACATCCAGTCTATTACGCGAGCAAAACCTTACTAGACGCCGAGCAGCGCTACCTGCCATTGGAAAAGCTCACATTCGCCCTAGTAATGTCCTCGAGGAAACTGAAGCATTACTTCGAAGCTCATACGATCATCGTCCTTACATCACACCCCCTCAAGGCTGTCCTAAGGAAGGCGGATTTGTCGGGCAGACTGTCTAAATGGTCAGTCGAGCTCGGCCGATTTGACATCCAATTTCAACCAAGGACAGCTATCAAGGGTCAAATCCTTGCTGACTTCATAGCTGAATTCACAGGCGAAGAACCCTTCAACCAGCCTAAGCCAATAGAACAAAACAGACAGGCTACAGGGGGAAGCTGGAAACTATTCGTTGATGGAGCCTCCAACTCAAAGGGGGCAGGAGTAGGAATTGTTCTCATCACTCCAGAAAATACAGTCCTCGAGCAAGGAATCAGGCTGGGATTTGTAGCCTCCAACAACGAAGCAGAATACGAAGCCTTAATAGTAGGTCTCCAAAGGGCGCAAACTCTAGGAGCAAAGCATTTACAGGTATTCGGAGACTCGCAACTAGTTTCCAATCAGATAAGTGGAGACTATAACGCGAAGTATGAGAGGATGGCAGCTTACCTCTCCTTGGTGAAAAACTTAATGACGAACTTTGAAGAAATCAACATCCAACAGTTTCCCAGGGGGCAGAACAGCCACGCTGACGCCTTGGCAGCCCTGAGCTCGGCAGTTGATTCCAGCTTTAAAAGGATCATCCCTATCAATTTCCTCAGCTGCCCGAGCATTTACCCCAACTACGAGCTGACCAAAGCGAAACCAATACTCCAATTGGAACCAGCCCCCAGCTGGATGGATCCCTTGAGAGACTATTTAAAGAATGGAACGCTCCCAGAGGATAAGAGGACTGCCCACCAGATAAGAGTCAAAGCTGCTCGCTTTCACTTATCCACGGGAGGCAACTTGTATAAAAGATCTTTCTCCGGCCCCTACCTTAGATGCGTCCACCCAGGCGACGTCAAGACAGTGCTTCACGAGATTCACGAAGGAATCTGCGGGAGTCACGTCGGAGGAAGGTCTCTAGCCTTCCGAGCAATGAAGGAAGGTTATTGGTGGACATATATGCAAAAGGACTCCGCAGTATATGTCCGCAGATGCCTAAAATGCCAGCTTCATGCCCCCATGGTCCACCAGCCCGCCAGCGAGTTAAAATCCCTGACCAGCCCCTGGCCTTTCGCCCAGTGGGGAATGGACATCGTGGGACCACTACCCACCGCTGCCGGCAATCGCAAATACCTGTTGGTCGCAACTGATTACTTTACCAAGTGGATCGAGGCAGAACCACTGGCGAACATCCGGGATGCTGACATGATGAGGTTCATATGGAGAAATATAATCACTCAATTCGGGATTCCCAGAACCATCATCACTGACAATGGAACACAATTCGAGAGTGGCCCCTTTCAGGACTTCTGCGACCAACACAGGATCAGGCACCACTTCAGCTCGGTGGCTTACCCTCAAAGCAACGGACAAGCTGAGGCTTCCAACAAGACAGTGATCACTGGATTGAAGAAGCGGTTAGAACAAGCTAAAGGCGCGTGGACAACCGAGCTACCGCATATCCTATGGGCGTACAGAACGACTCCTAGGTGAGCCACAGGAGAAACGCCATTCTCACTAGCATATGGTATGGAGGCAGTCATCCCACTAGAAAGCATGATTGCCTACAATGAGATCCGACCTTATCGAGCAGGGTCAGAACGATCAGGCTTTGCTCGCTGAACTCGATTTGGCCGACGAGGGCAGGGAACTTGCCCTAGTAAAACTAGCGAGCTATCAGCAACAGCTCGCAAAGCACTACAACAAAAGGGTCAATCCGAGGAAATTCGAAGTAGGGGACTATGTTCTAAGAAAGGTCCTGGGCAACACAGTGAACCCATCAGACGGTAAACTGGGCCCGAACTGGGAAGGACCTTATGAGATAATTAGAAACGATCTGCAAGGTGCCTATCATTTGAAAACAATGGAGGGCAGAGAGATACCACGAGCATGGAACGCAGCTAATCTCATGAAATTCTACTTTTAGGGGTTCTATTGTTAGATCTTTTATTGTACTCATTATGGGAAAAGACAGTTTATTTCTCATTTCACCAATGAAAATCTCTCAGTTGATCACTCTCTAAAAAGTAACAATTATATCTTATTGCACATCCTTTTCAAATCACAGGTATAATGGTTGGCATAGCAGGGGGATACCCCTCCTCAGGTCATCGTCATGAAGCACGAAAGACCTCATAGCATTGCCCATGGCAATATATGAGGCCCTACAGAGTATTCTTAGGCATCAAACCTACTTTGGTGTAACAAAATCCTGACCGGATAAAGACATCCAATAACATGTGTGTCCTCGCCAATTGCCCTACTTAGGCCTAAGGGAGTGTGACGACACGACCTAAAAGGTAAAGGAAGGGCACAGTGGTATTCTTAATACTGGACTGGGCGGACACTCACATGACAACATAAAAAGGATTGTAAAGCTGCAAAAATATGAAAAGATTGGATGAACACGTTTAGTCGACAAAATCGCCCAAAACTCGAACTTTCCATTAATATTTTATATTTACAAACAATAATAGTACATGTTTAGTCGGCGAAGCTCACCCAAAGCATTTACAATTATTAAAAAACAAAATATCAAGAAGGTGGAAGCCTCCGAGCAAGATAGTCAGCAACTTTAGCTCTCCTCCCATCATCAGGAGCAGGATCGAACTCCTCTACGACCTCACTTGCGTCCAACTCCAATAGTCGCCGGGGGATAGCATCGATGGGGATCCATCGATCATCTCGCCTGAATGGATTGGGCATCAGAGTAGAGAGGGACATCTCGTGCCGATACCATAATATCGAGTTCCTCGGGACCTGCAGCTCTTTGAGAGCACTCAGCCACCCCCTGATGAAGGAAAGCTCCTCGAACTCTGATAACCTTGTGGGAGCATCCAGCCAGCCCTGATCATAGCCATCAGTCCACACTTGGCGAGGGCCCTTTTTGAATAAATGCCGCAGTCGGGTGACGTCCCTTTGGAGCCCAGCAGCAGTCACATAAGCTCGCCGAACATCACCGCGCAGCTCCTCCATTTCCCTCTCACGCCGCTCCTCGACTTCCCTACTCCTACCCCTTGTACTCCTACCAGCACATGGGAGGGGAGGCCGAGCAGCTCGCGACGAGGAAGAGCCTTGTAGGACTGCCGATGCGGTGCTCGGCGAATGCTCCTTAAGCTTCGAGACCTCCCGCCTCAGGTCTTCATTCTCCCTCTGAAGAAACCCCACGACTTGGTTGATCTCGGTGGCCTCCAGTAACTTTTCTCTCAGCTCGCTAACTTCTTCTTGCACTGAAGCACCGATCTCTTCCATTTCCTGGAGCATGTCCTTCAATTTGGCCACCAGCTCGGACTGATCCTTATATTTCTGGTTCCTTGACTTAGCAAACCTGCAAAGCCTAGCAAAGGCCTGGCGAACTGCAGGGCTTGCATTAGGACCCAGAGTCCTACCTAATTGGGAGGTAACAGGAATATAGTCATCCACATCAACCAACTACAAGTAAAAGTAAGAGAAAAGAAAGAGATCAGCATAAACAAAAATAAAGTCTTTTCATTGATAATGAGCGAAGTTACATCAGATCAAACAAGAAAAAAGTTACAAAGAAGCCCTATCAATTAGCAACCTCGGTGGATGGACCCTTGTCCTTATCAGCATCAGTAGGGGCATTACCCTCTGCAAGGGTGTCCACCGCCCCCTCGACCAAGGGAGCATCAGTAGGAGTCGCCTGAGAAACAGGATTGGTGCCTTCAGCAATTGGGGTTGGGTCCTCATCCATGACTGGATTGGGCCCTGGATCATGTTCATCAAAGAGTGGGGATGCAACATACACCCCAGCAGCCACGAGGGCCTTGTTCCACCCTTTCTTGAAGTTCAGACGGCTGATATAGCCTATCTGAACCTCGGCGTCCTCATACGCAGCAGCCCAGCCAGAATTGTACGAATCTTCTTTAAGAGTGGCTGCCTGGGCTTTCTCCGCCTCCAGCTGCTCGGCAAGAACCCTGTTCTTCTCCGCAAAGTCTAGCTTGCTCGAGCATACCAGATCATATGACTTCCTCAGCTCGCCAAGCTCCCTGACAGCATTATCTCTCTCGCGAGCAGAATTAGCAAGGGTCGAGGCAGATGAAGCTCGAGCCGCATCAGCAGCCTTCAGATCGGCCTCCAACTGAGAACCCCTGGCCACCAGAGTAGACTTCTGCTGCTCCAGCTCACTGTTCCTTCTCAACAGCTCGTCGCGAGAGCGATAGAGCACAGCAAAGTCAGTCACAAACTGAAAAAAATGATGGAAGGATCAGAAAGAAGAAACCATCAAAACGGATTAAAGGAAGTTGAGAATTAGAAGAGGAACCTTACCAAGGCAAGCCTCTGGCTAGCTTGCAAAGCCAGTTGATCGGACCCCGACGCCCTCTCACGATCTACAGGGAGGACTTCTCTCTCGAGCAGCGCAGGGGCAAGCTGAGGAGAGGTGGCCACCAAAGCCCCCTCAGGCAAGGCAGATACTGGGACCAAGGCTTGACCAGTTTTGGTCCTCAGTTCCATCTTCCTCCTCTCCTCCTCCTTTTCTCTATCCCTTCTCTTTCTCTCTTCCACCTTCTTCCTCTCCTCCTCCTTTTTCTTCTCTCTCTCTCTCGTCTGTTCCTCCTCTCTCTTCTTCTTCTCTTGCTCCTAAGAAGAAGGCCGAGAACCAGTAGCTATGGCCCCGGAGGCAGTCTTCGATTTCTTGGACCGCTGGGCAAGAAGCACATCATCATCATCATCATCATCATCTCTGATTAAATTCTTCCTGGGAGGCATCTCTTCACCAGAAATGCTGGAAGTGCTCGAAGAACTGCTACTGTCAACACTGCCTGCACCCAAATTACTAACACCTGCAGTCTCACTCTCCGAGCTGCTCTCCTCTTCGTCCAATTGGATGGGCTCAGCAGAAATATCTTCGCAAGAGTCAAAGTCCGGAACACTATCCACAGGTCGGGCTATGAAGCTGGAGCCTGTGTTCTTGTATTCAAGCAGAAAAGCAGCAGACCTAGGATGCTCGTCGTCACCCAAAGGTTCCCTGATGTTCCAAGCTTTCACCAGTTCCGAGATACGAACCTCGTTGAGAGCAGGCTCCAAGTTCTTTGTCCTCGCTAAAAAAGAGAAAGCAAGAAGAGGTTAGAAAAATCACAAAGTCAGCAAAGGTTGAAACAATAATACAACATCTACCTATATATTCTTCCCCATAAAAGGGAACAATGAACCTCTCAGATCTCGACCCTTCAAATTGGGGGGAGAATTGCCAATTCCTAACAAGAAAACCTTCTTGCCAGTAGTCCTTATGGGAATCAGGTAAATTTACTACCAATACCCTATCAAGGCTCCTAGACTTAAGGTACAGGACATCTGAACTCGTTCGAGAAAAAGAATAACAAAAGCAGACCTCGGCAAGCCCTAACCTTGTGTCGTACAATTGATTTATCCTATGCACGCCGTTCACTATTTTCCATACGTTGGGTGAACAATGTGCAGGCACAATACCAAAATAGCTAAAGAAGTGCAGAAACAGACCATTAGGGGGAAAGTTAAGACCCCCCTGGGAGAGCAACAGGACGTGAATCCAATGTGCATCCTCTATATCCCTAACGTTCCTAGGCGGCGAGGCACAACACTCAATCTCTACCCACTCAGGAATACTGTAGAATTTTCTAAACTCAGTTACTGACCTATTTCCAATCTTCGCCATTGAAAAAATACAAGAAAAACTATAAACTCGAGAAAAGGGGCACGAGAGACTTACAAGAAAGAAGATCAGGTCAAATGGCGAAGAAGCGACGAGAGTGAAGACCGAAAATAGAAGGTATAAAGCTTAAGAGTTCTCAGAGGATAGAAGATTACTGGAAAAGCTGGAGCGAGAAAGAGAAAATGTGTCTTATTCCAACAAGCCTTCAAGTCTTATCATAACGCACGGATAGCGAAGCGGGTGCCGCCAAAGCAACTTCACAGTTTTCAAAGAAATCGACCATCATAGCTGATTATTTAAATTCATTGGACCTGTAAAAATGGCCCAACAAATTTAGGGGTAATTGTGGGTACCCTGAATTTAGCACCATAAGGCCTGGACAAGTAGCCCCTCCTCAGCGGCCCAAAGCCCAGGCCCATCACCTCTTGTACTCATCCGATTACCCCACGATCCCATGAAGAGAAGCTGTAAGGGAGCGCGATCCCATGTAGGGGAGATGGCTAATAAGGAGGAACCCATCACCCCCACTACTCCAACATATACATGTATAAATTAAACCCTAAGTCCAGGGCAAAGGACAAGTTGTATTCTCTGTACTTATTCTTCAGAATATAAAGAAATAACACTTACTGAACCACCGTAGACGTAGGCACATATTTGCTGAACCACGTATACCCGTTATTGTGTGATTGGCATCTTATTTATCTTTTCTTGATTGTTACCTCTTTCATATTTATTTGTGTTGCATAATAATTGTCACCACAGTTAAATATTACCCATTTATCACATTTTGTTGTTGGTCCTATGCATTATTTTGTCTTAAATAGAAATAAAATGATTATTGAGCATTGTAATTAAGTACCAAATTATGTCTAAAATGGCACAATCTTACATGTAGTTGCCACGTCTGTTACTTTTCCAAAATATCAGTCGCGCCTTTAGGCCTGAAAAGTACCATGCATTGTTGAAAAATGCTCAAGAAAGTGTTTCGATCATCCATTTTCAAAGTTTTTTGGTACTATATTTTTAGAGTTTTATTTTTTAATTGCATGTTGTTAGTATTCATATTGTAAAATTATGAAATAAACAATAGTATTTACTTTATTTGTTCTCACTTTGATTTGTTTGTCTTCTTTTCTTAATATCTATAGTTTTATCAAACATATTTAACACTCACTTTGCATTTGTAGCGTCTCTTGAAATCAAGTTAACCGTTTTGTCTATCTTATTTTATTGGTGTTCGTGTTGTAAAATCAAGTTAGCAGTCTTCTAATGAACACACAGACGTTACAAAGGACGAATGAACAGGTGGTGTACAACAGTTAAAACAAATCTGAAATGTTGTGTTTATTTTGAACGAGGTATATTTAATTATTTTCCCTATTTGTTTCCTTTTTTGTTTATGATTCTTGGAGTTATTCTTAATTCTCTATATCCCCGTTGTTCTGTTTCATTATTTTAGTTTATTTAGATGTTTAGAAAATGGCCTCCCTGCCTTCATCCAGTTATAGCTTTATTGTGTTTATTTAAAAAAATTCAGTACTCAATGTATGCTTGAGGATTACTATATCTTCCAATTTTTTTAATGCACTTATTTTGATCGTTTAGGCATGTGATTGCTCAAGTATGCTGCCAATGATGTTGTACAATTACTATATCTTCCAATTCTTACTTTCTTACAGAGTTTCTTGAATATACTCTGAAATTTTTTTCCTTTTAAGAATTTTTATGCCTCATCTAAGAAATTTCCTTTTAATAAATTTCATCTAAGTTCAAATTTTGAAGTATATATCTTGAATATAATCTGTTCAAAGTAACCTTTCATCTAAGTTCAAAATTTCTTACAGGGTATATTTAAGATATGTTAAGTAATTTCAAAGTAACCTTTAATCTATTGTGTCAGATATGTTATGCCTCACCTTAAAGAGTGAAAGAACAAAATATGATTTTTGAAATTAACTTGGCTTAGCATCTGGATCTTCTTTTGTAAAGTATTATTCTTTTCAACATTGTTTTCTTTTAACATGTAGGTTCATCGTTTCAATTTTGGAGTTTTGAGTGGTATTAATACTAAAGTTATATACCCCATAAATCACTTAGTTACTGCTTCTACTAATGCATGTAAATAATCCCACTCATTATTTTTTTCCTTATCCTGGAAACACCTTTTTTCACTTCTTATTTAATTTTGAACTTTTACGATTTTAAACTCTGAGTTAATTTTATTAGTTGAGCTTTGTTATGCTAGACTTTTTCTACATAACAGGTCATATATATATATATGTGTGTGTGTGTGTGTGTGTGTGTGTGTGTGTGTGTGGCACAATAAGAGCTCTTCCAACTATATAGTATAATTTTCTAAAAACTAATGAATGTTAATATAGGTACCAGAGGATGGAAATAAAACGGAAATGGCATAATGGCTACATAGGTTCGAATTTGAGATTGGTCAAAACTCTCTTTGTTTAGTAAATATTTCTCTTTGTTTGGTCAAAATTTCAATTAATCACTTTAAAATGAGAACATGTCCCTAATAGTTATGTAATAGTTAGGGATATGTATTGTAATAGTTAGATACATGAGAACATGTCCCTAACTATTACAATACATGTCCCTAACTACTGTATTGTAATATTAAACTACCAAACGGTTCTCATCTCATTAATTGGGTTCAAAATCATAGATTCGATTTTTAAGATTTGATCTATGGCTTAGGTTAAAAGGATGTTTGAATATTACACTACCAAACTATTTGATTTAATTGTGCATTGGTGACTGTCAATGTTTGAGTGTGCATGCCCTGTGGAAATTTGGTTTAGTAAAACAGTTACTATAGTTAGTTTAGGTATTGTCCATGTTTACCTGTAGGTAGTAGACAAAAATAAAGTTTCTGCATCGAATTTACATTGACCAAAAATGATTCTCCTTGCATTTAGTAAAGGTGGTATTATGCTTAATCAACTGGTTTATGAACTTGGCTTATTAGAATTCAAAACAACCGAAAATCCCAGTCAAGTAAAGAAAGAAAAATAGATTATACCAACTTCAAAGGAAACTTTTTGAACAGCATAACTAAAATCCATCACCTTGATGATGGCTTAAACTCTGTCGGAGCTTATCTTATGGATTTCGATGTGTTCAATAGAATTTTCGATCGGATTATGAAAGGGGCCTTGGGAATAAGGTTTTTATTTCATGTAATCCAAGACAATGTCATTGCCGCATGTGTGTTTTGATCAGAGAGGAAAAATACTCGCTGGTTCAGCTGCTTAAAGAAGAAGCTCTGAAGAGTGAAGGGAAATTATAGGTATATGAGAAGCTTTATTTTGCTGATAATCATCCTAATCTGCAGATGCATTTTCAAGTGATTGAAAAATTTGATGTGAGTTGAGTGTTATAGTCTTGACAGAAATCATAGTTAGTGGAATGTGTAAATGGTTAAAAAATGGCATGTTATGGAAAACTGGGCCAAGTGTCTACACTTGCATTACTTTTTAATGGAGACCTAAAAGCAACGAGAGTTATTGTGTATATGTACAATGTTTAATGGGAGAGGTGTCAAACTTTGTCCAAAGCTCAACATGAGCAGAAGAAAATTAGGAGTTTCATATTGAAACTCATGTTCCCATTTTGTTGCTTTTTTCTCTAGACGTGGAGTATATGTGTTAAGTTCATATATCTCTTGACGTGGTGTGCTGTTGTGGTTCTATTTTCATATTTCAATAGTCTATATTTTCTGAGCTCATATAATTTTTTATCTATATATTATATGTGTGTATATAAATGCCATTTTCCTACTTTTCATACACATTGGTTGAAATTTAATACCATCAATTATATTTTCAGATTATGATAGGATGAACAGGTTATCATGGAGTGTTGTAGTACCATAACGAAGATGAAATTTCACATCTCGAGGGTTGACTTCCCATCCGAATTACTGGACAAGATCAAGTTAGATGGTGAGTGTCCAGATGAAACTGGAAAAAAAAAAGAATGAAATAATGAACACGTAACCTTTTAGATGGTGAGTGTCTGTTTCTATTTCCTTTAGAGTTGATGACATGGTTCGACAATGCAAGGATGATAGCAATAGCCATTGGTGGGATAATTGTGCCTAGGTTTTAAGAGTTGACTCTAGAAAAAGCTTGGAAAGGCTGGTGGTTTGGTTCAAGAAAAATCATTCGGTACCACAAAAAATATTCGTTCGTGATGGTAACAAGATGATAATAGAGGAGACAAAAGGTACCTCTTTTTATCATTTATTAAGGTACCACTGATTAGTAGTTTCTTAACTAAAAAACTAACAGCAATTTTTTTATTTGAACTGATATTCATTGTGTTTTTTTACTTTAAAGCTAACATTTTAAGAATGTGTTTTAACTTCTTATGATATATCATACTCGAATTTCTTATGCATACTCTTTTTTTTACTTCTCATGATAGATCAACATTGTCGTGCTCCGTCAATGATGCCAATACAAGTACATCTGACATTTGTCTATGTCGATGAATTTGATTTGTATGATTACATGTGATTTTTAATTTGCCCTCTCTTTGTGATTCACGTACAACTAAAATTGTGCCCCTTATGTTTGACATTGAGTTCAAACCGAGCCCAATCGATCTTGATTTTTCAAACGGTCTCGAGATTAATGTTGTGTTGTCAACCATATAATTATTTTTATATTATTTCATTGGGGCCGAGTATATGGCTCATATTTCCAATTAATGTTTTGTTTACTTCTTTCCTATACGTGATCATTATTGATGGCCAATTAAATATTTTTAGGGCATTTTCGTGCCCGAATTGCCAATATTTCTTCCTAGTGTACTCAAATTTTGGGTCTAATTGTAAATTTTATTATTGTGAATTTTTCAAATTTCAATGAATGTATCAAGCCTTGAACTTATATATGATATGATATCCAACCCCGGAACTAATAATGAGATGCATAAGGTTCATATATGTTATGATGTCCAAGTATTAAAAAACTATAAGGAAAATTTAGGGGTAATTAGATGAACTACTTCTATCTTTTATTACGTTTTTTTAGAAAGAATATAATTTGTTATTTTGTTTCTAATTGCTGGATACATTTACATTTGTCATGTTTTCTATCATACTGTATGAGATCAACATCATTATCAGCAGCGATATCAACTTTAGCTTCTTCTCAAGGACAAATAGATTCAGCTGCAACACCCGAGAAGATTACTCGATGAAATTCAAGCAAGTTAAAAATGGATTTATGAAAAGGTTCGAAGGTTGCTGGAGGGGAGAACCTATACTACTTGGTCAACATTTATGCCATCCCAAAGCTGCTGAATGGGAGCTCAGAGTATCGGGAGAAGTTTTGATGGATGTGGGGTGTTTCTACTGCCAGAATAAGTTTTTTTTTTGTATTTTGGAGCCAAATAATTCTTTGTAATGCATGGAGCTAATGAGTTTAAAGGGTTCGTGAAGTTAGATGTTTCTTTGTAATGCGTGACGCTAATAACTTTATATTTTTTACCAATATTTATTAAATCTATATCGACAAGTTAAGTTAACTTGATTATGATGTTTATACGAGGTCCAAATTGTCGAAATTGTTCACATTTTTGTTGTAAAAAAATTGTACGACTTAAATTTATCTGATTATATACTTTGAAAGTTTACACTTCTAACATATAAATCATTTATTATTTATATTATACACGACTTTATGCTCTTCAAAATTATCAGCGTGCCTTTAGGCATGGACATACCCTAGTGTGTGTGTGTGTGTGTGTGTGTGTCTGTGTGTGTGTATATATATATATATATTAATGTGTATGATAATGTGAACATACCATTTACTCGTGGGGAATCTATCAATCGAGGTTTTGGATTCAAGTGGTTGTGACTGTGTAGGACTTTATGGAGGTCGATGTGTTGTGATAACACATTTATGATAGACACCATCTCATGATGTGAGATGCATATGGCTTGATCTATTGGCTGATATAGCCAATGGTGCTAGTGTGTGTTGACACATTTAGATCATGCGTTCAGTTGATCTATGCTTCTTTATGAGAGAGGCGGATGATCTAGTCTATTAGACGAGTTTTGGTATGGGACTAACTAGTGGTGTGATTTCATAATGATACCTTATTCTCATTTATGTGTGTACGTTTCTAAATTGTTTAGGTGAACGGCTCTTACCGTTTTATCGGTAGAAGCACTAGAAGGTCCCCTGAAAGTAGATTCCTTCGTGTGGTTTATATAAGACTTATATACATGTATACGATATTAGTCCAGTAATGGGAATTTTGATTAAAATCCTGTTTCACATTTATGTGTTTTGTTATGAGATTGTGTATATCTTATTGTGCGGGTGAGATGAGTGGGGGTTGGTTCAGGATCATATTGTGTGCATACAATATAGTTCAGTGGAGGTCATGTTTAATGAAAAGACGTTAAGGCATAGGAAATGTAACATTATGACATCATGAGTATTTATATACATGTATTGGGGAGTATTTTTTTACATGAGTAGTTAGTTGAATTCCATGTTAGTATTTCTTAATGTGATAGTACTTACTAGTCTAGTGATAGAGACTTCTTAGTATTGATTATGCTTTCGGTTGGGACACACATATAGTATTTCACTTATGATGATGGGTGAGGCAACTCTTACATATGAGTGTCAACGGGATGGCATTTTTATCGTAAATGAGTCGCATGATTATTACTATTTTGATACTATAAGTTATTTCTTACAACTTTAGAGCGCTAATACAAATATTTTATATATAGGATTGGCAGGTCTGAGCAATTACAAGGGTTGGAGATTTAGTTACCATCCCTAGAGTCAGAGCATTATTTAATTTGAGTAGTCATTTGTATTCACGAGATTTGATTATAGGTGGTTATAGTTTTTTCTTTTATTTCAGTTGAGATATTTTAATTAAAAAAATATTTATATAATGGATTTACATTTATTGGAGTTTCAATTTTATTTCAATTTAGTTATTCTTAGTGCCATCCTTTATTGAGCTTTATGTTATTGATGGTTTTATTTAGTGTCATTTTTATTGAATACTTTGATGATGAGAATGATATAAATTGTTTAGCGCTCCATATATTTGGCGTTCAGCCGATTAACTAGGCATGGAAAAGTAAGGATGTTACAGTTGGTATTATAACATCCAAATTATAGTGTCTTTAGTATTTGTATTGTGTCCAATAAATTTTTTGTTGAGAGTTCATTGATTTTTTAGATATTTTGATAGAGTTTTGTACTCTAGTGTCGTGATGGCATTCCTGTAAAAATCATTCATTACCGTTTGAGCATTAGCGAGACTCGAGGAGGATTCGAGCATAAAATATCATGAAAATAAAGAATATTGTGAATTAATAGTCAATGATAGAAAGTGTTGTGGGACAAGTCATTGTCCATAACTATGAGGATGATTGTGGGAGTTATTGTGTTTGGGGTAAGGTCTATAATTTAGAGATTTTTACATGCATAAGTAGTGAATGCATTTCTCGTTGAGCTCATTTTAGAGACAGTAAATAATTTGAGTTTGGAGGAGATTCTTAAAGATTTGGATTTTACCTATGATGATATGGATTGTCATGGATATTGAGTCTAGTAGAGTGACTTCATGATATTTGGTGAACCTAAGAGAGGGGCGATGTATTGGAATTTAAAAACAAATAAGAGGATTATGATGAAGAGTTTATATGTGGTTAATTTTCATGACATAGTGGAATTTATGTTGTGGTCAGATACGAATAAGGACAATTTGTATTGTTAAACCTACATGTGATTAAGGGTAATAATAATGTAAGAACTTTGTCCCAGAAGTAGGGTCGCCACATGGTTATAAATACTGAGATGAAGCTAGCTAGGAATGATCTGTTAGTACACCTGAGTAGGTGAAACTGAAGAGGAGGGGAATGATCTTTTTATTATTTTAAGTTGAGATGACTTAATAAGATATTATTATGGATGCATTAGTTATGCAGAACTAAGGAACTCGTAAGTTATATAAGGGCTCGAGGGAAGAACATGTTTCAATTGAGGATCGTGATTATGCATGTAAGACCAAATGTACCCCTAGTAGAGATAGTTGGACCAAAACATAAGTGAATGTTACGAGATAATGAGTTGAGCCACAAAAGAGAGGTCATAAGGTGAATTGTGATTATTGTTTATGGCGATTAGTGTATGTCCATGTAGTTAAGAGGTGCCCAAATATGTATTCTAGGTATTGTAGACGGGAGCCAAGGATGGCACGGTCAAGGCCTGCATATTTTATGTACTTGGCGTTATTATCGGATCTGAGTGATAATCGTAGTTTTTGCATGATTTGAGATGTAGCACCATGTTGATAATAGATGCAACGATGTAGGGATTAAAGTGTATATCCTTTATATGACTTGTTAAAGTCACTATCTATTTTCGATTTCCATCACTTATGTGACAATGGGGTTTTGTGCCATCTAGATTTGGAGTTAACCTATATTGGAGTATTATGGTTCAGTTTAGGCTAGGGTGTGGGAGAGTATGCAAACCCACCACTCGACGAGGATAAATTATTATGTGTACCTACTGTTACGCAGCTTGAGGCTTGAAGTGATGTTACATAGTTTTAGGGGTACATAGCTCGATGTTTGCAGCTATTGTGTGGATATATGGGCCTAGGGTATGCCTATTTCAATGTTGTTATATATGGTTAATTAGGTAAAGTGAGCACCTATGGTATGTGGAGGTTCTAGACTAGCTATTGATGCAGTTCTTTAATTACGAATATAATGAAGTGGGCGATTCGTAATATCTATATGTTGTATGATGGTACATTTTGTTTGGGCATGGATAATTTTTTTATTGTTATATATTTATGTGTTTATTGATTGCTGATGCAATCCCATGGTTATGGTTTAAGTATTCACTAGGATATGTCCTTAGGGGTGAGTGGCGCCATCCCATATGGATGTGAATATGCGATTTGCTGAATATGATTGGATTATATGTGTGTTCCCCCTATATTTTTATAGTTTTGGACCTCTGAGCGCCCTCTTATGTTATGTTATTAATTATTAGTTATAGTAGGGCTCTAATGGTTAATGGGTTCGGTAAGCTCCCTACGCACTTTGTTAAGTTATCCCTAGGAAATGATAACTCCCTACTATGGTTTCACGGAGTTAGTATGCTTATGATTATTTTGACATATGTCATAAGTATGCCTATTAGATGTGAATATTGATTTCAGGGTACTTAGATGAGTTTATATGCTAGTGGTTGCATACCTTGTGAGTTGGCTATGTGGTTAGTTAGCCAACGATGGATTTCTCTTAGTGTATGAGGCTACGCATGATGGGAAGAATTTATAATGTGACTAATTGAGATATTATTTATAATTATATGGATAGGGATTGCCTCGATTACATGAAGTGGTGTATGGTCACATGTGGTGTTAGCACAATGACATTTTAGGGTGACTAGTAGGCCCTTATTAGACTGGTTAGATGTTCGAATATTAATGAGTGGTTGAAACACTCTATTGGGTTTAGGATGGGAATAATATGTTGTACTGGATATTTGGGAAAACTGTGATTTTGTTAATGGTGTTGGATCGATTCATCTAGGGAGTTTAGGTATCACTCTGAGAATGGGTGAGCCTTTTTTGGAAATAATCACAGTAGGGATTTACCTCATGATGGATATTCGGTTTGTGTGAATATTATATTATTACATGTTAAGGCTTGGGTCAACGTATCTTAATAACCAACTAAGATAGGTAGAAGTGTATCAAGAGGACTCCTTGTTTGAATTTTACTTGCGAGACGCCCCACACACGAAAAATTAGTAAGGGTCAGGATTTGAGAGACGATTGGGCACTAGGACATTTGATTTATTACTTTATGCGTCACTTATGCGGAGGAATATAGTATCGCGCATCGAGATATACCAATACTTTGGTCCAACAGAGCTAATAAATGTTCAACATCGAGGGCACAGCGTAACCTTCGCACCACTCGTAACATAAGTGGGGCAGTCTCAGGAAGAGTCGAGTAACGAGTAGTAGTGTATTAGAATATTTCTTTACTTTATGATTTTACATTATATATATATAGTTAAGTTGTGTGTGTGTGTGTATATATATGATATACACATGTGATACTTATAGGGTCTATGCCGTGGTATTTGGTGTATGAACGCTCTAGTCATGGCATACTATAATAAGAATATGTGAGAATTATTTTCTTTATATCGTGATGATATGGGTACGGACTAGTTCTATATAACCCTCTGGTGTTTGTGCAGTTTATGTTGTGATGTTATGCTTTGGTGAATTACGAGGACATAATTATTATATTAATGGGGAAGAATGTTGGGTCTTGGGCCAACATCTATTAATAACCAACTAATCTAAGTAGTAATTTATTAGGAGGGCTCATGTTTGAATATCTCTTGCGAGATTTCATGTGCATGAAACTTATTAAGGGCCAGGAGCTAAGAGACGGTTGTGTGCTAGGAAATTTGGTTTATTACTTTGTGAATAACTTATGTGGAGAAATATAGTATTGAGAAGTGAGATATTCCAATACTTCGGACTAACAGGGCCAACAAATTTTCAACATCGAGAGCACTAAGGAATGTTCTCACCACTAGTAGCATAGATGGGGCAATATCAAGAAGAGTCGAGTCACAAGTGGTAGGGTATTAGGACATGCCTTTACTTTATGATTAGACTTTGTATATATGTAGTTGAGTTTTGTATATATATATGTGATACTTGTGGGGTGTGTACACATGGTATTAAGTGTATGAGCGGCCCAGCCATGGAATACTATAATAAGCACATGTGAGCCTTATTTTCTTTATATCAAAGTGATATGGGTATGGGCTAATTGTATATAAGCATGTAGAGTTTATGCGGTTTACATTGTGACATTACGCTTTAGCGAATTCTGACGACGCAATTCTTGTATTAGTGGGGAAGTATGTTGATTCCTGGGCTAATGAATCTTAATAATTGACTAGGCTAGGTAGTAGTGTATCAGGAGGGTTCCATGTTTGGATTTCTCTTGCAAGACCCCTTATGCACAAAACTTAGTAAGGGTCAGGAGTTGAGAGATGGTTGGGCACTAGGACATTTGATTTATTACTTTGTGTGTCACTTATGTGGAGAAATATAGTATCGAGTAGCGATATATTATAATGCTTTGCGCCAGCAAAGCCAATGAATATTCAACATCGAGATCACTGAGGAACGTTCGCACCACCAGTAACATAGTTGGGGAAATCTCAGGAAGAGTTTAGTCGTGAGTGGTACGGTATTAGGTTTACTTTATGATTACAAATTGTATATATAGTTGAGTTTTATGTGTGTATATATATGATATACGTATGTGATACTTTTTGGGTGTGTACACATGGTATTGGGTGTTTGGACACCCCAGTCATGGCCTACTATAGTAAGCATACGTGAGGCTTATTTTCTTTATATTATGGTGATATGGGTATGGAATAGTTATGTATAAGACTATGGTGTTTGTACGGTTTACATTGCGACGTTATGCTTTGGCAAATTCCGAGGACAGAATTCCTGTATTAGTGAGAAAGAATGTGATGCCCAGTATTTTCATGTCTTATTTATTAATTGAAAAATAAATTAATAGACGGGGTTTACTCATTGTTTGTGTGATTTGTTAGTAATAAATTTCATAATTTAGATGATTAAAATTTTCATGTGATGTGATTTTGTACTATGTGTTTGAAATAACCAATTGGCGATATTAATTATATGATAATTGACATTCTGTTATGCATATAATAATTAAGTGTGTATTTTATTTATGTCGTGATGTATTACTGTTTCGATTGGACTCTAAAGTATCACGGAGGCCCAGATATGTGTTTTTAGTGGTTTGGGTTAGGCCTATGGGGTAGGTATAGCTTTAGGCTAAATTTTGTACTAGTTTGGATAGTGTTTTGAGCTCATTTGGAGGTCCAAAATTAGGCCTAGTAGTGACCTACGAGTTTAAGAAATTTTAAAGGGAGTTAACCCTCATTAGTTGAATATATTACACACAAAACACAAACCCTAGTTGCCCTAGAGATTTGGAAGAATTTGGGAAGATATTTGAGGAGGAAGAACAAGGGATCAAGCAAAGGAATCACTTGTTCATACATTTCAGGCAAGAAATATCTTGCTTTATCATTGTATAATCTATAACTTATGTATTCCTTCATTGTCATGTATTTTGATTTGGTATTTAGAAGCATGTTTACAGATTTAAAATGTTATCATAATAATGTTTGTATTGGGTTTAATCAGGTTGCTGAATTGAACCATTGTTGGGATTATAATCTAACTTATAATTGGGAATCTTGTTGGAAACCTTAAATTGGATCGTTTTGATGTATAATTATGTGATTAGAACTAATGTTTAAGATAAATATTCATATGTGAGTCAAGTCCCTATGTTAATTTGATGACTGAATCTGAAATCGTATGTGAAATCGACTCCATTATATGTAAGATATGAACTAGGGTTTAATTTTGCGAATTTAAAAGATTAAATATTTAATTGATTTTTTAAGATCAAAAAATTTTGTGGAAATTGTTTGGGATCATGAATCCATAATTAGATTTGAGTATAGTGATGTTTTGATGGTTAGTTGAAAGCTTGGTGAACAATAATGGAGTTTTATTTGAAAACTTGTAATTTTTGGGAAGAAGAGACGATTTGTGCCTATCTCGTTCGAAGGGGATTGGTGTCTCGTTCAAATGATAAAGGGGGTTTCATTAAAACAATCTTATGGTCCCATTCGAACAAGTTTATGTTGTCAATGGCATTTGGGGTAGTAAAAAGGATGGTTTAGTTTTCTTTGGCATAATTATGTTGGGTAATTCTTATTCTTTAACATAGTAGTTTAATATGAAGTTTAAACTAGAATATAACATGATGAGATTTTAATGTACGTTTAAGAATTATAAACCTTTAGTTAATTAGTGCAATCCAACGTTTGGGGATTAGGATAGTTCGAGTACAGTTGAGAGTAAGTGTATCCAATTTTGTTGTTGATACAATGTTTGTTGTAAGGTTGGAGATTCTGGAATCTATCGATCGGGGTTTTGGATTAGAGTGGTTATGATCGTGTACCGCACTCTTGGATGGTGACACGGGACTTTGTGGAGGTCTATGTGTTATGATCATATGTTCAGGATGGACACCACCTCATGATGTGAGTGAAAAACCCTCACTATGCTATTTTAACAACTGTTAAAAATGTTTAATGAGTTCCAAACTACTTTTTGGAGAAACTCTTGTAAAAATTTTAATTAGTACACAAGGTGTGTCAAAAATAATTTGGTTGAACAAATTTCTCAAGAATCTTGGACATAGGTTTTTAGTTTAATCCTAAGTCTATGAAGCATATTGTAATAATGGAAAACTAAAAAGCACACACATAAGACATGTATTTTTTACGTGGTAAAATCCCAAATTAAGGAAAACATCCACGGTGACCTCTACGCCACAAAATAAAAATTCACAATAATAAAATAATAGATACAAGATTACAAACACCTAAAAATGCATTCAAGATACTAAGCTGAGATAAGAAATATACCGACACGAGCTTTCCTCTCAAGGTATTTTTGATATGTCTTTAATCTTCCTAGCAGTTTCCTTGCCTTCTACCTTGCTCCTTGTTCCCAGTGGCTCAAACAATACAAAATCTCTCAAATGAACCACACTTTAACTATGTGTTCGTGTTCGTGTGAGAGTGTAGTGATATGATTATAACTACATGAAATATGCATCTCACACCTCTCAATATATTTATAGAAATAAATCATAATGAATTACACATAATCTATATGAAATGCAGAGAGTTCAAATTTCTTTAAAAATCAAACTTCAAAATAATTTCAGATCTGAAAAACCTCTCTGAAAAATAGATCAAGGGTTTCAAAACTTATTTATGTACGAACTAATTTCACAAACTGTGAAACTTAAATTTTTGAAACATAATTTTCATATCTGAGATATATACAATATTTATAGTCGCTTTTTTAAGAAACTTGAAAAATAAGAGTGGATCTAAGAAAATATATAGATATAACACAAGATCCAATAGATGAGAGTAACAGAAACCCTAATGCACTATGTGTATGCATCTTTTAGTAAATCTCATAATTTTTAAAACGAAATGTAAGATCCACAACGAGATTAGGTTCCTAAGAGATATTAAGATTGAAGAGATTCTTCAAACATACGAAGCCACACACCATAACCCAAGAAAACCTAGAATCTCTAACTCTTGAGAATGGAGGTTTTCTGGTTAAGTAGAATGAAGAAACAGGTGTTTGGTTTTGTGAGAAAACCTAAGGGTTTATATTTGAAAGACTCTTTCTATCTATCTCTCTCTAACCTTTCTCTTTTCTCTCTCTACTATCTCTTTTCTCTTTTTTCTCTCAAACAGAAGAACTATCCAAAGTTCCCAAATGGTTAACCAAGGGGTCTTATTTATACTAAGCTTAGAACATTATGGACTATCGAATGGATTTGAATGGCTGAAATTAAAAAGTCCATTCGAATTCTAATTTAACAGTATTAAATGGACCGCACAACCGCTTCCTCTTATTAGTCAATTCAAACCTCACTAGGATTGCCTCAAAAGACATGCAGAGACAGAAGATTAGATTTTATCTAACCGTTAACAAAGGATCTCAGAACTGTGAGAGACAACAAATAGAATAGGAACTAATCGGGGATCAACACATGGGAAAATATCAGACATTATAAAATGCGTGTTTTAGAGTTATAAATAATTGAAATTTCTACCCCAAAAGTTTTTTTCGATTTTGGATTGTACCCAGGCATATTTTTTAAGGAATAAAAGTAATTTGATTTTAACCCCGAACACTTTAAAAACAAGATTTTAAATATTTAAAATGTTAAAAAAAATTCTAAAAATATGTAGACACTTGTCCACCCACTTATACATATAAATGCATGATTTGTGTCCTGTAGTCTGCTCAGGCAACTAGAATACTTCCCTTTTTGGTAGATATGTTGTTCTAAATCATGATCAATTGTTGATGTAGCTTGTCAATACCTTGGAGAAGATTACTCAAAGAATCTAATCTATTTTGTTTCCATATCCAAACTAGTTGGAACTCCTATATGGTTTAGACTCGAGTAAGTCAACCATATAGTATGTTGTCAGTGAGATGTGTATGGTTCAATCCATCGGGAGAGATGATGGTCTTACTACATGTTAACACATTTACATCATGCGTTCAATCGACCTATGCTTCGTGATTAGATAGGTGGATGAACTGGTTCATCAGATTAGTTTTGGCATGGCACTACCCAATGGTGTGATTGCATAGTGATCCCCCATTCTCATTTATGTATGTACATTTTTAAGTACGTTAGGTGAGGGAATCCTAGGAGTTTATCGATAGTTACACAAGAAGGACCCCCGGAGGTAAATAACTTAGTGGGTTGATATGAGACTTATATACGTGTATATGATATTAGTTCGGTAATGGATAGTTTGATTAAAGCCATGTGCCACATTTATGTATGTTTTTATGAGATTGTGTGTGTCTTATTATACGAGTGACATGAGTGGGGGTTGGTCAGGATCGTATTATGCACATACGTTACAGTTCAGTGGCGAAAATGTTTAATTAAAAGACATTAAAGCAAAAGAAATGTAACATTATGAGATCGTGAGTATTTATATATGGGTATTGGGTTATATTTTATATATGGGTAGTCAGTTTCATTCCATGTTAGTATTTCATTATGTGATAGTACTTGCTAGTCTAGTGATAGAAACTTCTAAGTATTTATTATACCTTGGGTTGGGACATTTTTGTAGTATTTCACATATGATGAGGGGTGAAGTATTTCTTGGATGCGAGTATTGACGAGATGTCATGTTTACGTAATTGAGTTGCACCATTATTACTGTTTTGATATTTTAAGTTATTCCATGCAACTTTAGGCGTTGACCCAAATTTGTAAACCCTTTTTCCTCCCCATGTATTATTATTGCAAGGGGTTGAAGCTTCAGTTATCATCCTTAGAGTAGGAATGCTATTTCATTTCAGTAGTCACTTGTATTCAAATGTTTTGATCAAAGGTGGTTACAGTTGTATCTTTTATTTCAGTTGAGACATTTGTATAAAAGAGATTTATATAGTAGATTTAGATTTATTAGAGTTTCAGTTTTATCTTAATTCAGTTTTTCTTATTGGCATCCTTTTATTGAGCTTTATGTTATGGATGGTTTTATTTACTGTCACTATTTATTTAATTCGTTTATGCTGAGAATGATATAAATTATTTAGCACTCCTTGTATTTGGGGTTCATCCTGATCAACTGGATATGGAAAATAGGGATTTTACATTCTTCTTTTTCATGTACTCATAGATAACCCATGGTTTTATTTTTTACATATAATTTTTCATTTTTATCGATTTATCGTTTATAATTAGTCTACCAATCTTCGTGACTTGTCTCAAAACATGAAATGTAATTGAAGTAATAAACAAGACATTAATAAAAGGCCAAAAAATAAAAAATCGGGTTATTGATATAAATAATAAACCCTAAAGTACAAAATAAATTTAACATAAAGTGCATCACCATAAAATAACAGCCTCCCATGCATCTTCCCCCAACGGTTTAGATCAACAACCCCAACAATAGCCTCCATCACATCCTCTACCAAGAACCATTCAATATAAGGTTCATGTGATGCATAATTTAGTCTAACAAGAAGTATGACTTCATACGCACTATAGTAAGTGAAAATAAGACCTCTTCCCACATTATACCAGTCCTCCCCAAACACTTCATTCCATAACCTACTGAACAGGTCATTGTTGACATGACCATGTATTGTGTCCCATGTAAGGAATGTCCTAAACTCTATTGGGAAAGAGGTGACCCCTACCACATATATCGTATGGATAACTGATATCAAATGTGAAGATAATAGGTTCTTGGTTTTTTATGAATGTTGTTCAAAACATAAGTGATATTTTTCTTTAAGGGATAAGATTAATTAAAGTCAGGGGACCTAAGTTACATGGCCAAACACGTAGAGAATTGTAGAGGGAATGGATATGGAGCAATCGGCTTGCAATAGTTTAAACATGATCAAATCTGATAGGGTCTTTATAGATATAGATATGTACGAAGTAGCCTACAAGTGTGGGACATTAAGTCTATAAATAGGGGCAATCTAGCTCACATTAAAGGGTAATTATAACTAGCATGCAAAAGCCCAAACTCTCAAATAAAAACACTAGCACTCTGGTTATTTCCATCCCCTTCTCTAATAAAAAATACTCTCCCTTTACCCCCATTGACGTAGGTCGATCTTGCGGATGAACAATGTAAATAGTTCTCTCCCTTCCTTTTTCTGTATTCACAACACTTTTGGGGCATTCCTGTAATCCCAATAATTATTGTGGGAATAATAGCTTACAATTTGGTTCCGTCTATGGGAAACGAAGCTCCCACCACTATCAAAGTTAGGAAAGCTCAAACATTTACCATGCGTGCAGATCAATCTCACCCCACTCAAGAAAAAAGTCACTTGTAGTCTAAAATACATATCATAAGGAGGTAACAAACTCTTGTCCAAATGCCTCCTCTCCAACAACTGTCAAAATCCAGGGGACATTAGTCAGCTAGATCTGGACCTAGTCGATAGTATCGAATGCCACCAATTGACCGAGCAGAAGGGAAAGTTATCCCCCGCTTGGCTAGTATCTATGAGGATAAATTAAGCAATCATGACTAGGAGATCTCATGTTTGAGGCGACAACTATCCCAATAGTCAGAGGGTGATACCTCAAACTCGTGTATTCAACATCACAATAAGAGGAAACCTAGGCAGTCATCCCAATAATCTGAGGGTAATAGCTCGAATTCACATACTCGGCATCACCATAGGAAGGGATCTTGCTCCCTAGGAAATCAACCCGACATGTCTTCTCGTTCAAGGATTCCCTATGATTCATCGTTATTGCCAACATGATCATTCTACTGAGAGGAATTCCATCAACTATAGGCATCATCAACCTCGTCACATGGAATTGGCCAAAAGTGGTAGGCCAACTCGCTTTTAACCACAGCTGAACCAAGTAAATACGGATGAATTGAGAGGACTCAACGTAGGGAACTGAAAGGAAGGGCGAACCTAAATCTTACCACGACACCCAAGGACCTAGACAGGAAAGAGCTAGGGCATGGTGAAACCTCACCATTAACTAAGAAAATATAATCCTTCAAACCTCCAAAGAAATTCTCCATGCTAAAAGTCACAACGTATAAAGGAAAGATGGACCCAACACATCATATCAGGCACTAACGACAAACCATATCCCTTTGGAGCCATCACAATGCTTTGATATGCAGGGTATTCCCATTAACCCTGGGTGAGATTGGCTTAAAGTGGTTTGAGAAACTATCCCGAAGGTCAATCTCCACCTTTAGTGAGCTTGCCGAGTAGTTTGTAACCCGATTTATCACAAGAAAAAAGGTGACCAAGGAGATAGATTCCCTAATCTCTCTAAAAAAGAAGAAGGGATAAGCTCTCAGCAAGTACGCAGAGAGGTAATGGGAGATACACAATGAAATTAATGATTGTAATGAATAGCTGGCGATCACTTCCTTCAAGTTCTATTTAGAATGGTCAGATGATCTTTACTAGTACTTGACAAAGAAGCCAACTTCTTCGATGGACAAGCTTATGTCCCGTATTGAGAAATATGCCAAGGTAAAAGACGAACTATTAAATGTAGCCTCCCAAGCCTACCAAAAGAACAACGAGCTGAAGAAATCTTCCAAAGGGGGAAACGAGCTATCATCGACCACGAAGGGATCCAAGAATGATGCCTCCAAAA
The DNA here is from genome assembly GCA_949130495.1 of Sambucus nigra. NCBI lineage: Eukaryota > Viridiplantae > Streptophyta > Magnoliopsida > Dipsacales > Adoxaceae > Sambucus > Sambucus nigra. The sequence continues at coordinate 123,179,637 of OX422218.1, read as the reverse complement.
GTCATTATAGGCCTCAAGCCAGCGAGAGTAGATACAAGATATTAGAAATAATAAGGAGACAATATTTAGGCTCTTTCATCAGATCAAAGACAAGCCTTTCTTCAAAAGGCATCATAAGATGGTCACCGACCCAAGTTCTTGGGATGACAGTCTCATATGCAGCTACCACCGGGACCATGGGCACCTCACGAAAGACTGCAAGATGTACAAAAAACACCTGGAGGAACTTTTCCAAGTAGGGAAGCTCAAGGAGTACATCAATGCATTAAGACCAAAGGCAATGACCAAGATCAACGTAGTCCAAAAAGTCCACTAGTAGGATTGGTCACCACCATCCACGTCTACACTGACCTAACCCATCACATTAGCAAGAAGCTAAGGGAGAAGGTGAGGGTAATATCCAGCATTCAATAAGCATTCCAAGTGGACCCAACTAAACCAGTCCTAGTCAAGAGGGAAAGAAAAGACCTCGATATAGATCGAACTACTATGTTCACCGACGATGATCTAATCCCCATGAACCTGCCCTACAAAGATTACCTAGCGCTCACTCTGCGAATTGTAAACTCTGACGTGAGAAAGGTACTGATAGACCAAGGAATATACTCCAAGATCATGTAATAACAGTGCTCTACAAGCTTGGCTACCGCGTCAAGGATCTTGATACTAACATCGTCTCATGAACGACTCCAATGGAGATGTAGAGTCACCTTTGAGGAAAATCAAGATTCCAGTCAAGATCATCCAAGCTAATAAAGAGGTTGAGTTCCATGTAATCTAGTCATAATAACCATACAATACCATTCTAGGCAAGGGGTGGTTGCAAGACATGATGGTCGTTCCCTCATCACTTCATCATAAACTCAAGTTTATGAATGACTAAGGGGTGAAAAATATCAGGGGAGATCAAGCAGCGACATGAAGCTATTTTGTTTCAACAATTAAGATAAAGAAATCTCAGTCCAAGAACAATCAAATCGAAGACGATTCTGAGGACAATCAACCCAAGTTTCAATTAAGGGTGTGCACGAAATCGATGGACTGAATGAACCATAAAAATCGAATCGGACCGGAACCACTTTTGTGGGTTTTTTTTAATTCGATATTATAATATAAAGGACTACATTATTCGGTTCGATCTTGATCCTGGGTCGTAAAAAGAGGATTTGGACAGGACCGAACCGCTTTTATTATATATATAATTTATTAACTCACGCACATCGCATACCCATAACCCATTACATAACAACATAAGATAACCTAATCTAATTCTTATTTTCCATTTTCTCTCTCTCTACAAACTACGATCGATGATTGGCTGCCTTTCCTCATCTGGTCTCACTCTCCTCAGGTGCATAATCGACCCGTCAATGACTCAGTTCCCTTATCTCATCTCTCTCCTCCAGCTCCGGTAGAGGAAACCCATTCATTCTCGTCAGTCACGGTCTCACAAATAGGTCAATCAGGTCACTCTCCTCATCTTCCGCCTCCAGCTCCGGTAGAGTCAAACCATGTATATATGGTTTGGATTTTTAGATCTACTATTCCAAATGCTAGAAATACTTGTGTATATTTGTGGGTTTTTGGATCTACTAATTTTTATGTTTGTTATATGTGTATAACAAGTTGATGATGTGTAGATGGTTTTGTTTCGATATTTTTTTTAGGATTTTAAATGCATTTGACTTGTTAATATATGACCCCAATAGTTTAAATTCAAATTACAAGAAAATAGTCCAGCATTTGTGGGTTTTGTGTTTGTTCCAAAGAGTGTATTGTAATTTGTAACAATTGTTTGTGGGTTTTGTAGTAACAGATATAGTGTACTTACAAACAGATTATTTATGAATCGCGTACCTATTTTTGAATACCTGTTTGTGTAATTACATTATACTTGTTTGTGTTTGTGTTTATGGAATAACAGGAGGACCAAATACCTGTTTATGGGAACCACACTCACAATTCAAAAACAAATTCAATATAATGTAATTATACCTATTTGTGGGAACCACACTCACAATTTAAGGTATCATTTTTTTATGATTTTGAATCTGTTTTTTTAATTACATTATTGTTTATGGACTTAATAGGACCGAGACCGAACAGGGACCACTTGAAAATCGATAAGGATCGAGATCAATTATTCCGGTCTGATCATGGTCCATAATTTTTTAGAACCTATTAATGCGATTCGGTCCCAAAAATACCTCAAAATTGGACTAAACCGAACTGTGAACACCCCTAGTTTCAATGAAAGGGAGTTTGTCCAAGGGTCAAAGAAACTCGATTTTCCCCTGACGAACACGTGTTAGAGGAGCTAGTTTTCTTTCATTTAGATGCCTCACAGCTAGAGAAAATCTTCCTCGTTGTATCGGATCTGCCCAAAGATGAAGCTGAATAACTTTTCTGATTCTTTAGAGAAAAGGTTGACATTTTTGCTTAGAAACCTTAAGATCTCCTGGGAATAGACCCAGAGATCGCTTAACACCAATTGCATGTGGAGCTAAGGATCAAGACAATCAAACAAAAACCTAGGAAGTCGGCACTAGAAAAGGTAAGGGCAGTAGATCTTAGGTTGATAACCTACTCCAGGATGGCTCCGTTAGAGAAGTATAATTTCCAGAGTGGGTCTTGAACACCGTTGTTGTTAATAAGAGAAATGGAAAATTGAGCGTCTATGTTGATTTCATCGACCTCAATAAACACTGCCCAAAGGATAGTTTTTCAATGCCCCGAATAGATCGGTTGGTAGATTCCACAGCCAGGCACCAAAAAATGAGCTTCATGGATGCGTACTCCGGCTACCACCAGATACCCATGTTCAGCCCTCATTAAGATAAAACGTCATTCATCGTAACCTTAGGGCTTAGTGCTATAGGGTAATGACCTTAGGCCTGAAGAATGCGGGGGCAACATATAAGGGACTGGTGACCAAGATGTTCAAGAAACTAATAGACTCTATTATGGAGGTTTATATAGAAGATATGCTCATCAAGAGGAGGTATTTGACTGATCATTTGAAAGACCTTGCGAAGACTTTCAACATCCTTAGTGAGTACACGATGAATCTTAACACATCTAAATATGTGTTCAGTGTCAACTCTGATAAGGTTCTGGGATACCTGGTTACTCATAAAGGCATCGAGGTAAATCCATATAGATTAAAGATCTCCAGGACATTAGAAGGCCGACCACCATCAGAGATATCCAGGTTATCATTATAATGATGGGGGCCCTTAATCGGTTCATTTCAAGATCCTCTAACAAGTGCTGACCCTTTTTCCAAGCCTGTAAGAAGATAAGCCCGACAGTCTGGATAGAAGAATGTGATCAAGTCCTAAAAGGGATTTGGTGGTACTTGGGGTATCCTCCCTTTTAATCAAATCCCAAATATGGGGAACACTTGTATCTCTACTTGGTCGTTTCAAATCATGCAACTAGTGTGGCACTGATTTGTCGACACAAAAGGGAGCGAAATTCAATCTACTATATAAGCCACACTCTTCTTAGAGTAGAAAAGAGATACATCCCCATAGAAAATATGGTTATGGCACTGGTGACCATCGCAAGGAAGCCAAGGCATTACTTTGATGCCCACACTATAGTCATCTTGACTACCTATCCTTTAAAGGATGCCATAAGAAAGGCCGAGCTCTCTAATAGAATGACCAAGTGGTCATTTGAATTGGCCCAATTCGACATCAGGTATGAACCCAGAACATTAATAAAAGGTAAAGTCTTAGCAGATTTCATGGTAGAATTCTTAGCTTTCCAAGAAAAGAGCAGTCACCGCCCATCTTGGAAGCATTGCTAGTCATCGAGAATGAGCAGCGGGGGAAACGCTTGTGGATGGATCATCAAATGAGAAAGGCATAGGATTTTGGATAGTCTTCCTAGCCCCTACAAGGAGGCCTGATAGAGAAATCTATAATATTAGCATCCAAAGGTTCAAACAACGAAGCTGAGTATGAAGATGTAATGCACGGTTTGTAAAGGGCGATCAACATGGGTTCTCACCACATCACTTTATTTTATGATTCGAAGCTAATCGCAAACCAACTCAATGGAGAATATGAAACAAGAGATCCCGGGATAACATCCTATAGAAATAAGGCCATAAGAGTACTCCAAAAGTTCAAGTCGATTCAGTGGAGCAGTTGCCATAGAACGAAAAACATCCATGAGGATGCCTTAGCTACTTTATCCTCTGCCATTAAAGCAGGCCTAAAAAGAACAATTGAGGTGGAACATGTGGACTGTCCAAGCATTGAATAAGCAACGAGCGACCTTAGTATCCTTAAAGCATAATTGTCGCTTCATGAGTGGATCCTATCATCTCTTTTTTTAAATCCAGTGAGCTACCCCTAGATGACAAGGAAGCATACAAGTTGAAGACTAGATCAACCAAATTCTGCCTCAGATCGAACGAAAAACTCTACCAAAGGTCATTTACATGCCAACTATCAAAATGCATCCACCTAGAACAACTCGAAGGGATTTTAAAGGAGATGCGTGAAGGAAGTTATGGATCACACATAAGTGGGAGATATCTCTCTTACATAGCAATCTCTCGAGGGTACTAATGGTCATATATGTAGAAGGATTCAGCACAGTTCGCCAGAAAATACACAAAGTGCCAAATGTTCTCTCCAATGATCAAATGGCCTGGTGAAGATCTCAGTCCTCTCACAAGTCCATGGACGTTCCCCCAATGGGGCATGGATATTGTAGGACCACTACTATTTGCACCTAGAAATCAGAGGTATTTGATAACGATGACCAACTACTTTACCAAATGGCTTTCAAGCTGAACCTCTCACCCATATTAAAGAGACGGATGCTAGGAGATTCATCTATAGAAACATTGTCACAAGATTCGGTATTCTAAGAGCACTAGTAACAGACAATGGAACCTAGGTTGACAGCTATCAATTTTAAGTAGCAAAAATTGGCAAAGCAACATTATAAGAAAGTCAAACTCAAAGAATTCCAAGTTAGTGAATTAGTACTTCTAAAGTTGCTACCTTCCGTAAAGAAACCATTAGATGGAAAGATGACATCGAACTAGCAGGGACCTTACCACATAGCTTCTAAAGGAGGTGGGGATATGTATCATTTAAAGAAATAGATGGGAGGGTAGTCCCAGGGTCATGGAATGCCATGAACCTTAGAAGATTCTATCATTACACGATCAGTCGGTCGAACTCTTCTATTTATGCACAATAAAATTTTCATTTAATTATCTTAAATTGTATAAAATACCGTAGCTAAAAAACAAAAAACCACTTGTCTAAGTGGTACGCTAGGGGAAAGGTCAGTCAAAACCACTATGAGGAGTGGTACGATCTAAATTAAATTGGAATAAAGAGGGAAAAAACCCACTTGTATAAATGTTAAGATCCGAGAAAGGTCGGTTAAAACCTACTCTTAGGAGTGGAATGATCTAAATTAGAATAGCCTAGAAGAGGAAAAAAATCCACTTGTATAAGTAGTATGATCTAGGAATGGTCGGTTAAAACCCACTAAACCCTCTTGTGTAAGTGGTAAAATATGGAAAAGGTCGGTTAAAGACCACTATTATGAGAGGTATGATAAAAAATAGATCGACTTAGAAAAGGCAAAAAACCTATTTGTACAAGTGGTAAGACCTCGGAAGGGTCAATTAAAACCCATTAATGGTACGACTTAAAGCAAATTGACCTAAGAAAAATCTAGAACCTTTCAATTGATGACTTAAAATGATTAGCCAACTGCTGTACTGGTTAAAAATTACTTGACGTCAATTAAGATAGTTACTTAAAAAGACTTTAACCAACTGTTTTATTAGTTAAGAATTACTTAAGGTTAATAAAGTTGATTGTTCCAAATGACTTCGACCAACTTCTTTATTGGTTAAAAAGTTACCTAAAGTTTGACTTGGCCAGTTAACTAAAATGTCTTTGGTTAACTACTCAATTTGCTAATGGATACTTAAGGTTGATTTAGTTGTTCGCCTATGATGGCATTGACCACATGTATTAAATGTTTCTTAATGATTAATTTAGTCACTTCACTTAGGGTGATTTGAGTAAATTAAACCGAAGAGTGCTTCGTCTTTAGTGATATATAAGTAAAGAAGTAGGAAAGAAAAATACAGCAGTAGAATAAGAAGACATTTTTCATTAATAATGAATAAAATACCACCAAGGGTCAACAAAAATACAGGGGAAAATGAAGAAAAATAAGAAAAAGGCCCTAAGCCTAGCTAGTCTTCCCAGAAGCTCCCTCGACAGGAAGATTGGTTGAGGATGGAAGATCAGTTGAGAATGGGAGATCGATGGAGGTGGGGTCGGGACGATGACTCCTCAGGAAAGACCGTCAAGGGGTTGACCAAGGGAGGGTACTCGTCGTAGAAAGGATCACACTCGCCGACATTACCCCTTTTAAGGCCTACTACCCATTCTTTGTTGATGGCAACTGACTCGTACTAGTCCATTTGAGCAACAATCTTCTGTATGGAGACATCATAGCCTTCGTCAAAGGCCTTGTCCAGGTCAACCTCCTTGGTTTTCTCTATATGGTCCCTCAGCTTGGAAAGAATAAGCTTCTCCAAGAGGGTGCATTGTTGGAAGACCATAAGCTTGGGAATCTTACTGTTAACTCGGTTGAATTCCATCACCTTATTATGTGCGTCTCCCTTCTCTTTGAGCTTCTTATTCAGATCATCCACTTAATGGGCCTGAGTTTTTATTTGGTCCTTGAGGGTGATGTTCTCCTTGTGAGCAGCTTCGAGTGATTTCCAGTAAGAGGAAGCTCGACTGGCTAGCTCCTACTGAACATGTAAGCTCTGCACCAATAAAAAGAGATGTATTAAATAAAACTTGTTAAAGAAAGAAACACAAGAAAAAAAAGAGATGAACAAACTTACCACCACACTATGGAGAAAGCCAAATTTGTGGAGCCTCTCCATAGTAAAGTTCTGCAACTCCGTCATATCAGACGGCAACATGGAAGCCTGAGAAATAAAAAAGTCCACCTCTAAGTCCCTATGGGCCGAATCGCTGTCCATCACAGGCTCCTTGCCCTTATAAAAGGTAGGCTCCCATGGGTGGTTTTGATTCACAGGGAGAGGTAGGGTCTTTGAACACTGCCATTAGTCGTCCTCGTTAATTATCATTGGTCGGCTGGGTGGAGGGGGTGTCTTAAAACCACCACCGATCAGAGTTTTGTCAGTCCTCTCATCACCAATCAAAGTTTTGTCATTCTTCTTCTTCTTGGCATGTTCGACCTCTTACCTTTGTCACTCAAGCAAAAGGGACTCCTCCCCTAAGGAGTCAAGTTTCCTCTTCCTCTAATCATCGCTAGAGAAAGTTTGACCGCCCTTATGGTTGGTAGCTGATTATTTCTTCAAGTTGTCTTTGAAAGCTTGTAGATTAATTGGATTCCTGGTTCGGTTGCTCATGTCATCTAAGGAGGATGGGATTGGTGGGAAAGTAAAGTCTTGGAAAGAAAAATCCTCCTTGGCTTCTACCTCCTCCCAAAGCCGATCTGACACACTCGTCTGGTAAGAAAAAAAGGGATCAAAGTCATCCAATAATGATTTAAAATAATCCTCCTCTCCCTTTCCTCCTCCTCTTACTTTCTTTCCTCTTCATCTGCCTCTTACTTTTCCTCCTTGCTCTCATTGGAATCAGATTCAGTGGAGATCACATAAGGAGTGGCAGTTGTTGCCTAGAAATAACTCAAGAGGGGGGGGGGGGTGAATTGAGTATTGCAGTGTTTTGATTATAATTTCAGCCTTAAAAACAAAATTAAAGTTGATTTTCGGATTATATTAATTTAATTAAATAAATCAAAAATTATTAAAACAAATCTTTAGATTGCTTGATTATATGACAAAAAAAATTGCAATAGAAATATCAACTGAATAAATTTTTTAATTTTAAAAAAATTATTAAATAGGAATCTGAAATAATTTAATAAATAAAGGAAATAAGTTAACAACACTTTTCAGCTTAAAAGAAAACTCAATAGCTCCTAAATAAACCAAGTTCCTGAAATTACTTTTTGACAAGAACAACAAATATTTTCAAGACAAATTAACAATGAATTTATTTAATCAAAATTCATTTTTAATTTTAAAGACTTATTTTTCAGCAGTTATGTTAACAGTTTTTAACAAAAAAGTCTACTTAAATATTAAGTTGCTAATTTTTAAGAGATAATAAAAATGATCACACACACAAGCAAATAAATAGCTGAAAAATAAATAATACTGGTTTTTAACATGGTTCGGCCAAATATGGCCTACGTCCACATGGCAAGAGATGCCTCCGTCTCCCGCGCTTCACTAATTTGATCCACTTCACGATGAAATCAAACCACAACTTGTAGAACAGCAGCAACAACAACTACAAAATGTTTTCGAAGAGAACAACCAACTTAAAATATTTACAAATGGAGTAGAAAGAGTAGATGAATTTTTACACTCTTGAAATGATACAAATTTAAGTTTGAGTGTCTTGAAATAACCCCAAACAAGTCAGCAATAAATCTTATTCTTGAATTATGTAGTGTTGCTGAGTTTGCAAAGATGAATATGACACTTGAGTTCGTAGAACTTTCTTCTTTCAAAAATTTTCAGTCAGCTTGTGAGATGTATTTTTTGTGTTGTGTAGCATCTGATTTCTTGAAGCTGATAAATATATCTTCTCAAAAAATATGATCGTTGGAGCCATCTGAATAAACTTGAGATTACCATTAATGAGAATTGATGGAGAGAGAGTGACCATATCTTCTTCTTAAATTTATGTAGAAGAGAAAAGGAAGAAAAATAGACCGATAGAGAGAGGGAGGTGTTGGTACCAAATGAGATATTCAATTAATCTAAATTCGTGTAGAGAGTTAAAGGATAGTAGACAACAAATAATGAATTCTCTGTTTGCCGAAACAGTGAAGTCTCCATCACTTGAATCAAGGACCATCTATGACATTTGTGGGGCCCAAGAAATGTATCTATCATTTCTCAAACTTGATACAACCGGACAAGTAAAAAAAATTATACACAACTTGACCAAGTTTTACAAAAGATGTTCACGGTTAGAAAAAGAATGAACAAAACAAGCTATGATATTTATGATATGTTAATATAAATAAAATGTTTGTTTATAAAAAGAATAAAAAAAAACGTTTAGCTATTTTTGGATAACAAAATGCAAAAAAAAAATAATAATATTAAATATTTTTATCACCTAATTCGTACAAACAAAATTCAACTTTCGTGTAAAAAAATTTGCACATATATGATGACAAAACCAACAAATGAGTTAAGATACAACTTGTCCAGCGCCATCATTTATTTTGTCATATGTGGGCCCAAGGATGGATACAAAATGTGACCCAAAATAGTGGCTTCATGATGCTTATGTGTGTAATAAAATTGTCTAGCATGAGTAGGTATATATATATATATATATATAAAAGATCATGAGTAACAAAAAAAATTTGGTGGAAAAAAAACTTACTGCCCTTTTAAAAAAGAACGGACGGGAGAAAAACAAATAGTCGTCTTATGCATAAAAATATAATTTTTATTTTGCTAACTTATATATATATTATTATTATTATATATAAAGTATAGGTATATAAATATATATATATATATATATATATTGATTCTGACATAAAAAATTTTGAAGACATATTTAGCAGAGGTAGGATGTAACATAGATAGAATGCATGTATGTATGTAAAACAGTAGGATATATTATCTTGTTGAAATGATGTCTCTGCAAAAACAAGACCCAATAGTGTTCAATCGTGGGGCCCATAGATAAATAATCACAAAAGCAAGGATAAACTTTTTGACAGGATTCAAATTATCTGTCCATGTCCATGTCCATGTCCATGTCCAAGAGGGAGTGTAAGAGATATAAAGGATCCGTCCATATGTGACAAATGAGTCACCCTGGGCAAACTGATATAGCAAATATATCATGCATAGATTTGAACAAAGATTGTCAAAGAAATGTGCAGATATTTTATATGTAAAAAAAATTATTTTAAAAAAATTTGTTAGCTGACATTAATGATATACCCATATATACCCTCGGCTAGGCTGAGGGTGTCCTCCACCAGACGAGGGCTCAGGCCCAGGATGAGTCCAATGACCACAGTACCGTTACAATCGTCTAAGATGACCCCTCATCCAGGATCAGACGACCCTTCAAGGGACTGAACCCTCATCATGGCCCAGACGACCCTTTAAGAGGACGACCCCTCATTATGGCCCAGACGACCCTTAAGAGGCCGACCCCTCATCATGGCCCAGATGACCCTTCAAGGGGCCAACCCCTCATCATGGCCCAAATGACCCTTCAAGGGGACGACCCCTCATCATGGCCCAGAAGACCCTATGAGGGGACGACAATACGAGGCCCACATCTAGCAGGACCCAACGTCAGCATCCACTTTAGCCTCGGTCTGGCATCCTAGGCCGAGGGTGATATCATCACAGTGTGTGATTTGGGAGACGCGTGGAACAGTGCGCGTGGGACTCATATAGCACGTGGTCTAGACTGTTATAACAATATCATCCCCTCACGTGAGGGAATATTATGTCAGCATTTATCACAAGGGGCACATCCAGGTGTCAGCAGGGGATTGGCGAGATCATCATTCACATGCACTATGCATGCTTGGGGGTACACTACTCCCCCCAAGCCCTATATATACTTGTCACCTACAACCCTGTAAAGGGAACAATAATTGTAACCCTAGCTAAAACTCTTCTTATACACATAGTAGAGAGAGAGTGAGATTATGTGCATTGTATCCAAGGCCATTAGTGCCCATATTTAGTGGATCACACACTCACAGTGGATGTAGGCCTAATTGGCTGAACCACTATACATCATTGTCTTATTTCTCTTATACCCATCCCCTTCTATACACTTATACACACATATCTCTATGGATGCCATTGCTATCACTGTTTTATCTCTCCACCTCTTATCTGGTGGTGCAAAATCTCAGCATCATCAATTAACATTAAAAAAAATTAACGAAAAATACTAAAAAATATTAATGATTTTTTTTCCGTACAGATTAAATAAGGAACAAAACTTTCGTATATAATCAAATAAGAAACAATTAAAAAAAGGTTCAAGGAGTATTTGACTTAGTCTTGTGGCTAAGGATGTTTCGTGTGGCCAAAAAAAAATCTCTTCCATTTGTTGAAAAAGACCAACAAGAGGAAGTAGATGTCAGACAAGTTGGTAGACTTTTTGATATGGAAAAAATCATGTTGGGAACACAGGATCTCCAAAGCTTCATATTTGACAAAAGAAAAAAAAACGCGATGACATCTTTTGTTAAAAAGATGTCTTCTGTAACTATACATAGCAAAAAAATGTTACTCAAATGTTATAATAATGAACAATTAAAAGGTTTAAAAATAAATTTTTAAAAAAATTAACAGAGAAAAATTTATAAAAAATAACGAACAAAAAAATTACAAAAATAAAAAAAAACGTTAAAATAGTATATATATATATATATATATATATATATATATATATATATATATATATATATATATATATATATATATATACTAGCACATGTAAGGTAAGTAGATAAAATAACACATGTAATATACTTACACATGTAAATGTTAAATAATATTCATATTGATAATAAATAGTTATTTGTTTGTTATCATCAAAAGAAATAAAAAATGATCACTAATAATAATTAAGTTAAATTAATACATGACTAATTAAATTTACATTTAACAGCAGGGGTACGATGTTCGTGGGTGATTGGTTCAATGACCTGGACGATTGGGATACTAACTAGAATGGCAGTGAAATTGGAGAGGGATTGACAAGTAAGCTGGTAATTAAGGAGGACGTGGGCCGCTCTCCAGTGGGGTGAACTCTTGTCGGGGTCGATCTTCTCCAAACTATATTTAGGTCTCTAAGACTTACTTGATAATTTTAAGGCTTACTGTTCAGGAATAGATCTGGAAGAAAAAAGTCATATGGGTTAGTAATAAGGAGAAATAAAAAAATAAAAAATAAATCGCCCACTCTGTGGCAGGAACCCCAAGCCCATAATAGCCTTCACCATAAATTTCCCTAGAAACCACAATGACATTTTTGTTAGTGTATTTTTAGGATTGGGGAAAATAAGTAACCAAATTATGGGCCGTATCCCTGTCCTGGAAATGGTAAAGTCCGGTTCCTGGGGAAGACCTCAGGTCATAACAATACCTAATCTCCTCAACACCAAGGCCGGTTCCGCAAATTTGGTTTATGCTTAGTATACCCATTACAATACGATAGAAACTACCGTTTGCTTGAGAAGGGATTATTTCTTAATAATGGAGCACCCTTACCATTAATGGGTGGAGGGGAAACCATACTCCCCTTAAGTATTACCACAATCAAGAAAGCCACTTACCCATGGGGAAGATAAAAAATGTTTTCCTTTTCAAGGGATACCCACAAGACAACGTTATCAGCAATTCCATATTAATCACGGAATTCATGAAAGTTGTTGGCTGAAGAAACTTTATACTTTCTAAAATGCCTGGACATAGCAGATGGAGAGAGTTAAGAAGATGAAGCAGAAAATGGATGGGGAACATTGGAGACAGAGAGAGGGTGGAAGTTTGGATTACCTTAGCAACTAGTAAAAGTTCCAAGGTATAAGGGTTGAAAACCCTTTCCAGAGAGGCATCTCCTCAAAGTCGTCACAACGCTTAGGAAAGCATGTCACGGGCTCACGTGCCATCTTTACTTTTAATGATGACGCTAGACACATAACCCGATGTTTAAAATACGTGCTCAAACTGCATCAACAATGATTGCTTCGTGCACCTCCTAAAAATAACCACGTAATAAATTATCACCAAATTTGATATACACGTGGCTAATAAACAAGCCAAGGAATTTGGCCAAACTCTCACGTAACAAATCAAAGTAAGGCCAATCAGTGTGTTCGATCGATCTCCCCCACCTTAGGGGAAAATGAAGGGATAATATTAATTAAATTCATGTGACCTGAGTCATGTCACCGAACATATGATGAATTGCAGAGGGAAGGATATGGAGTAATCGTCTTGCAATAGTATAGATATGATCAAATCTGACAGGATATTTATAGATAGGGATAAATACGAAATAGCTTATAAGGATGGGAAACTAAGTCTATATATAGTGGCAATCTATCTCACGTTAAAAGGAAATTATAACTAACACGCAATAGCCCGAACTCTCAGCTAGCAATACTAGCACTCATGTCATTGCCATCCCCCTTTTCTAATAAAAAGTAATCTTCCTTTACCCTTGTGGACATAGGTCGATCTCGCGGCTAGACCACATAAATAGTTATCTTCCTTCCATTTTATGCATTCACAACACTTTTGGGGAATTCCTGTAATTTTAATAATTATTGTGGGAAGAATCTCCTACACTTCTCATGTTTATAATCAGCAGTACAATGAATGCTATTTGAACAATCACATTACCAGTACAACCATATCATCAATGTCATAACATGGTATGACTTCACCTAGCACATAATGTACATGATTTGATATGATCAGCAACACACTCTTAAAGAGTTGTACACGAGATTCATAATCTTCAGAGAAATGTAGCATATCTCATTTTTCATGAAGTTGTCTTATCAAATCAGATTTAAAATTTCACTAGCTACGCCCCTTGGACCAGACACACGAACACTAAGTTTCTCTTTAATCTACATTGCATCAATATCAACTTTACACAATGACCTGATTAGACGATACTAGCTGACAAAATCAGGTGCATGCATATTTTTGTGACCAAATATTATGGACAAATTAGGGAATACAAATTTCACAACCCAAATTAAATATACTAACGATTATTAAGAATGAAAGCTCTTTGCAGGGTAATCCCCACTACCTTAACACAAAACCGTTAGAGGTTACATTGTACATTACCAATAGTGTCTTCCCTGATGCTTAACTCAACTAAATTTACCTTCACAATTACTACATAAATTAGGTTGTTTGTATTTGGTAACGTATGCTTAATGTTCTGTCCACGTGCGACATCCCGCCGATCTTCATCAAATACATCGACCCAAAATTTATTAAACAAATTGTTACTTACACTTCCCAGTATTCCATTATACTAAATAAATAGGTGCTCAAATGAAACTGGGATGTGATATATATTGCACAATTTCCAAATATATGTCTAAAATAGGTTCGTTCAGGGTTTCCTGGTGACAATAAAGCATACCAGGGTTGTCCAAGATTTCCCTTGATCTGGGCAATTCAGATAAGACTAGACTCACTTGGATCATTCATTAATAGTAATTGTGAACGTTAAATGAACCTACATGATCGTTGTACCAGAATTCGAGTGCCTATTATGTGGCACAACTCCTCAGGAAATGAGTTGATAAACTCTAGCAAAGAGGTATGATAACTTATTCCAGAATTTTATGCCCTCGGTTTTGTGAGATTATATTTTGACCACGACGATTATAATTTTTTATTTACTTGTGCACTGCATTTATATATCGTCTCATTACTATACACATGTGAACATTACAAAAGTCCAAAATAATCGACCATATATTGTATATAATAATCACAAAAATAAACCTATAATTATTTTGTTAAATTACAAAAGTCTACTAAATTATAGCAAGGAAATACAACACACCTAGAAAGAGAAAATATCATTCCATTTTTAGACATTATGATGGAGGTATAAGGCTCTCCCAAAATCATTGAACAAGTACAAATGTTCTCCACGAATATCCTTATAACTTGATACTTGTTCACACAACTTTTCCCATTCCTCGTCTTCTCTCAAAACTAGCATGAAGTTCGATGCATCCCAACCACATCCTTTGATGGTTATTTCTTTCTGATAATGGTCCAATTTGTAATTCAAGAAATACCAACGATGTTGAAAATCTTCAAAATGTCTAAAATGAGGACATAACCCTGTGGTATGCCTATAATTTCCATATATAGTATGTATAGCATTCAGTCGAACCATTTCAGTATGCCTCTCATACAGTCCATTCGTTAATTCTACCGGGAAAATAGTTGGCCATTGGGGGTGATACATTGTTATTACCAATTGATTAATTCAAAAGAAAGTTAAAGAGATTTGTTGGTAACCCTGTATGCAAAAAACATAAAATTTATAGGCAATAATTTGACATGTCATGTTGTCATGTCGGGGATGGGTCCTCATCTTTGGCTTATAGATTTATTAATGGCGCTAGAGGATAGCTTATGTGGTCTTGTAAAAAACCACTCAAACTTGTGTTGTCCAGTCAAAATAATTTCACCCATTTGTTTGAAAATCTATGCACTACTTAGTTGACATGG
The DNA here is from genome assembly GCA_949130495.1 of Sambucus nigra. Taxonomy (NCBI): domain Eukaryota; kingdom Viridiplantae; phylum Streptophyta; class Magnoliopsida; order Dipsacales; family Adoxaceae; genus Sambucus; species Sambucus nigra. The sequence goes on along the minus strand of OX422218.1, from coordinate 123,164,252 downwards.
GTTGTATTATCCAACACAGTACATATCACCACATGTTACTATTCTTCCCATGGAGTGACATTGTTTCCTTTTCAGAAAATCCATGATGGTGTGTAGTAACGAGGCATGTGCACATTGCATGTTGTCACATATGTAATGGGCCCTTATCTAGTTTTGGCCTGCAGATTTATTAATGAACCTAAAGGGTAGCTTGTGTGGTCTTATTAAATAACACCCAAACTTGTGTTGTCCAGTTAAAAATAATTTCATCCACTTGTCTAATAATTTACACACTCCCTACTTGACATAGTTTTTTTACCCCACACATAGTACATATAACCAAAATTTACTATTCATCCTATGGGGTGACACTATTTTCTTTTCTTTAGATAAACTATGTGGGATGTACTATATGAGAGTTATGCACATGGCATGTAGTCACATAGGTGATGGGTCCTAAATTAGTTTTGTCGTGTAGACTTATTAATGGCTCTAGAGGGTAGCTTGTATGATTTTTTCCAAAACTACTAAAAATTATGTTATCGAGTTAAATAATTTCATCAGCATGCCTAAAAATTTATGTACTCCTTAACTAAAATGGTTTGTATTTTCCAACACATATTACACACTTTTTCCTTTTCAGATAACCCATACACGAGACATATGCACATAACATCATGTCACGTAGGTGATAGGTCCTCAATTAGTCTTGGCATGAAAATTTATTAATTGCCTTATAGGGTAGCTTTTGGGGTCTTGTAAAAAACCAATCAAACTTGTGTTGTCCAATCAAAATAATTTTCACCCACTTGTGTGATAATTTATGCACTCATTGGATGACATGGTTTGTATTATCCAACATATTGTACATATCAGCAAATGTTTGTGTTCTTTCCATGGGGTGACATTGTTTCCTTTTTAGATAACCTATGTGGAATGTACTACATGAGACATATGCACATATCATGTTGTCATATGGTGATGGGTCCTCATCTCGTCTTGGTCTACGTATTTATTAGTGTCCCTAGAGGATATCTTGTGTGGTATTGTAAAAAATCACTCAAACTTGTGTTGTTCAGTCAAAATAATTACACCCATTTGTGTTCAAATTTATGCACTAATAAGTTGACATGGCTTTTTTTATCCAACACATAGTACACGAGATATTATGTTGTCCTGTCCACTAAATTTTTCCTTAACATTTATAATCTTTACAAAATATACATGATTGATTACTTAGTTGCAATTAATATTCAATAGCCAATTGTATTTTTTCCTCCACTAAAGATATATTTTTGGACTATCACTTTAATATTGTAATGTTTTAGTCATTCCAACAATTAAATACTTTGTGGTTTTTAAAGGAAGGAAAACCATGATTTACAAAAGTTGTGAAAATTACAAACACTCTTTCGACGAGTTACCAGATGAAATTATTGAATGCTTAAATAGTTATGAGGGTGATAAGAATGCATATGTGATGGACATAAATATATGGAGATGTCCTAGTATATCACTTAACCCATCTAAATACTATGTTCCTTCGGTGACCGATGTTCTTGGATTGTAAGAAACCGATTGTAAGTCGGGTAGCTCAATAGGCTAACATTTTTACTCAATATGTTTTATTTTTTTGTTTTTACAATCAATGTATCTTTCTTTTAACTTGTGATGCATGTTTACTTTAAACTAAGTTTAATATTACTCTGTTTACTTCATTGATGTCTTCGTATAATACATTATTAAAAAAATACATCAATAACATAGTGTAATTCTAAAATTTATTCCTTTTTTCATTCAATAAAGTTCAACCTTAGAAAAATTAGGCAAAGTAAAAGACAAAAGTACATCAATGGCAATCTTATAAATTAATTCCCTGGACCACACGCTTCATCGGCAGAAGAACAGTGACCCCGTTATTTTGGGTGATGTTTAAGTAATGGTCAGCTCGGCTAAGCATGCATATAGAAGCATATTTGATAATCAAAATGGCTCCGAGTACGATGTATTTCACATATTTGAAGTCTGAAGAAGATCTTACAGTGGATTAACCCACCGAGGGTACCCGTTGGATCCTTCAACTCAATGGTTTGGTCACTCAACCCATTTGGACGGAGTGACTCAAGTTTGTCTATAATATGTTTCAAGATATTTTTAAGTTATGATATATATCCTAAACAAATAGCTCAGATTTAGGAGATTATGTATCTCCGCAGGGTTGTGTGCTCGAACTCCATGTACCCGTAGTTCATCGCCATTATCTAAGGTTCTTTGGAAAAGTCATCGTCATATTCGATCTCGACGGGGAGTTCACGAATGAAGTCATGCGTAGGGGAGGGGTACCTATAGCTTTTCTGGCATCCCTCAGCGCATTTTGGACCTTATCTACAGGTTTAGTTATAATACGATCAAAAGGATCGTTTCTTCTTTTCGGTAATTGTTCAGTGTACTATTAAAAAGTATTATTTGTAGGTGGTGCTTTCTCCGAATTATTTATCTTCTTACTTGATGGTTCACCTAGGCTTATAAACGGATCGGGTCTGAATCTGGGGTGATCCAAATTAGTTTAGTAAGCGCTTAATCGGATCTGGATCGAGATCAAGTCTTGGTCGGATCTACAATATTGGATCCAAATTCGGATCAGATCGGGTCGGTCGGTTCGGGGACCGCCAAATTTATACGTTTAATTTTTTTTATCCAACTTCTTTATTTTTTAGTCTTAGATTAACTTACTAGTGATTTCGTTTATCCTACAAAAAAAAAATCTTAGATTAAAATATTTTGTAATGTATAATAATATTTGATTAGTATAAATAAGACATTTATAACTTCAATTTATTATATATATAAATATATATATTACTTACATATATATATATATATATATATATATACAGAAAGTCTCCTGTAAGGACTCCTTATGGTGCAGACCCCGGTACATACCATTTTTTTAAAATAGTAAAAAAATGAATTTTTTGATGAAACTTCATGGATATGATCTTCATGGTGAGAAGATCATCTCCAATTTTTTTCGTCAAAAAATTCAATAAAAAAACCGTTGAGATGAGGTGATATGTAAAAAAATAGTATACATACGCATTTTCAACCGTTGAAATGTTGGGTCGGCGCCAGCCACTTTATTGATTGAATTTTTTGATGAAACTTCATGGATATGATCTTCTTACTATTAAGATCATATCCATGAAGTTTCATCAAAAAATTCAATCAAAAAGTGGGTGAGATGATCGCCAACATTTCGACGGTTGAAAATGCATATTTAGATCATTTCCTTACATATCACTTCATCTCAACGGTTTTTTTATCGAATTTTTTGATGAAAAAAATTGGAGATGATCTTCCTACCATGGAGATCATATCCATGAAGTTTCATGAAAAAATTCATTTTTTTACTATTTTAAAAAAATGGTATGTACCGGAGTCTGCACCATAAGGAGTCCTTACAGGAGAGGGCCTATATATATATATATATATATATAATCAGACCGTGTGCATATTGACAACCCTAGATTCACGTGTTCATATTATAAATTATGTTCCAGATCCGAACAAACGAATCAGATTTGGATCGGTCTGGGTCTAGACTCGATCCATTGACAACCCTAGATTCACGCCTAAAGTTTTTTTGTTTTGCAAATTGTGAAATTTGTCGGGGTCATAGTTATAGTATGTGGAGATAGCTAGAAAAGCTTTATATCTATGCTAAATTCAAGTGACTAGAGAAGTTAGGATGTCTCTAATTTATGTACATTCAGAATCCACAATTGATAAACGCGAATTTAATTAAATAATAGAGATAGTGAAATTGCGGATCTTAACAACGATTTTAAAATGAACTTGCGGTTACAAAACTGCGATCTCAATAGGACTAACAATACACAATAATGTGTTAGTTTTCATTTGTTTCGGGATTAGTGTTGTGTTTGGGTTTGTTGAGTCTTAGCCGGTATGTTCTGGGTTTTGAGTTGTTTGCGCACCTTGTTTGGGCTTTGGCCCTTTTTCTAATATATTTGCCTTTCATTAAAAAAATACGCAATAACAATTAATCATCCCATTAATCCAAGGTGAATTCACGATTGTCAATGACAAATTTTGGTTGAAATCGTGATTGTCAATTGCGAATTCTCAAAATGTAATATTTTTATAAATATGTTCAAATGTAAATTATTTTTGTAAATATATCATTAAAATACATTTTTAAAATTAAAAAAACTCGTCAAAATGAATCAAATGCATGGGAAAGGACGCCTGAAAATATTTGTTTTAAATACTTTGGGGTCAGGAGAGACTCTGGTAGACCATGACTTTTGGTTTGCTAGGAAAATGGAACCCGACACATTGTGTGTTTTGGCTTCTAGTAACCATAATTTCTTTCATGTTATTTCGTTGGAATTACCACCGGACACAAACAAAGCCCCGTTTTGACGGAGAATTAATCATACAACTTTTTTGTAACGAAAAAGGGAAACACATGTGCTGATACTTCGTTTTTAACAATGTCAGTAAGAATTTCAAGCGACCAATTATAACGAGACATGTCATGCATCATTCTCAGATCTATTTTCATCATTTTCGGGTCTCTGTCAACTAATGAGTCCTGATATAAGTACCGGTTCATATTACCGGTGTTTTACCGGAACCCCTTTTTTCCTTTTTTTTTTTCTTATTTTTTTTCAGTTTCTTATTCTTTATTTTTTTAAAACAGTTTTTATACATAAAAAAATAGATTTTTATTAGTAAAAAAAAACAGTTTTTTTTTTAATAGCTTTTAACTATTTTTGTAAACTGTTCATAAAATGATTTTATGAAAAAATTAAAATCAACGATACACAAATCCGACTAAATCTGTGCGCAACACTGATGTGTCGTATCTGTATGGGTTCATTTTTAAGTCCCGATAGGACTCACACCATAGGACCCCTCAAAACGAACCAATCACGACACGACACGTCAGTTAGATGTATAAGAGAATATTGGAGGGGGAGGGGGGAGTGCCGCTGGCGCGGAGCTTTAAAAATAAGAGAATATTATGTAAATGGGTGATTAGGTACTAAATGAGTTAAAAATATTATAAAAAAACAAAAATACTAATTAAAAATAACAAAAAAAAAACTATTTTCAGAAAAAAAAAAAAAAAAAAAAAAAACTATTTTTCATATTAATAGGAAAACTATTTTTAAATAAAAAAATGTTTTTTTATATAAACAGTTGTTAAAATAAAAGAATAAGAAACTAAAAAAAAAGAGGAAAAGGGAAGATCCGGTAATATTCCGGTAAAAGCATCCGGTACATATCTCATTAAACAAAAATTAATTTAAAAAATAAGGGGTGCCGCTGGCGCGAACCTTTAAAAATAAGAGAATATTGGGTAAATAGGTGTTTGAGGGACTAAATGAGTTAAAAATAATATTAAAAAAAGATACCGCGCCATATTCAACACACAGTTTGATTAGTGTCGTTAGCTCGGATTCACATCGAACAAATGATGTAGATGTACAAATGTAGGGCCGCACTAGCAATACTAATCAATCGCGATATCATCTCAATAAACATTCTTTTTTTTATTTATGAAAGAAATATTTTTTAATTTAGTTTTAATAAAAAACTGTTTAGTTAATATAAAAAAACTTTTTTTTATATCAATAGGAAAACTGTTTTTTTTATATATAAAAAACTGTTTAGTTAATATAAAAAAAAAAACTTTTTTTTTATATCAATAGAAAAACTGTTTTTTTATATATAAAAAACTGTGTTTATTTCAATTGTTAAGAACAAAATAATAGAAACTTAAAAAAGAAAAAAAAGAAAAAGAAAAAGGATGATTCGATAATTGTCCGGTAAAACCATCCGGTGCACATATACTTTTCCGTCTACTAATATCCAGGGTCCCTTCACTTTAAGAACTTTATATTTTGGAAAGGAAAATGAGATATGCACCAGATGACTTTACCGAATATTACCGGATGGCTCCTTTTTCCTTTTTTTTTTTTCTTAGTTTCTTATTCTTTTAACAATTGTTTTTATAAAAAATAGATTTCCTATTAATATAAAAAACTGTTTTTTATATTATTAGAATAGTTTTAATACAAAAACAGTTTTTTATTTTTTATTAGAATAGTTTTTTTTTGTTATTTTTAATTAGTATTTTTTTTTGTTTTTTATATCATTTTTAACTCATTTACTCCCTCAAACACCCATTTACCCAATATGCTCTTATTTTTAAGGGTCCACGCCAGCGGCACTCTTTATTTTTATTAATTTTTTTAATTTTACAACATTTAAAATAATTTTTGTATTTCTTAAAACTGTTTAAAGGTCCGTCGTCCTTTTTTTTAGTGGATGTCAACTCATTTAATCCCTCAAATACCTATTTACTTAATATTCTCTTATTTTTAAAGGTCCGCGCCAGCGGCACCCATTACTTTTTATTTCTTAAATTGTTTTAAAATGTGGAAAAAAGTTTTTATTTATTTATATTAAACTAAATTTTATTTTCTGATATTTTTTTATTAAAATTAAAATTAAAATTATTTGTTGAATATGGATCCGGGAACGTGAGTCCCCGCCAGCGGCACTAACCAATCGCGATGTCAATTGCATTGATGATGTGGGTCCGCGCCGGCGCCACTAACCAATCGCGACACGTCATTTCAGTGTGTCGCGCCCGACAAATATTCTCTTATTTTTAAAGGTCCGCGCCAGCGGCACTTGTGATTGGTTCGTTTTAAGGGGTCCTACGGTGTGGGTCCCGTCAGGGCTCAAAAATGAACCCAAACAGATGCGACACGTTAGTGCATCGCACAAATTTAATCGGATTTGTGTGTCATTGATTTTATTTTTTTTAAAAAATCATTTTATAAATAGTGTACAAAAATAGTTAAAAACTATTTTAAAAAACTATTTTTTTATTAATAGAAAACTTTTAAAATAATTTAAAATAATTTTTATTTATATGAAACTAATTTTTTTTTTTCTGAAACAGTTTTTTTCAAAAAAAAAATAATTAATAAAGTTCACAAGGCTTTAACAAACACAACGAAAAGGGAAAAAAAATGGCATCCGGTAACTGTTCGATAAAATCCTCCTGTACGTACATCACTACTCTTTTTAATTAGTATATTTATTTTTTATAATATTTTTAACTCATTTAGTCCCTCAATCACCCATTTACCCAATATTCTCTTATTTTTAAAGGTCCGCGCCAGCGGCACCCCTTATTTTTAAACCAATTTTTGTTTAATTTTACAACATTTAAAATTATTTTTGTATTTCTTAAAATTTTTTAAAGTACTGCGTCAACACTATTTGTCCAGCAAGTTTTATTTTTTATTTTTAAAGGTTCGCGCAAGCGGTACCCCTTATTTTTAAACTTTTTTTTTTTATTTTACAACATTTAAACTAATTTTTGAATTTCTTAAAACTGTTTAAAAATGTAAAAAAAAAAATTATTTACATTAAACTAACTTTTTTTTGAAACATTTTTTTCAAAAAAATAAGATAAAAATACACTTGGCTCTTCATTTATTTACCAGCTTTAACAAACCCAAAGAAAGGGAAGAAAAAAGATGAAAAAAGGGGGGGAGGGGGGGGGGGGGGGGGGGTGAACCGGTAAAATTCCGGTTATATTGTCCGGTGCCTATATCACTACTCTTTTGGAAAATATTAGAGCCACTTGCTTTTTTGACATAAAAGTGAGACTTAATGATGCGACAATACCACATCATTAAAAATACACTCTAAATTCATGTAGAAATACACTCCCTCAAATTATTTATTTTCAAAATATATTTTTCAAATTAAAAAAAACAGTTAACTAATTTTAAATTTTTTTATTTTGAGTTGATATTTTTATATTTCATCTGTCATGTTTAAATACCACATACAAAAAATTCAACTCAAAAATAGTTCGATGAATAATTTTTTTTTTCTTTTTCATTGGTTTCTCATCTGAAATGAGCTAAAAATAATTTTAAAGACCACTTTCTTATTAAAATAGTTTTTTTTGTTTTTTAATTATTTTTAACTCGTTTAGTCCCTCAAATACCTATTTATCCAATATTTTCTTATTTTTAAAGGTCCGCACCAGCGGCACCATTTATTTTAAAGTTAATTTTTTTTTTAATTTTACAACATTTAAAACAATTTTTGTGTTTCTTAAAACTCTTTAAAGGAAGTCCGACCACTTATACATACCGTTTGCGCGGACCAACATATTATAAAAACTGGTTCGCGTCAGCGGTATGTATAGATGGTCGGATTGCCTATAAATATCGCGGTATGTATAGGTAGTCGGATAACCTATACATACCGCTGGCGCAGAACATTTTTTATAAATAGTAAAACGATTATTTTCAAAATAGTAAAAAATGGTCCGCGCCAGCGGTATGAAAAAAATACGATTCCATGCCACGTCGCGTTTTTTTGGATCGTGATCGTGTTAAGTTAAAAAATAAAAGATTCATATCGCATTGTGTAATTTTTTAATTGGTTTGTGGTAAGTAAAAAAATACGATTCCGTGTATTGTCCTGTTGTATTTTAACACATAATTTTAACATATACATTTATATTTTTTATTGAACTTTTTTTTATAACTTGAAAATTATATTTTAAAAATAAAAATTTATAGAGTGATAAAAAAAAAGTGTGTATGTTGATGATGTGGCATGTGCCACATCATTAAGTTTGAATTTTAAGTATGGAATCCCGGTCGGTGTAGTCTCACTCTTATATTTTACTGAATCAAGGATTATGTCCACAAAATTAGTAAATAAATTCAAGAAAATTTTAATTGTACAATTAAACTATGGTATATTATGAAATAGGACTTTATAAATTTAAAATATATTATAATATGTATTTTAAAAATAAGGGCAAATTCAAGGGGAGGGCAAATATGGGCTATAGCCTAGGTCATTTTTTTCTGTCTTGCCTTTAAGAAAATAAATTAGCCCAGGATAGAGAAAAAAGCACACTGCTTTAGTATTAACCTACTCCCGGTTTCTAAACCACTAACTACTTGAAGTGTCCAAACTAAACTCAATTCCTAAACAGGGCCGGCCCTAAAGGTTTTGGGGCTCAAGGCAAACTTGTAAAATGAGGCCTTTTATATAATAATTTTTTTTTTTGCAAAATAGATATTTTTGTATTTTTACAAGATAATAGGAAATGAACAAAATATATAAACTGCCAGAATACCAATGATAAATATATTATCGTTCTCATTAATATCATCTTGATGCACCAAATTTTCATCTTCAATCAAAGTTTCTTCATTTCATTCTCATGTTCATTTTTCGTTTCATTCAATTTAAAAATAAATTTATCAAGAGCTCCCGTTTGGGATTGCATAAATTTTTCTATCTTTTGCTTCTTCTTTAATTTTTTCCATTCAGAAACATACTTTCTAGGAGGCATGGTATAAATACACAATAATCCAACAAACAATCAAAAAAATTCTAACCGCAACCAAATAAAGGAACAATAGAACCTGATTTGCTGAATTTGTAAATCAAACTTGAAAGCCTTTCTTCGCTACAAAAATCCTGAAAATACATTAAAAAAATTAACATCATTAACTTATTACACAAAAAATATTAGCATTTAGGACAAAAATAACAACATTTAAAACAAAAAATAAATAATAATAATATTTTTTAGTTAATGACAGATTAGTAACAGATTTTTAGATTAGTAACATTTTTTAAGTTAACTAAAAAAAATTAAATAAAAAAAAACGCAACCTTATTTATTAAAAGAAAACACATTAAAAAAATTAACATCATTAAAAAAGAATACAACCAGATTTATTAAATAATGCTGGATAAAAAAAATTACGACATTTAACACAAAAAATAAATAATAATAATATTTTTTTAGTTAATGACAGATTAATAACAGATTTTTAGATTACTAACATTTTTTAAGTTAACTAAAAAAAATTAAATAAAAAACGCAACCTTATTTATTAAAAGAAAACACATAAAAAAAATTAACATCATTAAAAAGGAATACAACCTGATGTATTAAATAATGTTGGATAAAAAAAAATTACAGCATTTAAAACAAAAAATAAATAATAATATTTTTATAGTTAATGACAGATTAATAACAAATTTTTAGATTACTAACATTTTTTAAGTTAACTAAAAAAAATTAAATAAAAAAAACGCAACCTTATTTATTAAAAGAAAACACATAAAAAAATTAACATCATTAAAAAAGAATACAACCTGATTTATTAATTAATGCCGGATAAAAAAAATTACAGGGGCGAAAAAAATAACACGGGAAAAAAAATTACATGGGAAAAAAACAAACCTCTTGACCTTGAATATATTTGGATTGAAAGAAAGTTGATCTTGCCTTAAGAGTATTGTATATAAAAAGGGAAGGGGTTAAGGAACTTAAAGAGTAGATAAGAGAGAGACGGCTGTTAGCATGTATAAGGAATAAAGGGAAGGGTTTAGTTTTAGTATAAGGAATAAATGGGTGTTAGTGGATTTTTAGTCTAAGAAGTTTTGGGCCAAAAAAATTATACAGCACACTTATAAAAATATTGGGCCTAAAAATTTATGTCAAATTTGGGGGCCCAAGGCAGTTGCCTCACCGGCCTACCCCTTGGGCCGGCCCTGCCATTCCTAAATCATTTTTCCGCCTATTGCATCTTCTCAACTCTAGAGTTTTGTGATTGTTTTCTCACTTCCATGAATGAGTTCTCTTTATTTTAAAAAGAAGATTTAAATGGAGTTCTTGATACATTAGAAATTTTTAATTAAATTTGTTACTTCCTAGACTTCATAGGCCAATCCCGACTAAATAGGAGGTAAATACATAAAGATTTGTTATTGCCATTTTTCTTTCTCTTTTGTTGTTAGAATTTCAAATACTATTATTAATGATTTTTTTGACACTTTTGTCTCTACGAATTAGTTGTATTGATTTATACAGTTATATTAAAATATGAGAAGATGTATATAATATGTTACTAGTTTTATAGAGGACAGAAAAATTAATCTCAAGTTGATATATAATTTAATAGTTTATTATATATAATTGTTAATTACTAATCAATATATAATGAATAATGAATAATTCTTAGTGTCGACGATTAGCCAACCATGTATTATATTCATTTGCGTAAACTAAATGGTAAATATTTCTCTCTCTCTCTCTCTCTCTCTCTCTCTCTCTCTCTCTCTCTATATATATATATATATATATATATATATATATATATATATATATATATACATGTTATTGTCAAATGTTGGTAAATAGTATTTTGTATTATTTGGTTTAATTTTTGAAATTTTCTTTTATGTGGAGTGTACATATAACTGCTAATTGTGTTGTTTATTAGGCTAAAAATATTAATGGCACGTAACGAAAAATTATTTTCTCACGTGTCGAAAGAAGGTACATTTATAATATGAAATGTAGAAAGGGTATTTCATTTTGTGATGCTTGGCCTAATGTTAGCCCACCCCTACTAAAAATCCTAGCTCCGCCCTTGTTTGGAAACAAGACAACAAATATTTTATTTATGGTTTTAGTCTCTATTTTTGAATAAAGTCGCTGGCGCGAACCCATTTTCATAAAACGTCAACCAATCACAGCATGCCTACGTGTCTCCTTAATTTAAAAATAGAGACTAAAAATGAAAACGAAATGTTTGTTGTCCTATATCCATAATCAATATTATTTTAAGTCCTAAAATTACATAATCTATTATGAAATTTATCAAAAAAAGGTTAAAGTTTATAAATTATGGGTACGGCTGACTGTTTTTTTAGTAGCATACCATGAGGTGTCCGGACCAGCTTGCGCGCACCTCGACTAATCCTCATTCGCGGTTCGTGGATTTCGCTGGTTAAACATTATTTTGACAGTGCCGGGGATCGAACTGGGAACCAAATCCAATCCACCCACAAGACTGTCCCAGTGGCAGCATTATACCACTGGGCGAAGAGGCTTGATTGTACGACTGACTATTAGCACTCAGTACTTAATACTATAAAAATATTTTCGTTACACTTTTTGGGAACACTTTTAATATATTTGATGACACTTACGAAGTGTTAGAATACAAAGTGAAGTGTTAATAGTCATACCCTAAGATATGGATACTTAATTTAATGAAGAAGGTAATATTTTACAGAAAAATTAGTGTCACCTTAAATATATGGGGCTTACTTAAAAAAGGTAAACTTAATGAATTATAAATAGGAACTCTTAATATTTTATATAATATGAAACGCTATAAGTGAGTTAAATAATCCTTTTTGTTTAGGATGTTCACGTAAAATCAATTATATCCGTATCTATGTATATATATAAAATAGAAGCCTAAGTCGTTTTGAGAATGACAGGTGGCTAATGCCATAATTAAGCCAAATCGTGTTTGCAACCACATTCCTTTCAACTTCCCAAGGAAGACAAACCGCCTCACACAAACAATACATATCATTATTTTTTTCCATTTCTCTCTCTCCATTTATGAGATTCTTTTAGAAACATTTACCCCCTCATATTCTTCGTAATCCTTTACCCATCAAAACCTAATCATTAAGAGATTTCTACCTTCCTCCCTTTTGCCCTTTTCATATACAACACAACACAACACAAAGCCACCGATATTTGAACCTAACAACAATTATTCACCTCCATGAGTAACGACACCCTACCCCTAAACTGCACCTATCATCATCGTTATCGCAAGGCTCTGTTCTAATGTAAACAACAGTTAGAGGTGAGTTTGAGGAGGTTGGGTCTCAATTTGGCTGTTGATTTGATTTACGATGGAGTCGAAACGGTGAATGAGAAGCTGAAAGTATTCGTTTGGCTCTAAATCAAGTACGTATAATACTAGAACATTTCTGTATCAGGCAAGTATCCCTTTCTGTATATTTACATATGTGAAAATCTCTCATGCAGGATTATACTCTTAACATAAAAAAATTATATTGTTAACAATTTTTTTTTTATTTGAACATTTTTTCCAGTTAAATCATTAGAATTGTTAAATTAGTTTATTGTGAGAATTAGTAAATTGTTAAAATTGTTAAATGGTTAAAAAAATTATTAAATTAGTTTATTGTATTATATAGGGCATCTATGTTGAATTATTTTAAAAAGACACGCGAAGGCGAGCCAATTGGAGTGGGCATCTTATGTAATTTGATGTTTGATGTGTGGTGTTTGTAATCAAAGACAATTTGATGATTTATCTCTTTATTTTTAATAAATATTTCTTTCAGTAATTTTTTATTTTACCATATTTTTTTGTTTCAGGTTTCTTAGTTTTCTAGCCATTATTTAGTTTTTGGGTATCTCACTTTGAAAATGCAATAAATATAGTAGCACACAAACTAAATATATGTTAATATGTTGTACATATAAAATATCAAATAACCTAGGTGTAGACAAATTTCTCCCATATGCACTAAAAATTCGGCCAAGCAGTCGCGTATCCCCATCTTTTTTATACTCCTTTGTATCCCCATCTTTTTTATACTCAATCAATTAATTCTTTTGAAAAAGAACTCCTCATATTATCAATTGCTATTCATATTTGTGTCAGCCTCCTCGATTTCTACCTCTCTTTATATATCCTTAAATCCATTCCCCCCTCCAATTCATATTCCCGGCCCTTCCTCTCTGGTGACATTATATGTTAGATGGAGGTTCCTATTGACGTTCCATTTTCATTTTTGGGGGATTTGTTTATTTCAGACATGGCTTCATTCCGTGTCTGGTGTTTCTCTTGATTTTTCAGTTCAAAGTTTGATTTTGGTTTGATACATGATGTTTGATAAGAATTTTGAATCAACGAATGTATATGATGAAGAAAGAAAGGTGTACAAGTATACCCACATATGATCCTCTCATTTAACTTATCTCTTTATGTTATTTGAAAGTATAAAAATTAATCTAGACATTGAACACAAATATTTGAACATGAATCCTATGAATATCCTATGATAACCAGCATAAATCTTTGTCAGATCCTTATGAACATGAATCCTATAAATATACGTGCTAATGCTAGGCCATTCCCCTTAAGCGATGCGTTTCGCCTGCTAACGGGTGTCTCGAAAAATAGGCAAGGGGCGTTGCGCCTGCCACCGGGTGTCTCGAAAAATAGGTAAGGGTCGTCGCATCGGCACCCGGATGCGACGATAAATACGCAAGGGTTCCTGCAACAAGATGGACGTGTGCGGGTAAAGAAGCTAGTACAGGATACTAAATTTAGGTTAGCGACTTGAAACATAGGGACTATGACAGGAAAAGGGATGGAGTTGGTAGATACCATGATAAGAAGAAAAGTTAACATAGCTTGTTTACAAGAAACTAAATGGGTCGGTGAGAAAGCTAGAGAATTAGAAAATACAGGATTTTAGTTTTATTATACAGGAAAACATAGAAATAAGAACATAGTTGGAATAATAGTAGATAAGAGCTTTAAGGAAACCGTTATTAGGAAAGGTGATATAATTATACTTGTAAAATTGGTATTAAATGAAAATATAATTAATATTGTTAGTGCTTATGCACCTCAAGTAGGATTAGATGAGCACACTAAAGTACAATTTTGGGAACAAATGGATGAACTAATTCAAGAAATACCCGTAGGTGAGAAAATCTATATAGAGGGAGATTTTAATGTCCATGTAGGAGAAAATCGTGTAGGATATGAGATAGTGCATGGAGAATATGATTTGGGAGATAGGAACGACGGGCGAGAGTCTATCTTAGATTTTGCGATGGCTTATGATTTTGTACTAGTAAATACATGTTTTAAAAAGAGGTTTGAACACTTAATAACTTATAAAAGTGGAACGCATAAGAGCCAAATATATTTTTTCATTACTAGAAAAGGAGACCGATTAACGTGTAAAGATTGTAAGGTTATCCCGGGAGAGAGCTTAACCTCACAACATAGGATAATCACAACAACAATTCTTACATTTAACTGCGAAATTTTTCGTAGCCTATATATTTCATTGCTGAAGGCCCGTTGCTAAATGTATAAGACCACAAAATTAAATTTCGTTGCCAATTGTTAGGTCATTTGTCACGAATTTTTTTTCGTGGCAAATAGTCATATTTATGCTACAGTTTATTTCGTAGCTAATTGTTCAACTTTTTGTTGCCAATTCTATTAATAAACTAGTGTGTTAGAAGCTTTTAGCTACGAAATTTACAATTTATTTTGTAGCTATTTGTTCAACATTCCATTGCTAAATGTCTTCATTTCGTTACCAATTCTATCAATAAACTAGTATGTTAGATGCTTTTAACCACAAAATTTGTACCTTCCCTCAAGATCTATTGGGTACAAAATTTAATTATTGAATAATAGTTTTTAAATCATTAATTTTTCAATAATAAACTATAAAATCATAAATCGTACTTTTATTTATCAATTGCATATTTAACTACGAAAACATTTATTTTGGTAACGTAGTGTTTCAATATATATTTTTTTATTTTTAAAAATGAATTTTATAGAGTAATGTATACCCCCAAATTTAAACAAATTACCATCTAAAAAAACACATTCGTTAAGATGCCCAAAATAACTAAATTATCATAAACAAAATTAACATTAAGTCACATATGCATACATTGTCAAGTCACCTAAACACTTGTTAAGGGATGTAGAAGTACCACATTTTATCCCCTTACAAATGACAAGTACTCGTGGTGCAAAAAAAAATTTAAACTAGTTAAAGGACTTAGAAGTCTCAGATGTCATTTACAAACGTCAAATGTCCAGAGTTAATGCCGCTCCAAAAATAACTTCTTGTCACGTAAATATGGTATTAAGAGAATACAATACCATTAGCTAAGATAAAGTAGTATTTGATTTGTCTTTATCATGAAAAAGTTATAACGACGAGCGAAAGTTGATAATTAAAGAGATAATAATCGGCACGGAAAAAATTTCTAAAGTACGTAATTGCAAAACGGCGAAATTTTTGAAAGTATGTAATTACAAAAAGGTAAAAATATTGCTCCACAATAAAACAAAATGTAATTTTTTAAAAAATTGGTCATATTCTCCTTTGTTTATTAGACTATCCACCCATGCTTAACAAATAATAAATTGTCCAACAACATTCAAATAGTCTAAATTCATCAAACAAATTCACATATAACATGAAATACAAAATATTCATCCACTGAATTCACATTGTGCCTCAAATAAATAAAATGTCTATTTCAAAAAAATTTGCACAAAGCCTTCTTCATTTTTTGGACTATCCACCCTATTAAGGGATAACAACCAATTCAACAATATTCAATGATTTCAAAAGTAAAATCTAACAAATATTTTAGCGAAACAAACTTCGTAAAAAAATCATACATATATGAACTGAAGTCGTCCCGCATGTTCCATTATAATAATTGTCCGTAGTTTTCAAAATGTCACACTATAATAATAGTCAAGCATAATCAACATGCATGTTAATATTCACATAAAATTGATAACAAAGAGATAGATGCTAAGTAACTTAGTGAAACTATACCATGTCGGAATGGAATCTATTAGTGAAACTATAGCATGATGAGAAGAAAAAAAGGCACCTTTAAACTTTATAGTCTACCTCCCGTATACCTTTACAACTTTGACTAACGAGCCTGCACAAATATATGTTTAAAAGTATGAAAACATATTTTTTAATCACATTATGACATTATGTCGATACACAACGCACATAGAGTTTCACACAGTCAATTTGACAAGAAAAATATAGTACATAAAAGAAAATTTTGTTGTTTGTTAGTGTATGAAAGAAAAGTGATGTTAGTTGTTAAAATTAATAGCATGTAATGTAATGAGAGCCCTCAAAAGAAAATAATATCAAAATTAAAGTATTTGTGGAGACAAAAATTGAGTATAACACTTGGGTTATCTTCTGGAAAATTATTTAGTGATGGAAACAATAGTTTGAAAAGACTAGATAGATGGAGATAAGTTATACCTTGACTTTTGATCAGTCCACCAATAGAACAATTATCGTGAACTCAGAGCCGACACAACCACTACCTTCCATCAAACCACAAAACATTACTTTCAACATTGTTGGGATTAGATACAATAGATTACGACAAAGCATCTGAAACCACCAAATCAATCGACAATCATCAATTCAATCTAAACCACTACCTAAACAATCGACAATCATCAAATTAAGCCAACAACCGACACCATTAAAACATCAGTCTACTACATTTCACCTGATAAAACCCTATATAATTAGGGAGCCAAAAAATCCTAAGGGTCCGTTTGGTTCAGGGTGAAATACTTTTACCCGTGGCGAAAAGTAAAATGGGGAAATACTTTTTCACATATTTAAAATTAATATTCTGTTGGGTTGACATTATAAATAAGTGCATACCCTATAATTATGAAACTTTAAACAAGAATAGAGAAAAAAAATTCACTCTAAGGGTCCGTTTAGTTCAGAGTAAAAAATGTTTCAACGCAGTGAAAAGTAGTACGGTGAAATACGTTTTCAACTATTTAAAATTAAATTTTTGTTGGGTTGACATTATAAATAAGTGCACACCATATAATTAAAAAACTTTAAACAAAAATATAGAAGAAAATTTAACTCTAAATAGGTGAAAATGTATTTCACCATATTACTTTTAACTTACCCCGAACCAAATAGACCCTAAATAGGTAAAAATGTATTTCACCATATTGCTTTTCACCACGTTGAAACATATTTCACCTCGAACCAAACGGACCCTAAAAATTGGGGGAAAACACGGTAATAATCATATCACCTCTTCTTAATTTGAATATGTATCACCAATCTACTGAAGTGGTAACAATCATATCCTCTGTTGTTGATTTTAATCTAGCATGACTATTTGATTGCCAGTTTCAAGAAATAAGAGCTAAAGGGGGCGCTAAAAGCCTAATCTTCATAGCTAAGGGGAATTCAACTGAAAATGAAATGGAAAAAATTAGTTGCAAGCCAAATAACATTCACCGTGATGAATCAAACAATACATATAATTGTTGTAATTCAAACCCTAGGGAAACTTCATGATCAAAACCTAATATTGAGGTGATAGCTGAATGTTACAGAGAAGGGGAAAAAACCACATCGAAATGAACAAAAATTTACAAATGATAGAGATGGGGTAAACATAACATACCTTGTTGTCGAAAGAGATGGGGTAAACATAACACAAATTTACGAATGACAGGGTGTGTTCGAAGTTGGAGATAAAGAGAGACAAAAGTGGAAAAAGAATTTGGCTTACCGAAGTGGCAATCGTGTTTGTCCGAAGTGGCTATCGCCCCCACTCCCATTAGGGTGTCCAACGTTGGAGAGAGAGAGAGAGAGAGAGAGAGAGAGAGAGAGAAAATGGTTTCCTAGTGTATTTGGAGGGACAAACGGGTTTAGAGATTTTGAGATTGGGTGATGTTAAGGGTGCTCTTAATAATTATAATATTTGGCTACAAAAGAATTCGTTGCGTAATGTATTACGACTTTACAATACCAAAAATATTTCCCTGCAAAATATAAAACTATTTGCTACGAAATATTTCGTTGCCAATAGTTCATATTTTGTTCTAAACAATTGTCTTTTTTGCGGGAATATTGGCGCCAACATATTGGCACTTATTGTCAACGAAAATCTGAATGTCGTGGCTAAATGTAATGTTTTTCTCCACGAAATTATTTTCGTGGCAAATAATGAGTTTTTGCTACGAATTTTCTTTTGTAGCTAAGAAATTCGCAGCTAAATGTAAGAATTATTGTAGTGAATGGTATTGGATATAAATATTAAAAATCAATCACGAGTGCGAAAAGTGAAGATTAACCCACGAACTACGTGGTGGAACTTAAAAGGAGAGAAATTAGAACTATTTAAAGATAAATTATTAAATGAAGCAACATGGAATACTGAAGAAGAGACTAACATAATGTGGAATAAGATGGCCACATGCATTAGGAGAATATCAAAAGAAATTCTTAGAGAATCAAAAGGCAAGGGTCCACAATCTAAAGAAACTTGGTGGTGGAATGAAGAAGTACAAAATATAGTAAAAATCAAAAGGGAGTGCTTTAAAACATGGCAAACAAATAGAAATGAAGAAAATTTTGAGAAATATAAATGGGAAAAAAAGGAAGTTAAGAAAGTGGTAAGAGATGCTAGGTTAGAAGCGTATGATGATCTTTATACAAAATTAGGTACACAAGACGGGGAAAAAAGTATTTACAAGCTTGCTAAGCTTAGGGATAGGAAAACAAAATATTTTAATAACGTTAAGTGTATTAAAAGTGATGATTCGAGAGTTCTAGTTAAAGATGATGAAATTATGGAAAGCTAGAAAAATTACTTTGAGAGGTTATTAAATGGAGATAACAGGAGTATATTAGATATCGAGGAACTTAGGGATACTAGAGAAAATATATTTTTTCGCAGAATTAGGACAACATAGGTCAGGATTGCTCTAAAAAAGATGAAAACAGGGAAGGCTTCAGGACCAGATGGTATCCCTATTGAGGTTTGGAAGTGCTTTGGGGAGGATAGAGTATCATGGCTTACAAAATTATTCAATAGAATTTTAATGACTAATAGGATGCCCGATGAATGGAGAAAAAGTGTTTTAGTACCTATTTATAAAAATAAAGGGGACATATAAAGATGTTCAAATTATCGTGGTATTAAGTTAATGAGTCATACAATGAAACTTTGGGAAAGAGTGATTGAATATCAATTGAGATTAAAGACAAAAATATCTGAGAATCAATTTGGGTTTATGCTTAGGAGGCCAACAGTGGAAGTAATCTATTTATTGAGGAGATTAATGGAGAGGTATAGGGAGAAAAAGAAGGATCTTCATATGATTTTTATAGATTTGGAGAAGGTGTATGATAGAATACCCAAAGATATAATATGGTGGGTTCTACATAAAAGATGAGTGACTCGCAGATATATTGATATGATAAATGATATGTATGATGGTGCGATGACTACAGTAAGAACATCAGCCAGAGAAAGTAGTGAATTTTCAATTACGGTAGGTCTACACCAAGGTTCAACATTAAGTCCTTATCTCTTTGATCTTGTTATGGATGACTTGACTGGAAAAATACAAGATGAGGTGCCATGGTGTATGCTATTTGCAGATAATTTTGTTTTAGTGGATGAGACTAAGATCGGGATTAATGCTAGGTTGGAATTATGGATAGAAACTTTAGAAACAAGAGGATTTAAATAAGCAGAACTAAAACCGAATATGTGGAGTGCAATTTTAGTAGTAATAAGAGGATAAATGGAGATGTGGTGAAATTGGAGGGTCAAGAGATACCTAGAAATGATCATGATCATTTTCGTTATTTAGGATCGATTATCCAAAAAGATGGAGATATTAGTGATGATGTTACTCATAGGATTAGATCAGGTTGGGTTAAGTGGAGAAGTGCTACCGAAATTTTGTGTGATAGGCGTATACCTTTGAAGTTAAAAGGTAAATTTTATAGGACGGCCATTAGACCTGCCATATTATATGGGATAGTGTGCTAGGCAACCAAGAAATAAAATGTGCAGAAAATGAGTGTGGCGGAGATGCGAATGCTAAGATGGATTTGTGGTAAAACTCGAAAGGATAAAATTAAAAATGAACAAATTCATGAAATGATAAAAGTAGCTCCTATAGAAGATAAATTAAGAGAAAATTGACTTAGATGGTTTGGACACGTCAAGCAAGGGATGATCTTGTAAGGAAGAGTGATTTATTTAGTATTGATGGTAACACAAGGGGTAGAGGTAGGGATAAATTGACTTCATGGGATATTATAAAAAGACACATGATGATATGTGGTTTAACCGAAGATATTGCACTAGACAGAATGGAATGGAAAATAGGATTCATGTAGCCGACCCCAAATAATTAGGAAAAGGCTTTGTTGAGTTGAGTATGTATGATTTATGAAAAAGATAGGTAATATTTGGTTATAGCACACCGACGCATTTGGTGCGAGAAACTGACATGTCCCACCAAAATGTGTCGCATTTCTATGTTGTTCTAGCATTATAGATAATGTTTGTATCACTCTCACATTTGTGGTAATTGACATATAACTTCTCGAATAATAGGATGATGGGGAGTAAAATAACATGTACTTACAGGTATGCTGGGGTTTATTGAACAAGCCCTTATGTAACAGTTTGTGTGAGATGGAGAGACATAATATTTTAAAGTTTAGGATTCATTAATATTTGTATGGAGTATTCATATTTTGAAATCTTAAAACCCATGTGTTGATAGTAATAAAACCATTAAACATGTTTTTTATATGTTAGATGAAGGTTCTTATTGACATTAAATGGTGGGAATTAAGAGATCTGCTTGAGTTTATGCAAAGGAACACCTAAGGGTCCCATGTGATTATTGATACTAGGCTCTCCAGAATAATGAGTTTTGATCCAACTTCCTTATCAGATATTATAACACTGAACAAAGGAAGAAGGCATAAAAAAGACCTACTGTATGAGAATGGATTCCCCAAACTCTCTCTCCCCCTTAAACCCTCCTTCACCAGCCCCTCCTCCCAAACCCCCCAACCCTAATATTCTGAACCACTCACCAACTGATACCACCATGAACATCTTGGACTCATGTGCTATCACATCCACCATCTTGACACCTCTCTCATTCAAAGACCAGCTACTTCGCTCGTCCACTACCTCGACTTTTACCTCTCCTCTTCCACCCCCAACGGAGACACTACGTCTGCATGCCCCTTCCAAACATACCATCTTTCAATCATGGAACATGGACCTTACCACTGATGAGTACGACTCCGAAGATGAAGCAGATGACGTTGGCCAACAATTAGAAAACACGCTGACCGTTAACCTTGACGCCCTTGAATTAACTCAAGCCCATAAAAAATGTAAACACTCTCTTATCATCAAGGTAGTCGAAAATTTTTTGTCCTTTCAATGCCTTGCACTTCGGCTCAAACGCCTTTGGAATTTGACGGCTGGACTTTTTATAACTGACCTGGGTAATTTATCTCGTTCAGCTTGCTTCCTTGAAAGATTATGTCAACACCCTTGCAGGAGGCCCGTGGTTACTTGATGACCATTACCTTTCAGTGCAAAGATGGCAGAAGAATTTCCACCCCTCAACTGCTAAAATACAACATATGAGCCTTTGGATTCAACTACATGAGCTCCCCATTGAATATTACCAACATGAAATCCTCCACTGTATTACAACTACATTGGGCAAGCCTTTAAAATTTGACATGCATATGGGGTCTTTGGGTCGGGCACATCATGCACGTCTCTGCATTGAATTTGATATATCCAAACCGCTGCCTCAAAAGCTTAAAATCGGACATATTTTACGCCATGTTGTTTATGAAATCAAATCAGAAGTGTGTTTACTTTGTGGAATTATTGGCCACACTAAGGATTCCTGTAAAAAACAAACTCCTTAATCCTCGGTTACCTCCCTCCATGCCACTGAAAATCTCAAACAAACTGATGAATGGAATATTGTGAGCCGTCAGCCTCGTAAAATTAAGTCACAACATGAGGAAACATCTACACCGCAGCCTAGAGTTTGAGCTCTCTAATCGAAAATTGCTTTGACAGCGCCTGAGTCCAGTGCTTCCAAATCCAGAACTGATGCTGCGTCGACTTCCAACCTTAATCCGGAAGGGCGAACTCAAAAAATTACATCGGGTCCCACTAGTTCTGCAGGTACTCGATGGGCTGTAAAAAATTGTGAGACTCTATCTCTTTCACCGCATGCTAAGGTGGTAACTCTACCTCATCCCATTCCAACCGTTTACTAGCTAATCCCATAATTGGGAGCGAACAAGAGATACGTGAGAATCTCAGTCTACAAAAACCGCTTGAAACTATTGAGCCACATACTCCATCACGTGTCACCTTACCTGTCTCTCCTCGGTTTGAAGTGCATGGTCTTATCCCATGCACGTTAGTTTCCCCACTCCCTATAAAACATACACCTACCCCTGCTGCTTTAAACCCTTCACTCTTACCAACCCACGAAACCACAACTCCAACAGATAATCCTCCTTTGCCTCTTCCTAACCATGACGGACAGTAACTCCAGCCCAGAAAACTCGACCCTCTCCCTCTCCCTCACACCTCCTAACTCCTCTCTAACCGACCCCTTTTTACGCCCCCACCCCACACTCTGGTCCCACCGTCGAGCTTCATGACCCCCCTCTTTCGCCTGGATTCGAATTTACATCCTCGAAACCTCCCTCCGAGGCTCCGTCCGTTGAGCTTCGCAAACATAAAGATTCAAAACCTCCACTACCCAGACCTTGGCCTGCATCTCGACCGAAGCCATGTAATTAGAAGAGGCCCCAACGACCTCCTTCTACAAGACAGCTGCGTCCAGCCCCATCTCTTTCACTACCATCTTCAGCGCCACGACGTTCACATAGAAGTCGGGCAATACCGAGACCAGACACACACGAACCTAGCATCGATATTCACATTTCATGCACATCATATGCCAAATGAGGCGCGACTTCTAATAAACCCGATCCTCCCAAACGATTACGTTTACATACTCCCATAGAACAACTTGTTGACCTCTCATGCTCCCCTGCATCTAATGAGAATCCTCCTTTGGAATGCTAGAGGTGTGGGTCGTCCCACTTTTTTTCCAGACCTTGCAAATTTTGTCACTCATCATAGGCCCCATATTCTGGTTATTCTGGACACCCGTCTTGATGCCCGTCCTTCGGCCAGGGAGATTGGGCGCCTTCCATTTCAAAATCACATTATGTCCCTAGCTCTTGGTTAGTCTGGTGGAATATGGATCTTATGGATGGAAGGTTAGATCACGGTCAATGACGTTGCGGTTTCCCCTCGGTTTATTCATGTGATGGTCCATCATAATCCTGACGCCGGTCCTTTGGAATTCACTGCAGTCTACATGCCTCCTCAGCCGCCTGCACAGGCTCAGGTATGGGAATAATTGCACCACCTTTCTACTACTATTACCAAGCCCTGAGTTCTACCTGGGGATTTTAATACAATATTAGGTCCGCATGAAAAGCTAGGAGGTCAGCCTTTTCACCATGCACGTGCCAATGCTATTAAGAACTTTATGACTATGCATAAAAATTTTGACCTTGGTTTCTCTGGTCCTACTTTCACTTGGAGAGGCAATACGGCTTTCGGCCACCACGTGCGTGAGCGTCTAGAAAGGGGCTTAGCCAAAAGAAAGTGGTGGGAATCCTTTCCTAATACCTCTGCAGCGCACCTTCCTAATGCGGGTTCTAACCACTACCTCATTTTACTCGACACCCAACCGCATTCCATTCGCACGAATCCACATTTTATTTATTGTTCAAAATGGCTTCTTACCCATCTTTTTATGATTTAGTTCATTCCCATTGGTTTCCCCTGCCCAAGATTCAAACTCTACCTGCTTTCTTATAAAATCAAATCCTTTCGTCATGAAGCAATGACTTGGAAGCGTCAGGTTTTTGGGAACATGTTGCACAATATATCCTCACTTCAAGAACAACTCCAGTACACTCGTTTCGTCATTCAGCTTTACTCCTACCTTACTCTTCTAAATCAGGAATTTAATCTTTAGAAGTGACTGGCACACAGTCTATCTCACGAGGCATTGTGTTGGAAGAATAAATTTAAGCTTCGTTGGACTCTTGAGGGTGAACTTAACACTAAATGTTTCCATGCCCATGTTTCCCACTGCCGAAGACTCAATCATACTTCGGCCATTTTTCATCCAGAAACTGGTTGGCATAAAACAACTGAATCCATTCAATCGCAATTTCGAATCTTTTACACTGACCTCTTCCAGATGACGGATCCTGTCCCGTCCTCTGGCATTTACCCTTTTACTCGTCTGGCAACTGCAGATAAGCTATCCCTATCTGCGCCTATAATCGAAGAGGATATTTTTCAAACACTCAAGAAAATGGGTCAAAACAAATCCCCAGTCCCAGATGGTCTTACAGTGGAATTCTATCTCAACCACTGGAACGACATTCGAGCCACCATTTGTCCTCTTATCTTTGATTTCTTTGCCACTGGTATCATGCCTCAAGATCTTAATCTAAATCTCCTTATTTTCAATCCTAAGCGCTCGAATCCGATGCAAGTTTCTCACTTTCGGCCCATCAGCCTTTGCAACGTCATATACAAAATTATTTCTTCACTCATGGTTTCCTGTCTTCGACCTCTCCTACCATCCCTTATTTCCCCATATCAAGCAGCTTTCATGGATCAGCGTCATATCCAGGACAATATCCTCATCTCTCATGAAATGCTTCCCACCATGCGAAAGTCTAAAGCCCGTAAGGGCAGGTGTGACATTAAGATCAACCTTACTAAAGCTTTTGACCAATGGAGTGGTCTTACCTTTGCTGGGTCCTCCAGCAGCATGAATTTCCTCCCATTTGGATTACCTACATTCACGCTTGCATTTCCACCCCCTCCTTTCAAACTTTGATCAACAGGAACCTAGGGTCCACCTTCATCCCCACCCGTGGACTCCGTCAAGGGGACCCTCCATCCCCTCTTCTCTTCATCTTAGGGCTCGATGTGCTTCTTTGCCAAATCGATTATGACAGCTGCCACAAGCACCTGACAATCCTTCATTCCTCAAAAACTGGTCCTCGCATTCCAGGGTTTGGTTTTGTCGACGACTGCATATTTTTCCTTCAGCCAACCATTTCTACCTTAACTCGATTCAGAGATACCCTTAACAACTTTTTCTGCATCTCTGGCCAGACAATTAACAGAGACAAATCCATGATCACCTTTGGCAAGAACATGCCCCCCCAAGTTATGCACATGACGCATCATTTGCTTAGATTTTTCCATAATCCCGTTCAAGACAGGTATCTTGGGCTCCCTCTTATCACGAATCGTGTGACGCGTGACTTATTTCAAAATCTCATCATGAATCTGGACACTCGGCTTTAGACGTGGTACTCCCATTTCTTATCATATGCGGGACGGGCCACCCTAATCAAAGTTGTCTGCACTTATCTTCCCTCCTTCAGTATGTCTGCCTTCCCGTTGCCCAAAGGAATTCTCGACTCGCTGATGACTAAGATAAAAAAAAATCAGGAACGCTTCCAAGACTTCTCATAAGGCGCGTGCTCTCCCTTGGTCTATTATTACTCTCCCCAAGCCTTTGGGGGGACTGGGCATTAAAAATCTGTATGATCTCAACACGGCATTTATGCTCAAGCTTCTATGGAATCTTTTCACTGAGCCTGATACTCTCTGGTCTTGCATTCTTAAGCAGAAATATTAACCGCATGCTTCGATTCTTCAAGCTCATCGAGCATCCACTACGTCTTGGTTTTGGAACCGAATTGTATCCCTTCTTCCCACATTACTTCTAGGTATCAAGTGGAGTATTGGACCTGGATCCATGTCTCTAGGACATCATATTTGGGTTCTTCAAGAACCTCTCAAAATAAGATTCCCGTCCCTCCCACCTGAGGTTTACGACATCCTCGTTTCCCATTTTATCATTAATCATCACTAGAATCTCCTTTCTTTAGCATGTTTGGTTCCTCCTGACTTCTTGCTATACATCCAGTCTATTTCTATTTCTCCCTCTGACACTCGTGACCGCCCCTATTAGTGGCCCATCAACTCTCGCCACCTGACGATCAAAGCGACTTGTCAGTGGTTAAACCATGCAAATATCTCTCAGAACATCCCTTCCCTACCTTGGCACTGGCTCTGGCGTAGTCCACTCCCTCCCAAGTTGAAAACCTTTCTTTGGTTTTTAATCCATCAAAGCCTACCCACTACTGAACGTATGGACTACTTTCACAAGCTCCCTACAACTGATTGTCCTTTATATAGGCTTTCGGATTCCAACTCTCATATTTTCACAGACTTCCCGACATTCTACAAGCTTCGTCTCCCATCTGAGTTTATGGATCCATTCCCTCTCTCTATTTTACGCCGTATTGCCCCTTATAATTTGGTGCCTTCACAGTTGACTCAAACTGTCCGATTTTTTTCCTTCTTCGTACCATTTGGATGGAGCGGAGTGACACACTCTTTCAATAAAAGCTTATTCTACCTACTCATATACACCACGTCATTTTCGATCAGATGATCCAATTTTTGCTCTCTACCACTAAACCTAGCCATCCTTTAACACATCAACTCAATCGATTACTCATTACCTGGACGCCTTCTACCCACCCTTTTGTTAAATGTAATACGGATGGCGCTCGATCCCATACTATGGGTCTTGCATCTATTGGTGGTCTGATCTGCAATTCTCAGCGCCAGTTTATGCTTGGTTTTACTTCCAACATTGGCTACGTATCATCTTTATCTGCTGAGCTTTGGGCAATTTACACTACACTTGATATAGTTTTTCATGTGGGCCTAACTTGTATTGAAATAGAAACAGATTGCCAAACTGCATTCCACACGCGTACCAGGAATTCAGCCCAGCGTCCAGCTCAAGAGAACCTGACCAGGAACATCCTTGACGGCCTCCCCAGATTTCAGCATATCACACTCAGCCTATGTTTTCGAGAAGCTAACTACTGTGCGGACCACTTAGCTACTATGTCTGTAAATACTCCGTTTAGTTTTCATGTTTTCCAGTCTGCCCCTCAGTCTTTACTTTCCTGTTTAATGTTTGATTAGTGTCCTTTTGGGGTAATCAGAATTGCCTCTCGAAACATCTCATGTAAAATAATGTTGTTTTAATTTTAATTTCTGTTTTGGAAAAAAAGGGAAGAAGGCATAAAGAATACTCGGCTTTAGAAGTAGAGTTCCTATAGAAATTTGATGAGAAATTAGGGAGGTCAAGTTTTGAGTTGTGGGTAATTGCTTCATTTTTCGTATTGCGCGAGTTTACACCTAGTGTATGATAAAAATTATTATTTTATAAGCAAATTAAATTTAAATATTTATTTTTTATTTGATATAAGGAAATGCAATTTTTAAAATAAAATAAGCACCTACATTCATACACATACATAATTGGTGATATAGGGTAGCGACCAATAATTCAATGTTATGTGGATATATATTCGAACCAGGGTAGTAAGAAAGAAGTTAAGAATATAAATCAACTCACAAAATTAATTAAGTACTATCGCCGTTGGAAAGACGTGGTTTCTTTTCTAGGGTATTCTAATGAAGATGTAATTTAAGAAATTAAATCTCAATGAAAACTAATTTCGGTACAACAATATCTTCACAAAGAATTTTGAATGTCGTGTTTGTTGAGTAATGCCAGCAGACTTTCAAGTATATATAATAAATAATTTTAAGAGCAAAATTGTCCATATTTTAAATCATTCATATATTTTTATTTATTGGCACTCACTTTTAAAATGGATCCTGATAACTCTTTCACACTATTGATTGAAATGTAAAAATAATAAATAAATTATTTATTGGGTTCCACTTATTTTAGTGTTTCAGCTATTAGGGTGAGATACCTACTTTAAAGGCGGGCCAACAAATTTAAACTCTTTCCAAATTAAACTTTTTGTTATTCGGTCCAACGCCTATAAGTTTTTAATCCATTAATTACTGATATCATTGTAAATGCTTTCAAAACACGAGGGGCTTTGAAAAACATAATTTTTTTTAAATGTTACAACTTCATAACAACTATTATTTTAATATATTTACACAACTTCATAACAACTATTATTTCAATGCCAATTATTCAATATATTTACACAATCTCTCTCTCTCTCTCTCTCTCTCTCCCCACATTATATATATATATATATATATATATATATATATAATACTGCTCTTGTACGCATTTTAAGAATGCGGATCGGACATGTGTCACCTAATGGTGCGCCTAGAAATTATCGTCTAAATTATAGACACACTCTCTCTCTTTTATGGGCTCACCGTCAGGGACCACATGTCCGGTCCGCACTCTTAAAATACGAACTTGCCCGCACAAGAGCAGGACTATATATATATATATATATATATATATATATATATATATATATATATATATATATATTCAATTTGATAAAAATAAAATTCTCAAAAATTAAGAAAAGAAATATTTTGAAAAAAATCTTATAGAAACTAAGAAAAGTAATATTCTAGAAAAAAAATATGCAACATTTTAGAAATTAAAAAAATATAATATTTGGAATATAAAAAATCCTCATATTTTGGTAAACTAAAAAGTGAAATTAAAAAAATGTAAAATTCTTGAAAATAAAAAAATTATATCCTAGAAAAAAATATTTTCAAAAATTAGTAAAAAAGTAATATTATGGAAAATTAAGAAAAAATCTACTATTCATGAATTAAAAAAGTAATATTTTGAATATAAAACAGTACAATATTTTTTAAAGCTAAAAAAAGTAATTTGAAAAAGTAATATTTTTAAAATAAAAATAATAATAATCAAGAAATGTAAAAAAATAAAATACTTAGGAATTTTTTATGAACAATTTTTTATTGTTAAAAAATGATTTATAAATAATTATGGCATTAAAATTAAAATATATGTAAGTTATTTATAAAAAAACGAAACTAGACATTTTTTAAAATGTATGTTATTTATTAAAAAAAGCTTTACAAGATTTATAAAAACAATTGTCTATTATAAAGTAAAGGACAGAGAGAATTTAGATAAAGATAATATTATATTTCTCAAAATGTGTGTACAAATTCATATAGGGTCACCTTATTTATAAGACATAGTGAGGTAGTCCAATAGACATGAAAGATGTGTGAACACCCACACCAAAAGTTAAATTATTTAACATTACTCCTTAGATGTATATCATATCCACCATTCAATTATTGTTGCCTCATCAAAACCTTACTAAGGAAAAATCCAATGAAAAAGAATCAAAGTGGAGGAAAAAGAGTACAATTTTTGTTATCATTGAATTAGTGTTTGATGTGCTTAATGCTTCCTCGTTAAACCTTTATTAGAAAAACCTAATGAAAAAAAAACTAGTTAAAGAAAAAAGAGTACAATACACATATGTCCCAAAAGAGCATTATTTCTGATCCCCTGTGGAAAGGAGCTCCCCCTAATTTTCATATCTCAAATTAACGTTGGTGAAGTCTGCGCATTCCAATACCATGTACAAGTTTTTGGAATGTTGCTTTCAGAAGTAACTTGGTAAATAGATCAATTAGGTTGTCACTTGAACGCACTTGCTTTACTTTAATTTCATTTTTGTTTTAAAGCTCATGAGTGAAGAAAAACTTTGGTGAACTGTACTTAGTTTTATCTCCTTTAATGAAGCCTCACTGAATTTAGGTTGTGCTCTTCATATATGATACTAGGAACATTTGTAATGGGAAACAATTGTCAAGAACTACGAACATGATGAATTAAAGATCTCAGCCATACACATTGACGACTAGCTTCATGAAGTCCTAAAATTTTAGAGTGATTAGAAGAAGTATCTACTAAATTTTTTTAGTAGAACGCCAAGAAATAGTAGTATTACCACTAAAAAATACATAACCTGTCTGGGGTCAACCCTTATGAGGATCGGAGAGGTATCCAAAAATTTCATAATCTACTAACTCATAACCATTGGAATGATTAAAATAATATAATTCCATGTTAGTGGTTCCTCATAGATATCTTAGGATATACTTGATACTGACCCAATGCATTTTTATTGGTTTCAGAATTATATCTAGTAAGCAAGTTGACTCAGAATGAAATACCCGGCCTAGTGCATTGTGCCTAGTATAATAATGCATCGATTTCACTTAAATATGGTAATTATAGACCCAATATTTCATCATAATCTTCTTTAGGACGATATGGATCGTTCTTTATGTCTAAAGACATGATGATCATGGGTGTACTTATTGGATGTGTTGTGTCCATACCAAATATTTTCAAGACTTTTTTAGTTTAATTAGACTGATAGAAAAAATTACACTGGAGTTTATCTCTATGTGCAGGCGTAGATAAAATTTCATTTTATCGAGGTCTTTCATCTTAAATTCCTTGTGTATACGGGGTGCAAAAATGGTCACTGGGTAGGATGATATGTTGGTTTGCTAAAAAATGACCATTCGAGTTCTTTATGAGATTGCATAACATGTTGGATCCTAAATGACCAAAATGGTCGTGACATAATATCAATGCACCATAATCAGTGATCTTTCGATTCATGACAGAGTGTGATTCTATAACACTAAGTTTTTTGTGATATAATCCCATGGATAATGCAAGGAGTTTTTCTAATGTGAGCTTTTAGCTTCCAAAACTAATAGTAATGCAAATGAACTCTTTGTTACCTTCATTACTTGCTTCCATATGATACTCATTCATTATGATGTATTTGAAACTCTGAAAATTTCTTCTAGAATTACTTGAGTATATTACATTTTGTATCAGTAAGTGGGTACCATTAGGTAGAATCACGTGGGCTTTTTCAGAGCCGTCAATAATTTGAGCAGGACTGTCTATTGTGGAAACATATGTAGTATCATACATCAAGATCGAGAAAAACTTTTGTTTTTTCAAAATAGTATGAGTTGTTCCACTGTTAACTAAACAAGTGTCATCGTTTGCTTGAATTTTTGGATCCATACCTTTTATACGAGTAACACAATTATAGATTACCAACCATATAAGCATTAAAAAGATAAATGTAAAACCATGCAATTTATTATAATAAGTGTTTGAAGAAAAAACATAAGGATGTTTAAAGCATAATGAAAAAAAATATTATTATAGCAATATTAAGAAAGCCTAAGTTATTCAGTTCTTCGGGGTCTTGAGAGGGGGGGGGGGGGAGGGGGAAATAATGGCATTAAATGTCTCAGTATCAATGGGATTGACATCCTCATCTTCAAAAAAGTCATCAACATTGAGTTGGGCATTATCAAATTTCCAACGATCTTCAGGACCTTCCATGATGTTTGTATTCATCATCCAGCGGTGTTTAGGACCTTCCATAATATTTGTCTCCACTCCCTTTTTTGAGGTACGATATATGATGATGCCGGAATTAGCACCACCAGATAAGGTGTTTTCAAGCTCAATATAAGAATAACAATGGCAGCACAGTTATATAAAGAGATAAGAGAATGAGATGAGGATAAGAGGAATCAACACCGGAATATAAGTGGTTCAGCCAATTTGGCCTACGCCCACTGTGAGTTTGTGTGAGTAATATCACTGAATGAAAGCACTAATGGCCATGAATACAATCATTCAAGATTTCTCTCTACTGTGTATCTAGACAAAGCTTCAGCTAGGGTTTAATATCTTGGATCCTTTTGCAAGGTAGGGGATGATCCCTATATATAGTATCTAGGGGGTGTAATGCACCCCCCATGCATGCAATGAGCATGTGTGTGGTAACCTCACCAATGTGGGAGTGCCATCTGTCACTGTCACATGTAAGGAATGATGATAAAATATTCTCCCCACGTGTGGAGAATAATCTTGTTACAACTGATTTGTGCCCAGGTGTCCTTATCCAAATGTCAACAGATACTCGGCTGCCATATTGGTGGATGACCTCGGCCTGGGAGAGGCCGAGCTGTAAAGTCTTGATGTTCGTTCAATCCGAGATGTGTCATAGGGAGTCTCGGCCTGATCTCAGTCGAGACATTATGCTGGGGTCGGCCCCAGCCGAGGTTGGACTGATTCCATGCTGACGATTACTAAGGCTTCTTATCACCTCGGCCCAAGCCGAGGTTGGGCTGGTTCCATGTTGAAGCTTACCAAGGCTCCTTGTCACCTCGGCCTATTCTCGACCGAGGTTTCCTTACCCAGGTATATGAGAATGCTGTTGATGCCTGCGATGCGCGTAATGTCCATTGGAAATGTAGGTGGTAGTGTAGGCCTGGGCCGACCCTGGTCTGGCTGAGGGATGATATCGTGGGCCAATGGCTCATCTAGGGTCGATCAATGTCTCGGCCTGATCTCGGCCGAGGTTGGTGCCTCCGGGTCGAGGTTACACTTGGGGCATATCAATCACCCCCAACCCTTAGTCATATGCGAGAGCAAGTGGCTAGGGTATTAATACACCTCCGAGGCCTGTTCGTCCCAAGCTAATACCTGCATGACACCTGTCCACGCTAGAACGTACTTACTTGGCTGGCGTGTGCTGTCAGCCGTCCTTTGGGGTTCCCAAGGCAATGATGGGCCTTGGGAAGCGTGCCCATGTATTTAAGGGTTTGAACCCTTCTTTTTCTCTTTCTTCTCCATTTCAATCCAGTGCGCTATTTCTTCCTGCGATTTTCTCTCTCTCAAACTTCTTCAATCAGCACTCCTCTGCAGAGGCATTCATTGTTTTTCTTGCGAGTTTTCTTCGCTTTCCCTCATCGTTCCATTTCCAGGTATTTTCTCCCTTTCATTTCCTCTGTTTCTCATATTTGGTTTGCATTTTCCGACGAGTTTCATCCTTTTTCGGCGAATACCATAGTTTCAGGCGAACAGGAAAACCTTTAAACTTCTAAGTTTGATCTTTAGATTTCTTTACCTTATAAGCCAATCTTGTTTGTAGTTTTAGGAGTTATTCCTAAGTTTAGGGTCATCCTCTGATGCTCAGACCTTTATACCAGCTTCTTGAGGATTTCCCCTCTCTTAGAGAGAAGACCCTAGAAAAGATTAGGCAAATAGAGAGAGCTCAGGAGGAAGCTCGTAGGTCACAAGAGTTTTCTATTAGACCTATCTTTCCCCCACCTCTCAAGGTGGTATATCCTGACCCCCTGAGAACTTCTATCAGACAGAGGTCTCTGCCAACCCATTACCGATGTCTGAGTCTGAGTCTTCCACCTCAGACCCCATGTCTGTGGACTCTTTTTAGGAAGCCATGGATTTCACACCTCGGCCTGGTCAGGTCCCTGATCAGGCTGAGGTATCCAGCCGAGCTTCATCCCATGATGGCTCAAGCACCTTAGCCTCTTCTTCAGAGGTTGAAGTTGTTGAGCCGAGTGTGGCTGTGCCACCCATTCTTGACGCTATCCCTCTGTCGGCTGCCACAGAGGCAGAGTTCGCTCAGAGATTCGCTAATAACCCATCTACATCTGCTCCGATCGACGTTGAGCTTGATGATGATGAAGATGCTGAAAGTGAAGTCGACGTCTCTGAGGCGGAAGAGTTCGAGAGCACGGTAACTGAAGTGGATCTTCTATGCTTCAGATATTTGTACTCCATCAGTACTTCCATCAAATTAAGGAGACCTCTGAGGGAAGAGAGGGCCTATCACAGCCGAGATGGAGAAATCTGCTTGTATGAGCAGATGTTTAAGTTAGGGTTTCGCCTACCCATTCATCCCATCACCAAATCCATTCTCTCTTACATCAACTTGGCCCCCTCATAACTATCTCCCAATGCCTGGAGAGTTATCATAGGGGCCATTATTCTATGGAGGGCAGTCCACCACTCTGACCTCCCAGTTCAGGTCTTCGTTGGTTGTTATGTCCCAACCTCGGCCAAAAACCATCCGAGCTACTATCATTTTATTGCTCGGAGGCCTGAGACGAAAATGCTCCAGGTGACTCAGACCTCAAATCATAACTGGAAGCCCCATTATTTTTTCACCTCAGGACCATGGGAATTTGGCCCATGCGTCCCCTCTTCCACACTTGAGCTGAGGATACCCCTCAAATGGGGCAAGGTCACCATGTCTTCTAGGGCCGATACTGGTCTAAGTCTTCATAATATGCAGAAGGTGAAGGCCCTGCAAGACCAAGGGGAACATGGTCTGTTTGTTAAGTTCGAACACTTGCTGACCCCCCAGTATCTCTCGGGGACGAGCCTAGGTGGAAGTCCCCTTGTTGACTTTGGTAAGAATTTTTATTTCAAGTCTAACCTCTGAACTCATTCATATCTGATCTCTGACCCATATCTTTTAACTTTTGCAGAGCGACCACAAGACATCCCAGACGAACTGTGGGAGATGGCTGCTCCGAGCTTGGTGAGGCTTGTTAAAAATACTGGTCTGAATGCTCCTCCCCCAGCTCCCTCTACATCCAAATCTCAGGCCTCAAAGAAGAGGGCCCCTGAAGCCCATGCCTCTGAGGATCAGAGGCCGACCTCGAGATAGAAGAAGGCCTCAGATGCTGCAATTCCAATCTCTTCGGTCGACATCCTGATGGCTCGTCTGGATCAGCTGAAGTTAACTGATAGTGTGGTCGGCCACAGCAGGCAGGCCATGGACGCACTCGCCTCTGTAATGACCGAGGCCGATAAGCGTTTCTACAGAGCTATGGACACCTCCCTGCTGGTTGAGTTCGACCTTCACAGAGCCGTCCAGGTATGATTTGTTCCTTCGTCAAAATTTTATAAGTGCAACATCTGACTTTTCTCCCGTTTAACCTCTTCATTAAATTTGCAGGGAGTGACTGCCATGTATCAACTATCGAATTGGGCTATAAGGAAATTGCCCCTTATCCAGAAGGGGCAAGAGGCCGAGAAGGTTGAGAGTTCCCTGAATGCTGAGGTTGACCGTCTGAAGTTAGAGCTGCAGAACTCTGAAAATAAGTTCAAAGGGTTGGAAAAAGACATCTCTATGCTCGTCAAAGATCACGCCAAAGACCTGAAGGCCAAAGATGACATGCTGCAGCAGAAGGTCAGCTCGGCTGTGAAGGCTGCCCTTGAAGATGACTCGGACAAAATAATTTCTGACTACAAAGGCTCAGACTAGTTCATGGGTTTTGGCTTTGAATATCTTGAAAGAGGTATCAAGGCCACTACCAAATGGGCTAAAGTCAGAGAGAAGGAGGTCGGCACTCTAAAGGCCTCTGACTTTGTGGGTCTCGGCTTTGCTGACCCTCAGTTTGCTCAGGCGCTTCAAGAGGTGGAGGATAACGCTGCTGCACCTGCTGAAACTGCAACTCTTGGAGGAACCGAGGCCGGAGGGGAAGACCACACTGATGACGTGGCCGAGGTGACCAATGCTGATCAAGACAACTTGGCCGAGACTGTTAATGTCCCCCCCCCCCCCCCCAAACCTTTAGGATTTATAACTTGTAACAAATTTGTAATTTGTAACTTATAATACCTCGGTATTTTGTAAGGAATATTTGTAATCAATGCCTCTGAATGCTATATGATCTCTTCCTTTTACTGAATGTCAATTTCTTCTATTATTTTGTTGCAGTGTTCTTGTTTATACTCAGTCAATAATTCTGGCCTCAGGTCTCTTCACCACTGAATTGTAATTAGGCTCTGAGGTCAATACCTAAGACGTTAGTCTCATAATTAATCTCACCAAATTAATGATGTTAAGGGTCTGAGTTTATCTGCTAAGGTGTCTGAGCTCATACCTCGTCACCACCGAGTGATGTTATGAAGGTCTGAGGTCATCACCTAAGACGTTAGCCCCATAATAAATTTCACCAAATTAATGATGTTAAGGGTCTGAGGTCATCAGCTAAGGTGTTAGCCCCATAATAAATTTCACCAAATTAATTATGTTAAGGGTCTGAGGTTAGCTGCTAAGGTGTCTAAGCTCAGACCTAGTCACCACCGAGTGATGTTATGAAGGTATGAGGTCACCACCTAAGATGTTATCCTCATAACAAACTTCACCAAATTAATGATGTTAAGGGTTTGAGGTCATCTGCTAAGGTGTTTGAGCTCAGATCTAGTCACCACCGAGTGATGTTATGAAGGTCTGAGGTCATCACCTAAGAGGTTACCCTCATAATAAACTTCACCAAATTAATGATGTTACGAGTTTGAGGTCATCTAACTAAGGTGTCTGAGCTCAGACCTCGTCACCACCGAGTGATGTTATGAAGGTCTGAGGTCATCACCTAAGACGTTAGCCCCATAATAAATCTCACCAAATTAATGATGGTAAGGGTCTGAGGTCATCTTCTAAGGTGTCTGACCTCAGACCTCGTCACCACCGAGTGATGTTATGAAGGTCTGAGGTCATCACCTAAGATGTTAACCTCATAATATATCTCACCAAATTAATGATGTTAAGGGTCTGAGGTCATCTGCTAAGGTGTCTGAGCTCAGACCTCGTCACCACTGAGTCATGTTATGAGGGTCTGAGGTTATCACCTAAGATGTTATCACCATAATAAATCTCACCAAATTAATGATGTTAAGGGTCTGAGGTCATCTGCTAAGGTATCTGAGCTCAGACCTTGTCACCACCGAGTGATGTTATAAAGGTCTGAGGTCATCACCTAAGATGTTACCCTCATAATAAATTTATGATCTAAGAATGAAGCAAGAACTGTCATGGAAACTGATTTTTATTAATAACCTCTTCTCAACAAGATGGTACATTTACATAAAATTCTATGCAACATCATATGTAATATCTCTTGAGATGGTCAGCATTCCATGGTTTAGTGAAAGGTTCTCCTTGTAGGTTTTCTAGCCTGTAAGTGCCAAGCACAACCTCTTTCGTTACTTTGTAGGGGCCATGCCAGTTTGGGTGTATCTTATTTGCCTTCTGTAGGGTCTTCTTTAGCACTAGGTCTCCCACTACAATGGGTCTTGACTTCACCCTCTGGTTGTAGAATTTCGCTGCCCTCTGCTGGTAGGCTACTTTTCTGACCTCTGCGTCTTCCCTT
Source organism: Sambucus nigra (assembly GCA_949130495.1). Classification (NCBI taxonomy): domain Eukaryota; kingdom Viridiplantae; phylum Streptophyta; class Magnoliopsida; order Dipsacales; family Adoxaceae; genus Sambucus; species Sambucus nigra. Next base: position 123,126,682 of record OX422218.1, on the reverse strand, counting down.
CTTTCTTCGATAAGATCCAGGTCTAGCCTCCTCTTTTCCCCATTGCTGTCAGGGTCGTAGGTCTGAATCTGATGAGTTGGAAGTCCTACTTCCGTTAGTATGACGGCCTCTGAGCCATGTGCCATCATGAACGGGGTTTCTCCTGTTGGTGTCCTTGCCGTGGTTCTGTAGGCCCATAACATAGCGTAGACCTCTTCTGTCCATCTCCCCTTCGCATCTTCTAACCTCTTCTTGATTCCGTCCAAGATTATTCTGTTAGTGACCTCGGTCTGTCCATTTGCCCGAGGTCGTCCAGGAGATGAGAAGAACTGTTTAATCCCCACTCTTAGGCAATACTTTTCTAAGGAGGAGTTCTTGAACTGGGTCCCATTATCCGAGATGAGAGTGTTTGGGAGGCCATATCTGTATATGATATTCTTCCAAATGAACTGGAAGGTCTTCTGCTCTGTAATTGCTATCATCGGTTTTGCCTCCACCCACTTTGAAAAGTAGTCAATGGCAACTATCAAGAATCTATAGTTGTTAACAGCTCTTGGTAAAGGTCTTACCAAGTCAATTCCCCATACCGCAAATGGCCATGGAGAAGAGATTGACGTCATAGGCTGATGGGGTTGATGAGGGATAGTGGCGAACCTTTGACATTTGTCGCACCTCTTCACATAGTCTGCCGGGTCCTTAGACAAGGTAGGCCACCAGTATCCCTGAGTGATGATCCTCTTGGCTAAGGGCCTTCCCCCTATGTGGCTAGAGCAAGAACCCTCATGAACCTCCTATAAGACCTGGGGTACTTCTATGGGATGCACACATCTGAGGAGAGGCAATAGAAACCCCTTTTTGTACAAGACGTCTCCTACTATTGAGAACTTGACAGCCCTGTATCTCAACTTTCTCCTTTCCATCTTGGACTCAGGTAGCTCTCCGTCTCTCAGGTATCTGACGAGCGGGTCGATCCATGAGTATCCTAGGTTCACATTGTGACAAGGTCTACATACCTCGTCCTCCTCGATGCTTGCTTTTCCTAAGACCTCGATTGGAATGGTCCTTCCTAAATCTGTCTTCATTGCCGAGGCCAGCCTTGCCAATGCATCAGCGTGATTGTTGCTCAGTCGAGGTACTCTCTTCAGCTTTGCTTCTTCAAAATACTCTAACAACCTTCTTACCTTCTTCAAGTACTTGGCCATCCTTTCGTCTTTGGCCTCGTATACCCCCAATACTTGATTGACAACCAACCTTGAGTCGCTTTACTCGAAGAGTTGTTGCCAATAAGAGACCTGCTATCATGGCCTCATACTCGGACTCGTTGTTTGAGGCCTGGAAGTTGAATCTCAAGGCGTATTCAATGTTGGCGCAATCTGGAGCAGAGAGTATTAGACCTGCGCTGCTTCCGCTGTCACAGGAGGAGCCATCAACGAATAGTCTCCATACGTCTGTATCTGATGAGAAGACCCCTTCTCTCATAACCCCCTTCTTGAAGAGGTATCGATCCTCTTCGTTCTCTTCTACTCTGCTCCGAGTTTTACCTGGGATGACCTCTTCTCGGCCTCGGAAGACGTTTGGTGCAGTCTCTTCCAAATCTTAGAAGACACTACGGTTCGTCTCTTCGCCGTCATCTAAGTCTTTCTCTGTCTCGGCCCCTTCCAAACTTCTATCCGCCTTTTCCCAGGTGAACTCTGCGACAAAGTCTGTGAGTGCCTGCCCCTTGATGGCTGTCCTAGGCTGGTAGGTAAGATCATACTCTCCCAGTTTGATGGCCCAGGTCATCAATCTTCCGGACTTCTCAGGCTTGTGCAGAACCTGCCTTAGTGGGGAGTCAGTGAGGACTACCATAGAGTGAGCTTGGAAGTAAGGCTTCATTTTTCTTAAGGCATGTATTAGGGCATAAGCCAACTTCTCCATTCGGGGATAATTCTGTTCAGACCTTTGAAGAGCCTTACTGTTGAAGTACACAGGCCTCTGGACCCCATCCTCTTCCCGTATGATGGCCGCACTGATGGCAGAGACTGCCAGATACATAAACAACCTTTCCCCCGTGATGGGCCAAGACAGCAATAAGGGAGACCCTAAGTAGGACTTGAGTTGGTTGAAGGCTTTTTCACACTCTTCGTCCCACTGGAAGGCCTTTCTTAGAACTTTAAAAATGGAAGACACTTATCCGTTGCCCTTGAAACAAACCTGTTAAGGGCAGCCACTCTTCCCGTGAGCCTCTGAACATCCTTGATACTCCTAGAAGTCTTCATGTCGAGCAATGCCTTAATTTTCTCAGGGTTTGCTTCAATTCCCCTCTGATTAACAATGAATCCCAGGAACTTCCCAGCTCCTACTCCGAAGACACACTTTGCCGGGTTGAGTTTCATTCTGTATGAGTCCATGACATCGAAGGTGTTCTCAAGGTCTGCTACGTGAGTACATGCTTTCAGGCTCTTCGTTAGCATATCGTCCACATACACCTCCATGGTCTTACCTATTTGCTCCTCAATCATCTTATTGATAAGACGTTGATACGTTTCCTCCACATTTTTTAGACCGAAGGGCATCACCTTGTAGCAGTACGTCCCTTTGTCAGTAATGAAGGCTGTCTTCTCAAAGTCTTCAGCATCCATAAAGATTTGGTTATAACCAGAATAAGCATCCATAAAGCTCATGAGCTCGTGCCCTGCCGTTGCGTCCACCATCTGGTCTATCCTAGGTAAGGGATAGCTGTCTTTCGGGCAAGACCTGTTCAGGTCGGTGAAATCTACACACATTCGCCACTTCCCATTGGCCTTAGGCCCGATGACTGCATTTGAGATCCACTCCGGGTAGGTAACCTCTCTTATGAACTCAGCCTCTTCCAACTTTTTCACCTTTTCCCGGATGACGTCGTACTTCTCCCTGGAGTAGACTCTTCATCTCTGCTTGATTGGCTTGGCATATCTGTCCACGTTGAGCTTGTGGCTCATGACCTCAGGGTCGATGCCAGGCATGTCTGCGTGACTCCATACGAAGACACTCTGTCTCCTCCTGAGGAAGTTTATCAGTTCTTCCTTGATTCCTGGCTCTAGGGCCTTACCGACCTGGACGTTTTTTTCCGACTCGTCCTCATTGAGGACGATGGATTCTACCTCTTCTGCGACCTCACCCTTCTTCAATTTTGTTTCGTCTCTTGGGTCAAGACTGTTAATGCTGTAAGTGGTGGTTGCTCTCTTATGGGTCTCTCTCTCTTCGGCCGAGTTGAAGTAGCACTCCCACGCCGTGGTCTGGTCCCCTTACACTTACCCTACTCCATAAGGAGTCGGGAATTTTAGCATCTGATGGACCATCGACGACACGACTTTAAACTCTTTGAGGGCTACCCTTCCTACGATGAGGTTATAGGACGAGAAAATGTTTTCGTCCATGAAGAAAAAGTTTATCTTCTTGGTCAGCCTCTTAGGCCACTCATCCCCCATCCATACATCCATTTTATACATGCCCAAGGGGTTCACCTTTTCACCGCTGAAGCCTATCAATGGGTGATGGTAGGGCACCAGCCTTGCCTTGCTAAGACCCAGGCTCTTGAAACAAGGCCAGAACATCACGTCTGCTGAGCTTCCCCCATCTATGAGGATCCTTCCTACCTCACACCCATGCACCCTTGTTGTTATGACCAAAGGGTCATCATGGGGGGATAAGATACCCTTGAAGTCGAGTCTGGAGAACTCCACTGCGAGGGTGTCCATGTCTACCTTCTTCCTCTTCTGTACGACATCCGAAGACGTTAGATTCACAACCTCAGGCTTGGCCACTGACCTGGCCTCTTCTATATAAGCCTTCCTATCGGCTACCTCAGAGCCGCCTCCTACAAATCCCCCACATATGGTGCTAACACCAAAGGAGATCATACTGACCCTCTTCACCGGGGTGTTGTCATCCTTTGGCGAAAGATCCGGGTCGTCTTCATCATCCCCCTCTGAATCATCGTCCCTTCTGGCCGGGACATCGCCACGGCATCTGTCATTTCTTCTTTTCTTAGGGTCGTCTCTTCCACCCTTTGGAGCCTTACCGTCCACATACTTCCTCAGCTTTCCCGATTTCAGCATCTTCTCAATCTCATCCTTTAAAGCGAAGCATCTATCTGTGACATGGCCATGATCCTGATGGAACTCGCACCATAGGTTTTTGTTCCTCTTATGTGGTGGGGCCTTCAGTTTCTCTGGCCACCTCAGAGTCCGGTCAGTCTCGATCTCAATGAGGATGTGCTCACAACTCACAGTCAGAGGAGTGTAATGAGCGAACTTGTCATCTCCTGACCTCTTCTTCCCCTCTTTCTTACCTTGGGACTTTCTTGTGCTACCGCGATTCTCCTCCTCATACTTGGCGGCCATGGCCTCTTCCGCATTCATCACTTTCCCTGCGGTTTCCAGTAGCTCGGCCATGGACCTAGGGGGTCTTCCGCCAGTTTCCACAATAGCTTCCCTTTCTAGAAGCCTCCTATAAGGGAGGTCATGGCTATGCTCTCTTCATAATCTTCCACCTCCAATTTCTCTTTGTTGAATCTTTCTATGTAGTCTCTTAGGCTCTCACCCTTGGCCTGTTTGACTTACAGCAGGTGGGTAGTCTTCTTTTGAGGTCTTACCCCAAAGCAGAAGTTGTGGATGAACCGCTCAGCCAAGCCTTTAAAGTTCTCAATTGAGTTCTTCGGAAGGGAGGTGAACCAACTATGAGCTGCCCCTGTCAAGTTCCCTGAGAAGGCCCTACACTTCATCTCATCGGGTATCGAGTAAATGTCTGCTGCCGACTGATACATCTCGATATGGTGTACAGGGTTAGTGCTTCCATCATACTTGGGAGTCACTGTAGGAGGCTTGAACTTGGCTGGGGTTGGGAACCCCACTATCCTAGCCACAAAGGGGGAGCCCTCTGAGTAACCTCTTTGTAATGGGTCCCTACTTTTAATGAGGTCTCCTATCTTCTCCTCAAGGCGCTGGATAGAATCATTCCAGAGTCTTCTGTCATCAACTTGGCCGAGGTTATCCCCTGCCACCTCCATGCGATGGACAGAGGGTTCCCCAGTCACAACACGTTGGCTGTTGACCTCTTCCTGTTCCCTGGCTCTTTCTCCATAGGGTCGGCCTTGGTATGGCTAACCTTTCCTACCCCCTCTCTGAGATCCTGCTGCGCTCCTCGACCTTGATAGCCTGTGTCTTAGGTCATTCACTGGGCCCAGCCTCTCGAAGTCCGACCCTCTACTTAACCTGTCAAAGGCTGACCCTCTTTGTTGGCCCTCTTCTCTTCTTCGGCCGACACATCATTGACTCTGCCTAAGAGGTCATATAATGTCATTTGACACCTCATACGGCTCCCAGCAGTCTTCTGGGGCTTCTTCAGCTTCTAGGTCATCATACCTGTCCTCTGGGCAAGGGTTTCCCTACCTCCCCAGGTGCAAGCTCTTAGGGTCAGCAACGTCCCTTCTCCGCTGGGGTGCAGGCTAGTCCTTCATTGGCACCTGGGGTGGTCCCCTAGCGTCAGGATGAGGTTGAACTGTCGCCGGAGTGATCATGTCCGGTGAGAATCCAGGTGGCCTCATCATAGTTTGACTGAGCTGAGCAAATTGATCATTCAAGTCTTGTTGTGTTGCAGCCAAAGATTTCAAGGCCGCTGCTACCTCCGCCATTTCGGACTGGGGGGCGCCTGACTGGAGCTAGGCCCCCCACCTCCGGGCGGCGGAAGAGGCGGTGGTAACTCTGGTGCCATGTGCTAACAATAAAGAGCTTGAGTAGCAAGTGAGCTTAATACCTTAAAGTACCTCTTTCAATGGTGAAATAGCTCCACGCAAGGGGTGGTTCCTGGTTCACCACCAGAGTCTCCGGTGAGGTTAAGAAGAAAAAGAGGAAGAGATAGCTTCTTGTTCCCACAGACGGCGCCAAAATGATGATGCCGGAATTAGCACCACCAGATAAGGTGTTTTCAAGCTCAATATAAGAATAACAATGGCAGCACAGTTATATAAAGAGATAAGAGAATGAGATGAGGATAAGAGGAATCAACACTGGAATATAAGTGGTTCAGCCAATTTGGCCTACGTCCACTGTGAGTTTGTGTGAGTAATATCACTGAATGAAGGCACTAATGGCCATGAATACAATCATTCAAGATTTCTCTCTACTGTGTATCTAGACAAAGCTTCAGCTAGGGTTTAATATCTTGGATCCTTTTGCAAGGTAGGGGATGATCCCTATATATAGTATCTAGGGGGTGTAATGCACCCCCCATGCATGCAATGAGCATGTGTGTGGTAACCTCACCAATGTGGGAGTGCCATCTGTCACTGTCACATGTAAGGAATGATGATAAAATATTCTCCCCACGTGTGGAGAATAATCTTGTTACAACTGATTTGTGCCCAGGTGTCCTTATCCAAATGTCAACAGATACTCGGCTGCCATATTGGTGGATGACCTCGGCCTGGGAGAGGCCGAGCTGTAAAGTCTTGATGTTCGTTCAATCCGAGATGTGTCATAGGGAGTCTCGGCCTGATCTCAGTCGAGACATTATGCTGGGGTCGGCCCCAGCCGAGGTTGGACTGATTCCATGCTGACGATTACTAAGGCTTCTTGTCACCTCGGCCCAAGCCGAGGTTGGGCTGGTTCCATGTTGAAGCTTACCAAGGCTCCTTGTCACCTCGGCCTATTCTCGACCGAGGTTTCCTTACCCAGGTATATGAGAATGCTGTTGATGCCTGCGATGTGCGTAATGTCCATTGGAAATGTAGGTGGTAGTGTCGGCCTGGGCCGACCCTGGTCTGGCTGAGGGATGATATCGTGGGCCATGGATCATCTAGGGTCGATCAATGTCTCGGCCTGATCTCGGCCGAGGTTGGTGCCTCCGGGTCGAGGTTACACTTGGGGCATATCAATATATTTTCACCATTTGGTTGGATGAATGACAATTTCGTGTCCAATGTCCACTAAGGCCCCATCGATAGCAAATATCTTTTGGATTTGGTGGATAAGATTTTTTATTCTTGTTATTGTTGTGGTCATTCTTGTTCTGGTGGGGCTTGAAGTTGATATTTTTTTACGGGCCATAATTATAGTGACCACCTCTTTTGGGGTTACCACGACCTTATCGCATGTGGCCCTAACCCCTTTTAATATTTTAAGCAGAATTAACATTTAGTTCTGGGAGCGCTACAGATCCAGCTGGCCGAGATGCATGATTTTTCATTAATAAATCGTTATTCAGCTCAGTGATTAGGAATCAAGAGATTAACCCGGAGTAGTTTTTAAATCCTCACTCTCGGTATTATTGCTACGGGAGCATATTTGAGGCATAAAAAGTGGAGAAATATTTCTCCAACATATCTGCATCTTCCATATTTTCTCCACATAATTTAAGCTTGGGGGTAATTTTGAACATTGCGAATTGTATTAAGATATTGTTTTAAAATCCTAAAATCTCAAGTTAAGTCATTCGTGGCGTGCACTTGGAAGTATGAATGACTTTTGGTGGTCATAACTCTTCTTCAGGGAGTTTCGTAATTCAAGGGTATTTTTCACAATTAAGTATTCAGTCTTTAAGTCATTATGAATATTATGCCTTAGAAAATAAGGGTATTAGATTTGTCCAATCGGGACATAGTATTATCAATTGTTACGGTATCACCAAGATTTCGGGCTTGGAGATGGAGATCCACATCTTAGAATTAGTTGAGATTTTTTCCCAGAGATGTCAAGTGCTTCAAATTCAAGTTTAGAAGTTTTGGACATCTTAAAATGTTAAGTTAATAGATTCTAATTGGAAACTATATAATGCATAAGTCAAATAGCAAAGATGAATTTTATGATATGGACTTTTGGGTGTAATTTAAATATGAAAAATCTATAATTCTCGAATGAAGGTCAAAAGATAAAGTTTTAATGGTAAAACCATTAATAAGATAGTTAAAGGGATCGTAAACCATTAAAATGGTATATAAAAAGGTTTCTTTTGTTAAATAAAATGAGAATTCAAGAAGTTGAAAAATTTATTTGATGATATTCAATTTATTTGGATGGTAATTTAAACAAATGAAAAAAATTATGTGGAGCTGCATGTCCAAAATAACTATTTGGGGACTTTTAATGTCCTCACCCTTATAATAAAAAGAATCAAAACTTCCGGTTTGATTATAGAAAATTTGTTGGAACTTCGGATCCAAATTGTAAATATTTGTTAGGATACTTTTAGTATTCCTTGCCCTATTATAGAAATAATCAAAACTTCATGTTTGATTTCAGGGCATATTGTATAGGAACTTGAGGTAAAAAAAATATAAATTATAATTGAAAACTTCAAGTCCCAAATCGTAAATATGAATTAGGAACTTGAGGTCCCAAATTTTAATTTGCATTGGGACCTTATGGTACTAAATTTTATTTTTTAAATTATAATTAAGCTAGGTTGATGTAAAAAATTGGACATGATCCAATTTTATAATCACAGATAAAATATATAATTGCAATGCTAAATAAAAGAAAGACAAAGATTTTTAAAGTGGTTTAGCTATGGAAGAAAGCCTACGTCCACTATTACAGTATTGATTTTAGAGGTTACAGAAAGCTAGGCACTCTAGTTAATAAGAATATCCTAGAATTTGTTCTACCTTCACTACACCAAAAATAACAATTTGGCACACCTTGATATTAAAAATCTAGCACAGTTTAAAATTGTGCCAAATTTTGGCACGGTTTAATGATAATCTGGCACACTTTAAAATAGTGCCAAAATTTGGCACTGTTTAAAAGTGTGCCAAAATTGAGGACATCTCACTAAAATATAAATATCTTTATAAAAACTAATCCTTCTGACTTTTTTATGTCTCCCGCTCTCTCTCCTCTCTCAATAACAGGCTCCCCCCCTCTCTCTCTCTCATTCAAACAAATCCCATCTATCTTTTACCACTTCTGCCTCAAATAGGTGACACAGTCTCTCGATCTCTGTCTCCGCAACTCACATCCCTACAATAGAGGTACGTTTGCTGCTTTTTATTTTTACTCACTTATTTATCTCTTTTATTTTTTCTTTCATACATTTGTTTTCGTTTGTTGTTGATTTTCATGTTGTGTTATTTTGTTGTGAGGTTGAGAAATTAGGGTTTTATGGGGAATAATTTGGGTAGGAGGAGACAAGCGGTGGATTAGAAATACACTAGGCCTTAGGGTGCATCAGCATAAGGATATGGATAATAAGAAACTTAGGAAATTGATACTCGATTTTAAGCTAGCTCCTTGCTACCTTGAAGATGATGAATGTGGATGTGCTTTTTGTTTTTTTCTTCTTGACATATCCTTGGGATAAAATGGAGGCCAGCTTGATCTATAGGGGAATAGGAAAGCCTAACTTTACTTCGATGATGGAATTTTATATTTTGACATTAGTTTATTTTTCTTATCTGGATAATTATTCAGTTGTTGATTGAATTAGAATTTGTTAGGATATTTATTATTAATTATCTCTAGTATTTATCTTGAGTTAGGTATTTTAATCCTAGTAGAATTAGGTTTATGAAGCCTATAAATGATGTTAATCTTTGATGTCACCTTTATGATGAATTGAGTACTTAATTAAGTTTTATTTCAATTTAGTTAAGTTTAGCATCTTTACATTTCTGTTCTAGGTCCTATACCAAACAGAGAAATTGCCTAAGTTCTATCTTTGGTTATTATAGCGCAACTCATCATCTCCCTTATGTTTATTTCCATGTCAATGTTCATAATTCCTCATTTGAATTTCCCCACAAACTGAGAAGCTTTTGTGTGACAATTTCTCTGGAACTTGGTAAAACTTTGAAACTTATTACAACGTTGTCTCATTTACTAATAGATTAACTAGTTATGTTGAGTTGGTAATTTAATTTTTATAATGATTTTTATAGTGATTGAAATATCTTAAAGCCATACGATAAATTATTCAACTTGGAACTCATTTGGCACCATTGTAAAGATCTGTGATACTGTCACTGAATGTATTCTATTATCAAGTGTTACGAGTTATATATATCTAGAAATTTTATGTCTCTTTGCCTTTCTTAAATCAATGATTTTATGAACAGGTGTTAATCATTAATGATGAAAGTGTGGAGTGAATAAAGAGTAGCTTTTGACTTTGTGAGGATATATTCTTTGGACAAAAGAAGGGTAATTCTTCTTGGAAGAAATTATGGTAAGGGAGAAGCTATAAGAAAAGTGATTCCAATCTCAACTGACTCATTCACTCATGATATGGTCGATGATGTTTTCATGACTCTAGAGAGAGCACCTGATGTTTTTCCTATCAGATCCTCACAGTCGCCAAGGAGAATCATTTTAGGGATCTGTCTTCTTCTGATTCAAGTCTAAGAATTCCAAAGATGCCAGTCATGCTATTTGTGGTTCTCATGCTCTTCTCTATGACAAAGCTCTAGCTACAGTTAAGTATTAATTCCACTCACTTCTTGAAACTTTCATCTTCTTTTTCAATGGCTATTTTTTATTGAATAAAACATAAGTATCTGGAAGCTCTTGATAGGTGAATCTTTTGGTATGTTCATTTATGTTATCATTTTGTTGCATCCCCTATTTGTAAATAATCTCTATCACTAATTTCTTGTATTTACTATATTTCTAAGTCTTGACCGAGCAAAAGTGGTTGAGATTCTTGTGAAGGATCTAAAGGTGTTTTCCTCTCTTAATGAAGAACTTTTCAAGGAGATCACCCAACTACTTATTCTTGACAATTTTAGGTACTAAAGATATCATTTATAATTCTTGACAATTGCGAACATTAATAATCAAAGGCACTATATTTTTGGCAGGTTATTTTAGTTAATCCCACATAATTCCCAGAAGATGAAAAACACTATTACACATCTGTTAAATACAAATCCTCTAATTTACTTAACCCCCACATATTTTGAAGACTAAAATACCTTCTTCTGCACGATTTCATCTTCCCATAAATCCTAATCAAGGTTTCTACTAGAATGTAAAGGTTAAATCGAGAAAATGATGAGAATCAAACCAAATAAATCTGAGAACATGTTATAGGATTTTTACGGGTTTAAACCACTTTGTTGGGCTTGTAATAGTGAACCTCTGTTCATTCACCAATAAAACTGTAAAGATCCATTACATCACAAACATAACAATTAGAAGAAAATAGGGACTTAGCCTTTAAAGTTAGTGGTGAAGTCGAATGGAGGCCAAAGGGGTATTGGACCCCAAGATTAAATTTCTCCTCTTAATCTGCTATGAAGCTTATCTTATATAGGCAGCCCCTTGCTTTATATCTGACATTCCCGCAAGCATTAATGCTTATTGTGTTGCCAAATATAGGTCACATTTTCCAAATTCATTATGGTCTCTACTTATGCCATGATGAATGGACATAAGCATCACGGAGTTATCAGAGGCTGCCATATTGAGATGAGTCACCTTATCTGTTGAGAAGTGAGTCTGCCATTAACAATTCACCAAAACTCTATCAAGTATAATCCATATTTTGCTACTACCATCCCTTTTATTAAACTAGGTGAATCTATATCCTGAGTACCCAATGTGCAAGGGGAAGAAACTGCAAAAAAATTGAGGTATTCCTATAGGGGAAACCTCTATCTCTTAGTACACTTGGCATAAATGAAAGAAATTTGAACTTGAAAGAAATTATAGATATAGGGAACTTGATAGGGGAAACCTCCCTTTTCCATTGATTTGGAGTTTTCCTTGGATAGTTATATTGTCTACTGCACTAATCTCTCCTATATCTAGAATGCCATGAGGTTGCTGGGTTCAATAAGATGATTTTTATCAGTTATGTTCATCTTTTCCCCTATTTTCTTTTCTTCAATGATTTGTATTTGACTTGTCTCACTTCTCTGTGTATTTTTTTATGCATCACCAATTTATATAATGTACAATTGTAGAGATTGAATTTCACAAATTATTAATTCTCCCCTTGTAAAAATTGATGCAATGTTTGTCGTCACCATCATATTCAATGTTCTACCAATGTGGCATATTTTTCACTCGTTCTTCTCAGACCTATGGAGACTTTGATATAGAGTATCTCAAGAAGACTCAAAAAGGTTTTTTCTTAGCCGAGCGTGTCTCACATCATTCTTCATACAATTTTCTTTCGTCATATCCCATAGAGAATATGACTACGATTATTGAGTTTTACGTGAACTTATTTGTTTTTCTATAGAACTCTTTGGTTATATCCACCTTTGTTTGTGATCAGGACATTATCTTGACATAGAATCTTCTCGCTGAGTACCAATGATTGTCTTGCATTAACCGACCTCATTTACTTCCCCACTACTTTCTCTATATATGTGGTAACATGTGAAATTCATTTGTATTTCATCAAAAATCGGAAAAGTTAGGGAATATCTCACGAACCCAATCATTTCCTTTTCATTTCTTTTTTCCAACTGTTAAAGACCAAACTGTTTTTCAATAAAATTTTAAACTTAATCAAACGTACCTTAAAAGGATAATGTTGTGAAAAATGGACTATCACTTTTTTTCATTTGTCTTTTTTGGGACAACTACGAGGACAACGTATCTTGAATACTAAGAGATATCATGAGTATTTAGGACACTAGGAGGTGCCAGGTCTCTTTCAATCCTAGGCGCAAGCCTAAAGCAATGGTGTGCTTGACCCAAGTATGACACATTTTACAGAAAATGCATACAATTGAATTTATTGTATATTTGTAATAAGATTGATGCTGAATTTTAAATTTGAAATAGTGTAAATCCCAGTTACAATAATTTCAGAGAAATCAAAACCATTTGAGAGCAATTATATGCAAGAGTATTTGAATTGAGTTGAAATATATAACAATTTCAGAGCAATTGTAGCAATTAGGAGGAGATGGTTTTATCTGGAACAATACAAAGCATTAAGATAAAAGAAGCAATAAGCGAACTCTACAACATTCAAAGTAACCAAAGAATCACTCGAAAAAAATCAACACATAAAGAATCCCTAATGTTTCTTGTATCTCATCGTATTTGTTCACATACAGTCGAGCGAATTTGCTAATGAACAGTTAATGTTTAACCAGAATTGCAACCAATTAAACGCTGACAAATTGAAATCTAAGTTTACGAAATTTTTTCCTAACTTTTCTTCTTATCTCGTACTTTAGTTTGGTATGTGAGTGCCAGAGCATCATACAATGAGCTTTATGGAATAGTAAATATGATGATGTGGTGTGGAGAAGAAAATAGCTTGAGTAATTTTTTTGTTTAGACCGACCTTTTTTATAATGTTTGATTAGTAATTAAAAAAAGTTAGCCATTTGTTTAGACTCCCCTTGTTATAGTGTTCGTGTTACGGTTCACCTCGCTGAGTTCCTTGTACCCCAACTCGGTGAACTTCAACTTCAACTTCAATTTCTCCAAAACACATTACATCTAGCCATAAAGACAGTGAGGTCTGGTTCTCGTATATTTCGAATGGATTCAAATCCAGAAGATGTGGCTGGATTCCTTGGTGTTGAGTTCCTTGTTGCCTGCTAGTGAAGTTGCAACATCTTACTTCTCTAGTTCTAGCACCTTATGTGCTACTAGGCATCTTTAAGTGTATTATAATCATAAATTAATTCTACTATTAATTCCACCACATCCCAAGACCTATGGGAGTTCTCTGAAAAATTATCTGCTCAATATGCTTTCCAACAAAAATAAAGAGGTGATGGATTTGTAGCCGTCAATATGCGTTATAACTATTATATAATAGTTTATATAAACTGTTATATAACAAGTTATATAACAGTTATATAAACTATTATATAGCAGTTTATATAACAATTATATAAAATGTTATATGACTGTTATATAAACAGATTGTATAAACAGTTATATAACATGTTATATGAGCTGTTAATCAACTTCTTTGTCTTGTAAATAAATTTATTGGTTCATAGAGTATTTAAGGTGTTTATTTATCACTGATAAAAGAATTGACTGAACAGCATTGCAAATTTTCAATGTCATCAATGGACTGTTCAATAGGTTTACAAGGTTGTTGCTATATCTAAGAACACATATATGGATAATTCAATGTTTGATTGGGACCAGGCCTTGACAGGGCAAGAAATGGAAGCCATCGATGCCATATTTGATTCTGCAACTTGAATTGCTTATTTGCAAGAAGTGGAGTCTAGGATCGCTAACTGAAATGCTTATTTGCAAACAGCTTCCAAAGACTACCAAAATTAGATTAGGCAACTAAGAGATGGTTGTTTTATCCAAGGAACAACTAGAGTATGCAGCCACATATGCTTTTGCCTCTTGATACATATATGATGCTTTGAAGAGCCTCTCAGATAATGCTAATAACAAAAGTAAGGAGATGTCATACTATATATTTGCTTCATTGTTGGTATCGTGCATACTATGTTTATGATATTCATAGAGAAAATTTATGATGAAGTTTTTATGAAAAAGTTTATGAAACCTTTTGTTCTTAGTTACCATGCATAAGAAAATTTGGACACGGAGTCAAAAAAAATTCAAGTCATATTTAAATTAGTAGAAATGGGAAATATTTTCTAACTCTTATTTCAACTTGCAAGCTAGGAATATGATGAACCACAATTCCTAAAACACATATCATTATTAACATATATACTTTAAATCATGACATAGTATGATGCCTTAGTTCTTGAAATGACATCCCATTATTAGCCACATGTTACTTCTTTCTTCAACTTATATTCTGATTTCACCTACCTTGCATATGCTTCTATAGAATGAACTAAAGACTAAGTGAGACACATAGAAGTCCGTGCTAGAAGGATCAAAGAATGAAGTATAAAAAAAGTATAATGAAATTAACGAACAGGTAATCTTCTCATATAAGTTTAGTGGTTTGGCATTCTGATAGTTACTACTGTCAGTTTATATATTTCATATGTTTACTGGATTCCTTATTCGATCAGTGTCATCATTTATTATTAGATTTTGGGCCTAAGATGCATTTGTACATCTCCTAGCTTGAAAGAAATTAAATTTAGAAAAAAGGGAAAAGTCAGTTGTGTCACAAATTCAACCATCTCATAACTTTAAGGTGTTATAAATAGCGTATTTCACATCTCCTAGCTTCAACTAGATATTATCTTTGTGTTGAACGTACCCTTATCAAAAATCCACCCCCAAATGGCCCCACAAGAGGCACTAACACCTCATACGGGACTAATGTAACTCGTAGGAATTGACCGTGTAATCACGGGCCTCTCAGTTTAAGAATATGATGTTAATTTGAAAATATATAGATTAAGCTTAGAAACAAGATGTTAAAGGGTGAAAACCCAATCCAACCCCCAAGCGGCCCCGTAAGAGGAAATCACACCTCGCATGGGACCAATGTAACTCGTAGGAACTGACTGCGTAGTCACGGGCCTCTCGATTTAAGAATATGACAATAATTTTATAATATATGGATTAGGCTTAGATATAATCCGTTAAAGGGTGATAAACCAAACCAGCCCCCAAGAAGCCCCATAAGAGGCACTAACACCTCTCATGGGACCAATGTAACTCGTAGGAACTAACCACGTAGTCAAGGGCCTCTCGTTTTGAGAATATGACGATACTTTGAAAATATATAGATTAGGCTTAGAAATAAGCCGTTGAAGGGTGAAAACTCAAATCAGTCCCCAAACTACCCTGTAAGAGGCACTGACACCTCACACGGGACCAATGTAACTCATAGAAACTAACCGCGTAGTCACGTGTCGCTCGATTTGAGAATATGATGATAATTTGATAATATATGGATTAGGCTTAGAAACAAGTCGTCGAAGGGTGGAAACCCAAACAAGCCCCCAAGCGGCCCCATAAGAGACACAAACACCTCACACGGGACCAATGTAACTCGAGGAACTGACGCGTAGTGCCTCTCAGTTTGAGAATTTGATTCTTTGAAAATATATAGATTAGGCTTAGAAACAAGTCGTTGAAGGGTGGAAACCCAAATTAGCCCCAAAACGATCCCGTAAGAGGCACTAACACCTCATACGGGACCGATGTAACTCATAGGAACTGAATGCGTAGTCACGGGTCTCTCAGTTTGAGAATATGATGATAATTTGATAATATATGGATTAGGCTTGGAAACAAGCCGTTGAAGGGTGAAAACTCAAATCAGTCCCCAAGCAGCCCCGTAAGAGGCACTAACACCTCCCACGGAATCAATGTAACTCGTAGGAACTGATCGCATAGTCACGGGTCTCTCAATTTGAGATTACGGTGATAATTTGATAATATATGGATTAGGCTTAGAAATAAGTCATTAAAGGGTGAAAACCCAGACCAGCCCCCAAGCGGCCCCGTAAGAGGCACGAACACCTCACACGGGACCAATGTAACTCGTAGGAACTGACCACATAGTCACGGGCCCCTTAATTTGAGAATATGAAGATACTTTGAAAATATATATATTAGGCTTACAAACAAGCCATTAAAGGGTGGAAACCCAAATCAGCCCCCAAACGATCCCGTAAGAGGCACTAACACCTCGTACGGGGCCAATGTAACTCATAGGAACTGATCGTGTAGTCACGGGTCTCTCAATTTGAGATTACGGTGATAATTTGATAATATATGGATTAGGCTTAGAAATAAGTCATTAAAGGGTGAAAACCCAGACCAGCCCCCAAGCGGCCCCGTAAGAGGCACGAACACCTCACACGGGACCAATGTAACTCGTAGGAACTGACCACATAGTCACGGGCCCCTTAATTTGAGAATATGACGATACTTTGAAAATATATATATTAGGCTTACAAACAAGCCATTAAAGGGTGGAAACCCAAATCAGCCCCCAAACGATCCCGTAAGAGGCACTAACACCTCGTACGGGGCCAATGTAACTCGTAGGAACTGATCGCGTAGTCACGGGTCTCTCAGTTCGAGAATATGATGATAATTTGATAATATATGGATTAGGCTTAGAAACAAACCGTTGAAGGGTGAAAACCTAAATCAGCCACCAAGCGGCCCCGTAAGAGGCACTAACCCCTCCCACGAGACCAATGTGACTCGTAGGAACTGACCGCGCAGTCACGAGTCTCTCGATTTGAGAATATGATGATAATTTGATAATATATGGATTAGGCATAGAAATAAGCCGTTGAAGGGTGAAAACCCAAACTTGCCCCTAAACGGACCCGTAAGAGGCACTAACACCTCCCACGGGACCAATGTAACTCGTAGGAACTGAACGCATAGTCACGGGCCTCTTGGTTTGAGAATATGACGATAATTTGAAAATATATAGATTAGGCTTAGAAATAAATTGTTAAAGGGTGAAAACCCAAACCAGCCCTCAAGCGGTCCCATAAGAGGCAATAACACCTCGCACGGGACCAATGTAACTCCTAGGAAATGATCGTGTAGTCACGGGTCTCTCGGTTTAATAATAAGATGATAATTTGATAATATTTGAATTAGGCTTAGAAAAAAGCCGTTGAAGGGTGAAAACCCAACCCAGACCCCAAACGATCCCGTAAGAAGCACTAGCACCTCGCATGAGACCAATGTAACTCGTAGGAACTGATCAGGTAGTCATAACTTGCGTAAGATTTTCAATTTCACAATATAATAATAATTGCAACTCCTATATGTTAGTTTTTATCTAGAGTAAACTTTTTTTTTTAATAAATTATTTGGTTACTAATATCATCTTTTTTTGTATCCTATTTTTTTTACAGGATAACATTTTATCGTTAGCATTTATTCATGTGGAATACACGGAGAAGTCAATGCAACAAGGGGTTAATTTATTTAATGTCGTTAATATTCATGATTTTATTTTTTTGTGTTATGGCCGTGCGGACTTTTGTAGTTTTATTGTTAACTTTTATGGCCGTTTGGGCTTTTGTAAGTTTATTGTTATATTTTATGGCTGTGCGGTCTTTATATTACGCAAATTTTATATTAGCAGGTTTTAGAATGTCCAGAAATTAGAGGCAATTCTGTCAAATTTTTTTGGTCTGTGAACTACTAAAGACTTGTAATATTTTGAAGTTTGTATGTACATTAGTTTATCAACGTGCAAGATTTGCAATTTGTGAATTTTCTTGTTTTCAAATAATTTTTTTCTTTTATCAAAAAATTTGGCACAGTTCAAAACCGTGCCAAAAGTGTATCAAATATTGGCACGGTTTTGAACTGAGCCAAAAGTTTATGACAATGTGCTCAATCTGGCACATTTCAAAAGTGTGCCAGAAATATAAAATTCTGGCACGGTTTAAAAGTGTGCTAGAAGTGTTCCTGTTTGGTCAAATTTGGCACACTTCTAAAGCGTGCCAGAAAAAAATGGCCATTTTGGGACACCTGATTCTGGCACAGTTCAAAATCGTGCCAGATTTGATCTGGCACAGTTTTAAACCATGCTAGATTCCTGTTTTTGGTGTAGTGCTTTCCCTTAATGAAGGGGATACAATGTATTTATAATGACCCAAAGATTAAGGGTTAGAATATGAAGGGACAAAATGCCTTTATACATTTAAGCATTTACACCCGTAAATAATGAATATGACGATTGGTTGTATGTACCACGTATGGTAAAACCCTTGGTATGGTGACTCTTCATTGGTATTGATGGTCGACATTCTTTATTTTAGTCGGCATGCCTACCGAGCTACTATCTGCTGATTAGAATTTTGGCCATGTAAGAGGACAACTATTCACTTTTGGTTGGTCCACGTAGGTGGATACTTTTTGGTATCAACAAAAAACCCCAATGATCTATGCTTGATGCTTGCGTGAAAATATAGAACATATAATTCTGGATGTAGCTTGGAGTATTTTCATGGTGCCTGGTCGGTAGCCGACCTCCCACACTTGTAACATTTTACCGGTCATGTTCGAAGATGACATTTTTGTGATTAATTTGAATTTTATCGAACCGCCAAAGGGCAAATGGGTATTTTACACCTTCTGTATCGCGAAGTCGTCAGAATGTCAATCATTGGTACATTTAATCATTACTTTTGCTGTTTTCAAGATAAGCTATACAAGGCGGGAGGCTTTTCTAGATTTTACCTTAACTCAAATCTTCGAACTGTAGCAGCTATTTCTGAGCTTTTGTGTGATCGTTTGCCGTCGTTCGTCTTTTCCATCCATAGTTCTTGCTGAATCCTTAATCTTTTGTAAGAATTCTTTCTTTCTTTGTGTTTTTCTTCATTTTCTTTCTTGCTGAGCCATGGTTCACATAGTTGATGATGATTCTCTAGAAGAATTTAGGGTAAAAAAGAAAATCCCCTCTTGGGTTGATTTAGAAACACCCCATGGATCTTTAGATGTATATTCTTTAGTTGAGGGTCATTGGATTCCAACTTTATTTATAGTTGAGTGTGGTTTCACAATTCCTCCAAGTCCTTTCTTCTTCATTTTTGTCAATATTTCGATGTCAATCCAGCAAGAGTAGCCCCGAACACCTGAAGGATCGTTAATGGTGTGAATAGACTGAATGAAATCTATGGAGCCCATATTAGGATTTCAGAAATTATGTTCTGCTATAAATGGGCAATTACAGGGGAGAACACCTATTATCTGAAAACTAGTCAAGCCAATAGGGCTTTAGTGTTGAATTTTCCCGATTCCAATAAGGATTATATGCTTTAATAGTTAAAAATTGGTAACATGCTCCACCTGAGAATGGAGTGGCCTACCACGGTCATATGCCCCCAGTTATGGAATGAGATAAGTTGTTATTTCAGTTCTCACCCTTTTCACTACACCAAGAATAGCAATCTGACACAGTATAAAACTGTGCCAGATCAAATCTGGCATGATTTTGAACTGTGCTAAAATTAGGTGTTCCAAAATGGATAGTTTTTCTGGCACGGTTTAAAAGTGTCAGATTTGGCCAAACAGGAACACTTCTGGTACACTTTAAAACTGTTCCAAAATTTGATATTTCTGGCACACTTTTGGCACAATTTATAACTGTGCCAGATTGAGTACATTTTGGTACACTTTTGGCACAGTTCAAAATCGTGCCAAAATTTGATACACTTTTCCCACGGTTTTGAATTGTGCCAAATTTTTGGATCAAAGAAAAAAAATAACTATGAATAATATTACCTAAAAAAATCAACAACATTTTAACTATTTTTCGTACCTATTTTAGAATAACAAAAATTCAATAATAATATAAAATCAGCATGGGCAAAATAGTACAACAACAATACCAATAGTCCACAATAACACTAATACACATCCAAACAATAATCCCACTAAAAATTAATGGCTTAAATTCCATTAATAGAAAATTCATGTCAATACATATGAAATTCATCTCAATACATGAGGAAATTTGAATTTTATCTCAATTCATGTTAATACATATGAAATTCATGCCAATACATATGAAATTCATCTCAATTCATCTCAAATTCCGCGGTCTTCTTTTCAAGCAGCACTAACATGTTTAACTCCTCATTTATCAATCATCACTGGTTCGCCTCTACATGGACAACCATCGAACTTCCAATGAGTTCCAACCTATAAAACAAACAAACAAAAACGAGTAATTAATTCTTATCATTTGACAAGGTTGAAGGGCAACAATTTAATAGAGACTAACATATATTCTCTCAATCACACAAGATCTAATGCACATTGCAAAAGGCTATTGACAATGCTAATTACACACACACACACACACACACACACATACACACACACACACACTAGTGTATACCCTTGCCAATGTCATAATAAAAATATATGCTAAGTCAAAATTCATCCAAATATGTGACAACAAATGAGACCTATGCCATCGAAAGGAACATTATGTAAAATCTTGGCATGAAATAAGCATGTAACCTATGTATCATTAAGGGGAAAAAGAACATCAAATTTAAACATTAGAAAAAGGCAAATGATTAGTAGCAGGCTTCTGATATAAATTTATGTCTTGGTGTACATAATGGATTAAAAAAACATAAAACCGTATTGCATATATCATAACCAAGGTAGCAGCTGTATATTATTTGCATCATCAACAACACTATGCAATCACGTGAATTATCTTGGGATATTTATTGTTGTAAAATTAAATTCATCATCTTCAATAAGGAACTGAAATTATAAAATAGCGATGAATCGATGCAATATTGTTTTTACAAATCATTTTATGTTAATTTTCTATGCCACTGCATTTCCCAAAGGTCTTGCCCACTACAATTGCAAATAGTCAAGGAATCAAATGAAAAAGTTACTGTATGTGAATGTAATTTGGATGTAGACTATCTCACATTCCTATAGTACAATTAACTTTACATTACAGCAGAGTAAGTAAAAATTAATTGTAATTATTCCAATACACCATACCTGTTTAAATATGGTACTCGTCCCAGGTCCTTCATAACCAACAAGAATAATTTCATGTAATGTTTTCTGATGAAGGTAGTTTTGGACACCTTTATCACCTTCTTCCCCACAATAATTCGACTCGGAAGGAATTGGCAAAGACAATGCTGCACAAAATAACTTTGTGCAAGTCTGGAAAGAGTGTTCATCAACGATTATTAAATGTATAAAAATAATGGTGATATTAGATAAACAATCATAGAAATCTCATACGCACCTTGTTCCATATCTTCCCCATCACATTTTTCTGTCCCTCTTCCCGGTAGGACCCATCTGCACTCAAATAGAAGTGAGGGTGTGTCCTTCACACCTGATTCTTGCCAACTGTGAACATTAACACAGCAAAGATAACTTTACATCATCGCATAAAAATAACATAACTTAATAATCATGTTCGGCAGAATCAGCACACCAACCTGCAATATCTATATCTCCGCTTTAGTAATTTCTCGACAATTTATCAAGATATTTGTGCTACCGTTACGAGCATTTCGCATGATGGAATTGCCAACAAGAAGTTGTGGGCTGATAATTTGGCAAGGCCTTTGCCCTTCCTTCTTGATTGAACCAAAATCATTATTGTAATTAAGCAAAATACATAATCTATAAGCAAAAATATAATATTAACATCAACTAAACAACGCAAGTAGGAATAAAGTCTCACCTTTCCCCAAAGTCTAGATACCTTATCGTACTAATACTTTCCTTTCCTGGTTTCAACCTTGGATGGATCTCCGGATTCAATATCGTCCAAACTCTCGTCGTCCTGAACTGGTGAGTTTTTATTATTGTAAAATCAAGCACATGATTAAAACAAAATACAAATCACAATTCAACCCAAAAGGTTGCTAATAATCTGAAAACCAAACTCCTACCTCTAACTCACCAAATAAAAAACCTGACCAATCAAAAGAATTAGATGAGAACAATATCTTTACTTGATTTTAAAAAAGAGTGGTGCTATGCGTATAAAGAAACTCCACAAATTCTCCCCCAAGAGCATTAAATTTTGGTGTCCTGACGGGACTCCATACCACAAGGAAATATTTAATATGTAAGTAAGAGAATATGTGAAATCCACATCAGATTTGGGGAAGATTTTTGTACTTATACCATTATTCTTTTAAAACATCAAATAACACCAATAAAAAAACTAATCTTTAGATAATCACCACCAATAAAGAACTAATATACTCATCATTGGTGACGACATCATCCTCATCCACATCATCATATTCATAATAGTCAGCACAATCAATATATTTCTAATCATCATTTGTATAATCAGTATAATACTAATCATCAACATCTAAATTAAATTTGAAGCCTTGTGTGGAATCATTAGGACCCCTTAGATCTTTATCTGTTCGGAGCATCTTTTTCCCCAAAAGCCTTCAAGATAAAGGTTGAAAACACAAGCACATATGAAGTCATTCTAAGTGAGGACAACCATCCAAAATGGCATGCAAGCCATTATTTGACATCTGATTTCCAATCAATTCAAGGTGGTGTAATTTTTTAATCTTCATAACAGAAATCTGAATAATAATGTTGTTAAGTCCCAGATTATATACAATTAGATCCTTAAAAATCCTAAGAATGTTGGGTGTAAAGTTATCATCAATATGAAGGATGGATTAAATTTTATTATGATGTGACTGATGTAACAACCCTCGTTTTTAGGAGGCTAATTTTATATTAATTTACCGCATGAGGTAATTATATAAAATGTTGGAACTTGAGTAAATATTAATTTAAGGACTTGAACGTTATTATTTACTGGGTTGTTGCGTATTTGCTGTATGTTTAAGTAAATATTATTCGGTTGCATGTTTTATAGTGTCATATGCTTTAAAATGATATTATGGTTTAAATGAAATCGGAACTTGAAATGGTTTATATAATTGCCGGATGCCATTTTAGAGGGTGCAGTTAGTCCCAGAATGTGCGAGACAGTCAAAATAAGTGCCATATTGCATTTTCATATTCCGGGCACTTTTACCTGTTTTTGATTTAAATGCGTATTTGCAAATCATTTTAATTTGGTATTAACCACTTAAGTTGGTAACTTTAGACTTAAGCCCCGATTTTTAGTCTTCCAAATCCCCAAATTTCCTCATTCTGTGTCTTAAACTTAGAGAGAAAAGGAGAGAAAGAGAGAGGAAGAGAAAAAGTGGAGAAAAAAGAGAGATTTGAAGATTGAAGATTTGGGATTGCTTCTACCACAAAGAAATCTGAGATTTCAACCATAAGGCAAGTTTTCTACTTGCTAATATATGGTTTAAGATGATTAATTTGTATGATAGTTGTATATTAGCACTTTTGGATAAAAAATGGAATCTATGGGATTTAAACCCTAATCTTAGTTTTGATGATGAAATTGTGGATTATAGTTGTTATAAATCATGTAGGATGATTTGGGTAGAAAAATGTTGTTGGTTGTGTTTAAAATGAAAGAGAATTTGAGTTTGGGATAAATTTAGGGTTCATAACCCTTAAAGCAAAACTTGGAAAATTCGTAGGGGCGAATCGATTCGGCCTGGCCGAATCGATTCGCTAGTGGGGCAGTGTCCAGGTCTGAATGGGCCGAATCGATTCGGTCGGTCCGAATCGATTCGGCAGTTATGTAGAAGTCAGGTTTTCCTGATCGAATCGATTCGGATGGTCTGAATCGATTCGCTTTTCTGACCGAATCGATTCGGCCAGGCCGAATCGATTCGAAAATCCTGCATTTTTGAGTGATTTTTCTTAGTTTATTTTTAACCCTTTTCTTAGGCTTAGGACTTAGGAACCTTCTTGTATGAAGTAAACTATGAGTCCTAGATGAGTTAGTTATCCACCCTAGATTAGAAATGCGTTACGTGGGGGGCTTTTCCGGGGATATGCCAATTGATGTTAGGGCATTCTTTTCTTTTAGTTGATCATTATGAGACTAGGAGTGTAGGGTCATGTTTGGGAGACTTTAGAAGCTCAACGGAGCTATGTTAGTCTTGATGGTTTACAATAACACCACAAACGAATCTTTGGAGA
The DNA here is from genome assembly GCA_949130495.1 of Sambucus nigra. Classification (NCBI taxonomy): domain Eukaryota; kingdom Viridiplantae; phylum Streptophyta; class Magnoliopsida; order Dipsacales; family Adoxaceae; genus Sambucus; species Sambucus nigra. The sequence continues at coordinate 123,102,281 of OX422218.1, read as the reverse complement.
ATAAATTGAAAGTTTATTTATTCATCGAGGTTACAACGATAAGATGTATTAAGTATGGCTCAGTGTATAATATAAGGTGTTTACAAAAATGTAAACGATTATGGTTTCGGATAAAATGAAACATATATATGGAAAGAAAATGAAATGGAAATGGTAATAATGATGGTAGATGATAATTTACTTAATCATGAATATGGTAAATGCTAATTTACTTAAACACACCTCTCTAAATGACATCATAAGGGAAGTTCGCGCGCTTGGTGATGCCCCCTGGATAATGAATGCAGGGTGGATATAGTCCTAGGCCATATGAGCGTTTATGTTATGTTTTCTGCGCTGGTGAGGAGATTCCGGGTGTGGTTTTGACTCTCCCACAAGCATATGGCCGCTTTCCGACGTCTTGTGTTATAGGTGCCCAGGCTGCCTTGTTTGATAGGCCCCTAGAAGATGATGGTCATTTAGGGGTGCGTCGAGTGGGAAAACTCGGAGGGGAGGTCTTAGAATCATTATATGTATATGAATATAACAATTCTTAATCAAGTGGGACTTGATGTATGAGAAGTGCCATAAAGAGCACAATAGAATGCCACAAAGAGCATTTGATGATGATTATATTTTCTTAATCAAGTCGGACTTGATGTATGAGAAGTGCCATAAAGAGCACAATAAAATGCCACAAAGAGCATTTGATGATGATTATATTCCTGATAAGGAATGGAATGCTAGTAAGAGCATAAAGTTTGTGATTATGAGTTCCTGATAAGGAAATTAACAAATAGTATCAAATGATGGAAGTTTTTAATTAATGTTAATCATATTCTTATGCATAGTTTAAATTTAATTATATGATCATTTTATTCCCTTAGTTAATGCTTTAGAACTGTGTAGTTAGATTTTTTTTTAGCATGATTACTGTTCATAACTGTCATACTCTTTATTCATCTAGTGATCATATAAAAACCGGGCCCTGACCCGTTCGTATTTCTTATTGTGCATGCATCTTGTATCCATTCAGGTGGCTCCACTGCAAGGAAGTCTGTTCTGACTTTCCTATTCCGATGTCTTCGGCGAGCCGTGATGCTTTGCGGGTATTATGGGACATGTTGCAATAGACTCTGTCATCCTTGTACTCTAGTAAAGATCAGGTCTTTTACTCGGGTGTGAGGCCCAAGCTTTTGTAATTGTCTAATGTAATATATTATATGAATCCATTGAATTTTTTTAATACTGTTGTAGAGTTTGTTGACCGACGACACATTCAGTCTTCCTATTGTTTACTTATTGTTATTGTATTATATTAATCTAGGGGTTCCCACTTTCTTTTTAGTATTGGGTTGTTGAAATTCTCTCATTAACTTTAAATTTAAAAAATTTTGGCAACCTGTTTTCTGAAATATTGGGTGGTTATCCTGGATACTTCTTATTTTGTTGTGATGCTGAGAACTATTCCATCCATGATTCACGTTAAATTGGAGTATCGGGCTGGCCACCCCATATTTTGGTGAGCGGGTTGTCACAGCTGACAGTGGTAATCCAAGGTTGATTAGTGGGGGATATTTAGAGATAAAAATTTTCTCTTTATATTGGGTTATGGTGACTTTTCGAGAGGGGTATAAACTTGAAGGTTGAAATTAATGCTTTGCATAATGGTGCTCAAAATATTATTAGCAAGGGAGTGAAGTATCTGTTATTGAATCTGATTCCTTGACTCTAGTTAACATCATGAATGATATAAGTTCTCCTGGGTAATTAATATAAATAATCTTAGACATTAGTAGGATTATCAAGAAAACAAATTGGAAAATTCAACATACCTTATAAAGAAAACAACATATCAACAGATAGGCATGGGTGACCATGACCTTTTCCAATTTTAAAGAATTCTTGAAGATAGTAGAGAATGGTATCAAAGATAACAGGTTGATTTCCTATCCACTGTGCTGGTTAAGATGTATTATGTCAGCAAAGAGGAAATCGACCCACGGTTATGACTTTTTTCTACTGTCCAGAACAATTTCATGCATGAGTAACTAAAAAACTCAATACTTTTTCACAGGTATCAAAGACACCCCTACATCAAATGATTCATCTTCCTTTTCAAATGCCAAAAACCCAAGATCTCTAAAATGCCATTCACTTCGATAGAAATATTCACAAAAATACTTTTACAATTACCAATCAAACCCCTTATATGTTTTAGGTGTGTATTTAACCCATGGTGTTTTTTGATATCAAGATTTCGCTAATCTTGACAAAATGAATTTGTATCCTCCATTATACGACTTTATAGTCATTTCATCGACACTACATGCAAGGAAAAGGAAAAATAGAAAACTTATAACTTCATATCGATCTGCAGCTGGACATATCAAAGCATTACCACAAACCACCAAGTTAAAATGGGAGTATGAGTAAGTGCTTATAATTAGTAACTTTAACCCACATGTTAAAATTCAAGAAAAATAAAATGTTGACAAAAGAACGAAATTAACTTGGAATAAAGAAATGAAGATGAATCGGTGCTGATCGAGACACAGAAACAGGTGCTACTACACACCCTCCTTACAATAAATGGAGGAAACATAACTAAAATTGTCCCCAGCAATGCAATCGCATGTTGCACATACCCAGTTAGAAATCACCTTGAATCAAAAGTATTATTGACCATAAGTAGGGTGATATTATATTCCATTTCCACTAGGTACATACAACTTAGACCCAAATTCAATAAGCAAAACAATCCAAAAATTAATTTTTTAATTAACTCTTTGCACCATCATCATTAACTCAATAAAAACACGTATATGAAAACCCAAATAAGAAAAACACGTATATGAAAACCCAAATTGCAAAAACATATAATTCGAAACACTTACCATTTAAGTTGGAATAGTGAGCGAGGGAAATAGATGAATGCAGTGTGACACCCCGCTTAATTACATACCGCATGATCAGTCCTTTATTAAATTAAAATCAAGGTGAACGGTTGGTTCATTCTTAGCATCACTGTCGCAAAATAAATATTTTCATTTTAAACACCCAAAATAATTAAGCTAAGTGTCAAAACCATTTAAATGATTAATTCAATTAATAAATTTCATCATAAAATCCTTTTTAAATATAAACCAGCTTAAGGATAACCAATTGTTAAAGACACAATCATCTAAAAGAAACATGCCAACTAGCTTCTACAAACAAAGTCAAATATCCATAAGTATAATCAACACGCTATGAAATAAATCCCAAATGAGTGCAGAATACTGGAAATATAAATAAATACAAATCTCTGACAAATCCAAACGGAATAGGAAGTCGGGCGACACATGCCCTAACTATGAAGAGCTAAAACAAGATCTGAATCAAGGAAGAGGTCGTCTACTACAAGGTCTTGCTACTCCCACCTAAGTTGCAGCACGTCCAATCCAAAGAACCTACGTGTGACGCCCCTGTGGCTGGGCACCAGTAATACATACATATATATATCCAAGAGAGAGAAAAGAAATGACAGGAAACGGGTCAGAGCCTGAGTGTAAAACAATTTTAAAAATAGTTTAGCAAGTATTTAAAATGCTTACCGGCTAATATAACAACCATGTTAGTATGCGACACTCTTTTGAGAATTCTCACCTCTCATCTAGTGTGCTCGTCTACCGTACTACTAAATCTCGTAAGTCTATCTAACTATTCCCCCATAAATTTTATTTTGGGAAGTCATAAGGCTATAATATTTAGGTTAGAGATAATTCTCTTCATGATTACTTACGTTACTTAATATATCTCAGTACCGTTATAAAGTTCTCGAATACTTACCATAAAATTTGGAGCATTTATTCAACACTTAACTACTTATATGCACAGTAGAAGATTTCCATATATACGTATATATATTAATCACTCATATAATATATATACTATCGACACCCCATATAAAATCTATGGTGCTGGCATACCCTTCTATCAAGTCCCCGTATCTCTCGTACTAAAGGAAATACTAGTTCAGAATCACTCTCGAACTATATTAACACAATACACACAAAATGCACAGTAGAAGATTTCCATATATACGTATATATATGTATTCAATACTATATATACGTATTCAATACTTAACTACTTATATGCACAGTAGAAGATTTCCATATATACGTATATATATTAGTCACTCATATAATATATATATACTATCGGCACCCCACATAAAATCTATGGTGCTAGCATACTCTACTATCAAGTCCCCGTATCTCTCGTACTAAAGGAAATACTAGTTCGGAATCACTCTCGAACTGTATTAACACAATACACACAAAATGGAGGCGAATCATAGTTTCAAGTCACTAAGAGGTCAGCATAAACCCCTCACGTCTCTTAGGACCGTCTGACTACCATTCTTAGATAGCCTGTACCAAGGAATCCTATGTTCTAGGGTACAAGTCAATATCCCCCATAAGGTCCCATCGAGATAAGGCTGTCCCGGCGCGGTAACCTCCATGATAGCAAGTAGCACGGGTATGATTATACATAAATATAATATTGATATATACACATGCACTCGATCATCTATATAAATATACTCATTTTCCAATTAGGATCACCCATGACCCATGTTAATATTTTAACCGTACGTAATACAATTTTACCCAATTTTAGGCATAAAGAACTCATCTCATTTTATTCTCGATTTTAATCATTTCACAATTTTTCTCATCCCTCGAAGTATTCTCTCTTCCTAAAGGTCAATTCAGTAGGTACACCCTCCCTAACATACTGGTCTAAGTCATTTATAACCTCTCAATTCCGTAGCTAACATGTGAATGATTTCCAACATGTGTTAAACCCCCCATTAACCCACGGTTTCATCCCATATATAATTTCATTCAACGGAATATACTTAAACCCTGCTGGTCCTCTTCATGACCCATTATATTATTTAAATGATATTCAAGGGTTCCTATGCATTTTATCCGAATTAAACAAAAATGGGAAAAACTTGCAGTTTCTAGGAGGGGTTGATCGATCGATGAAAGGGGTCGATCGATCGATATTCTTGAGTCGATTGATCGATCAAGAAGGTATTCCAAATTCTGCCATTGTTAACTACGGGTTTCCTTCTTCAACCTCAACCAAAACTCCATAATTGAGTCCCAAACTCCCAACCAATCATACTAATAGTCATATTAACCTACCTACATGATTTCCTACGTAAAGCATGCATGAATTTCATCAAAAGTATAGGATTAAAGGCCCAATTCATAATATTTACCAAGAACCCTAATTTCATTATAAATTTCAAATCTTTTAATTCTTTTTCCAGATTTCTCTCTTCTAAAACATTATAATTTTGTGGATAGTCCTCTACATATGATGAGATTTCCAGAATATACTTATTTCTTCTGAAGCATGCGATTTAAATTCCCTAAATCATCAAATGCTTCCATAAAACATATATTTATCAATCCTATTCTAACATGGGTGAAATATTAACTAGAAAAATAGCAAGATAGATACTTGCCTCAGACATGAAGGTCTAATTCTTAGGTGTTGACGGGTATTGTTGCGTCCCTCGTTTCCCGATCTACACGTTGGTGGTGAAAGATGCAAGGGTGGTGTAGGTAGGCTGGTTCTCCCCTTTAGAGTCTTCTCCCTTCTCCCTTCCTTAGCCTCTTTGCAACTCTACCAATTCTAAACCTCGAAGACTCTAACTCCCATAAGATATATCCCTTTAATTTTCGTCCATAATGAAGCCTTATAAAGGCAAATTACTAAAATGCCCTACCGGGTTACCGGTTAGGCCTAAAAACGTCCCGAGGCCCAAACTAAACCCCCGGGTACCTTTTTCTGACTATCTCGACCCTTCTATACACGTTGGCACACTCGAAATGACCATACAGGCGACTTATAATTTAATTACTTTATATCTGATTAATTTAGTCCCCACACGACACAAGCGCATCCTGACTTAAATTCTATAATTATCGTGTTATTCACTCGCGACAATATTAATAAATTCAATCTCATATATTACTTTACTCATCTAGTAATATTCAACAAATTCCAAATAATTACTAATTCTCGTCACGCTATGAAATGCTTTAAATAAAATTTTGAATTAATATTAAATTAATTTATCTCAATTACATTTAATATATCCCTAATTTAAAAGCCATGAAAATACAGGGTATTACGTACTTCCCCCCCTAATAACGGAATTTCATCCCGAAATTCGAAAAAATAAGGCATACCTGGTAAAAATAGATTTGAATATTTTTCGTGCATATCTGCCTCACGCTCCAAAGTGGACTCCTCCACATTATGATGCTCCCACTAGACCTGTATAAGTGGAACTACCTTTGACCTCAATCTCCTCTTGCTATGGTCTAGGATGGCCATGGGTCTCTCCTCATAAGAACTGTCGGGCTGTAAGTCAATCTCCTCTATCGCGATGTGGGTGTGGGTCATATCATCCCGAAGATATCATCTCAACGACGAGATGTGGAGTACATCGTGAATATGGTGCAAGTGCTCTAGCAACCCCAATCTGTATGCCATCGAACCTATTCTCTCGATAATGGGAAATGGTCTTACGTACCTCAGAACTAATTTCCCCTTCCTCCCGAATCTCATTACTCCTTTCATAGGAGACACATGCAGTAATACTTGGTCCCCCATGCTAAACTCTCGAAAGGACCGCTTTGCATCGGCATAGCTTTTCTGCCGGTCCTGGGCTACTCGAATATGGCTCCTAATAAGATCAATCCTAGCTGACGTCTCCTGAATCACCTCTGGTCCAAGAAACTTATTGTCCCCCACCTCTAGCTAATAAGTGGGAGAATGACAAGGTCTGCCATACAAAGCCTCAAATGGTTCCATGTCGATCATGAACTGATAGGAGTTATTATAAGCGAACTCCACCAGTGGAAGTTACGGCTCCCAACCTCCTCTAAAATTAAGGACACACATGCGTAGCATATCCTCTAACATTTGATTGGTACGCTCTGTCTTCCCATCCGTCTGTGGGTGATAAGATGAACTCAATCTCAACTCTGTACCCATAGCCTCCTGAAAGCTCTGCCAAAAGTGCGACACAAAAATCTTGTCTCTATCAAACAATATCCAGGGGCACCCCATATAGCCTAACGATCTCGACAATGAATAATTGTGCATACTGGCCCGTGGTGTAGTCTATCCGTACTGGAAGAAAATGAGCTACCTTGGTCAATCGATCCGCTATAACCCATATGGAATCGTGACCCCGCTGTGATGAAGGTAACCCAGTAATGAAGTCCATGGATATAATCTCCCATTTCCATGTAGGTATCTCCATTGGCAGAAGTAACCCTGGCGGTCTCTAGTGGTACACCTTTACCATTTGATAGGTGACACATTTGTACATGAACTCTGCAATGTCCTTCTTCATCCCACTCCACAAGTACTGCTGCCTCATATCCTGGTACATCTTATCCCCTCCAGGATGTACCATAAATCTAGACCCGTGTGACTGTGTCATCACTGCATGACGTAAATCATCTCCCTCCGGGACCACTAATCTTCCATTAAATCTCAAACCTCCATCAGAACTCACTAAATAGGATTCAACACCCTCAGTTAAAAGCCGTACAAATTGATCCTGACAAAAAGTATTCGCTGCTTGTGCCTGTATTACCCTCGTAACAATCTCGGGTGTGACTGACATAACAAATATAAAGGAACGGGCCACCGTGTCTTGGTGTCCCAACTCTTTCCACTTCGCTCTCTATACTTCTGCTACATCACCCATTGGTCTATGGCTTAACGCATCAGTAACTACGTTAGCCTTCCACGGATGGTACTATATCTCGAACTGGTAGTCTTTCACAAACTCCAGCCACCTGCGCTGACGCATGTTCAACTCCCGCTAAGTGAACAAGTATTTTAGTGACTTGTGGTTTGTGAAAAAGCGAAACTTCTCCCCCATCAAATAATGTCTCCAAATTCGCAATGCAAACATGATCGCTGCTAGCTCCAGGTCGTGGGTGGGGTAATTCCTTTTGAAAAGAGTGCGACTGTGTGATAATTGATTAAATTCGTAAATATCTAATTTGGCTCACTTATTTAATTAGAGTCTATTAATTCAGCCCCTAAACATGCATCTATGGTGCGTGTGTCAAACCATAAACATATACCGCATGCGACACAATAAATATGCTGAGACACAGATTTCAGAAAAAAAACCCTTTCGGGTAAAACCTTTATTTCACTATGAATCTATAAATCGCAACTTACAATTACATAGAGAAATCTGCAATGGATCAACGCACAACCAACCCACAAAGACTCGCAGTCTTGAACTCAACAAGAGAATACCCGTAGCACCCTCCAAGGACACGCAGTCCTACCTTCAGCAAAGAATCTTCACGCAGTAAGATCCTTAATGACACGCAGCCATACGGTGTAGAGACGCACTTCAGAAAAGATGAACAAAGGCAAAGATGTGTTCTTGAACACCAAAACAATTCACTAAAGCAAAATGGGAGTTTTGTGAATTGTAAATCAAAAAGGGATTAAACCCCTAAAAGAAGAAGCCTAAAGATTAGTGCTTTGGCAGTGTTTCTATTCTGGAAAACGTATGGACTTCTTAATGAAAACGTTACCATTTAATGAGTATTTATAGAAAATTGTGCCGCCTCGAAAACCGAGCTCATTCAAATGAGAAACAATCTCGCTCGAACGAAGTACGTATGTCGTTCAAATGACATCGCGCGACTTCCAGTCTCGCTCAAATGAGATGCTGATCTCTCACGAACGACCTGGGCATCAAAATCGAGGTCCGCTACAAAACTTAGAAGAAATACTCATTCTTAATATTTGACGAAAAAGTTCGCTCCAACACTTAGAAAATATTTTGTAAAAATCTCCCAAAAGCTCTAAGCGAAAAGTAAAGGTATCTAAAACATAACCTTACCAAAATAATCTTCACGGAGTCTTGAATGATGAAGAACTTGAGTAATTCGGATCCGTCTTTGATGTAGATGTCTCTTGAATGCTCTTCGACGGTGTAGCGATATATGACATAATAAATTGATAACGGACCTATGAAAATATGTCCTTACACCTTTCGTTAGGCTTAAGCTTATAGAAAGCAAATGCTATAGCCTGCTCCTCCTACATAAGTACTCCACCGAGTCTCGGTAGAGAGGCGGCAGTGTACACTAGGTACTATACTCCTAGCCTGGGAAAAGAAAGAACTGGAGCCGAAGTCAGCTTATCTTTCAGCTCATCAAAAGCCAATTGACAGGCATCATCCCATATATACGGTACTCCCTTGCGAGTCAAATTCGTCAATGGACCCTCTATCTTCGAAAAGCCTCGAACAAATCACCTGTAGTAACCAACTAAACCCAAGAAACTATGCATATCTATCGGTATTGTGGGCTGTCCCCACTCCCTCACTGTCGACACTTTGCTCGGGTCAATCGATATCCCCAATTCCGACACAACATTCCTCAAAATTGTACCTCTCGTAACTAGAACTCGCACTTCTCATACTTAGCATACAATTAATGCTCTTGTAGAGTCTGAAGGACCTATCTCAAATGCTCGGCATGCTCCTCCTCAGTTTGTGAATAAATCAGGATGTCATCTATGAAGACAATGACAAACTGATCCAAGATCTCTCTGAACACTCCGTTCATCAAGTCCATGAATACGGCTGGAGCATTTGTCAGCCCAAATGACATGTATCTAAACTCATAGGATCCATATCTCGTCAAGAAAGTAGTCTTCGACACATCTTGATCCCTAATCCATAGCTGATGGTATCCTGATCTCAAATCTATCTTTGAAAAGAAGGCTGTGCCTCTCAGCTGGTTGAACAAGTCATCGATTCGAGGCAACGAATATTTATTTCGTATCATGACCTTGTTCAACTATCGATAATACACACACAACCTCAGTTAACCATCTCTCTCCTTTATAAACAACACCGGATCTCCCCAAGGCGAGGTGCTCCTACGAATGAAGCCCTGGTCCAACAGCTGCTCTATCTGATCCCGTAACTTCCTCATCTTCACTGGAGCCATACGGTACGGTGCATGTGATATCGTCCGAGTGCCCGACATCAAGTCTATGACAAAATCTATCTCTCGACTGGGAAGTAGGCCTGGCATCTGTGACACCCCGCCTAATTAAATACCGAGCGATCACTCCTTTATTAAATTAAATCAAGGTGAACAGTTGGTTCATTCTCAGCATCACTGTCGAAAATAAAAAAATTTCAATTTAACACCCTAATTAATTAAGCTAAGTGTCAAAACCATTTTTAAATATTTCTTTCCAAATTATTTTTAAAGAAAAACAATTTATTTATTTATTTATTAACAACATTTCCAATAAGTAAGAATCATACCACAAATATCCTGGAACATAATCCAATAATTTAACCATTCAACATCGAAATTCCCAACATTTAAAACTTAAAGTAAAACATCCATACAGAATAAATCCCAAAGAACAGTACTAGAAATAACTAAAATACAAATGTCCCAATAAAACAGATAAATAGTGAGAAGGGCGACACATGCCCCAATAACTGAGAATGATAGGAGTGGAATCAAGTAAATGAAATCGTCTAAGCAAGTGGCCTGCAACTCCCACCTAAGCTGCAGCACGTTCCTTCCAAGGGATCCTCAGCAAGACGCCCCTGTGGCTGGGCACTTGTAATATATACATATATATACAAAAGAGAGAGAGAAATAGAAATGGGTTAGAGCTCGATAGTGTGTATGATTTAAAAATTCGTTTAGCAAGTATTTAAATTGATTACATGCCAATGCAACAACATATTAGTGCGACACACTCTTGAGGAACTCTCACCTCTCTTCTAATGTGCACGCCTATCGTACTAACCTTTCCAACGGATTATCTATCATGTATCGCACTTATCTCCTCCAACGATTTATCTTATCTTAGGTTATTCGCAAGATTTAAAACTGAACAATACAATTGTGTAAAAAGTAAGATATCAATTAGTGACCAAAGTTCTCATTTTAACTTTATTAATTAATAAAGTTTTCCAGTGTCTTATTATAGTTTCTCAAAACAAGTATTTACAATTTGAGTCATCAACCATGTCCTACTTACCAAATCACAGTAGGCAGTTCCAAATTTCAGAATTTCATATATATATTAACTACTCATATAATATATATATTATAACAACACCCCAAATAAAACTATGGTGCGGGCATACTCTACTATCCAAACCCCGTATCACTCGTATTAAGGGGAATACAAATTCGGAATCACTCTCGAATTGTATTAACACATACACAATAATATTGAGGCGAAGCATAGATTCCAAGTCTCTAAGAGGATGGCACATACCCGCGTCTCTTAGGACCATCTGAACTATCAAATCGATAGCCTGTACCAAGAATATCTATCTCCTAGGGTATGGGTCAATATCCCCTATAAGGCAACACATGATAAGATCGTCCCAGCGCGGCAACCTCAGGGATAGCAAGTAGCGTGGGTATGTTTTTCACACATAGATAGTATATGCAAACACAATCATATAACTATACTAATATTACCATATCAATATTAGGTATATTTCGAATCCCATAGTTACGAATTTTATCCTTATTTTCACATTTTTAGTAAACACATATAACGGTTCGTTTCTAACCTTGGTTCTGTATTTTTCCAACTTACCACATAACTCTCATGGCTTTATCCTCCCATTTATAAAAATTCAGTAGATATTCATCTATTCTCTATCGTAACTATTTTACGTAATCTCTCACTTCAAATGCGTAGTCTCATCGTCTCTTATATGGAATCTCCCGACAATACAACTTTCGTCTTACCTTAAAAGTCCCAAAATTCATTCATATACCCTACTGGTCCTCTTTATCTCCCAAAACATATTTATAAGGGTGTCCATGAATTATTCCTCATTAAAGTGAATTTCAAATAATTAAGAAGGGAAAACATGAGTCTTCTAGGAGGGGTCGATCGATTGAGGTCTGGGGCTCGATCCATCGATCAAGTAGGTATGCAAAATCTGCAGTTCTGCAGTTACGGGTTTCATCTTCTAACCTCAACCAATTCCATGTTTTTCAATCCCAAACATCCCAAAATTTATACTACTAACATTATATCATCAAATTAGGTATTTCCTACGTAAATCATCTCAATTTAAGTCACTAAACATGGATTAACAAGCCAAAATTCAGTTAAAATTCAAGAACCCTAGAAATCTTTTTATTATGGTTCTAATCTGTTTTTCCCAGAAATTTCCTTCTTATACAACATCAAAATTCCGTTGCTTAATCTTCTATATCACAAATAATTTCCAGAATAATGTTTAAGTCATCACTACATGCAGTTTCCAATCTCAATTTGGGTTTTCTTCCATATAATTCATCCTTAATAATTCCTAAACTAATATGAAAGATGCATCAATGAAATAAGCAAGATAAACACTTGCCTGGGATTTTTGATGTTTTGGTTTGGTGCCGAAATTGGTGTGGTTGCGTTCCCCATCTCGCGATCTACGCGTTGGTGGTGGCGGCGGTGCAAACGGGTGAGTTTTGAGCCTTGGAATGCCTTGAGAGCTCTCTCATCTCTTCTCCAATGGCCGTTCTAGAGTTTTGAGTTTTCTAACCCTAGATGACTAACCTTGTATTAACACATACACAACAATATTGAGGCGAAGCATAGATTCCAAGTCCCTAAGAGGATGGCACATACCCGCGTCTCTTAGGACCGTCTGAACTATCAAATCGATAGCCTGTACCAAGGATATCTATCTCCTAGGGTACGAGTCAATATCCCCCATAAGGCAACACAGGATAAGATCGTCTCAGCGCGGCAACCTCAGGGATAGCAAGTAGCGTGGGTATGTTTTTCACACATAGATAGTACATACAAACACAGTCATATAACTATACTAATATTACCATATCAATATTAGGTATATTTCAAATCCCATAGTTACGACTTTTATCCTTATTTTCACATTTTTAGTAAACACATATAACGGTTCGTTTCTAACCTTGGTTCTGTATTATTCCAACTTACCGCATAACTCTCATGGCTTTATCCTCCCATTTATAAAAATTCAGTAGGTATTCATCTATTCTCTATCGTAACTATTTTACGTAATCTCTCACTTCAAATACGTAGTCTCATCGTCTCTTATATGGAATCTCCCGACAATACAACTTTCGTCTTACCTTAAAGGTCCCAAAATTCATTCATATACCCTATTGGTTCTCTTTATCTCCCAAAACATATTTATAAGGGTGTCCATGAATTATTCCTCATTAAAGTGAATTTCAAATAATTAAGAAGGGAAAACATGAGTCTGCTAGGAGGGGTCGATCGATCGAGGTCTGGGGCTCGATCGATCGAACCTTCGATCGATCGAAGCTGTAGGCTCGATCGATCGATCAAGCAGGTATGCGAAATCTGCAGTTCTGCAGTTACGGGTTTCATCTTCTAACCTCAACCAATTCCATGTTTTTCAATCCCAAACGTCCCAAAATTTATACTACTAACATTATATAATCAAATTAGGTATTTCCTACGTAAAGCATCTCAATTTACGTAACTAAACATGGATTAACAAGCCAAAATTCAGTTAAAATTCAAGAACCCTAGAAATCTTTTAATTATGGTTCTAATCTGTTTTTCCTAGAAATTTCCTTCTTATACAACATCAAACTTCCATGGCTTAATCTTCTATATCACAAATAATTTCCAGAATAACGTTTAAGTCATCACTACATGCAGTTTCCTATCTCAATTTGGGTTTTCTTCCATATAATTCATCCTTAATCATTCCTAAACTAATATGAAAGATGCATCAATGAAATAAGTAAGATAAAAACTTGCCTGGGATTTTTGGTGTTCTGGTTTGATGCCGAAATTGGTGTGGTTGCGTTCCCCGTCTCGCGATCTACGCGTTGGCGGTGGCGGCGGTGCAAACGGGTGAGTTTTGAGCATTGGAATGCCTTGAGAGCTCTCTCCTCTCTTCTCCAATGGCTGTTCTAGAGTTTTGAGTTTTCTAACCCTAGATGACTAACCTAAATGGCTGATATAGGTTATTAATTTTCATGGGTTTAATTACCCAAAAATGTGAAATGTCTAAAATGCCCTCCCGGGGTACTAATTAGGCCTAAAAACGCCCCGAGACCCAAATAAACCCCCGAGTACACTTTTATGACTATTTCGATCCTTCCGGACGCGTTGGCGCACTCAAAATGACCATACGAACAACTTATAAAATATTCACTTTTATATAACAATATTTAGTTCCGACGCGACATGGGCGCGTCCCGACTCAAATTTCCCAAATTGTCATTTTATTCACTCCTGACATTTAATATAACCAATATTATATATTACTTTGCTCATCAGTAATATTCAACAAGTTTCCCATAATTACTAACTCTCATCGCGTTAATAATTAAACATAATTAATTTCCGAATTTTTTATTAAATAATTAATTCACATTAAATTTAATAAATCCCCAAATTAATATAGCATAAAAATACGGGCTATTACAAACTTCCACCCTAATAACGGAATTTCATCCCGAAATTCTAAAAAATAAGGCATACCTGGTAAGAACAAATCTGGATATCTCTCGCGCATATCTGCCTCGCGCTCCCAAGTGGATTCCTCCACATTATGGTGCTCCCACTGGACCCGTACAAGTGGAACTATCTTCGACCTCAATCTCCTCTCACTATAGTCTAGGATAGCCACCGGTCTCTCCTCGTAAGAGCTATCAGGCTGTAAGTCTATCTCATCTATCGCGATGTGAGTATGGGCCATATCATCCCGAAGATACCGTCTCAACGACGAGATGTCGAATACATCGTGAATGCGATGTAAATGCTCTGGCAGTCGCAATCTGTATGCTACCGGCCCAATCCTCTCGATAATGGGAAATAGTCCCACATACCTCGGGGCCAATTTCCGTTTCTTCCCGAACCTCATCACTCCCTTCATAGGAGATACACGCAGTAACACCTGGTCCCCCACATTAAACTCCCGGAAGAACCGTTTCGCATCGGCGTAGCTCTTTTGCCTGTCCTGGGCTACTCGAATGCGACTCCTGATCATCTCAATCCTCGCGGAGGTTTCCTGAATCACCTCTGGTCCAAGCAACTTGTTATCCCCCACCTCGAGCCAACAAGTTGGGGAACGACAAGGTCTGCCATATAAAGCCTCAAATGGAGCCATGCCAATCGTGAACTGATAAGAGTTATTATAAGCAAACTCTACCAGTGGAAGATGTGGCTCCTAACCTCCTCCAAAATCAAGAACACACATGCGTAGCATATCCTCCAACATCTGATTAGTACGCTCTGTCTGTCCATCTGTCTGTGGGTGATAAGCTGAACTCAACCTCAACTTAGTAACCATCGCCTCCTGAAAGCTTTCCCAGAAACGTGACACGAAAATCTTGTCTCTATCAGACACAATATTCAGGGGCACCCCATTTAATCTGACAATCTCAGCAATGAACAACTGAGCATATTGACCCGTGGTATAATCTGTCCGCACCGGCAGAAAATGAGCCACCTTGGTCAAACGGTCTACAATCACCCAGATAGAGTCGTGGCCCCGCTGTGATATAGGCAACCCTGTAATAAAATCCATGGAAATACTCTCCCACTTCCACGCGGGTATTTCCAATGGCTGAAGCAATCCTGACGGTTTCTGATGGTCCACCTTTACCAGCAGGCAGGTAGAACACTTGGACACGAACTCAGCGATGTCCTTCTTCATCCCACTCCACCAGTATTGTCACCTCATATCCTGGTACATCTTATCTCCTCCAGGATGTACTGTAAATCGGGACCCGTGAGATTGAGTCATCACTGCATGACACCATTCTGCTCCTTTTGGAACCACCAATCTCCCATTAAACCTCAAACCCCCATCAGAACTAACAGAATAAGACTCATCACCCTCAGCTAAAAGTCTTACAATCTGCTCCTAGCAAAACGGGTCTGTGGTTTGTGCCCGTATCACCCTCGTAACAATCTCGGGTGTCACTGTCATAACAGATATGAAGGAATGGGCTACTGCGTCATGGTTGCCTAACTCCTTCCACTTAGCTTTCCAGACGTCCGCTACCTTGTCTACCGGCCTACGGCTCAACGCATCAGCAACTACGTTGGTCTTCCCCGGATGATACTGTATATTGAACTAATAGTCTTTCACAAACTCTAACCATCTGCGCTGACGCATATTCAGCTCTCGCTGAGTGAACAGGTACTGCAGTGACTTGTGGTCTGTGAATAAACGGAATTTCTCCCCCAATAAGTAGTGCCTCCATATCCTCAATGCAAAGACGACCGCTGCTAACTCCAGGTCGTGGGTGGGGTAATTCTTCTCATGCGTCTTAAGCTAGCGGGAGGCAAAAGCTATAGCCTTCTCCTCCTGCTGGAGTACTCCCCCAAGTCCCCGTAAAGACGCATCGGTGTAAACCAGGTACTCCACACCCGACTTCGGTAAAGCAAGGACTGATGCTGAACTAAGCTTGTCTTTCAGCTCATCGAAAGCCAACTGACAAGCATCATCCCAAACATATGGTACCCCTTTGCGAGTCAGATTCGTCAATGGACCTGCTATTTTGGAGAATCCCCGAATGAATCTCCTGTAGTAACCGGCTAATTCCAAGAAACTATGCACTTCCGTCGGTGTCGTGGGCTATCCCCACTCCCTCACCGCTGATACTTTACTCGGGTCAACTGCTATCCCCTGCTCAGAAACAACATGCCCCAATAACTGTACCTCTCACAACCAAAATCCGCACTTCTCGTACTTAGCATACAACTGATGCTCTCGTAGAGTCTGAAGAACCTGCCTCAAGTTCTCGGCATGCTCCTCCTCGGAGTGTGAATATATCAAAATTTCATCTATGAAAACAATGACGAACTGATCCAAGAATTCTCTGAATACTCGGTTAATCAAGTCCATGAATACAGCTAGAGCATTTGTGAGTCCGAATGGCATCACCCTGAACTCATAAGACCCATATCTCATCAAGAAGGCAGTCTTTGAAACATCATGCTCTCTAATACGTAGCTGATGGTACCCTGACCTCATATCAATCTTCGAAAAGAACGTTGCCCCCCTCAGCTGGTCGAACATATCATCAATTCGAGGCAACGGATACTTATTCCGTATCGTGACCTTGTTGAACTCCCGGTAGTCCACACACAACCTCAGTGAACCATCTCTCTTCTTCATAAATAAGATTGGAGTTCCCCAAGGTGAGGTACTCCTGCGAATGAAGCCCTGACCTAACAGCTGCTCTATCTGATCTCGCAACTCTCGCATCTCTACCGGAGCCATACGGTATGGAGCGCGTGCTATCGGTCTAGTACCCGGTAATAAGTCTATGACAAAATCTATCTCTCGACTAGGGGATAGGCTTGGTATCTCCTGAAACACATCGGAATACTCACGAACGACTGGAATCGAGGCTAACGGAATCACAACCTTCTTAGAGGTATCCTCCTCTATATAATACAACTAAGCGGTTGAACCTCCCTCTGGGCGAGGCATCGCCACTACAAACATCTCTTGCCCCGGAATGGCAAAAACAATGCTCCCACCGAAGAAATCAATCATTGCTCTATAAGCTGCGAGCCAATCCATACCGATAATAACATCGTGCTCATGCATATCTAAGACTAACATGTCTGCAGGTAATACCAAGATACCAATCTCTACCCCCACTCCCCGGCATATAAAGAAAATAAGCGACCCACTCCCCAGTGGTGTGTCTACACACGTCACTGTGCTCTCTGTTGTGGCTAACAACCCTAAGGCCTTCGCAAAATGTGTAGTTATAAAACAATGTGTCGCCCCAGTATCAAACAAAACCCGACCCATAGTACCATGGATAGGAAACATACCCTCAATTGCGGGTGGTGCCTGTGGAGCTGCTACCTAGTGGACGTTATATACACGTCCATACTGTAACTTCCCCTGCTACACTGCAGCTGCTGGAATGACTGGTAGGGGTGGCACCTGGGATGGAGCTGGGAGGGCAGGTGGAAAAAGTGGTCTTTGTGGTTCATTATGGGCACCCTGCTGCTGTGGGGCCCTATCTCCCTCCGGACAATCCTGACGCCTATGGCAGTGTTTACCACACCCAAAACATCGGCCTTTGAAGTTGCCTCCCCTCTGACCCTTCTGACCACGGCCTTGTTGACCGTTACCTCCCCGCCACTGGCCCTGTTGGCCCTGATGAATACGCTATTGGCCCTGCTGCTGACCCTGCTGTCGGTGTTGGCCTTGCTGATTAGGCTGGCCCTGCCTGTAACCCCCAAATCCTTACCTGAAATCACCTGAACGGAATCGCTTAGCAAGGTCCTCCTGATGGGAACTCTGCTCGTGCTGACGAGTCTGTCCATGAGATGGTGCCCCACTAGCACTATTACCCCCAGTCCTGCCCTGCTGGCTGGACTCTCCTACTCTCTTGCTTCCCTGCAGATGGAAGCGGTGATCCTGGAAGCATTGAGTACGTCAGTGAAAGTACTCAGAGACAAATTCCCTATAATGTGCTGACGGATCCTCCAAGCTAACCCGTCCACAGAAAACATAATCTTCTTTCCCTTAGTAGGTGACTCATCTGGCACGATGGTGTGAAGTCTTGTAAACTCCTCTTCATACTCGGCTATGGTGGAATTCTCCTGCTTCAAATTCAGTAATTTCCGCCTCATCTCTATCTGCACAGCAGGTGGAAAATACTTGCTGTCAAACCACTCCCAGAACGGCTGAATCGGGATCGTGTCCCTTTCCTCCAAGGTGGTAGTGGACTCCCACCACTGCAAAGCAGCCCCCACCAGCTTAAAGGAAGCCAACAATTGTTTGTGCACGTCGGTGCACTCATACATACGAAGATACCGCTGGATGTCTTTCTTCCATTGGCTGACTGTGACGATATCTGAGCTACCAGAGAACTCAGGGGGATGCACCTTCTGAAAAGCATCCCTAACCCTCTCCCATGCAGATGGAAGCTGTGCTGGTAGTGGCACCACTGCCTGAATCTGGGGTAGAGCCTGCTGAACCACCGCTAGCGCGGCATTCACCGCCTGAGCAACAATGGTGGCTACCTCATTAACATTCTTAGTGCCTTGTGCCGGGGCTGCTGGCCGCTCAGCCTGGGCACGCCTATCCTTCGGTGCACGTCTCGGAGGCATCTGAAACGTGAAGAAGTTTATTAGTCTACAGTCATTAACAAATCTCAAATAGCTGAAGACATAAATGTAAAATCAGGAATACAACAATCCTAAAAATAGGTCTCTATAATAAAAACGTTAAGCTGAAAGCGAAATAAGCCGTACAGATCCTATGGACATTAGAACCTGATGCTCTGATACCACCTGTGACACCCCGCCTAATTAAATACCGGGCGATCACTCCTTTATTAAATTAAATCAAGGTGAATAGTTGGTTCATTCTCAACATCATTGTCGAAAATAATTTTTTTTCAATTTAACACCCTAATTAATTAACCTAAGTGTCAAAACCATTTTTAAACATTTCTTTCCAAATTATTTTTAAAGAAAAACTATTTATTTATTTATTAACAACATTTCCAATAAGTAAGAATCATACCACAAATATCCTGGAACATAATCCAATAATTTAACCATTCAACATCCAAAATCCAAACATTTAAAACTTAAAGTAAAACATCCATACTGAATAAATCCCAAAGAACAGTACTAGAAATAACTGAAATACAAATGTCCCAATAAAACAGATAAATAGTGAGAAGGGCGACACATGCCCCAATAACTGAGAATGATAGGAGTGGAATTAAGTAAATGAAATCGCCTAAGCAAGTGGCCTGCAACTCCCACCTAAGCTGCAGCACGTTCCTTCCAAGGGATCCTCAGCAAGACGCCCCTGTGGCTGGGCACCTGTAATATATACATATATATACAAAAGAGAGAGAGAAATAGAAACGGGTCAGAGCCCGATAGTGTGTATGATTTAAAAATTGGTTTAGCAAGTATTTAAATTGATTACATGCCAATGCAATAACATATTAGTGCGACACTCTCTTGAGGAACTCTCACCTCTCTTCTAATGTGCACGCCTATCGTACTAACCTTTCCAACGGATTATCTATCATGTATCGCACTAATCTCCCCCAACGATTTATCTTATCTCAGGTTATTCGCAAGATTTAAAACTGAACAATACAATTGTGTAAAAAGTAAGATGTCAATTAGTGTCGAAAGTTCTCATTTTAACTTTATTAATCAAAAAAGTTTTCCAGTGTCTTATTATACTTTCTCAAAACAAGTATTTACAATTTGAGTCATCAACCATGTCCTACTTACCAAATCACAGTAGGCAGTTCCAAATTTCAGAATTTCGTATATATATTAACTACTCGTATAATATATATATTATAACAGCACCCCAAATAAAACTATGGTGCGGACATACTCTACTATCCAAACCCTGTATCACTCGTATTAAAGGGAATACAAATTCGGAATCACTCTCGAATTGTATTAACACATACACAACAATATTGAGGCGAAGCATAGATTCCAAGTCTCTAAGAGGATGGCACATACCCGCGTCTCTTAGGACCGTCTGAACTATCAAATCGATAGCCTGTACCAAGGATATATATCTCCTAGGGTACGAGTCAATATCCCTCATAAGGCAACACAGGATAAGATTGTCCCAGCGCGGCAACCTCAGGGATAGCAAGTAGCGTGGGTATGTTTTTCACACATAGATAGTATATGAAAACACATTCATATAACTATACTAATATTACCATATCAATATTAGGTATATTTCAAATCCCATAGTTACGACTTTTATCCTTATTTTCACATTTTTAGTAAACACATATAACGGTTCGTTTCTAACCTTGGTTCTGTATAATTCCAACTTACCACATAACTCTCATGGCTTTATCCTCCCATTTATAAAAATTCAGTAGGTATTCATCTATTCTCTATCGTAACTATTTTACGTAATCTCTCACTTCAAATACGTAGTCTCATCGTCTCTTATATGGAATCTTCCGACAATACAAATTTCGTCTTACCTTAAAGGTCCCAAAATTCATTCATATACCCTACTGGTCCTCTTTATCTCCCAAAACATATTTATAAGGGTGTCCATGAATTATTCCTCATTTAAGTGAATTTCGACTAATTAAGAAGGGAAAACATGAGTCTGCCAGGAGGGGTCGATCGATCGAGGTCTGGGGCTCGATCGATCGAACCTTCGATCGATCGAAGCTCTAGGCTCGATCGATCGATCAAGCAGGTATGGGAAATCTGCAGTTCTGCATTTACGGGTTTCATCTTCTAACCTCAACCAATTCCATGTTTTTCAATCCCAAATGTCCCAAAATCTATACTACTAACATTATATCATAAAATTAGGTATTTCCTACGTAAAGCATCTCAATTTACGTCACTAAACATGGATTAACGAGCCAAAATTCAGTTAAAATTCAAGAACCCTAGAAATCTTTTAATTATGGTTCTAATCTGTTTTTCCCAGAAATTTCCTTCTTATACAACATCAAAATTCCCTAGCTTAACTTCTATATCACAAATAATTTCCAGAATAACGTTTAAGTCATCACTACATGCAGTTTCCTATCTCAATTTGGGTTTTCTTCCATATAATTCATCCTTAATCATTCCTAAACTAATATGAAAGATGCATCAATGGAATAAGCAAGATAAACACTTGCCTGGGATTTTCGGTGTTCTGGTTTGGTGCCGAAATTGGTGTGGTTGCGTTCCCCGTCTCGCGATCTACGCGTTGGCGGTGGCGGCGGTGCAAATGGATGAGTTTTGAGCCTTGGAATGCCTTGAGAGCTCTCTCCTCTCTTCTCCAATGGCCGTTCTAGAGTTTTGAGTTTTCTAACCCTAGATGACTAACCTAAATGGCTGATATAGGTTATTAATATTCGTGGGTTTAATTACCCAAAAATGTGAAATGCCTAAAATGCCCTCCCGGGGTACTAATTAGGCCTAAAAATGCCCCGAGACCCAAATCAAACCCTCGGGTACACTTTTCTGACTATCTCGACCCTTCCGGATGCGTTGGCGCACTCAAAATGACCATACGAACAACTTATAAAATATTCACTTTTATATAACAATATTTAGTCCCGGCGCGACACGGGCGCGTCCCGACTCAAATTTCCAAAATTGTCATTTTATTCACTCGTGACATTTAATATAACCAATGTTATATATTACTTTGCTCATCAGTAATATTCAACAAGTTTCCCATAATTACTAAATCTCATCGCGTTAATAATTATAACATAATTAATTTCTGGATTTTTATTAAATAATTAATTCACATTAAATTTAATAAATCCCCAAATTAATATAGCATAAAAATACGGGGTATTACAAAATCTCCTTGAATACATCCAAAAACACCCGAATAACTGGAATCGAATCCAGGGGAATCGCAATCTCCTTAGTGGTATCCTCCTCAATGTAATACAAATGGGTGAAAGATCCTCCCTCTGGACGAGGCATTGCCACCAAAAAAATCTCCTGACCCAAAATGGCAAAGATAATACTCCTACTGAAATAATTTATCATGGATCTATACGTAGCGAGCCAATCCATGCCAATAATGGCGTCGTGCTCATGCATACCTGATACTAGCATGTCCATAGGTAAAATCAGGCTACCAATCTCTATACCTACACCCCGGTATAAAAAGTAAATCAAAGACCCATTCCCCAGTGGTGAGTCTACACATGTCACTATACTCTCTACCGTGTCTGATAACCCTAAGGCCCGTACGAAGTGAGTAGCTATAAAACAGTGCGACGCCCCAGTATCAAATAAGACTTGACCCATAGTGCCATGGATATTAATCCTACCCTCAATCGCGGGTGGTACCTGATGTGCTGCGACCTGGTGGACGTTATAGACAGGTCCATACTGGAATTACCCCTGCTAGACTAGGGCTGCTGGGATGGCTGGTATCTGAGCTGGCACTGGGAGGGTGGCTGGAAAATGTGGCCTCTGTGGCTCATTGCAGGCACCCTGCTGCTGTGGGGCCCTATCCCCCTCTAGGTAATCATGCCGCCAATGGACATTCTCACCACATATGAAACACCTGCCCCTGAAGTTTCCTCCCCTTTGTCCCTGTTGACCACGACCCTACTGGCCATTACCACCCCACCACTGGCCCTGCTACTGACGGTGTTGGCCCTGATGCTGACCCTGCTACCGACGGTGTTGTCCCTGTTGTCCATGATGACTAGACTGGCCCTGTCGAAATCCCCCAAATCCCTATCTGGAACCACCAGATCCGAATCTCTTGGCAGGGTCCCCCTGATGGGAACTCTGCTCATTGTGACGGGTTTGCCTTTGTGCTCCTGGTGCCCCATCAGTACTACTGCCTATGTCCTGCCTTGCTGGCTGGACTCTCCTACTCATTTGATTCCCTGTTGATGGAAGTGGTGATCCTGACAGTGCAACATAGGGACGTTGAGTACGTCAGTGTAAGTACCCAACGATAGGTTTCCTAATAGGTGATGACGAATCTTCTAGGCTAATCCATCGAAAAATAAAAATATCTTCTTCTCCTCAGTGGGTGCCTCATCCGTCACTATAGTGAGAAGTCTAGTTAAATCCTCCTCATACTGAGCAATGGTCATATTCTCCTGTTTGAGATTCAGTAACCTCCATCTCATCTCAGTCTGCACGGCAGATGGGAAATACTTGCGATCAAACTACACCCAGAATGACTGAATCGAAATGTTGTCCCTCTCCTCCAAGGTGGTGGTGGACTCCCACCAGTGCAAAGTGACCCATACTAGCTTGAAGGAAGCCAGTAACTGTCTCTTCATGTTATTGCACTCATACATGCGCAGATGCCTCTGGATATCCTTCTTTCATTGGCTGGCGATCAGAATGTTTGAACTACTATAGAACTCTGGGGGATGCACCATCTAAAAGGCATCCCTGACCCGCTCCCATGCGGTGGTAAGATGGTACCGGCGCTACTGTCTGAACCTAAGGTGGAGCCTGAAGCACCACCACTAATGCGGAATTCACTGCCTGAGCAATAATGGTGGCTACTTCATTTGCATTCATCATTCCCTGAGTCGGAGCTGCTGGCTGCTCGGGCTAGGCATTCCTATCTCGGGGTGAGCATCTCAGAGGCATCTGAAACGAGAAGTAATTTTATTAGTCTAAAGTTATTATTAAATCTCAAATAGCTGAAGACATCAGCGCAAATACAGGAATACACGAGTCTTAAAAATAGGGCTCTAAATCAAAGACGCCAAGATGAAAGAGAAATAAGTCGTACAGATCCTAAAGGACACTAAAATCTGGCTCTGATACCACCTGTGACACCCCACCTAATTGAATACCGGGTGATCAGTCCTTTATTAAATTAAAATCAAGGTGAACGGTTGGTTCATTCTTAGCATCACTATCGCAAAACAAATATTTCCAATCTGAACACCCTAAATAATTAAGCTAAATGTCAAAACCATTTAAATGATTAATTCAATTAATAAATTTCATCATAAAAAACTTTTTAAATATAAACCAGCTTAAGGATAACCAATTGTTAAAGATACAATCATCTAAAAGAAACATGCCAACTAGATTCTACAAACAAAGTCAAATATTAATAAGTATAATCAACACGCTATGAAATAACTCCCAAATAAGTACTCAATACTGGAAATATAAATAAATACAAATCTCTGACAAATCCAAATGGAATAGGAAATCAGGCGACACATGCCCTAACTATGAAGAACTAAAACAAGAGCTGAATCAAGGAAGAGGTCGTCTACTGCAAGGCCCTGCAACTCCCACCTAAGCTGCAGCACGTCCAATCCAAAGAACCTACGTGTGAGGCCGCTATGGCTGGGCACCTGTAATATATATATATATATATATATATATATATATATATATATATATATATATATATATCCAAGAGAGAGAAAAGAAATGACAGGAAACGGGTCAGAGCCCGAGTGTAAAATAGTTTTAAAAATAGTTTTAAAAATAGTTTAGCAGTATTTAAAATGCTTACCGACTAATATAACAACCATGTTAGTATGCGACACTCTCTTGAGAATTCTCACCTCTCATCAAGTGTGCACGTCTACGGTACTACTAAATCTCATAAGTCTATCTAAAATATCCCCCATAAATTTTATTTTGAGAAGTCACAAGGCTATAATATATAGGTTATAGATCAATCCATTCATGATTACTTACGTTACTTAATATATCTCAGTACCGTTATAAAGTTCCCGAATACTTACTATAAAATTTGGAGCATTTATCCAATACTTAACTACTTATATGCATAGTAGAAAATTTCCATATATACGTATATATACTAATCACTCATATAATATATATACTATCGGTACGCCACATAAAATCTATGGTGCTGGCATACTCTGCTATCAAGTCCCCGTATCTCTCATACTAAGAGAAATACTAGTTCAAAATCACTCTCGAACTGTATTAACACAATACACACAAAATGGAGGCGAAGCATAATCCCAATTCACTAAGAGGTCAGCACATACCCCTCACGTCTCTTAGGACCATCTGACTATCATTCTCAGATAGTCTGTACCAAGGAATCTTATGTTCTAGGGTACAAGTAAAATATCCCCCCATAAAGGCCCCATCGAGATAAGATTGTCCTGGCGCGGCAACCTCCGTGATAGAAAGTAGCACGAGTATAATTATACACAAATATAATATAGATATATACACATGCACTCGGTCATCTATATAAATATACTCATTTTTCAATTAGGTTCGCCCACGACCCATGGTAATATTTTAACTGTACGTAATATAAGTTTACCCAATTTTACGCATAAAGAACTCATCTTATTTTATTCTTGATTTTAATCATTTCGTAATTTCTTCTCGTCCCTCGAAGTATTCTCTCTTTTTAAAGGTCAATTCAGTAGGTACACCCTCTCTAACATACTGGTCTAAGTCATTTATAACCTCTCAATTCCGTAGCTAACGTGCGAACAGTTTCCATCATGTGTCAAACCCCTCTTAACCCATGGTTTCTTCCCATATATAATTTTATTCAACGGAATATACAAAGACCCTACTGGTACTCTTCATGATCCATTATATTCTTTAAATGATATTCAAGGGTTCCTACGCATTTTATCCGAATTAAACAAAAAGGGGAAAAACTTGCGGTTTCCAGGAGGGATCGATCAATCGATGAAAGGGGTCGATCGATCGATCAGTCGATCGATTGACATTCTTGACTCGATCGATCGATCAAGCAGGTATTCCGAATTCTGCCATTGCCAACTACGGGTTTCCTTCTTGAACCTCAACTAAAACTCCATAATAGAGTCCCAAACTCCCAACCAATCAAACTAATAGTCATATTAACCTATGTACATGATTTCCTTACATAAAGCATGTATGAATATCATCAAAAGTATAGGATTAAATGCCCAATTCATAATATTTACCAAGAACCCTAGTTTCATTATAAATTTCCAATCTTCTAATTCTTTTTCCAGATTTATCTCTTCTAAACCGTTATAATTTCGTGGGTAGTCCTCTACATATGATGAAATTTCCACAATATACTTATTTCTTTTAAAGCATGTGATTTAAATTCCCTAAATCATCAAATTCTTCCATAAAACATATATTTATCAATCCTATTCTAACATGGGTGGAATATTAACTAGAAAAATACCAGGATAGATACTTGCCTCAGATATGAAGGTCTAATTCTTAGGTGTTGACGGGCATGGTTGCGTCCCTCATTTCTCGATCTACGTGTTGGTGGTGAAAGCTGGCAAGGGTGGTGTAGGTAGGGTGGTTCTCCCCTTTAGAGTCTTCTCCCTTCTCCCTTCCTTAGCCTCTCTGCAACTCTACCAATTCTAATCCTCGAAGACTCTAACCCCCATCAGATATATCCCTTTAATTTTCGTCCATAATTAAGCCTTAAAAAGTAAAATTACTAAAATGACCTCCCGGGTTACCGGTTAGGCCTAAAAACGTCCCAAGACCCAAACTAAACCCCGGGTACCTTTTTCTGACTATCTCGACACTTCTAGACACGTTGGCGCAGTCAAAATGACCATATGGGTAACTTATAATTTAATTACTTTATAATCGATTAATTTAGTCCCGACACGACACAAGCCCGTCCCAACTTAAATTCTATAATTGCCGTGTTATTCACTCACGACAATATTAATAAATTCAATCTCATATATTACTTTACTCATCTAGTAATATTCTACAAATTCCCAATAATTACTAACTCTCCTCACTCTAGCAAATGTTTTAAATAAATTTTCGGATTAATATTAAATCAATTTATCTCAATTACATTTAATAAATCCCCAATTTAAAAGCCATGAAAATACGGGGTATTACATGAAGTGGCTATGAAGGACAATGTGGAGCTTTATGGGGGAGGGGGGGGGGGGGGGAGCATCTTCTGCAAAAAGATTGAAGTGATATAGTGTTAATTAGAGGCTTTATGGCACAATCCCCATTCCTAAAGGCATGATAATATTCATGAAAGATAACATACGTGCAAACAACATAAATGGTGTCACACTTCTAGCACCACAAAATAAAACTACACCAAGGAAAATAACAAACAGTTCAATAATGAAAATTGCAAAAGACTAAAGAAAGTTAGTATACATTCATTTTGAAATTGTGTCAAACAACTGAGAGGCATACCATGTTTGACTACACATAGGCATTAATAAGCATGAATGTTATCTGTTATTTGACTACAACCAAGTAGTAAGTACAAAATTATGAACTTCAAACATTATATCTTCATACTTTAAACATCCAACATTATATTACTGTAAAAATATGATATGGTCCAAAGCATAACCAAAAATAGAATGCTGAAGCAGTAACAATAAGAGTATATTCTTGTTAACAATAACATTTAAAAGACAAAAAACTAATACTGGAGTATATATATATATATATATATACAGTGAATACAGTGCATATATATCCATCAACACATTAAAATGTGCATACATAAAGGAAAATAGGTGCGACTCTACAAGTAAAATGATCCTAGCAGAGGAAAACAATGCATATATATGCATACAGTGCATATATATGCGCACGATACATTAAAATGTGCCTAATAGAGGAAAACAGGTTCGACAGTACAAGTAAAATGTGACTAACAAAGGAAAATATTGCATATATATGCATACAATGCATATAACACATTAAAATGTGCCTAATAGAGGAAAACATGTGCGATAGTACAAGTAAGTTAAAAGCTTATACAGTGTATACAACACATTAAAATGTGACTAACAGAGGAAAGCATGTGCGATAGGACAAGTAAGTTAAAAACTTACTTTGTATATATTCCTAACAAATAAATAATTTAGTTAATTACTTACTTGGGATTGATTAATAACTAAACAAACTTATAACATACCAAGTTAAACATGTGTACTCCAATATGACCAAACAAGGATTTATTGACTAATTGAACAAACAAGCTTATAGCATACCAAGGTACACCTCAAATATAGATTTTTCCCACATTTACTGAAAGGGATGGAATAAGGATCTACAGATAGATTAGTTTAAAAAAAACACCTTCACCATAATCTTCTTTCAATAGCAATTCTTCAAAATTTAAGTACATTAACTGTTAAAAGTTTGCTGAAAGGGCAACCAAGATAGGTAATAAAAAGTTTCACGGTAATAGATTCCCATTATTCAGGAATTGATGATCATCTCTAAACATTTAAATGATAGATTCAAACACCAGAGGAAAAAAAGAGCCTGAAAACTAAAACAACAGAAATAGGAGGCCTCTAATAAAGTGGAAGAGTGACCATAAATCAATATAAGAAGAAAATTGATGCTAAATCAGTTGATCCAATCTTAAAAAGAGTAACAAGCTTAGGAAATAAGATTATCAGCAGACCAAACTTATCAGTTCTAAGTGAATATTTGCTTCATTATTCTTCTCCTATATTGATCATTATGAGTTCAATATAGTGTTGGACAGTTCTAAGAAATTAGGAGAAAACTCTATAATGATGCACATAGGAAACAAATAGAATGAAACATGTTAAGAAGATGACTGCCTATCTTTACCTAAATTATGGAGACGCATATCTACATAAATTGGGTGTTCTTTCCATGTTGGGATAACCATTAAAGTTTTCATTTTTAAAAGCTGTGGAGTCTTGGCGTGTGTGTGTATATATATATATATATATAGAGAGAGAGAGAGAGAGGTGGAGTTATATATATGGTGTGCGTGTACGTGTTGTTGTGTGTGTGTGTAAGTCTGTGCTCGTGTGTGTTCTAGTAAGGTGGAGGTATGATATTATGATTTTACAAAGCCCAATGCCCATTGAAGGAATCCAAGCTTGATCTTGTATTATAATTTCTTGCCAAGGCTAAGGCTAAAGGGGATTCTATATTGCTCACTTTTTATGTGGTCATCGTTGACAAGTTCGCTCTCGATGCCAACAAGTAGACTGTTCCATCGTCTAGAATTCCATGTGGATGGAAGGGATTAGAAATTAGAATCAATTCCTTTAAGACATCTAATGAAGCTTTGGGAACTAAAAAACCATGATTTTAAACGGACCCATGGGCTTGTTTGAGTTTGAGAAGTTTGCAGCAGGAACAGAGGGTTATCTCTGATGAATCGCAAAGGGCAACCTATGACAACATATATGTTATTGAGCAGTAATCGTGGATACAAATGAAGCTTTGGAGCAAGTAAAAGCTAGACAATTACAGTTATTAATGGTCTTTGCGAGGATGGACAATTAAATGAGACTTGGAAGATCTTTTCTAAAATGAAAAGGGAAGGTATTACACCAAATGTGGTCACCTACACCTCGGTAATTCATGGAGTGTGTAGTTTAGGTCAGTTGAAAGGTGAAATCGTATTATTGAATTAAATGGTAGATAAAAACATATCTTAACATATTTTCACTTTCTTCTTATTAATTTACAAATTATGTAATGAAATGATGGTTAAAGAAACACTCAAACTTCTTAGTTTGATTAGTCACAGATGTGAGAAGCCTAATATTGTACCATAAAAAAATAGATCTATAAAAGAGAAAAATGTTTATTTTGGAGAAAATTGTTTATAGAAGAGAAAAGTGTTTATTTTGAAGAAATCGAACATATTATATACTGTAAGTATAAAATACTCAGATAGATATTCAAAACCCTAAAATATTATATAGAACCACTTTGGAAAACCTTATATGCTCCAAAATTTGCATAACATATATTAATTCATTTCAAATACGACGATAGGATAACACTTGTGCACCTATAGAAATTTGAATTCTCACTTAACCATTTAGTCAAACAACAAGTGTGCTAGTCCCGCTGACATATCTTAACTACGATTGTGATATTAATCCCATGAACAATTTCATAAAGAAAAGATAATATATCAATTCAAATGAGGTAAATACTACAATAGTGTGTATCAGAACTGAGTTCCCAAAAATTATATAAGCAATAGTGTGTATATCAGCAACGATGTAATACCCAAACAAATAAAAAAAAACTCCAAAGATGAACAACGGATCTTCAATCAATATGTAATACCCAAAATTAATAAAAAAAACTAACTGTTAACAAATGAAAGAAAAAGTATATTAAAATGTAAACCGTATATAAAAAGAAATAATACACACAGCAAATGAAAAACACGAAATCTAACCTTGGATTTCATGGCATAAAACCTATAATACTGGGGGGGGGGGGGGGGGAGAGCTGAGCGAAGAGAACACAAAACAGAGAGAGGGATGATAGGGGTTGAGCGATAATGAGAAGGATAAAAGGGTGGGATACCAAAGTGAGAGTATACTCAATTTTTTTAGGGTGTTTTATATTTTAGTCAAGTGTACTCAATTTCAGCACACTTTAAAAGAGTCCTAAATTTTGGTATTGTTTTAAAGTGTGCCGGATTGTCATTAAACCATGCCAAATTTTTAATATTAGGGTGTACCAAATCACTGTTTTTTGGTGTAATGTTTTTTTTTACTGATTTCTTTATTGATATATGCTAACAATTACTGCTTATTTCTTTGTTGCAGAAGAACATAAGAGAAAGTTTCCCAAGCCATGTGAAGTACATTTAGAAGAACTCAAAATCTTGTGGGGTCTTAACCAAAGGACACGAGAAGATTATCCATGATCAGCTTCTGTGTTGATAGAATATAAAAGTTCCATCATCTCTTTTGTAGCTTGACCAACAAATGTTGTGCCTTCAATTGTAATAGATTTGGAGAGGGATCGAGTGTCTACTTCATCGGCTACGTAATTTGTGAGTGTTGGTACTGAAGTTTCTATTGGTGACACTTCTTATACTTTTGACTCTGATGTTCCCTTTTCTATTTGCATGGGAAAAAGGAAAATTCCCAATCTCTTGGAGGAGGACTCTACTACCGGTGCTAAGAAACTAGTTGGTACAAATGCCCAAAAGAATAAGGTTGAGGCTAGTAAGAAACCCCATCCACCAAAGGTGATGAATCTCTTCTTAAGAGAATAAGAAGAGGTCCTGCTGATGAGCAGGTTGAGAAGGTTATTGATGTCGATCAATTGGGATTGGTTGGTAAGGGCCTATCTGCTGCTGGTGCATCTGCAGCCTTTAGTCCTAACTTGGATAGGAAGTTGGTCAAGACTAGTACCCTCCCAGACTATAGAGTTGTTGCTGCCTCCACGCCCCAATCAAAATTATCGGAGAGGGCTACTCAAAGTTTAGCCTTGGTAAGTTTTCATATTTTAAAGTTGGTCAGATATTGTTCATGTCTTCCTTGATTTATAATGAATTGATTCTTTTCTTATAGTTCTTGGTTGATTATAACCAAATGTTAGAGAAGGGTGATCAACTACGCTCTTTTTCAAGAGAAGTAGATGAGGCCTTTGAGGGTCTTAGGAAATCCCTAGAGGAGTCCAGACATACTTTGGAGACACAACAAAATATTTAGGAGGAGAAGATTGGGGATGTAAAAAAAACACGGCAAAAGGCTGATGATGCTCTGTTTGTGGCTACCTTGGTTTCTAATCAAGCTGAGCGCAGGGCAAAGGTTGCTAAAGATAAGGCAGTCAAGCTGTTTACTAACCTTTTTATTGAGAAGACCAAGCGAAAGAAAACTAGAGAGGATTACTTCAACGAGGGCTGGGATAAGGCCATCTCTTCTATATCTGTATGCTAAGAAAAAATTCTTCAAGGAAGGATGGTCGGTAACTTTAAGGGAAGTTGGTGCTGCTAAAGACATAGAGCTATTTTTGAGGCACGATCCAGGCCTCTCTCCTAACCTTGATGATGATATTGATGATGGTCCAGGTTAGGGGGAATATTCTATGGCCACTGAGTCAATTTCTCCTCCATCCAAGAAGTACAAAGTTCCTGTTAACTCAGTTTCCCCTCTTGCCAACCAAGAGAAAAACCCTGAGGTAGAGAAGGATAAGAAGAAGGTGTAGACTTGTTTGGCCTCTATTCTTTGTATTTTGCACCTTTCTATTGTCTTATTTTTGTCTTATTCTGATATATATTTTTGTAATATCTCCATTTATTAATAAAAGAACTATTTTCTTTAATTAACTTGTCAGTTTTTTATGCTTACCTATTACTATATCTCCTTTTATTGTTAATTAATTATTGTTTTATCTTTCTAGGTCATTGCCAAGATAGAAAAAATTACTTCCACTAGTTCTGACCTGGACTTGATTGATGAAAAAACAATAGACTTTCTCGGCACAGATGCTTCTGATCAGGCAAGGGATGTATAAACTTATTGTAATACCCCGTATTTTTATGCTATATTTAATTTGGGGATTTATTAAATTTAATGTGATGATTTATTTAATAAAAATCCGGAAATTAATTATGTTATAATTATTAACGTGACTAGAGTTAGTAATTATAAGAAACTTGTTGAATATTACTAATGAGCATAGTAATATATTATATTGGTTATATTGAATGTCATAAGTGTATTAAATGACTATTTCGGAAATTTAAGTCGGGACGTGCCCGTGTCACGTCGGGACTAATTATGTTAATTAAAAAGTAAATATTTTATAAGTTGTCCGTATGGTCGTTTTGAGTGCGCCAATGCGTCCGAAAGGGTCGAGATAGTCAGAAAAGTGTACCCGGGGGTTTAGTTCGGGCCTCGGGGTGTTTTTAGGCCCAATTAGTGACCCGGGAGGGCATTTTGGTCATTTTACAAAATAGGGTAATTAAACCCACGAATTTAAGCCATCCTTAGCAGCCATTTAAGTCAGCCTTTTAGGGTTAGAATATTCAGAACCCTAGAACGGCCATTGGAGAAGAGAGGAGAGAGCTCTCAAGGTGATTCAAGGCCCAAAACACCACCGATTCCACCGCCGTCACCACCAACGCGTAGATCGCGAGGAGGAGAACGCAACCACACCAATATCAGCAGGAAACCAGACCTCTGAAATCCCAGGCAAGTGTTTAACTTGCATATTTTCGTTGGTGCAATAATCATATTAGTGTAGGAATGATTAGGAGTATAATTAAAGGAAGAAAACCCTAATTTTTTATAAGGATTTGCATGTAGAAATCGTTATATCCATATTCTGAAAATAATATGTGAAGTAGATGATCAACCCACGAATTTGTGATGTTATGTTAGAAGGAAATTCTGGAGAAAACTGATTAGAACAAAAGTTAAGAAAACTTAGGGTTCTTGATGATTAGATGAGATTTTAGGTTGTTTAATCATGTTTAATGACGGTTACATGCATGCTTAACGTTAGAAACATCTGAAAATATATTACCATGATTATAGTACAAGTTTTGGGACGATTAGTGTTGGAAATTACGTATTTGAATGAAGAATATTAGTCAAACCCGTAACTGCACTTCTGCAGAAATCGAAATACCTGTTTGATCGATCGATCGAACCTAGAGCGTCGATCGATCGAAGGTTCGATCGATCGAGCCCCAGACGTCGATCGATCGACCCCTCCTGGCAAACTCTTTTTCCCCTTGTTTAATTAGTTGAATTAATTTACCGTGGAATATTTCTTGGGCATTGTAAATAAAATGTTTTGAGATATAAGAGAGACCAGTAGGACATATGGTTAAAGGATGGGAACTTTATTATGAGACGATAATTGCGTTTTAGGGACAATTAATTAAGTAATGATGAAACTACGCATTTCAAGTGTGAGATTACGTCATATACTTACGATAGTGAATAGGCGTCTACCTACTGAATTTCCTACTTGGATAGTTAGAATCCACGAGTGTCACGTAATTAGTGAGAAAACCCTTCGAGTCAAGGTTAGAGTTGAAACCATATACGTAATCTTAATAATGTGAAATTAAAGATAAATGTTGTAATATTGGGTAATGAGAGGAACCTATATTAAAATGAGGAAATTGGTATATTTATATGATTGTGTGTGCATATATTATATACATGTGAAAAACGTACCCTCGCTACTTGCTATCCTTGAGGTTACCGCGCTGGGACGATCTTATCCTGTGTTGCTTTATGGGGGATATTGATTCGTACCCTAGAAGATAGAGATCCTAGGTACGGGCTATCAGATTGATAGTCGGACGGTCCTAAGAGACGTGTGGGTATGTACTGACCTCTTGGACTTGGAATCTATGCTTCGCCTCAACGTTGTCTTGTATATGTTGATACAGTTCGAGAGTGATTCCGAACTTGTGTTTCCCTTTGTGTGAGCGATACGGGGATTAGATAGCAGAGTATGCCCGCACCATAGATTAGTTGGGGTGTTGTTATATATATATATTATACGAGTAGTTAATATATATATGAGGTTATAAACTTTAAACTGCCTACTGTGATTTGATAAATAGAACATGGTTGTTGACTCAAATTATTAAATACTTGTTTTGTGAAAGTATGAGAAGACACTGGGAAAATTTATATTTTAATGAAGCTAAAACGAGAGGAGTGCTACATATTGAAAGTAAACTTTTTAAAACATTGTCATCATTCGGTTTTGAAAACTTAGGAGTAAGTTAAGATAAACTAAATTATTTGGGAAGCTTAGTACGATAGGCGTGCACATTAGAAGAGAAGTGAGAATTCCTCAAGAGAGTGTCGAACTAATATGACTTGCATTGGCCTGTATCAATTTAAATACTTGCTTAACGTATTTTAAACTCAAACACACTTTCGGGCCCTGACCCGTTTCTTTTTCTCTCTCCCTCTTTTGTATATATATGTATGTATTTCAGGTGCCCAGCCACAGGGGCGTCTTTCTTAGGATCTTTTGGAAGGAACGCGCTGCAGCTTAGGTGGGAGTTGCAGGTCTTTTGATTAGACGACTTCGTCCATTCAGATCCACTCTTAGTATTTTCATTCAGATGGGCATGTGTAGCCCTTTCCATTATTTCTTTATGTTGGGACATTGTTATTTCAGTTATTTCCTAGTTTGTTATTATGGGATTTTGTTCAGAACGGATGTACTACTTTATTTTTCTCGCATGTTGGCATTCGTTGATGAATGTTTTATATTTTGGGACTCTTTCGTTCCAGTTTATTGTGGTGTGTATCTTATTCATTGAGCTTTGTTAATTAATTAAATAAATCTTTTCTTTAAATAAAAATTGGAAGTTAATGTTTAAAATTGGTTTTGACATATTTAGGGTGTTAAATGGAAAGTTTCTTTTTACGACAGTGATGCTAAGAATGAACCAAACTGTTCACCTTGATTTAATTTAATAAAGGAGTGATCGCCCGGTATTTAATTAGGCGGGGTGTCACACTTATCTCAAATTCCTTCTTGATCGGGTTGTGTCCAACAATATTGCTTACTCTGTGATGATTAAAGATTTACAGGCAGGTTATAATGAATCCAAAGCTTTACTGAATGCCGACTATGAAGCCAAATACAAAGCATTGAGTGAAGGCTGGGGTTTCGAGAAGAAACTGGAAAAATATGCCTCTGCATACAGGAAAAAGTGTTCTTGTTGAATTGCTAACTTTATAAGTCTAGAGGTATCGCCAAGATTTTGGAGAAGGAGAATAACAAACTTCAGTATGAGTCGAAAACTTTAAAATAGTCTTCTGTTAGTGGTACCGATGAAGGTGCCTCGCCAGGCTAATGGAAGAACTTGAAACTGTGAATAAATCCAAATCTGTGCAATCTTTCAGACAGTAAAGAATGAGCCGACCAGCTATTGAGGAAGCTAAGACCAAGAAAACCTTAGTCGATCAGGCTACCCAACTGAAAGCAAAGAATTAGGCTATTGTTGACTTATCTACAAAGCTAGAAGCTAAGGACAAAGCCCTTGCTGACCAGTCCACACAATTGAAGGTGAAGGATAGTGTTTTGAAGAAACTTCAGCAAAAAATTGAAAGGTTGACCTTTTAATTTCATAAATAATCCAGAGAGGTGTGGATGGAAAACTACAATAAATATCTAGGTCATGTATATGATCACCTTGATCAGTCCCATTGTGAAGGTATAAATGGGGTTGGGCTAATTATTTAACTTTATTGGAGCATGATCGTAATAGCCAACTGTGGTATTGGAATGAGCCCAGTCTTTTAGATTATGATAATCCCCCTTTCAACTTGGACCCTTCATGGATCCCTGTTGATGCTATTCCCTATTGTTTGATCACTAAATACTTACGGGATTATGGTTTACATGATGTTCATGAGATTGTTTGTCCTCCTCACTTGATCAATGTTCCGAGTAGGAGCAATAGAAGAATGTTAAAGGATTTTAACTTTATTAATTTTCCCTATACTTTGGATGATCCTCCTACTGGAATGGAAAGAGTACAACCATCTCAACCAACCTACAAAGCTGAAGGAAAATGTCATGTTGAATAATTCTCATGTATTGTATTATTCATCTAAATGTAATAAAAATTTTATGAATGAAAATCCATATGTTTGTGTTGTTAACTTATGATTATTTTAATCAGTCAATCAACTTATGATTGTAATGCTATTGATTCTACCAATGCACTTAGATATAATAATCCAAATTTAGCATTAGTTACCATTAGTTACCAAGTGTATCAGGAATATATGTTTGTATCTTCGTATTTTAGGAATATTGGCATGCCTTCATGTATGTAACTTACTCAGGCAAAACTTGTTTGTAACATTTTTAGTTGTATATGCAGTTTTACACTTCTTATCCTTGACTTTTTTATACGAAATCATACATGAAGTGAATAGATTCTTGTTCGTGATTCATTTTTATGAAGTCATACATAAAGTAAATTGTTCTTGCTGACTAAGCATTTTAGGATTGTGCTCCTTTAACTTAGTCGGATAAGACTTCTTATTCGTGACTTGTTTATACAAAGCCATACATGAAGTAATATTTACTTCTTGTTCATGACTTGTTTATACGAAGTCATACATGAAGTTTGCATTTGAGTGAGCAATAATTGTGCTGCAAGCTGTTGAATTCATCATGATTAAGCATGTATGTATTGTTGATTGGCAAGAGACATTCTGACCTTTTTTTTAATTTTTTTTGTGTTATGATATATTGCGATATTCCAAAAAAAATTTGAAAAAATTGAAGGGACTAAAATCAATATTATATTGAAACTTGACTCATAAAATTAAAAGAAATACAATAGTAACAACCCCTTGAATCATTGATAATACTTTTGGAGATGCTCAGCATTCTAGGAATTTTTGAATTCTTCCCCTTCCAAAGTCTTAATTTGATAGGTTCTAGGTCGGATAATAGCGGAGATGCGATATGGGCCATGACAATTAGCCTCAAGCTTGTTGTTATTCTGTATCACCTTCTTAAAAATATAATCTCCTTCTTTAAGGTTGGTCGGTTTAAACCTTTTATTATAGAAGCGAGCAATTCTGTGTTAATATGTAACATTTCTTAGCGCAGCATATTCTTGGACTTCCTCTAACATGTCTAGATCTAGTCGGCGCATCAAGTCACTAGCCGAAGAATAAAAATTCATTACCCTGTGGGTTGGTAGGACTATCTTGGTTGGTATCATGGCTGCAGTTACAAACGTAATCATGTGAGGTGTCTCTCCAATTGTTGTTCTCGATGTTATTCTGTAAGCCCAAAATACATAATGTAACTCGTTAATCCAATTGCCCTTTGCAGGGCCAAGTCTTTTCTTCAACCCAATTAGCAAAGTCCAATTTGTTACTTATGTTTGACCATTAATTTGAGGATGGCCTGATGAAGAATGAAGCTTCAGGATCTTGGACTGGACACAATACGATTCAAATTCATCGTTATCGAATTAAGTTCCATGATCCGTAATGAGGGCATGTGATAACCCATATTTATATATGATACTCTTCCAAATGAACTGATACACCTTCTCATAAGGAATGTCTATCAATGGTTCTGCCTTCACCCATTTGGTGAAGTAATCAACATCAATGACCAAATATTTGAATCTTCATTTGGTGGTTGGCAATGGGCCGACCAAATAAATTCCCCAAATATCAAATGGCCAAGGTGAAGTTATGGGTTTGAGAGCGACATTGGGAATTTTATGGATTATAGAGAACATTTAGCATTTGTAAAACTTTCTTGCAAAGGATGTACAATCTGCCCTCATAGTCGTCCAGTAATATCCTTGAATGTTGATTCATTAGAGCAATGATCGACCATCGAAATGAGCTCCATAAGAACCCTCGTGCATTTCTTTGATCAAATTTTCCACCTCCATTGGATGAATACAACACAATAAGGAGATTGTCAAAGACCCTTCTGTACAAAACTCCTTTATCTAACATATATATTGCTGCTTTATATCGAAGCTTCTTGGATTCTTTGGGATCACGTGGCAGGATGCCTTCCTTAATATAGGCTTTAATTAAGTCCATCCACGAAGGTTCCAAATCTACGGTAATGAAATTAACCATCAAGTCCTCATCAATGCTCCGATGAGCTAGTAAATCTATTGGAATGGTGCACCTAAGTTCAATTCTAGTTACTGAAGCCAGTCGGGCAAGTGCATCTGCTAGGGCATTTGCTATTCTGGGAATCATGTGCATTTTCACATATGAGATCTTGGATATAACTTCCATAATTTTGGTGAAGTATCTAGTCATCAACTCCCCCAGACTCGATAAAGCTGAAGCACTTGGTTGACCACTAACTGTGAATCACTGTGTGCCATTAATTGATCGACGCCTAATGAATGGCCCAAATCTAGTCTAACAATTAAAGCTTCATATTCTACCTCATTGTTTAAGGCTTTGAATTGAAACCTAAGTGCATAGTCAACATCAATGTCATCATGTTCATTAAGTATTATATCTGCTCTACTTCTTGTTGCACATGAAGAACCATCGGCGTATAAATTCCACAACGAGATATAATCTTTGAAGATTTCTTCAGACATAATTCCATAACGGAATATTTTTTTACTCTCCTCTGCATATTTTTGGCCCAGTTCCTAAGTTCTGGATGCCTCAGGCTGATCGTCAATGATATCAGCTTTCTTTTCAGCTACACTATCTTCTTTTCGAAGACTGTTCAGTAGGCAGGTTTTGTTGGTCGGGAACCTCTAGATAGGTGAATTCAATAATAAAATCTGCCAAATCTTGGCCTTTTAATGGTGAGCTTGGTTCATAGATAATGTCATATTCTCCCAGCTCTATTATCCAGTACGTCAATCTTCCTAACTTCTCAGGCTTGTGGAATGATTGCCAAGGAGGCAGATCAGTATAAACAACTATAGTATGTTCTTGGAAATAAGGTTTCATATGCCAGAAGCCTCAATAAGTACTAAATCTACTTGTTTGAAGCGTGGATACCTAATCTTGGCTCTTTTGAATGCTTTGTTGGTATAATAAACTGGTCTTTAGATCCCATTATCCCTTCTAACCAAAGCCGAGCTAACCACAGATTCAGAAACAACCAGGTATAAGTATAATTTCTCTCCCAAGATTGGTCAAGATAACAAAGGAGGCGGTCCCAAATACTTTTTAATTCCTAGAATGCTTCTTCACATTCTACATTCCACTCAAAAGTCTTTCTCATCACCTTAAAAATGGTAAGCACCTATCTGTTGCTCGAAAAACAAATATGTTTAAAGTTTCTACTCTATCGGTGAGCCTTTGCATATCTTTCTTGCAAGTCGGTGACTTCATTTCGATTAAATATTTTATCTTCACTAGATTAACTTTAATTCCCCTTTGATTAACTATGAAGCCGAGGAACATTCCTTCCTGTACCCCAAACACACACTTGGTCGGGTTCAACTTCATCTGATGCTTTTCCATCTAATCAAACGTCTAACTGAGATCGCTGATATGATCTGAGGCTTTCTTACTTATTATTAACATATAATCCACATAAACCTCCATGTTCTTACCTATCTACTCTTCGAAGACCTTATTCACTAACCTTTGATACGTTGTTCCTGCATTTTTTAGCCCAAAGGACATTGCATTGTAGCAATAAGTTCCTTAATTGGTGATGAAGGATATGCTTTCCCTGTCTTCAGGTTTCATTTTTATTTGGTTATACCTAGAATAGGCATCTATAAAGCTTAAAAGCTAATGTCTCAATGTAGCGTCCACCAATTGATCAATTCTAGGCAAGGGTAAATGGTCTTTTGGGCAAGCTTTATTTAAATCAATGAAATCCTCGCACATCCTCCTTTATCATTCTTTTTCTTTACTATTAGAACATTGGCCAACTATGATGGATACTTTACATCTTCAATAAATTGGGCTTTTTAAAGTTTCTCAACCTCTTCTTAGATAGCTTGATTCTTCTTGGGACTGAAAACTCACCATCTCTGCTTGAGTGGCTTGACATCTTTATTGATATTGAGATCATGGAAAAGGAAGTTGGGATCAATCCTAGTCATAGCCTCATGGATCCAAGAAAATACATATCTCTGTTGCCTAAAAAACATAACCTAAAAAACATAACCAATTCTTGTTTAAGGATTGGATCCAATATTGAATCGATCTGTGTAGTTCTTTATGGTTTGTCATCGTCTTAGATAATACTTTTAGTAGCTTACACAATCCGTCCCTTGACTAATTACGTCTCATTTCTTGGATCTAAAGTTTCAACTTCAGATTCACTATTGGGCTCAGTAGTATCCACCTGATAGGTGGTAGTCTTCTTTTTTAATTCGATCAAATCCTCTTGTTTGACTGAGGAGTAGTAACATTCTCTCGTCACCTTTTGATAGATTTTTATGATACCTACACTAAAAGGAGTTAGAAACTTCAAGCATTGATGAACTGTTGATGGTAGAACTTCAAACTTATTCAATCCTACCCTGCTAAGGATTCCGTTATAGGCAGATTGAACATTTTTATCCATTATAAATAAATGTATTTTCTTTGTACGACTTTCCAACCAAGTTTCGAACAACACTTCTAGCTTGACTGTCCCAAGAGCATAAAATTTTTCACCAGGAAATCCTATTAATGGCCTATGGTAGGGTTCCAATTGGCTGAGCTTCCAATCCAAACTCTAAAAGTAAGGGTAAAACATTATATCTATCGAGCTTCCATTATCAATCAACATTCTAGTGATGATAGTATCCTAGATCTTGAATTTGATAACAAATGGGTCGTCATGGGGACAAAGCACCCCAAAGAGATCATTCTTTGAAAAACCAATCACTAGTTTAGCTTTGTTGACCTTCCTAGGGCGGTCTTCTTCGTTTAGATTAATTTTCTAAATATTTAAGCAAGCCTGGGCTTCATTTAAGTAATCTTTTCTTTCAGCAGTGTGATCTCCTCTTCCTGCATCACCGCTTGTAATGACATGACAATCAAATAAATGAAAACTGATCATAGCTACCTCACATTCTGGTTGCTTAGGCTTCTCCGATAGATCGGGATCATCCTCATAATCATCTTCATGGTTTCTTTTCCTATCATCTCTGGCCTGCATGGATAATTTGATATTCTTATAGCTTCTTTTCCTTTATGCCAATCAATAAATTTATTGAGTTTTCCTCGGCGGATGAGAGATTCTATCTCATTTTGCAAAGTGATGCATATATCTGTTGTAGTGCCGTGATCCTTGTGGAAGTCATAATATTTAGCTATGTTCCTCTTATTAGGAGGTTCTTTTAACCTTTTAGGCCAGTGTATATCCTTATTATTTTTAATATCCTCAAGGAAATGTTGAATGCTAACACTCAATGGAGTGTAAGTTTCATATTTTTTTTGCTTATCCTTTTTTTTGGCTTCGGATCCTTTTGGCCCTTATGATCTTTTTTCTCAGTCTTTATGACTGGACTCTTTATTGAAGCCATTTCTTCCTCGACATTCATTATTTTTCCTACCTTAGCCATGATATTGGTCGTGGTTTTAGGAGGATCTTTGTCCAGAGTATAATAAAGTTTCTCCAGAAGTAACCCACTCATGAGAGTAGTGATGGCTATTTTTTCGTCATAATCCACCACTTCTAATTTCTCATTATTGAAACGAGTGATGTACTCCCTGGTTGTTTCCCCTACTTGCTACTTTACACTAAAGAGATGGGCTACACTCTTTACTGCCTTGGCCCTGAAATAAAAATTGCTAATAAATGGCCCAATAAGCTGGTTAAAGTTTACAATTTATCCTCGGGGCAAGTTATTATACCATATATGAGCAGAATCTATAATAGTTCTTGATAAGGCTCTACATCTTATCTCATCGGGGACCGAATAAATATCGATGAAAACTTGATATTGTTCAATGTGCAGAACTGGATCAATTTTTCCATCATATTTGGGGATAACCACAGGAGCTTTAAACTTAGATGGAGTAGGGAAATCCATAATTGCTCGAATAAAAAGGGATCCTCGAATAAAAATTCGCTATAAAGGATTATTTGCTTTTGCTATATCTCCCCATCGATCTTCCAATTACTGAATTGATCCTTTCCACGAAGGATTGCCAACATCTTTATGCAAAACAGCTCGACTACCCCGACTATGTGTATGTGCTGAACTCTCTTTCTAAGAAGTCTGCTCAGCGTGTACATATCGTCGGATACTTGATCTTGATCTGAT
The DNA here is from genome assembly GCA_949130495.1 of Sambucus nigra. Taxonomy (NCBI): domain Eukaryota; kingdom Viridiplantae; phylum Streptophyta; class Magnoliopsida; order Dipsacales; family Adoxaceae; genus Sambucus; species Sambucus nigra. Next base: position 123,059,215 of record OX422218.1, on the reverse strand, counting down.
CATGGCTTCACACTGGTCGATTGGATGTTGAGTGTCCCTAGATACTGCCCTAGTAGGGTTTCTATTTGCTCGGGGTCCCAATTAATCAAAAGGCGAAGCTCGGCTCAATCTCTAAAAGACTCTCGACCTTTCAGTTAAGAAATAATAGTTATCATAAGACTCTGAGGCTCTGATTGAGGAACTGATTCCTGGGTAATAAGTCTTATCTTAAGATGATCTGGAATAGCTGAGTTGGTTATGCCTAGGAGGCGGAGGATGAATTTATCTCTATGGTGATGGGATTTCTTATTGTCTAGATAGGATTGGAGATCTTGCTTGTAACGACTAAGCCAATTGTCTCATTATTTCCCGCATAGTATCTTGACTATTGGCTAGGATCCCATTTAGGTCGGCTACTATAGGGAGAGCAGATTGATCGGGCCGGTTGCCTTCGTTTCTGGCATTGGGCTCTGGATCATTCATTTTTCCTTGAATAAGATTAAGAACGGTGATTAGACACACATTCCCATAAATGACGTCAATCTATTGATGTAAAAAACTAGACTTGATCCAATTTTATAATCACAGATAAAATATATAATTGCAATGCTAAATAAAAGAGAGATACAAGGTTTGAAAATGGTTCATCTATGTAAGAAAGCCTACATCCACTATAATAGTATCGATTTCAGAGGTTACAGAAAGCTAGGTACTTTAGTCAATAAGAATATCCTATAATTCATTCTACCTTACCCTTGATGAAGGGGATACAATGTATAAGGGATGGAATGCCTTTATATATTTAAGCATTTACACGCGTACATAATGAATATTATGATTGGTTGTATGAACCACGCGTGGTAAAACCCTTAGTATGGTGAATCTTCATTAGTCTTGATGGTCGACATTCTTTATGTCTGTCAGCATGCCTACTGAGCTACTATCTGCTGATTAGAATTTTGGCCACGTAGGAGGACAAGTTTTTACTACTGATTGGTCCACGTAGGTGGATAATTTTTAGTATCAACAAGATGTTTAATATAAAACACAACAAATAATGAATTGATATAAAAAAATGATAAGAGTGTTACAAAAAATAACAAATGAAAATTTCCATGCCATGAATTTAAATACGCACACACACACACACACAACATAAGGGTCAAATACTTTCCTAAAAAAATATTTGTAATCTATAATGGAGGATTTTTATGTGTTGTAAAACTGCTCACTGACATGATTCAGTAGGAACATAGGGTGATTTTTATTCACTAGGTAATTAGAAGCATATATTTGTTTAGAGAGATAAGAATGATAAAAAATTGTAGACTCTTTAAAAATAGTTTGAGTTCTCACCACTATATTTTGCTGTCGGAATGGTAAAGAAAAAAAAAGATCAATCGTGGTGATAACATGTTATAAAATAAAGGACTAAGTGAATTCAGAGAGAGATAATATTTGTATTTCTCAAAATACGTTTCTAGGCTCATATGGGGATCACCCTATTTATAGGATATGGTGATGTATCCGAATAGACATGTAAGATGTGTGGATATCCACACAAAAAGTCATATTCTTTAACATTATTTTTTTATTATGAAATAGTTTTTCATTTGTAAACAAAACTTTGTTTAAACTCTTTTAATAAAACCGTTTTTATAGCTTTATTTTATAAAATAATTTTGCAATTTTTTTATGACATTTACATAAATAAAAACGGATTTTGTTATAAATAATTTTTTAATTAAACAAATTTTCATAACCCATTAAAAATTTTGTTTTATAAATAAAAGGTGTTTTTAAAAAATGAATACTAAGTATTTTTATATTCCAAATATTTTTTGTAATTTCCAAAATATTATGTTTTTAATTATGTTTTCTAATTTTCCAGAATATGTGCATTTCTATATTCAAAATGTTAGGTCATATATATATATATACATATATATATATATATATATATATATATATATATATATACATATATATATATATATATATATATATATATATATATATGGTAATTCCTACAATGTTAATATTCAATACGCACAAACTAAACTCAGAGAATTGTTCACAGAGAAGGATAAAAAACACACAACAGAAGATAAACGTGGTTCGGTAACGTGCCTACGTCCACGGGGCTTAGGGTTTGTTCTTTTGTTAACTTAGAGAATTGGCCGGCAAAGTTGTAGTACTTCTCGACAATATAATTTCATATGCCCCTCTTAATGAGAGGCGAGTTTATATTTATTAATAAGATTATGAGAGTCCTAAGTTATGTTAACAACTATCTCTTTTAGTTCGAACCTATCCCTTATCAGTTTGAATCATTCTTAGTGATGGATACGTGGGAGTCTTCCATAACTTGTGTTCTTCATTAACTTCGTACGTAAGAAGCTTCGGTGCTTGTGTTGAGCACGTGCAGGTCACATTCTATCGTAATTCTAGTCCCCACAATTGTCCCCAAAGCTTAGGGTCACTTTGATGTCGCTAGGATTTATTATATCTAGGTCGACTACTGATTCTGACATGTATTCATACTTAAGGGAGTAGCAGTATTTCTACTTCGAAATAATTTGTTGGTGGGTCAATGTAATACACCGCACTTTTATGGGAAATTAAATTCAATAGTTCAGTGTAATTTGTGAATTTAAGAAATTATCGTGAATAGTAATTTTTGGAGTTTTCAAGGATTAAATGATTTTCGATGGGTGTTATATTTACTTTTAGGATTAAGTAAATGAGCTGGAGTATTTTAATTATATGTCGCAGCTGGGTAAAGCGACAGAGGATAATATTTGAATGGGAAAACCCGCATTGAGATGTATTGGGTTAAATTAGTGAGTCGCGATCAAGTGCCTCGGATAGAGATTCCAATTGCGCGGTGAGTCTCGGAATGGCCGAGATAGTTAGAATAGAGTATCCGGGGGGTAGAAATTGAGTTTCAGGAATTTTTGGACCAATAGGGACTCGTAATTGAGTAAACGAGTAATTTTTGGATTTAATTGGGATAAACCCTCTTTTCTTGCCCTATAAGACACGAGAGAGTGGGAGAAAGGAAGAGGAGCAGAAAGGAAGAGGAGAAAAGAGGAGAGAAAAAGAATTTCCAGGCCAAACTCCGCGGGATTCGACTCGGGGTCATCGGATTTTATCCTCCAGGCAAGAATTTACTTTCTTTATTTATTTTTGAGCATCAATCTCATATCATAGTTGGTAATAACAAATTATATGATTATGGGATTTGGGTTTTCGTGAATCAAACGGGTTTTTCAAAAATTTAACGGGTAAAACCCGAAAAATGTCAAATTGGAGAAACTTAGGAATTAACTGAATTTAGTTGTTGATTTTGGTTCTAGGATGCTTGGAACCTGTTTTCCTTTATGTAAAATTTGTTGGTTGGGGTTATATAAGGTTGGGAGAAGGAGTAAAAAGGGTTGGAGGTTCGTTAATGGACGAAACAGGGGCGAAGAAGCTGCCCAGTTTGATCGATCGATCGACGACCAAGGGTCGATCAATCGATCAAACAGAAATTTTGGCAATTTCGGCTTAGTAAATTTAAATGGGATAAATTCCCACATTTATGATTTTTAGCTTATTTATTCGAGGAAGTAAATATTCACCTAGGGGAATGTGTTCCTAATTATTCGAGGGAGTTACAATTGGGATTTGGAGAGTGTAAAAATGTGTGTCGCAAAAGGGATGGTTGGGACAAAAATAAATAAAGTGAGAAATTAAAGGTTTGGGGTTCCTAAAATAGTGTGGGGACATCTAAATTATTATTTGAGTGAAATATAGTCCTTGGGTGCTTAGAAATGATATCCACGACTTATCTAAATTAAAGGTATTTAGTGACGAATATTTCTTGGGATAATTTCAGTGGGCATTTAGGCATGTATAATCGTGTATGTAGAAAACGTAATTATATCGTTTATGGTTGAGTAAATCCTATGAGACTACTAGGATGAATTGGTATAGTTGGAGAAATTATATAAATCCTTACGCGCGAATAAGGTACAAGTTATTTATCAAGTGAGGGAATTCTTTTAGATTTAGTATTGCGAGTGTGCGAATACTTGAATGATATTATTTATGAGAATATTTGGGGTTATTGGTCATCGTTATATGTGATTGGCAATTATGGCCATTTATATATATTTGAGAAAAAATGTGGTATATACATATACGATGTCATTAAAGTATATATATAATGTGATACGGAAATGTATATATATATCTATGTGTGAATGGTATATATATTTATGTGAAGCATACCCATTCTATGCTATCATGGGAAGTTGCGTGATGTGGGTGAGGCCCCTGGCTTAAGGAGCAGGGAGCATATAGTCCCCAGGTCATAGCGTCTATTTTATATTGTGTGATTTTTATTAGGGGTGAGACGTTGTGGGTATGTTTCATCTCACTTTCGGGGAGGAACTATGACCACTTACCATACGTTGTGATTTGGCTTTTACCAAGGTGATTTGAGATTCCGACTGTTGGTACCCAGGATGATACATGAGTGATTCCCTGGTAGATGATAGCATAAAGACCGTATCCTTGAGTTATAGCTCGTTGGTATGATTATTATACTGGTGTGTATAGTATATTACTTATGCATGAGAACAAGATATTATATATCTCTATTAGAGTAAAGAGGTAAAATGAAAAAAGATTAATTCTCATTCTGGGAGATTATATCCGGACGTATATAGTGATATGCATATAAAGTGAGTATGATAATGTATATAATTATATGAGTATACCTATATGTTGCAGACTGCGGACCTAATGGATCTCGATGATCGACCCTGCCAAGTAGTAGTGTATCTGGGGGTTCCTTATTTGGATTTCGCTTCGCGAGACACCCCACGCACGAACATGGCACAGTGTGGAAACTGGGGAGAAGTGATCCCTTAATATATATATATATATATATATATATATATATATATATATATATATATATATATATATATATATATATATATATATTTGTGGTGGGTTGAGGGCCTGATGGATCTCGACGATCGACGCTGCCAAGTAGTAGTGTATCGGGGGGGTTTCTTGTTTGGATTTTGCTTCGCGAGACACCCAACTCATGAATTTAGCACAGTGTTGGGAATAGGGAGAAGTTTAGACCTTAGTACCCGTTTACTTAGGACCTTTAGGGTTTGGGGATGACGGATTGGTTAGGCAGAGTAGCTTGACTAGGATGTTTAGAGGGATACGCTAGGAGTGCATTATTAAAAGAGAGGTAAGGGGTATCTCATGGGAGTGCGATTCCAATTTAAATATGAGATACATTTTTTTTATAAATAAAGCATTTATTCACTTGAAAAATATTTTCACAACTCGGGCTCTGACCCGTTTCTATATTTTTCCCTCTCTTGCTGTATATTATATATATTTAGGTGTCTAGACACAAGGACGCCTAGATGATGATCCTTTCGAGTCAGACGTTGCTGTAGCAGCTCTGGATGCATGCAGGTTTATTGTTAGACGCTTCTATTCTTGTGATCTAGATAGGAAGAATTGTAGTAACATTCGGACTAATAACTCAACTGTATTTATTTATTATTTTACCGCCTTTTATGCGGATTTCAATTGGGTTGTATTATTGTTAAACCGAGTGTTCGATTATTTTATTTCTTTTCAGTTCCATTTATATAAACTGTGTGAATGTTTTAATTGTACAGTTTGTTTAAAAAATATTAGTTAAATGAAATTTTGATGCCATCCTAATAGGTTATTAGTAAATAATTTGGTTTTCGACAGTGATGCTAAGAATGAACCATATGAGACTCCTATTTTAATTTGGTACATGATTGATCGCCTGGTATTCTATTAGGTGGGGTGTTACAGATGGTATCTGAGCATCAGGTTCTAGTGTCCTTAGGAATCTGTGCGAACGTACTACGCTTTCAGCATTGCTCTCGATTTTGTATAGAGCCTTAGGATTACGGTTGTTGATTCCTCTTGTGAGATTTCGTTCTCCCGCCATTTCATAAGATTATAGTATCCTTTTGCGCGCTCGTTTGTGACTCGTGTGCTGATCAATAAAGGATGACCACAGAAGGCCATTGCAAGGGTAGCAGAAGGTAGGACTTATATGGAGCGGTTAGTTGAAGTTGGAGACTAGGACCGTAGTAGAGGTTATTCTCCTTGTGGCCTTTATCAAAGATGGTTGAAATGACTACTAAGGTATAGTGGTTATAATTATCCACGCACCGTTATAGGAGAGGGTGGTGCTAAACTGAAATTACCCAGTGAAGTAAATTGGGAAAAAGGTTTGAAAGCTCCTTGATAAGGACCATATGTTGAAATTGATATTTTACCGTGTAAGTGTAAGGTAATTCAATGGAAGTGAAAGTGTTAGAAGCTTTAGCTTAAAGCAGGGTGTGGAAATACCCATATGTTAAAATTAGGGGAAAATTTTTCACTCGTAGGAGAAATATTGAAATGGTGGGAACGGTGGTCACCATATTTCGGGGGAGTAGGATGTTTTGCTTATAGAGGAATCTCACGGACGATTTTTAACCGCAAATTCCTTGGGTTATTTAGGAAGGAAGAGAATAAAGTTTTGGATTAATCACATAAGGATCGGCCAGAGGCTGACCGTGAATAAATAGTGGTATGGAGAAGTGAACCTAGTACCAAAGTAAGGTAGGTACAATGAAAACAGAGTCTTTCAGTGGAATGATAGGCTCACTAGAGAAGTGTTGTTAACACTTAGGGATAAGTGGTGTTCGTGGAACCCCATTGGTGGATATCCACGCGGGGAGTTCATTGGAAAAGGGCTATTGAGGCCGGTACTGGAGTTTCCTCTTGACACAGAAGTTAAGGGGGCTATGAAGGCGATTGTCAGGATAGAAGCCATAAGAGCCTGAGAGGTTGATAACCTTAATATGGTCAAGGTGTCCAGACATGGGGGAATGTTATAATGTGGAGTGTATAACCACACGCTTTAATCTTGCCCAGTAGGAGTTGAAGGGCAAGAGTAGGGTGCATGGATGGGGGCATTAAGTTAAGTACTTTCGGTTTAGTTAAGGCTTTGAGATAAGATCGCACAAAGTCCGGGATTCAGTTTGGAGTAGCCAGAGTAATGGGCAAGAATGTTATTATGATTTTCACCTCAGGTGGAGGAGGTATAGTTGGGCTGAATAGATAGAGTCACGGTATTTCGTTATCCCTAGAGTCGTGTGTGTAATTTTAGCATTTGGCGCTATCAGTAATATTATGTAGTGTAGGTCTATGTGTTCTTCCGCGATAGTGGCGTAATATTTTGAATATATATATCTGGTTTATACTACTCGTTATATGTGTGATATACGAGTATGGTATTATTTTGAGTATAATATGTTCTTCGTTGTTCGGAGAGATAACAGGTTAATGATTGTAAGACTATCGTGTTCACGGTTTCAGGGTGGAACAGGTAATTGTTGTGATATCTCACCTGGATACAGGTTGAGTTCGCCTTTGTTGTTATGGGTAGGTGAAACTTCGATGAGCAGATGTTTCATTATCTTGATACGAGTGCGTGGCGACCTTATAGAGGTGGTTTAAGGTATGCGGGGTTCATTATTGAGCTAAGTTTAAACTCATTATTATTTTCACAAGGACTTAGTGTTAGTGCGAGCGCTTGATGTTGTGGCTCCTAGACAGAGATAGAAGTTCAGACCACATTTTGTTGAAAGAGGGGATAGGTCCCGATTGCTTATTTGAATCTAACATACCTCAACAACAGATAAAGTTAAGTATTAGTGTATTGGAGGGGTTCCTTGTTTGGATTTCACTCGAGAGACGCTCCACGCATGAACCTTAATGACGTCGGGAGTGGAGGGATGTTATAGGATGCAAGGATGTTGGTTCTATTGATAAGTCATATAGTGTGGAGCAAACACTATTGACTGAGGGCCGCATGATGATTGTATGCTTATGGAAATATAAGTCCTATGGAGAAGCACTGAAGTGGTCCTATCACGGCAAGTAGGTGGGTGAAGCAGGAGTTAGAGATATTGATTTGAGCCTTATAGCCAGGCCTTAATGAAAAGGCAAATTTTGGAGGAAGCATGTTTTCGGTATGATGTTCGTAACACTTTTGCAAAGGGTAGGTTCCCCAATTTGATAGACTTTCCATATCGTTAAGAAGAAGGATATAATGGTAGAGGTACGTGAGTAGGTTAGCGAGGTAGGATTTTGGTTTTCCCGCTGGTGTGCCTTAGGCCCTTATATCTTGATGACCGACGATGCGAGGTAGTAATGTAACGGGAGGGTTCCTTGTCTGAATTTCGCTTTGCGAGACGTCCCATGCATGAAATCGAGCACATGTCGAAAGCTGAGAGAGGTCTTGGGCACTAGGGACATAGTTAGAATAATATTATTTTATGGGTTTAGAATACGCATCTCCTAGAATTATTGGGAAGAAGGGCCAAGAGGACTTGTGGCACCGATATCAGAAGATTGTGGTGAGTTAACCTTGAGAAGGATTGGATTTCTAAGTATAAGAAGAGTTGAATTTTTGTCGGCTAAGAGAACCCATGTATACGTATTACACCAAGGAAATAAGGCCCATTTTTAAAGAGAGTGTTACGTGAGTAATACACCGGTGAGGTTTAGACATTAGAGCGGCAACAATAGGCTCATTTTCTCTATATGTGGCACTAGAAACGATGGGTACGGTATGACGTTATTAGAGTCACCTTACGACTAGGTAGTATTGTAGCACATAGGGATTTAGTGCGTTATCGTATAAAATTTGAGATAAGTGGGTACCGAACGAGAGTATGGTTGAGTGCCATCGGATTAGTACCTTTCCACTTTGAGGCATTAGGATGTGGAGTGATTCACGATCCTAGGTTAGTGTTGGTAGTATCGGTTGTATCTGAATTTCGAGGGCAAAATTCTATTGTAAAGGGGGGAGTATGTAATACCCCGCACTTTTATGGGAAATTAAATTCAATAATTCAGTGTAATTTGGGAATTTAAGAAAGTATCATGAATAGTAATTTTTGGAGTTTTCAAGGATTAGATGATTTTCGATGGGTGTTATATTTACTTTTGGGATTAAGTAAATGAGCTGGAGTATTTTAATTATACGTCGCAGCTGGGTAAAGCGACAGAGGATAATATTTGAATGGGAAAACCCGCATTGAGATGTATTGGGTTAAATTAGTGAGTTGCGGTCAAGTGCCTCGATTGGATATTCTGATTGTACAGTGATTCTCGGATTGGATGAGATAGTCAGAATATAGTATCCGGGGGTAGAACTTGAGTATCGAGAATTTTTGGACCAGTAGGGACTCATAATTGAGTAACAAGTGATTTTTGGATTTAATAGGGATAAACCCTCTTTTCTTTCCCTATAATACACGAGAGAGTGGGAGAAAGAAAGAAAAAGAGAGAAAAGAAGAAGTGAAGAGAGGAATAGGAGAAAAGAGGAGAGAAAAAGGATTTCCAGGCCAAACTCCGCGGGATTCGACTCGGGGTCGTCGAATTTTATCCTCCGGGCAAGTGTTTACTTGCTTTATTTGTTTTTGAGCATCAATCTCATATCATAGTTGGTAATAAGAAATTATATGATTTTGGGATTTGGGTTTTCGTGAATCAAATGGGTTTTTCAGAAGTTTAACGGGTAAAACTCAAAAAATGTCAAATTGGAGAAACTTGAGAATTAACTGAATTTAGTTGTTGATTTTGGTTCTAGGATTCTTGAAACCTATTTTCCTTTATGTAAAATTTGTGGGTTGGGGGTTATATAAGGTTGGGAGAAGGAGTAAAAAGGGTTGGAGGTTCGTTAATGGCCGAAATAGGGGCGAAAAAGAAGCTGCCCTATTTGATCGATCGATCGACAACCAAGGGTCAATCGATCAATCAAACAAATATTTTGGCAATTTCGGCTTAGTAAATTGAAATGGGATAAATTCCCACATTTATGGTTTTTAGCTTATTTATTCGAGGAAATAAATATTCAACTAGGGGAATGTATTCCTAATTATTCGAGGGAGTTACAATTGGGATTTGGAGAGTGCAAAAATGTGTGTCACAAAAGGGATGGTTTGGACGAAAATAAATAACGTGAGAAATTAAAGGTTTGGGGTTCCTAAAATTGAGTGGGGACCTCTAAATTATTATTTGAGTGAAATATAGCCCTTGGGTGGTGGAAATGATATCCACGACTTATCTAAATTAAGGGTGTTTAGTGACGAATATTTCTTGGGATAATTTCAGTGGGCATTTAGGCATGTATAATCGTGCGTGTAGAAAACGTAATTATATCGTTTATGGTTGAGTAAATCCTACGAGACTACTAGGATGAATTGGTATAGTTGGAGAAATTATATAAATCCTTATGCGTGAATAAGGTATAGGTTATTTATCAAGTGAGGGAATTCTTTGAAATTAGTATTGCAAGTGTGCGAATACTTGATTGATATTATTTGTGAGAAGCTTTGGGGTTATTGGTAATCGTTATGTGTGATTGGAAATTATGGCCATTTATATATATTTGAGGAACAATGTGGTATATATATATATATATATATATGATGTGATTAAAATATATATATAAGATGATACGAAAATGTGTGTGTATATATATATGTATATATATATATGTGTGTGTGTGTGTGTGTGTGTGTGTGTGTGTGTGTGTGTGAATTGTATATATATTTTTGTGAAGCATACCCCTTATATGCTATCATGGGAAGTTGCGCGATGTGGGTGAGGCCCCTGGCTTGAGGATCAGGGAGCGTATAGTCCCCAGGTCATAGTGTCAATTTTATTTTGTGTGATTTTTATTAGGGGTGAGACGTGGTGGGTATGTTTCGTCTCACTTTCGGGGGGGAACTATGACCACTTCCCATACATTGTTATTTGGCTTTTACCAAGGCGGTGTGAGATTCCGACCATTGGTACCCAGGTTGATTCATGAGTGATTCCCTGGTAGATGATAGCATAGAGACCGCATCCTCGAGTTATAGCTCGTTGGGATGGTTATTACACTGGTGTGTATAGTATATTACTTGTGCATGAGAACAAGAAATTATATATCTATTAGAGTAAAGAGATAAAATGAAAAAGGATTAATTCTCATTCCGGGAGATTATATCCAGACGTATATAGTGATATGCATTTGAAGTGAGTATGATAATGTATATAATTATATGAGTATACCTATACGTTGCGTACTTAGGGGCTAATGGATCTCGATGATCGACACTTCCAAGTAGTATTGTATCCGGGGGCTACTTGTTTGGATTTCGCTTCGCGAGACACCCCACGCACGGACATGGCACAGTGTGGAAACTGGAGAGAAGTTAGCCCTTAGTACTCAGATAAATGATATATATATATATATATATATATATATATATATATATATATATATATATATATATATATATATATATGTGTGTGTGTGTGTGTGTGTGTGTGTGTGTGTGTGTGTGTGTGTGTGTGTGAGGGCTTGATGGATCTTGACGATCGACGCTGCCATGTAGTAGTGTATCGGGGGGGGGGGGGGTCCTTATTTGGATTTCGCTTCGCGAGACACCGCACACACGAATTTAGCGCAGTGTTGGGAATGAGGAGAAGTTTAGCCCTTAGTACTGGTTTACTTAGGACCTTTAGGGTTTGGGGGTGACAAATTGGTTAGGAAAAGTAGTTTGACTAGGATGTTTAGAGGGATACGCTAGGAGTGCACTATTAGAAGAGAGGTAAGGGGTATCTCATGGGAGTGAGATGCCAATTTAAATATGAGATAAAACATTTTTATAAATAAAGCATTTATGCACTTGCAAAATATTTTCACAACTCGGGCTCTGACCCGTTTCTATATTTTCCCCTCTCTTTCTATATATTATATATATTTAGGTGTCCAGACACAGGGATACCTGGATGATGATTCTTTCGAGTCAGAAGTTGCTACATCAGCTGTGGATGAATGCGGGTTTATTGTTAGATTCTTATATTCTTGTGATCTAGATAAGAAGCATTGTAGTGACATTCAGACTTATAACCCAACTGTATTTATTTATTATTTTATCGCCTTTTATGTGGATTTTAATGGTGTTGTATTATTGTTAAGCCGAGTGTTCAGTTATTTTATTTCTTTTGAGTTTCATTTTATAAACTATGTGAATGTTTTAATTGTATAGTTTGTTTTAAAAATATTAGTTAAATGAAATTTTGATGCCAGCCTAATAGGTTATTAGTAAATAATTTTGTTTTTGACAGTGATGCTAAGAATGAACCATATGATACTCCTATTTTAATTTGGTACAGGATTGATCGCCTGGTATTCTATTAGGCGAGGTGTTACAGAGGGCGTGTTTTGTAAATATCCCTAAAATTAGAGAATTTTTTTTTCCGTTGAGTGTGATGGAAAAGAAATGCTTCTAAGTGTAATCGATGTTCCAAAGCCTTTTGCAAACAAAATCTCTTCAACCTACAAACATACTAAAACTATGTATAGGATAAGTAAGAGTATCAATCCACCTTTCATGTGTGAAAAACAAAATATGTGAAGACAAAAGTGTAAAATCATTTTCATATTATTCTTTTTTTAATTCAAGGAATTATTACTTAACTAAGTGTGCTGATTTTTAAAGTAACTAACTAAGAAGTAAGATCTAATAAGAAAAGTTTGAGACAAACAAAATTCACAAAATTGTGCTAACAAGTATACTAACTAAATTGGATTCATGAGGGTTTCAATTCATCCCTTCAATGGGAAATTAGCCCTCCATAAATCATCATCCGAGATATAGAATAAACAAATGAAAGCATGCAAGGATTAAAAAAGAGGAATTAGAAAAAAAATATATCAAACCCTAATTTACCTTGAATTAGAGTGAACTCTTAACTTTTAATCCAAAATTATCTCAATTTTAATCAATCACTAATATATTTTTTTCTCCAATCAAAACTACAAAATAAAAAAAAAAAACTATTTACAATATATACAATGGATGAATTCTTAATGGACTCTCAAATAGTGAGTGAGATTTTCTAAAAATTACAAATCTTCCTATTATAAAATTGTACATTAGAATTCATCCAAAGAAATAAATTATACACCATCACTTTATATTGAGATATTTGCTAAAAATGCAAACATTCTCCATAAAGGAATGTAAAAGAATTTACTTCCTAAAGAGATAAATTCAACCACATCACTCTATATTGAGATATTTGCTAAAAAAGCAAATGCTTTCTGTAGAGGGGTGGAGAAGAATTCATCCCAAATGATAAATTATACTGTATCACTTTATATTGCGATATTTGTTAAAAATGCAAATACTCTCTATAGAGGAATGATGAAGAATTATACCAAGTTTAAACTAAAATGGAGGTTCCTTCAAATGAGCCTTCTGTCTTATTTTATAATTGGCACACATGGGGTTACAGGGTAAAATTTGGAACGTGCAAGAACATGTGTACATAGCAATGGTGAGGTCGTAACTTGAGATATTTTGGTAATACACATAAGTGAACGTAAATTGAGAGGGTGTAAGAGGCGTTTTAGAGAAATGATAAAAGACATTGATTAAACACTTTTCATTTTGGTCTTAGGTGAAAAGGGAGATGTGTATAGCAGTTGGGCATGACTTAGGATAAGGTTTGAAAAGGGTTCTTGGCCGGATATGGGATATGGATGTTGAAATGGGTCGCCGAATTTCGGGTTAAAGGTTATGGGTTTTGGGTGTGGTGGATCGCCGACATGGGTTAAGGACGGTCGGAATTGGGTTTAAGGTTTGGACCCGAGCGAGTTACAAGGGGATCGGGTATGGTCGTTTAAAGCCACAACCTGCTGGTGGTGGTAGGTGGTTAATTCTCTTCAGGTGGCTGAGGGGTTTAAGGTCCAGGTTATAAGGGTAGGTCGACAGTAGCTATGTATGTCGCCAGAGTAGGCTAGTTCAGGCGCCGGCATTTTTAGAGGTCAGAGCTCAACTGGGTCTGTGATGGCTGATTTGGGTATCGGGTCTGTGGAGATGTATGTAGAGTGAGGTTTGGATGGCTGATGTTAATGGAGGTAGAGAGAGAAAGAAAGGTTTGTTGGGTAAGATGATCAGGTGTGGAATGTTAGGGTGTGAATGAGTGTAGGTTAGGTAGCGCGTGTGTGTGTTTCGTCTGTGATTAAAAAATAAATAAATGAAAAGTACTTAAGTGTTAAAGACTCAATTAAAAATAAAATTAATAAAATTAAAACTAAAAAAATAAAAGAAACTAAAAATTTATTAAAAATTAAGTTATTATAAATTTATATAAAAAATAAAATAAACTAAAAAAATATAAAATCTATTAAAATTAAAAAATTAAATTCCTAATCTAAAAATGAAAGACTTAAAATAAAATAATATTAATAAACCTAACCTAATAAAAATAAAATATAATAAAATATTAATAAAGCTAAACTAGTAATAAAATTTAAAAATCATAAAAATAAAACTCACACCTATTATATTTACTTAAAAAACATATAAAAATAGTTGACGCAGAATACAAACTCTAATATATATACAACTATACGCACAAATCAATCCTAAAAATATACACGACTCAAAATAAAATATAAAATAAATTCTAAAAATTATATACGACACAAATAAAAATCTAAAAAGTACAAACTAAACGCACACGATGATTGGAACTGGTCTGGAGTCGGTTTAGGCTTAGGTTCGGGTTTGGGGACAGGTAATTGCTATGGGAATTGGGGTTTAGCTCATTTTAACACGCATTTGCATTGACTTGAAGTGTTGGAAACGACAAATGTCTTTTGACCTACTATAAAGACATATATGCATATAAGACCGATTTTACCAAGCAAGCAATTAAAATCTGTCTATTTGGTATTTTATTTAAATACTTTTAGGTGCTTTTCAGAGTGCCCTAGGGGTGCATTGGTAAAATATAGCCCCTTTTCTTGGCGGCGAACCGTCGCTTCGATAGCTATCACACGCGTGTGTTATCATCATGATTTTGTAGAATCGTGAGGGAATTTCTCACCACAAGACAACGATTCCAACTCTTTTACTCACTTTCTAGTTCATTTAAAAAATATGCAATCTTTCAAAGGGGAGCTTTTCAATGTCGTCATTCTGCTTGTAAGAACTTCAAAACTCTTTATTCATTTCTATCTTCTTCACTTTTTCTTTTTTAATTCTTTCACTGAGTTATCATCTTTAATCGTAGTATACGTTATCGATCAAAAACCATGAAAAAAAATTCAAAATTGACCATCAATAGTGGGTATCTGTAGGATTAGTTGAAGGTCTCTATGACCTTTGCGCCCTTTCTGAATGCCCTTGGTTGCCTTCAATCTTTATTGATGAGTGTGGGATCACTTTTACCCCAACTCTCTTATTTTTGGAGTTTTGTCAGCATTTTGATGTGGTCCCATCCCAACAGGCCTTAAATACATGGACGACCGTTAATGGGATAAATTGTACTAACAAGCTATATGGAACCCATCTAGGCATTACTAAAATTATGTATCGTTACCATTGAGTGACAACTATTGAGAACATTAATTACATGAAGACATGGGTGGATAATCAAGCCCTAGTTATGAACCACCCTGATTCCAATAAAGATTGTTAGGATTATGGGCTGATTGTGAAAAATTGGCAACATTCTCCCCTTCTTGAGGGTGTTTCATATAAAAGGCCTAGATTCACTAAGGGAGGTCAAGGAATAGGTTAGAAAGCCATTATGTTGTCTTTGTGATCTTCTCTTGATTGAGGCTATTATTTTGCTCTTTTTTTGTAATAAAGATAAAAAATAAGATTCATCATGAAAGTGATGCCAACTTTATTGATGTTCAAATAGTTTAGTCTATTTAATAAAGAATTAAAACTGTTAATCATCCAAGGTAGGTGAAATTTCTACTCGGCTATAAGAGGTCTACCACTTCTTTTGTTGAAAAGATCAATAGAATGAATATTGGTCATCCGTATTACCTTGAACAATCTAGAAGCTTCACCTCTGAGGACTCAAAAGAGGACAGATCAATTGAATCAGCGGAGGAAGGCACATCATCTTCTTTTGAACAACTTGATGTTTCATTTTTCCTTCTACTATTCCCCTCAATACCATGATGAATAGGAAAGTTATGAACTTGATCGTCATAAATATTAAGTTCCCTCCTCTACTCATCCGTCGGGAAAATAGAAAGGTTTTTCTTGGCCGGCGAGTATGAAAAGTCAAGTTGGGGGTTCCACTTACCCCATGGACATCGAATATTCTCCTTATAAGGACCATGAGCCTCTTTTAAAAATTCACAAGAAGGATCAAATTTTTCCACCTGCATTAGACATTGTGGGGAAAAAAACTGTTAGTAAGGGTAAGGGTATTTCCCATTCTCTTGTCGCTCGCCCCGACCTGGCTCGAGGCTTGATTTGGTCCCGAGTTTTCTCTAAAAATAAAGCATTCGCATATGCTTTTCCCTATTTTAGGGTATTGGAGCATGTTAATCACAATCTCTCTCTCGTAAGTTAATCGTCCTTATATCGCTCTAATGTATTCATTTCGTACTTGAATTTTGCTCATATTTTTCCTCCTGTTATTTTACACTTCTTACTTGATTATGATCCATTGTTGTAGAGAAATAATAGGCTAAATGAGTCTTCTATTGATGTAGAGGTCATCTTCGAATAGTTGGACAAATCATTTGCAGTTGCTCAGTCATTTAATGTAACACCCCATGAGCCCGGAGGGACACGCGGCGTGCTACTACGCTAAAACTAACCAATTCCACAATAACAATGTGTATAGAGCATCTAAAAAAAATCCCACAATATATAAATCTACTAATCTCAATACTCAAATTAAATACAACAAAGTCTCTCAAAATAATATAAATCTAAAGTAAATCTCCAATGCTCTATACATCAAAATAAATAAACACAAATCTTCCAAATAGTATTCTTCCCAAAAAAATTCACACTAAAATGATTCCAATTGGTCCATAGCGCTCAAATCCACGCTAACTTGCCAACTGAAAGAAAATATGGGGAAGTACACAATACGATAGGAAAAATGCTCAACAAATATATGTTAGCGATGAATAAAGAGTAACAAAACGAGTACGAATATTCAAATCAAATGCAAATCTCAAAGTATTTATCAATAAATTTCTCAACAACACATTAACCGGGTCGTCAGGCCTCACCCCATCCGTATATGCTTTATTAAGTCATAGCCCCGAGAAGTAGGAATTTTGGCGGGTGCCTAACATCCGTGCCATATTAAAATCTCATGACAACGTGATCAACAACAACATGAATAATACCACATGAATCAAAATAATTCAATAATTATTTTTCTAGATTTCCTAGAATTTGTCAATTCAAACATGAGTCCAATTAAACATGAAATCAACGGAATAAACTCTCAAGAGATTTAATGGAGCATATTATGTAACACCACATACCTAAAAGTTATTGCATGAGTCGTCATATAAAATCATCATCAAAATATGATTGCACCATCACGTTCCTCTCGCGAAAATAATCAAATCGTGCTCTAGCCCCAACACGAGATAACCCCAAATAGTCCTATTTTAAAAACTCAGAAAAATTATATTCAAAAATTATTCGAATCGCCAATCCAACTTCAAATTTGGATTCTACACAAAAAATTGAGTCAGGTATGTGCTTTGGGTTTTTCTCAAATCTCATCCAAATGCACTAAAAAAGAAGATCTAAATATTCCAAATTGGCTCTTCTCATTCCACTCGTTTTTGCCTCTTTTGATTTCATTTTTGGCCTATCTTTTTCATCTCGCTCTCCTTATAATCACCCATAATATTCGTTAAATATCCCCTCTATCAAACCCTAGCTTGGAGCCTAATCTAACACATATGATCGTATTACCCTTTAATTCAAAATTATTAACTTTACATATTTTAACCATTACAAAATGTCCAAAAATAATTTAAATTTAAATATTTGATTCGATTCGATTCCAAACCAAAATAAATTATTTTATCCCGGATTAATAAAATAATAATATTACTAAAATCTTGCATAATATTCATAAATAACCCTCAAAATAATGGGGTATTACATACTTCCCCCCTTGAAAAGGAATTTCGTCATCGAAATTCGAAGAAACCTAACTCTCCAAATAAAGTGTTACTCGATTTTATTTCCCCAAATCACACACTAAAGTCTTCAAATTAATTATGAACATCCTCACCATGATGCCTAACACGTCCTTAAAAATTTCTATCTCCAAAGAAAACATATCTAACCCACATGCTAGACCCAATATCCAAGACCCGAGGGTTGTCGCATACCTAAGCTCTGATACCATATGTAACACCCTGTGAGCCTAGAGGTACACGTGGCATGCTACTATGATAAAACCAACCAATTCCACGATAACAATGTGTAT
The DNA here is from genome assembly GCA_949130495.1 of Sambucus nigra. Taxonomy (NCBI): domain Eukaryota; kingdom Viridiplantae; phylum Streptophyta; class Magnoliopsida; order Dipsacales; family Adoxaceae; genus Sambucus; species Sambucus nigra. The sequence continues at coordinate 123,040,837 of OX422218.1, read as the reverse complement.
AGAGCATCTAAAAAAAATCCCACAATATATAAATCCACTAATCTCAATACTCAAATTAAATACAACAAAATCTCTCGAAATAATATAAATCTAAAGTAAATCTCCAATGCTCTATACATCAAAATAAATAAATACAAATCTTCGAAAAAATATTCTTCCCAAAGAAATCCACGCTAAAATCATTCCAATTGGTCTATAGCGCTCAAATCCACGTTAACTTGCCAACTAAAAGAAAATATGGGGAAGTACACAATATGACAGGAAAGATGCTCAGCAAATATATGTTAGCGATGAATAAATCGTGACGACATAAGTACGAATATTCAAATCAAATGCAAATATCAAAGCATTTATCAATAAATTTCTCAACAACACATTAACCGGGTCACCAGGCCTCACCCCATCCGCATATGCTTTATTAAGTCATATCCCCGGGAAGCAGGAATTTTAGTGGGTGCCCAGCATCTGTGCCATATTAAATCTCATGACAACGTGCTCAACAACAACATGAATAATACCACATGAATCAAAATAATTCAATAATTATTTTTCTTGATTTTCAAGAATTTATCAATTCAAACATGAGTCCAATTAAACATGAAATCAACGGAATGAACTTTCGAGAGATTTAAATGAGCATATTGTGTAAAACCCCATACATCAAAATCATTGCATGAGTCTTCATATAAAAATCAACATCAAAATCTGATTGCACCATCACGTTCCTCTCGCGAAAATAATCAAATCGTGCTCTAGCCCAGATAACCCCAAATAGTCCTATTTTAAAAACTCAGAAAAATCAGATCCAAAAATTATTCGAATCGCCAATCCGACTTCAGATTTGGATTCTGCACAAAAAATTGAATCAGGTATGTGCTCTGGGTTTTTCTCAAATCTCATCCAAATGCACTCAAAAAGAATATCTAAACATTCCAAATTGACTCTTCTCATTCCACTCGTTTTTACCTCTTTTGATTTCATTTTTGGCCTCTCTTTTTCATCTCTCTCCTTATAATCACCCATAATATTCCTTACATATCCCCTCTATCAAACCCTAGCTTGGATCCTAAGCTAACATATATTACCATATTACTCTTTAATTCAAAATTATTAACTTTAAATATTTTAACCATTACAAAATGTCCAAATATAATTTAAATTTAAATGTTTGATTCGATTCCAAACCTATATAAATTATTTTATCCCCCATTAATAGAATAATTATATTACTGAAATCTTGTGTAATATTAATAAATAACCCTCAAAATAAGGGGGTATTACATTTAATGCTACCCAGGCGACCGTGAAGTGAAAACTCGACGAGAAGGTTAAGATCTTGAAGGCTGAAAACTTCAATCCTTGGAAGAATATCAATGATTTTTCTGCGCTGGTGGCTGTTGTCGAATAGAAAAAAGGATGCCAATGATTCTAAGGCTAAGTTTAACCTTGCCAAGACACAAGCCATTGATTCTAAGGCCAAAGATGTGGAGGCCTTGGTTGGTGTGGCAAAGACCAAGGATGATGCCATTACTCGCAGCTGGGACAAAGCCTTCAATAATGCCTATATTGAGATTACACATATTAAAATTGTATTTTGAAGAACAGGTGGGATGAGTATCTTGTTAAGGTCAGCACAGATGAGGGCTCATACCTCTTCAGCGAGCACTATCCAGGTTTGAGGAAGAGATTGAGGATGATGATGATGATGCGACGTTTGGAGAGAAGGATAATTTGTTTGATCAAAATGAGGGTAAGGTTGCAGATTTGGTATAAGTCGACACTAATCAAAGTAAGGCCATGGCTACTAAGTAGGTTGCCGAGAAGGAAAAGGTTGGCAATATAGTCCTTTAGGGCTTTAATTAGGGAATATTATATTTTAATTTTATTCCTGAATGATGCAAATATATGCCCCATTTGTAATCCTTTTTAATGAAATTCTTAATTTTCCTCAACCGTTGCCATTTTGTTTGAATTTTCTAAGTCTTTTTTTATAAGATTATATATTTGACCACTTGTTTATGTTGTTTAATGTAATATTTGCAACGCTGGTCGCTACTCAAAATGATTTTCTAGAAAGATGTGGAAGACTGTTCGCTGTTGGTCATAAGAAAGATAAGGAGGATGATGATCTAGACAAACCCTTAGGTCTTGACATGTCTGGTCAAGCAAAAGAGGCATACTTAGATCTGTGTTGCCTCTTCCATCGGGCTATTGCATACAATGTCATTTCCCTGACATGATTTTAACTTCCTAAAGCAGTCAGAAGGAATCGTTAGTCAATCTAAAGGATTATTGCGAACAGAAGCTTGCCGGCCTGAGCACATAAAGTAAACTTGATGATAGACTGGCCACCATTGAGTTTTCTCATTTAAGAAGTAATTTCATTATGCATGTCGATCTGGTCGGCACCAAAGAGGTCACCAATATTCTTGAGAAGGAGGATAACAATTTGAGGGTTAAGATTGAAATTCTTAATAATTCCAGATCAGGCGAACAAGCTGGAGAGGGTGCTTCCTTTTTAAAAGAAAAGAATGCCCAGCTGAGAGAAGAACTGGAGAAAAATCAAAAGGCTTTGAGTGATAAAGTTATAACTTCCAAGGGTCAATCCTTGTCCCAAAGGTAGAAGGAAGGTCATCTTGAAAAAAATATAGAGAATACCAAGAATACTTTGCTTAATAAAGTATCAATCATATAAAAATCTGACTGATAGGATTGATCATCTCACATTCTACTTCTGTAACAACCTCATTAGGTATGGATGGATGGTTATAACGAGGCCCTTATCAATATGAACGTTTCCCTAAATGATGACTGAATTATTGGAAATAAAAATGGTTGGTTCAATTCCCTCACAACGGCTTGAGTTATGGTATTGGTACGATCCAGGTTTCCCTAATCAGTAAAACTCTCCTTATAAGCTCGATGTTTGGTGGATTCTAACGAATGCCATTCTAGTTAGCTTGGTAAGGAATTACCTCGATGACTACGACCTTTATGGAGATTATGAACTCCACCATCCTAAACAGTTGGTCGACAAGTTGAGTCCTAGGGGGACGTCAAGGATTATAGATACGTCCATAACCATTACTCCTTATGTGCTGTATGTTCCCCATGATGGGGTTTGGAGTTAAACAAATGAACCATCCCAATTATTGAATTGATCCAACTATATTTATCATTTTGTTGTAAATTGGTCAATTTTTTTAATTTCCTTGTACTAACTTAAATTGTTAATGGAAATATTTGCATTTTTTCCCTATATAATGTGTGGTCTTATAGTCTTACCTTTTAGGGGATTTCATCACATCAAACCTTAGGCTTAGAACCATAAAAGAAAAAATGCACCTGTTTGTGGGGTCATTCCCCAACAAGGATTTTTATGACCTAGTTGGTCATATGTGCCAAGGATGTTCCAGCAGGCCTTTAATCAATTGTAAGCCACTGTTCATGTTTTGTTATTCACCAAAACTCTTTATGTTGGGTGACTGACCATTTAGTTTCATACGTAGATCCTTATTCAGAGTTGGTTTAAGATCATTTAACTAGTCTTTATTAAAATAAGACACTTGAGACAACATAATCAGCATAGTGATACGTAATATGTTAAAGAGAACTCATTCAACTAATTGATCTTCTTTATTAAATAGTCATATGCCTGCCACTTGGAACAATGCATAGAGATAAGTGTGAGAAGTCTTAAAGATCTTCTTAAAAATATTTAAAAATCTAAATGAATGAAATAAGCTTAGTCATCAACTTAAAATTTAAAAGTAAAACTCCTTTAAATTATCCGCATTCCAAGATCACCGAACCCCTCTGCCCACTATTGTTTCTAAGTGGTAGGCTCCCATTAATTCGTATCGATTGACTTTGAACAGGGCTTCCCAATTGGGCCCAAGTTTTGGAACTTCCCACAATCTTTTACCCAACCTTTAAGCTTCTCTCTTTGACTCTACCATTGTATTTCTTGGCCAACTACTGCTGGTAAAAGGAAAGTTTTAGAAGAGCCATTCATATTTTTCCTTCGACTAAGTCAAGATCAGATCTGAATGCTTCGTTGTTGAGATCTTGATCAACTAAGGTTGGATTTATGGTCGACAGACCTTCCTTAAGTGGGATGATCGCCTCCATCCTATAGGCAAATACAAAGGATGTTTGATACGATGCAAATATTGCGTATTTCATCCTTTGAACCTACGCATTTTAGCCCCCTCGGGTATCTTATTCCATATATTTATTCTCGTTAATCAGACAACCTCAGATTTCTATGTTAACATGTTTTGTAGGGGTTAATTGAGGTTTTATAGGTATTTGGATGCTAAGTGTAAAGTTCAGACGCATTCCGCTCGATTTCCTTACGCGATCGGACGTTCAAGGGAAATTTAGTCATTTCACAGATTGGGCACCTGGACCAACATCTTCACGAAAGTTGTATCCCTCCTCACAAGCTTTATGTGGCCGCAAACAGTGCGCAAATCCGATTTATAATGAAGAAGTTATGGTGATTTCAGTGGAAGAAAAAACAAGGAAACCAAAAGAGGAGGAGAAGAGGAAGAAAATAATGCAGTTTGCTGCTTGGCTCTACCCTGCTTGATCGATCGATCGACGATTTTGGTCGATCGATTGATCCTCCTCGATAGTGGAAATTTTGCTCTTGATCAATCGATCGACCAAAGGTGTCAATCGATCGATCCCCTGTTTCTGCAGATATTTTTCTCTTTTCTTTTCTAATTTAATTCCAACTTAGTATAAATACCAAATCTTGTTGTAATAACACGATGAACGATTTTAGATAGTTTTAGGTTAGAATATCTTAGGGTTTGGGTGATTTGGAAAGTTCTTCTTCAATTGACACCCCATTTGGGTTGAATGTGTAAGGACATTTTGTCCATTATTAAATGTCATATCGTACGCCGTTACACCGTTAAAGAAATTCAAGATTCATATCATCATCAACGGATCCAAATTACAAAAGAAGAACGGAATCATTTTTCTACACAGCCGAACCGGTCCGCAACCGGATCGATCCGCTTGCTGAAGATCCAGTAGACCCCGGACCAGTAGCAAATCGATAAAGCCAAAATTAAAAAGAAACGATCCTCCCCCCAGATCGGTCCGCATCAGAGGTAGACCGGTCCACCTGGGATAAACTCGGCCAGATCGTGCTGCAATTTTTTTGGGCCAGGACTTCCTTTATAAACCCACTACGGGGAGTTGGTTTAGTAAGACTTCTTCACACGATTTTTAGAGTTCATAAACTCAAAGTCTTCATCTTTGTGAGTACCAAACTCATGTTTTGATTCACACAAATTTCCAAATCATTTGTGAATCATATTTTGACACCCTAGAACACAAACCTTTTGCTATTCATACCCTTGTGGAGAAGACCGACCTTCTTCTTCATTGTTGCCCTCCTGGAAAGGGAAACTTCCAGCCGCCGACTATAGATCCGATGCCTGCGGGTAACTTTGTGTCACCCTTGTATTTCATTGTAATCCGTGTAAATTGTACTTTACAAAATTATAGTGATATAAATGGTTTTGCCCCTTTGGGGGATTTTTCCTCACATGTGTGTTGGAATGTTCTTGCATGCTTTACATCCTATTCAATCACACCTAGATGCATGTTTAGGATCTAATTGGGATAAACTGTGTTTAATTATATGACTTCTTAATTTGAACGCAAACGAGATTCTTTCAAATTGGTATCAGAGCAGGTTACGCTATTCTATCACGTATTCTTAATTTTCGCAAAATTTTTCTAAAAATATATCAATTTTCTGAAAAATTGATTTTTGAAAAAGAGCGTGTTCAATGGAGAAATCATGTAATAAAATGCCAGTTTTTGACGGGACTAACTATGCATACTGGAAAGCCCGCATGAGATCTTCTTTAAAGGCCATAGATGAACGTGTATGGATTTTAGTTTAAAGAGGGTGGACACCTCCCTCCATCACTGTTGAAAATGTGACCAGTTTAAAACCTATCACTTCTTGGACTGAAGAAGAATTTAAATGGTCATCTTTTAACTCTAAGGGTTTAAGTGCTATTTTCGGATCCATCACTCCTGATGAGTTCCGACGTATCATGTCGTGCACCACGTCAAAAGAGGCATGAGATGTTTTGCAACATACCCATGAAGGAACTAATGCTGTGAAAGAATCTAAATTGCAAAATTTGACTACTCAATTTGAAACCAACACCATGCATGAGACTGAATGTTTTGATGATTTTTATGCTAGGCTTTCTGACATTGTTAATATTAGCTTTAATCTTGATGAACATATTCCTAATGCAAGAGTTGTGAAAAAGATTCTTAGATCATTGCCTAAGCGTTTTATCCCTAAAGTCACTGTGCTAAATTCTATGGGTAATTTAAATACGCTAAAATTAGAAGAACTTGTAGGAGACTTGCAAATATATGAAATTGATATGTTCCCTAAAACTGCTAAGTCTAAAGATAAGGGAATTGCACTTAATGCCCAAGAGAGAAAGAGTGGGGGGTAGACTAGAAAGAGGGTAGAGTCGTCTAGAAAGAGAGAGACTGACACGTCAGATTCTGATTGTGATTTTGACTTAGATGATTTGGCTCTTTTTGCAAAAAATTTCAAGAGGATTCTCAAATTTAAGAAAAATGGCAATTTTAAAGATAAAAAAAAAATTTGAAAAAAATAAGTTTGAAAAGAAAAATGAAAAAGACTTTAAAGATCCTCCTAAGAAAGAAAGTGAGAGATGCTTTGAGTGCGACGGTAGGGGTCATAGAGCCTTTGAGTGTGCCACACGACTGAACAGAGAGAAAGGGAAAGCTGTCCTTAATGCTACCCTTAGTGACAACAGTGAGAGCGATGTGAGTGAGGGGGAGGATGACACAAGTGAGAGCGAGTGTGATATTCAACGCGCCTACGATGAGTTATATTCTGAGTTATTTAAAACTAAGAATCTTAACAAAGTGTTAGTTCTTAAGATCACCGGCTTAGAGGAAGATTTAAGAAAAGCGAGAGAGAGAGAGTCCTCCACCTGCACCGCCCTGAGAGAGAGAGAGAGTGATTTTGAGAAAGAGAGAGGAACTTGACTAAACAAGTGGCTAGTCTTACGAGTGATCTCCATTCCTCCGTGGAGACTCAGAAGAAACTTGAAGCCCTTATTGCACAGCTGACTCATGATCTTGATAAAGCACGGGAAGTCAAGGTACAAATTGAGGACAGATCTGGGAAGATGGGAAAGATGCTCCTCGGCCCCGCTTTAGGTTTTGTTGATAGGAAGGGAATAGGTTATGATGGTGCCTCCACGTCCCAAATTGCACCTGGACCAGTTTCTGAGTTTACTACGACTCCTTATGGCCATCATCAAAAACCTCAAAGGATAATTCGACCAAGAAAAGAAAACCAAGGTCTGCCTTCGACTGTGTTCTTTTGTACTTATTGCAAAAGAAAAGGCCACCTCAGGGAGTTTTGCTATAGTATGGGTTGGACATGACGTACTACTGCTCCACGTCATCATACTGATGATTTTACCAGTCTGAGAGAGCGAGTTGAGTTTTTAGCTGCCATGTCTCAGAGTTTGATGGAGGAATTCCGATGGATGTCTTTGCCGTCAGTGAATGCTTCTCACATTTCAGCTAAAACCAATAGAAACAAAGGCAAACAAAAGGTCAGCACTTCTTGGGAACCTAAGAAAGATAAAAAGGCCTTTATTGTTCATGTTGCTCTCAAAGAACATAATACCTCACAGTGATATTTTGAGAGTGGGTGCTCCAGACATATGACAGGTGATGCCTCATTTTTTACATCTCTTGAGGATTATCAGGATGGCAGAGTCACCTTTGGAGATGGGAGCAAGTCTAGCATTGTAGGATGTGGTACTGTCGAGTTACCTAGTTTTCCTAAGCTAGAAAGTATTTTGTACGTCAAAGGTTTGAAAGAAAACCTTCTCAGCATTAGCCAGCTGTGTGACGCTGACTTTACCGTAAAGTTTGATCGGTACGCTTGTAAGGTCTATAATCAAGCCGATAAACTTTTAGTGCAAGGGGTGAGGACAAAGGATAATTGCTATGGGACTGAGCCCACATCCTCACTTGTCTGCAACAGCGCCACGATCACTCCTATGGATTTGTGGCACCAACGTCTAGGTCACATGAACGTTAGAGATTTGACTTGTTTAGCCAAAAAGGACCTAGTAAGTGGCTTACCATCTCTTAGAAAGTCAATTTCCATAGTTTGTGGACCCTGTCAGTTGGGAAAGAAAATTCGGAGCCCTCATAGGAAGTTGCATTCCATTGCCACCTCCCGAGTACTTGAGCTTATTCACATGGATCTTATGGGTCCTACTCGTACTGAGAGTTTGGGTGGTAAGAGGTATATCCTCGTGATGGTAGACGATTTCTCTAGATACTCCATTGGAGGTTTTCTGAGAGAGAAATTCGATGCTGTAGAGTTTTTAATGACCAAGTGCCGTGTCTTGCAAAATCAACACGGAGTCACTATTAACAGGATACGTAGTGACAACGCACTGAATTTAAGGAAGCAAAAGTGGATTTGTATTATGATAGCCTTGGGATCAAACATAAGTTTTCTGATGTGAAGACTCCTCAACAAAATGGGATTGTTGAGAGAAAGAATAGAATGATCCAGGAAATGGCTAGATCTATGCTTCTAGGCCGTAAAGTTTCTAGGAGATTTTAGGCAGAGGCAGTATCTACTGCATGCCACACGGTGAATAGGGTTTATCTGCGTCCACACACACTTCAGACTCTATATGAGTTGTGGACTGGCAAGAAGCCCAACCTTTCATATTTTCGTGTTTTTGGGAGTAAATGCTACATCCTACGGGATATAGAGAAATTAGGAAAGATTGACTCCCGAAGCGACGAGGGAATACTGCTGGGATATTCATCGAATAGTAGAGCATACCTGAGTTTATGTGAGCACATCAGGATACGTAAGCACATCAGTCCCGCATTCGCGCACAAAGCACATCAGGATACGTGAGCACTTTATATGTCAGTTAGTTGAGGAGAAGGTTATATCCCTAAAGTTTTATTCCCACCAACCATCAGTTAGCCGATATCTTCATGAAACCTTTAGATGCCCTTAGATTTGAGAGTCTTAGAAAGTCTTTGGGGATTTGCACAGTTGACTGAGGGGTTGTACCATGTCTAGTATAGGATGCATTGGCTTTATCATATCATCTGATTCCTATTGCTATTCTTGTATCATTAGTTTGTTTTCTTTTTGCTTTTTACATTTTTTTTAGAAAAGCTCAAAAAGATTTTATTTTGATAAAAATGTTTTTCTTGAAAAATCCAAAAAGATTTTCATTTTTTTGATAAATTTTTTTTAGAAAAGCCCAAAAAGATTTTTGTATTTTTTATGCACCTTTTATGGATGAACATTTAAGATAGCCAAGTCACAAATTCATTCCATTTATCCATGTGACGGGTTGATAGAAATTTGAGATGCTACATCATTTCATCCATGCACTTTACATTATTTGGAGTCTTTGAGATGTGATTAGTGATATCTTTCTACATGTTTGACTCCTATCTCCTTTATTGTACACATGCAAGGCTATATTTGATTATTGTACTTGTCTATCACATATTGGCTTGAGTGTTTCCATCTCAATTCTGTCTATACAACGTACAATATGCGATAAAACTTGACAAGATTGGAATGCATGTAAAAACTATTTTGGTGAGACTGCGTGATTATTTGAGAATGGGGAGGGGCTGCGAAAGGTAGTTATCTATCCTTTACGCAAAAGCCACCGTTAAAAAGGACCTAAAAATGGAGGAGTTTTATTATCCAGGGTCCAAAGAGGTTAAAAGAGCCCGAAAATATTTAAAGGCAATAAAAAGCAATTCATGCCAAATCTAGGCCATTTAGGTTTCATCATCAATTCTCCAAACTTTGAGAATTTAGTTTACCTCTATTCAAAATTAAAATCTGAGGGAGTTTGGTTGGAGAATATAAACGGGTTTCCACTTCCTTGAAAGTCCTAAAAAAGCATGAAATCATTTTGGACGTTATTGGTGTGAAAATCACCTTGAGATTTGATTTGTTGATTAGATTAAGTCAATGTCTGGTTCCATTTTTACTTACACCAAAAGGAAGCATTTGAGTTCATTCGTTAGGAGTATCCAAAATTCATCGTGCACATCTGTTATGTTTGTATGCATTGATCTTCCTATCGAATTTGATCACACCCATTCATTTACGCTATCATCGACTTGGTTGTTTTGTGTTCATTCATGGTGTGATTTTTGTTTGTTTTATGAGAAAAATCTGAAAAATCAAAAATACTAGTTTGTTCCTTGTGACACCCTAGGTTTACTTGTTTAATTTATTCTTCTCATTTGTCTATTTGGGGACATCATAAAAAGGGGGAGAAAGAATTATCACATTATGGAGGAGTTTTGAAGTGTTGAGTTTTTTTTATCACAAAATTGGTATATCTGATTATCTCATTTCAGACTCGATACATCACTTGGTATTTTGATTTATCTCATGTGTGTAGGTACCGTCTGATGAACTTTGAATTTCACACCCTGATGAGAAAAGCGTTGAGATTCCTGAAAATTCGAAGAGCAAACGATGAAGTCTTATTCATTTGTATCGTTCCAGTTTTGGGTTCATGGAAGGGTAGATTTGTATAGGCATTGTGTTATTTGATAATTCGGATGTTTGTTTTTATGTATGTACCGGCATAGACATAGGGGGAGATTTGTAAGGACATTTTGTCCATTATTAAATGTTATGTCGTACGCCGTTACACCATTGAAGAAATTCAAGATTCATATCATCATCAACGGATCCGAATTCCAAAAGAAGAAAGGAATCATTTTTCTGCACAACCCGACTGATCCGCCCAGTTTGAAAGAACCGGTCCGCCTGCGGACCGATCCGCCCTCAACCGGACCGATCCGCTTGCTGAAGATCTAGTAGACCCCGGACCAGTAGCAAACCGATAAAGCTAAAATTAAAAAGAACCAATTCGCCCCCAAGACCGGTCCACATCAGAGGCAGACCGGTCTTCCTGGGATAAACTCATCCAGATCGTGCTGCGATTTTTTAAGGCCAGGACTTCCTTTATAAACCCACTACGGGGAGTTGGTTTAGTAAGACTTCTTCAAATGGTTTTTAGAGTTCATAAACTCAAAGTCTTCATCTTTGTGAGTTACCAAACTCATGTTTTGATTCACACAAATTCCCAAATCCTTTGTGAATCATTTTTTGAAATCCTAGAACACAAACCTTTTGCTGTTCATACCCTTGTGGAGAAGACCGATCTTCTTCTTCATTGCTGCCCTCATGGAAAGGGAAACTTCCAGCCGCCGACTATAGATTCGATGCCTGCTGGTAATTCTGTGTCACCCTTGTATTTCATTGTAATCCGTGTAAATTGTACTTTACAAAATTATAGTGAAATAAATGGTTTTGCCCCTTTTGGGGATTTTTCCTCACATGTGTGTTTGAATGTTCTTGCATGCTTTACATCCTATTCAATCACACCTAGATGGATGTTTAGGATCTAATTGGGATAAACTGTGTTTAATTATATAACTTCTTAATTTGAACCCAAGCACGACTCTTTCAGAATGTTGCATTATTCATCATCCTCTCCATTAATATAGTTTGTATTTCCTTCTTTCTTGCTTTGTAGTGTAATTTACATGCTTAATAAATTAGGTTTACTTGCTTTCTTTACTTGCTTTCTAGTATAAATTTACCACATTTATTTACTTCTTTATTTGTCGCGTTTTAAGATGCTTTCTACCAAATTTAAATTAGTTTGTGTTTGAATGGAACTCACTCGGGTTAACGCGTTGATTTGCTTTGGTGATGGTGTTTACGGGATTATTTCGGGTGCATGTTTTAATTATGTATGTCTCGTGCTCACGACATTTTGCACGTAATTTCCAGGATATTTGTTGACGCCAAAATCTTATTAGGCTTTTATGCGGATTTAGGGGCATGACAACCCTCGATTTAATTAACTGTCGAAACGAGACGCACTTGTAATAACTCTTCGACCCATGTAACCATTTTATACAAATTAACCCGGGTGAGGGATACGTAACAACCCAGGTTTTTGAGCGGCAATTTTATATTATTTTTGCCCGATGGGCTAATTGTATAAAATAGGGGATGTTGGAGTAAATATTGTTTCCCGTGATATTAAGGGATAATATTTACTATGTTTTGTCTATTTACCGTATGAGAAGGTAAATAGCATTATGTTGTGATAAACTGCGTCGTTATATGTAAAATGACGGTTTTGACTTATAATTAAATTAGAGTATAATGACTGAAACAAAATGAAATTAGAACAAGAAAATGTTCACCTTATTCCGAATACCAAAATATAGGGTGCGGTTGTTTTTAGAATAGTCGAGATAGTCGGAATAAGTGCCATATTGTATTTTGGAGTCTCGGGCACTTTTGGGGTGTTATGACTCAATTTCGCAAATTTGAGTCATTTTAATGGGGTATTAGCAACTAAAAGAGGGCATTTATGTTTTTAGACCCGTTTAAGTCCCCCACCCCTTTTTCTTTCTTCATTTGTGTTAAAAACTAAAGGAGAGAGAGAGAAGAGAGAGTTGGGAGAAATTGGAGAAATGAGAGAAAAATGGAGATTTGAGGCCAAAATTCGTTGCTTCGGGAATAGAATCCGAGACTACAACCTCGAGGCAAGTTTCTTACTCACTAGATATTCATTTAATGTGATAAATTTGCATGTTTAGTTAAGTTTTGGATATTTAAACCATAAATTGTTTTTTGTTGATTTTGATGATTAAACCCTAAATTCTCGATTTTAATTTGATTTGAGGATGAATTAGTAGTTATTAATTGTGTAGAAATGATTTGGGTTGAATTATTGTTGTTCAAGTTGAGAAGAATCAAGGGTTTGAGGGTTTTGGGGTTTTAGGGTTCAAACAACCCGTAGCCCAACATAGAAATTATGCAAGGCCGAATCGATTCGCCCCTAGCGAATCGATTCGGTAAGGGGGAAGTGTCGTGTCTGGGTCGACCGAATCTATTCGGACCCACCGAATCGATTCGGGGTTATGCATAATGCCAGGGTCTCCTTGTCCGAATCGATTCGGACTCACCCGAGGGTTGTTCTTGGTAGACTAATGTTATAGGATAAAAATGGGATAATTGGGCTTACCCGAGGGTTAGTTTGTATAGGTTAATGCCCGAATGATATATGAAGTTAACCTAAAAAGGTAAATTGGAGAAATAATATTAATGTTTAAACTTTTGGGAGATGCTCCTTGAGGGAGACTCACTTTGAGGGTTTATGAAATGTATGAACTCTTGGAGACTAATTTGAGGTTTATGGAACTTCGGGTCTTAGGCCATTAATAAAATATGACACTAAGAATAAGAAATGTGTAATATGGAAATATGGTACGAATAAATAAGTGCTAATGAATTTGAGAAAGTAAAAATTGGATGTTTTCAAAAAGGAAAAAGTAATGTTTTTCATAAATGATAATTTATGGATACACACCTCCCTAAATCGCTATCATAGGGGAAGTTGCGCGCGTGTGGTGAAGCCCCCTGACTAATGAATGCAGGGTGGAGATAGTCCCAAGGCCAGATGGGTGTTTATTATACTGCGCTCGTTAGGAGATTCTGGGTGTGGCCTTGACTTTCCCACAGGCATATGGCCGCTTCCCGACGTTGGTAGGTTCCCAGGTTGTGTTGTTTGATAGGCCCTGGAAGATTATAACTGTTTACGGGCGCGTCCAGTGGGGATACCCGGAGGGATAGTCTTAGTTATGTTAAAGCAATTCACGATAATGAATTGGCTTTAAATACATTTCCCGGATGGAAGAAGGGAAATGGGTTATATGGTTTGGATTCGGATACATTTCTCGAATGAAAGCATATGGTATACAAAAGTATTTTTATGATAATAAAAATGACTTTTGATTACACTTCCTGGATGGGAGTGGGACTTTATGAAAAGTGTAAAGAATTTTTATGATAATAAAACTTTCTTTTTAAATGTATTATTTTCCTAGACGTAAGAAAGGAAATATTTTGGTAAAGAAATATACGAAATGAAATGGACTTGGTAAACATTCGATAAAATGTTGTACCATTTTTTATATATTCCTAAAGAAAGAAATAGGAAATGTGCCCCTAGGTTATAGATAGATTTATTTTATATTTCCTTGTGTAGCTGTAGATGTGACCTCCCATGCATATGCATACATACATACACATGAATACATTAATTCGGTGCTGAGGGTCTAATGGATCTCGATGATCAAACTTGCCTCAGTAGTAGTGTATCGGGGGGGGGGGGGGGTTCCTTGTTTGGATTTCGCTTTGCGAGACACCCCACGCACGAATCGGGCATAGTGTAGAGACTGGGGAGAAATTTAGCCCTTAGCACCATGTTAAAAGAAATTAAATTAGATGATTATATTCATCAATATTGTACTTAGGGTCTAATGGATCTCAATGATCAACCTTGCCTCAGTAGTAGTGTATCGGGGGGGGGGGGGGGTCCTTCTTTGGATTTCGCTTTGCGAGACACCCCACGCACGAATAGGGCATAATGTTTAAAATGTGGAGAATTTAGCCCTTAGTACTTGGGTTAACTAGATCATCATTGATATTGCGTTACGTTGCTTTTAGATTGAGAGGTGAGAATTATTATTGTTAATTGCGAGAGAATTACGCACTTAACTGTCATGTATTTTAGTCACATGGGAATCATATGAAACCGGGCCCTGACCTGTCTATATTTCTTTGTTTTTGCATACACTCATTGCCGCACAGGTTCTCTACCGCTTGGCGACCCGTATTTACATTTCCATTCCGGTTTTCATGGAGCTACGACATATTGCGGATGTTATAGGTTATTTGTATTAGACATTTCCATTACTCTGGTTAAGTTTTGTTTATTTATTCGGGTGTGTTTCCCAAGTGTTGTACTCACTTATTATATTTTAAATACTGAAATTTAGTACTTGGTGTAACAAATTGTATTGGTCTGTTCACCGACATCTTATTCGGTGATTATTTATTATTTGGTCATTCTTTATTCATCGGCTTTTGATATCCACCTTTTTTACTAATGGAATTGTCGTAGTATTTTTTTTACTTTTACTTATTAAAATTTAAATTGACAGTCCATTTTTTATAATGATTGGTGGTTATCTCGTACTATTATTTTAAATCGACAGTGATGCTGAGAATGGACCATCTATGATTCCTGTGATTATTAGATTATTGGGCTGGCCACCTATTATTTTAGTAGGCGGGTTGTCACAGATGGTATCAGAGCATCATGTTCTAGAGTCCTTAGGAATCGGTGCGAATGTATTGCATCTTTTGCGTTTATTATGATTTGATATAGAGCCATAAGGTTAGGATCGTTGAATTCTCTTGTGAGATTTCGTTCTTCTGTTATGCTATGAGAACCCCGAAAATCTTTTGTGCGTTCGTGTGAGACTTGTAAGTCATCAGATGAAGGCGTCAAGGAAGGCCATTGGGAAGGTATTATGAGACGAGATTATTAAGAGCTGTAAGTTGTAGTCGGGGATGTGGGCCTCTTTAGAGGTCGTTCCCTTTTGTAGCATTTTCTTATATTGCTACAGCGACTACTAAGTGCAGTGGATATAGTTTTGCAAGTGCCGTTGCCAGTATTGAGAGTGGTACTAAGCTTGGGATTTCAAGCGACGTTGAATGGAAGATGAGAGGTCCTTGACGAGGACTACATGTTGAATTTAAGTTAGAAAGAGGAAGTGTAATCTCGTTTGGTAAGAATATAAGGCCTGAGAGTTTGGCCTAGAATAGGGTATAGAAGTTCCCAGGTGTGAAGATTAGAGGAAAGTCTTCCACCCAATTGGAGTAAGGTTGAAGTGGAGGAAACGGTAGTCGCCCCACTTTGGTGGAGCAAGAATTTTTCCCATTTAGGAAGCCGATAGATGTTTTCAACAACAAGTTTCTCTGGAATGACAGGAATGATGAGAAAATAAATTCTCAAGTATTAAAGCAAGGTCCGATTAGAGGACGACTGTGGAAAAAGGGTGTTACATTTAAGAAACTGTACACCGAAATAAGATTGGTATGAGGAGGAGGGAGCCCTTCGATAGAAGGATAGGCTCACAAGTAAGTTCTGTTAACACTTCAGGAGAAGTAGTACTTGTGAGACCCCATCGGTGGTCATCCACTCGGGGTAGACTGATTGACCCAAGGTCGGGAAGGCTAGTAGAATGTTCCCTTTATTGAAGAATTTAAGGGAACTATGCGAGTAATTTCTAGAATAGCTAGAGATGGAAGTGGTGGGTTCGATTAAGACTAGAATAATGTGTCTGAGAACCATTTGATGATGTTTTAGGCATGTGTGTGTAGTATGTGCTACTTGTAGTATATGTAATACACGACTAGAGATATTCTTAGTTTGGATTGGTTGGTGCGATAGCAAGCGAATAAATCGCGAGGCTATCCTATTTATAGTTCTAGAGAAGGACTAGTTGTTTTATAATATCTCACCTAGATATAGGACCGAGACTTTATATAGGTGGTTTACGGTATGTGGGTAGTTTTCATTTCTTTTTATTTGTCTTGCTTCATCTTTTGTTTTTGGTTGCTTGCTTTCTTTGCTTGCTTTTTTTCCTTTGCTTGTGTATGATATTGCCTTATCTCCATGACCAACAAGTTAAGGGGATTGTGTGGAGGGGTTCCTTGTTTGGATTTTGCTTTTGCGAGACGCTCCACGCATGAACCTAAACGAAGATGGGAGTGGAGAGATGTTGCATATTCTTTTCCTTTCTTTCTTTTTCTCTTTTTTTTTTTGGTTAAGTACTGGGTTGGAAGGTAGCCAAGAATCACGTAAATGAGTGATTAAAAGGGCTAAGTTGATGTGCGATATATGATCACGGTGATAGTTTTTCCTCTGATCGATGTGGGGAAGACTATGATATGAAAGTAAAATAGAGATTTATGGTTATGACTTAATGATAAGGCCATTTATAAAGATGTGTTTATGTGTATATGGGGACCAAGTGTTTGTGGCATTTTACAGAAAGTAATTGCCTCAGTTGATTAATATGATAAGACTTAGGAGTAGAAGTTCATTAGTAGAATTACGGGTTAGGAATTTTAGCGAACTCGATCATGTGTCTTAGACCATTACTTCTCGACGACCGACGATGCGAGGTAGTAGTGTAAGGGGAGGGTTCCTTGTTTGGATTTCGCCTCGATGAGACGTCCCACGCATGAAACTGAGCGAATATCGGAAGTTGGTATAGGTCTTGGACACTAGGGATATAGATAGGGAAATACTTATACAACTAGATTAGGATATAAATCAACTTTAGGATTATTAGGACGTAAGGCCCTTAAGGCATGTAGCATTGTTTTAGGAAGGTGATAGGGAGTTGACCACAATAGGTTTGTGGGTTAACTCTAAGTAGAATTTGGTCCCTAGAATGAAGACGTTTTGGATCTTGAGTGGTTCGGAACAGTAGGCCATAGAAGGAGGGGCCTTTCGTAGATAGAGTGTTACATCAGTAACCTATCTTCTGAGGAGTTCAAGTATGAACTGACTTTTACTCCTGCACTCATGTTGTTAAGTTCGAGAGTGGATATAACGAACGAGTCTTTGCCAGGAACGGGAAGTATTAATACTGTAGCATGAACCCATTGTTTATGCATCTCACAAATTTAAATTCTGTGGGAAGTATTATCCCCCGCTCGATTTAGAGTTCGTAGCGGTAGTATTCGCCTTAAGGGATAGATGCACTATTCCTGGGCAGGAAATTTGTCTTTTCACGAGAAAGAAGTTGGACTTCGTGAGAGACTATCGATTGATATCCCCTTTCGCTTAGGAAATTGCGAATGGGTTAGAAGATGCGTCGAGTAGGAAACCGTCGGAGAGATTAGTTGAGGCACGGGATGCCAAGTGTAACGAGCTACCGAGGGGACTCTATAACAAAAATGTTCATGTCCGTGATGGAACGATTCCCCTACTAGTGTTAACAGACTAGTGGTGGAACGATGAAGGATGGGAGTAGTAGTTTTTATGGATTGAAATTTCCCTACAACTGTTCGGATCGTTTTTTCGAAGTATGGTGCCGAGATGTGCAGGTATCTCCTTCCGAAGTAGAAAGGTAGAATCGATAGTTCGTGGGGAACGATTAGGTGCTATGTTAGAGCACGAAGAATATTGACTGAGATCGAATAGGGATGACCTTACTCCGAGTCCAATAGGGACGCCGCTTTACCAAGGGGTTTGCTAGGATTGATAGAACGGTAGTTTATTATGGTATACCCTTATATGGTTATACTATATGCCTGAATTTTGAGGGAAAAATTCCCTTCTAAGGGGGGGAGTATGTAGCAATCCAGGTTTTTGAGCGGCTATTTTATATTATTTTTACCCGATGGGCTAATTGTATAAAATAGGGGATGTTGGATTAAATATTGTTTCCCGTGATATTAAGGGATAATATTTACTACGTTTTGTCTATTTACCGTATGAGAAGGTAAATAGCATTATGTTGTGATATAATGCGTCGTTATATGTAAAATGGCGGTTATGACTTATAATTAAATTAGAGTATAATTATTGAAACAAAATGAAATTAGAACAAGAAAATAGTTCACCTTATTCCGAATACCAAAATAGAGGGTGCGGTTATTTTTAGAATAGTCGAGATAGTCCGAATAAGTGCCATATTGTATTTTGGAGTCTTGGGCACTTTTGGGGTATTATGACTCAATTTTGCAAATTCGAGTCATTTTAATGGGGTATTAGCAACTAAAAGAGGGCATTTATGTTTTTAGACCCATTTAAGTCCCCCACCCCTTTTTCTTTCTTAATTTGTGTTAAAAACTAAAGGAGAGAGAGAGAAGAGAGAGTTGGGAGAAATTGGAGAAGTGAGAGAAAAATGGAGATTTGAGGCCGAAATCCGTTGCTTCGGGAATAGAATCCGAGACTACAACCTCGAGGCAAGTTTCTTACTCACTAGATATTGATTTAATGTGATAAATTTGCATGTTTAGTTGAGTTTTGGAGATTTAAACCATAAATTGGTTTTTGTTGATTTTGATTATTAAACCCTAAATTCTTGGTTTTAATTTGATTTGAGGATGAATTAGTAGTTATTAATTGTGTAGAAATGATTTGGGTTGAATTGTTGTTGTTTAGGTTAAGAAGAATCAAGGGTTTGAGGGTTTTGGGGTTTTAGGGTTCAAACAACCCGTAGCCCAACATAGAAATTATGCAAGGCCGAATCGATTCGCCCCTAGCGAATCGATTCGGTAAGGGGGAAGTGTCAAGTCTAGGTCGACCTAATCGATTCGGACCCACCGAATCGATTTGGGGTTATGCATAATGCCAGGGTCTCCTTGACTGAATCGATTCACTATCAAGACCGAATCGATTCAGCCAAGGCGAATCGATTCAAAATTTCTGCATTTTTGGGATGTTTTTTTCCATCTTGGTTTTTAGCCTATTCTTTTAGGTCCAAGGTTTAGGGACCTTACTTTGGAGAAGTAATGGGAGTCCTAGAGGGTTGTTCTTGGCAGACAAATGTCATAGGATAAAAATGGGATAATTGGGCTTACCCGAGGGCTAGTTTGTATAGGTTAATGCCCGAATGATATAGGAAGTTAAACTAAAAAGGTAAATTGTAGAAATAATATTAATGTTGAATCTTTTGGGAGATGCTCCTTGAGGGAGACTCACTTTGAGGGTTTTTGAAATGTATGAACTCTTGGAGACTAATTTGAGGTTTATGGCACTTCGGGTCTTAGGTCATTAATAAAATATGACACTAAGAATAAGAAATGTCTAATATGGAAATATGGTATGAATAAATAAGTGCTAATGAATGTGAGAAAGTAAAAATTGGATGTTTTCAAAAAGGAAAAAGTAATGTTTTCATAAATGATAATTTATGGATACACACCTCCCTAAATCTCTATCATAAGGGAAGTTGCGCGCGTGTGGTGAAGCCCCCTGACTAATGAATGCAGGGTGGATATAGTCCCTAGGCCATATGGGCATTTATTATACAGCACTGGTTAGGAGATTCTGAGTGTGGTCTTGACTTTCCCCGCAGCATATGGCCGCTTCTCGACGTTGGTAGGTTCCCAGGTTGTCTTGTTTGATAGGCCCTGGAAGATGATAGCCGTTTAGGGGCGCGTCTAGTGGGGAAACCCGGAGGGACGGCCTTAGTTATGTTAAAGAAATTCATGATAATGAATTGGCTTTAAATACATTTCCCGGATGGAAGAAGGGAAATAGGTTATATGGTTTGGCTTCAGATACATTTCCTGTATGGAAGAATGGAGATGGAAGCATATGGTATACAAAAATATTTTTATGATAATAAAAATGACTTTTTATTACACTTCTTGGATGGGAGTGGGACTTTATGAAAAGAGTAAAGCATTTTTATGATAATAAAACTTGCTTTTTAAATGTATTATTTTCCTGGACGTAAGAAACGAAATATGTTTTTAAAGAAAGATATGAAATGAAATGGACTTGGTAAACATTTGATAAAATGTTGTACCATTTTTTATATATTCCTAAAGAAAGAAATAGGAAATGTGCCCCTAGGTTATGGATAGATTTATTTTATATTTCCTTGTGTAGCTGTAGATGTGACCTCCCATGCATATGCATACATACATACACATGAATACATTAATTCGGTGCTGAGGGTATAATGGATCCCGATGATCAAACTTGCCTCCGTAGTAGTGTATCGGGGGGGTTCCTTGTTTGGATTTCGCTTTGCGAGACACCCCACGCACGAATCGGGCATAGTGTAGAGACTGGGGAGAAATTTAGCCCTTAGCACCATGTTAAAAGAAATTAAATTAGATGATTTTATTCATCAATATTGTACTTAGGGTCTAATGGATCTCAATGATCAACCTTGCCCTAATAGTAGTGTATCGGGGGGGAGGTTCCTTGTTTGGATTTCGCTTTGCGAGACACCCCACGCACGAATAGGGCAAAAATGTTGAAAATGGGGAGAATTTAGCCCTTAGTACTTGGGTTAACTAGATCATCATTGATATTGCATTAGGTTATTTTGAGATTGAGAGGTGAGAATTATTATTGTTAATTGCGAGAGAATTACGCACTTAACTGTCTTATATTTTAGTCACATGGGAATCATATCAAAACGGGTCTTGACCCGTCTATGTTTCTTTGTTTTTGCATATACTCATTGTCGCACAGGTGCTCTACCTCTTGGACACCCATATTTACATTTCTATTCTGGTTGTCATGGAGCTACGACATACTGCGGATGTTATAGGTTATTTGTATTAGACGCTTCTTTCCATTACTCTAGTTATGTTCAGTTTTTTTATTCGGGTGTGTTGCCCAAGTGTTGCACTCACTTATTGATGATGCTGAAATCTAACACCACCAGATAAGTGATAATGAGCTCAAAATATAGTAAGCATGGCAGCCACAGAGATGTAAGTGTATAAGTGTATAGAAGGAGATGAGGATAAGAGGAATAAGACAATGATGTATAGTGGTTCAGCCAATTAGGCCTACATCCACTGTGAGTGTGTGATCCACTAAGTATGGACACTAATGGCCTTGGATACAATGCACATAAGCTCACTTTCTCTCTCTACTATGTGTACAAGCAGAGTTTTTACTAGGGTTACAATTATCAATCTATCCATCCGTCGATCGATCTCTCCCCTGTAGGGTTGCAGGTGACAAGTATATGTAGGTCTTGGGGGTGTAGTGTACCCCCCAAGTATGCAGGGTGCATGTGAATGATGATCTAGCCAATCTCCTGTTGACACCTGTAGATGCCAAATGATGACATAATATTCCCTCACGTGAGGGTGTGATTTGATTATAACGATCTTCCACGTGCCATGTGAGCCTCATGCGCACTGTTCCACGCATCTCCCAGACCACGCGCTGTAATGGTGTCACCCTCGGCCCGTGATATTAGGCCTCATCCTGTCGTACCCTCAGAAGGTCGTCCGAAGCCTGAGGAAGGGTCGGCCCCCTGAGGGGTCGTCCGGAGCCTGATGAAGGGTAGGCCCCCTGAGGGGTCGTCTGGGGCCTGATGAAGGGTCGGCCCCCTGAGGGGTAGTCTAGAACCTGATGAAGGGTCGGCCCCCTAAGGGGTTGTCTGATCTGAGGGTACTCTCGGCTCGTTCGAGGGTATATATGGGTATATGAATTACCCCCCAGCCCTTAGCCATAGATGATGCTGAGATGGCTGAGGGATAATGTTGCTTTTGAGATACGTGTATGGTTTGTTGGATGAGTGACACCTGGGCAGATACTCATTGCCATTTCAGTTTCCAAGGCATGGTAGCTACATACTTTGCCTGGGGCTTTGTGCCCTAATGATGCACTCCACGTGGGCTGTGCCCTGCCTTGGTTAATGGGCCCACTCATTACTAAGGTATTTAAGAGATTTTTGAACTCTCTCTCTCTTCTTCTTCTTCTTCTTCGCGCCTAAACTCTTTCATTCTAGCTTCCAGCATTCTTGCCATTTTTGCAGTCTTTGATCCTTCAAGCTTAGCAACTTTTCCCTTTCTCTTTAGGTAATTCTTTACCCCAGCGTCCTCTTTACTTTCATTACTTTTTTGCTTTTTTGTTTTAGGATTGTAGGGCTTGATTTGGGTCATTTTACAACTTTTCCGGCGATTGGTTTTTGAGTGTTCTTGAGTGAAACCCATCGATTCCCTTTGTTTTAATCCAAAAGTCCAATCTGGTCAATTGCAAACTTGTTTGTAGTTAAGTTTCCCCAGTTCCTCCAAGTGTAGGGTTTCCTCCTCGATGCTTAGGAGGCTTTATAGCTTAGTTGAGGAATTCCCTTCCCTGAGAGAGAAATTATTTGTTGAGATCAGACGAATAGAGGAGGAGGAGGAGAGGAGACGAGGGGCCGACCCTAATTGGGTACGACCCATCTTTCCCATTCCTCTAGCCACAATAAAACCATTTGAGCCATCTGAGTCTTGTGGGTCGTCCCATCGTCTAGCCGAGAGTTATTCAAGTGAGATGGACGAGAGAGCCTCCTCCCTAACTGGCGCTGGACCTTTCGGTAGAATGGAGACATCTGATTTAAGCCCAGGCCGAGAGGCCGAGGGTATAGTTGCCTCCGAGTCTGTCCCCGTGACGACCCTATCTCCACACACTTTTCAGATGGCCTTTCCCCAGGGGCCACTGGAAGATGATGAGGCCGAGGGAGAGGGGACTGAGGATGAGGGCGATGATTCAGATGACCAGGTTGATACCTCCCATGCCTCATCGTATACCTCCCTAGTTAGGGATAGAGACCTCTTATTATGGAGGCATGCCTACGGAGTGCCCCACAGCATAACTATGAGGGTTCCCTCTGAGGACGAGAGGGTTTTTGAGGGTAAAGAGGGAGAGGTTGAAGTATATGAACAAATGTTCAAGGTAGGTGCCAGACTCCCTTTACATCTGGCCGTCGTAGACATTTGTTCGGCCCTCGGCGTTTCCCCCTCTCAACTTCCTCCTAACTCTTGTAAGACGATCCTGGGCTACATCTCCCTATGGAAGAATGCTTTCACTGATGAGCCCTCGGCTGACGTATTCTTAACCTGCTACAATATCACCTCCTCGTTCAAACAGCCTGGGTACTATCATCTAGGGGCGAGGAGGTCCGAGAAAAAACTTCTCCACGTGGCTCAAACCTCCAACCACGATTGGAAGAAGAGATTCTTCTTCGTCTCTGGGGAGTGGGAGTTCTCCGCCGAGGCACGACCTGTAGCCGATGGTCCGAGGGTCCCCAGAAAATGGTCTAACCCGTCAATGAAGGCTAGGTCAGACCCCGGACCTAGCCTGGAAGAGAAAGATATAGTTGAATATCTGAGAGGACGAGGGAGAGGGGGTGAACTTCCAAAGTTTGAAGATCTGATGAACCCTCGGTTCCTCAAGGAATCTGGTCTGAAGGTCGACCCCCTAACAGAACTATGTGAGTTGTACTTTTCTTTACTTTTTCCAACTGTTTCCTCTTTATCTCTGCACTTTTCTGACGTGTCGTCCTCTTTTCAGGTCGTCCTGGAGGTGTATCAGACTCTCTTTGGGAAATGACTGCTCCCAGCTTACTATCAGGCTTGGCCAAAAAGAAAGGAAAGGAGCCTCAGCAAGCTTCGAGGAAGACGAAGGCCGTGGGGCCGACGGTTGTTGAGCCGACAACTGATAGCCACAAAAGAAAAGAGCCTGAGATTCCTGTTGACCCTCGGCCAGATTCTCGGACGAGGGCAACGGTTGAAGCATCTGAAGGGACTGCTTCTTCATCCAGCATGGGGGCCTTCTGGTCCTATAACTTGGCACATCTGAGGGCCGAGCCATCATCGCTGATCGCAAATTTGAGGGCAACCAAGGCATCAATGTTTTCTGCTCCCTCGGCTGCTGATTACGAATTTCTATCAAAGACGCCTCCAGCGAAAGTGTATGACTATGGTCTGCACACCCTTGCTCAGGTATTGGTCTTGACTCATTCCTTTAATTGCATTCTTTCACTAACTGTTTCCTCGGCCTCGTGACCTCTGTTTATGATTTTTGTCCAGTCTGTATGCGCCTTTACCTCGGGAACCAAGTGGATGGCAAAGAACCAAGCGAAGTTCCATGAAGTCGAGAGGGCCATCCAGCATGAGGCCGACCTGCAAGCTGACTTAGAGACTGTAAAGGCTGAGCTAGAGAGTGCCAGAACCGAACATGCACGGATTTTGGACGAGCTGACAAGGAAGCATGATGAGGACCTGAAGTCTAAAGACTTTCTCATTAAGGAGAGGGATGAAGCCTTGACCAATCAAGGGACTCAGTTTAAGATTGAGCTGTCAGAGGTAGTGAGGAAGGAAGGGGCCGATGCTGTGGAGGCTTACAAGCTCTCAGACGAGTTCCAAGGCTTCGGCCTTGAGTACTTGGAGAGAGGGATAAGGACGGCCTGTCGGTGGGTCGTCCTCAAGTTCAGCGACATCGTCTCTTCAGTCCGTCCCTCTCTGGAGGCCGTTCAACTGGACGACCCCTTGATTGTCGAGGCTCTAACCCAGGTTGAATCCTAAGTGCAAGTTGAGGGGGTCGGCACATCATCAGATCAGCCAGTTGTGGTCATTGAGGAAACCCCTCCTGTGGATGTGGAGGCCCTGCCTTCTGATATTGTCCCATAGGGTGGCTGTCTGTAGCCCATACCCTCCTGATGTAATTAACATTTTTGTACTCAATCTTGTATAACACTTGATATTTCGTTTATACTATCATCTCTTTTGCTGTCTTCCATGTTTTGCCTTTTGCATTATTTGTGTTGTGAATCTCTGTTAATGCTACTAAGCTCTCCCTCGTCTTTCTTGAGGGTGAACGAGGGGTCGTCCCCTGCGTTGGCCCTTATTATAGCCGAGGATTAATCACCAAATTAATGGTTTTAAACAAGTATTCCCTCGTCTTTCTTGAGGACAGTGGTGGGGTCGTCCCCTCCACTGCCCCTCATCATAGCCGAGGGTTAATCACCAAATTAATGGTTTTAAACAGAGTTTTCCCTCATCTTTCTTGAGGACAATGGCGGGGTCGTCCCCTCCATTGACCCTCATTACAGCTGAGGGTTCAACTTACCAAATTAATGGTTTTTAATAGAGTTTTCCCTCGTCTTTATTGAGGACAATGGCGGGTTCGTCCCCTCCATTGACCCTCATTATAGTCGAGGGTTCAACTTACTAAATTAATGGTTTTTAATCAGAGTTTTCCCTCATCTTTCTTGAGGACAATGGTGGGATCGTCCCCTCCATTGGCCCTCATTATAGCCGAGGATTAATCACCAAATTAATGGTTTTAAACAAGTATTCCCTCGTCTTTCTTGAGGACAGTGGTGGGGTCGTCACCTCCACTGGCCCTTATCATAGCTGAGGGTTAATCACCAAATTAATGGTTTTAAACAGAGTTTTCCCTTATCTTTCTTGAGGACAATGGCGGGGTCGTCCCCTCCATTGACCCTCATTATAGCCGAGGGTTCAACTTACCAAATTAATCATTTTTAATCAGAGTTTTCCCTCGTCTTTCTTGAGGAAAATGGTGGGGTCGTCCCCTCCATTGGCCCTCAATATAGCCGAGGATTAATCACCAAATTAATGGTTTTAAACAAGTTTCCCTCGTCTATCTTGAGGACAGTGGTGGGGTCGTCCCCTCCACTGGCCCTCATCATAGCCGAGGGTTAATCACCAAATTAATGGTTTTAAACAGAGTTTTCCCTCGTCTTTCTTGAGGACAATGGCGGGATCGTCCCCTCCATTGACCCTCATTATAGCCTAGGGTTCAACTTACCAAATTAATGGTTTTTAACAGAGGTTTCCCTCGTCTTTCTTGAGGATAATGGCGGGGTCGTCCCCTCCATTGACCCTCATTATAGCCGAGGGTTCAACTTACCAAATTAATAGTTTTTAACAGAGTTTTCCCTCATCTTTCTTGAGGACAATGGCGGGGTCGTCCCCTCCATTGACCCTCATTATAGCCGAGGGTTCAACTTACCAAATTAATGGTCTTTAATCAGAGTTTTCCCTCATCTTTCTTGAGGACAATGGTGGGGTCGTCCCCTCCATTGGCCCTCATTATAGCCGAGGATTAATCACCAAATTAATGGTTTTAAATAGAGTTTTCCCTCGTCTTTCTTGAGGAAAATGGCGGGGTCGTCCCCTCCATTGACCCTCATTATATACGAGGGTTCAACTTACCAAATTAATGGTTTTTAATCAGAGTTTTCCCTCGTCTTTCTTGAGGATAATGGTGGGGTCGTCCCCTCCATTGGCCCTCATTATAGCCGAGGATTAATCACCAAATTAATGGTTTTAAACAAGTATTCCCTCGTCTTTATTGAGGACAGTGGTGGGGTCGTCCCCTCCACTGGCCCTCATCATAACCAAGGGTTAATCACCAAATTAATGGTTTTTAACAGAGTTTTCCCTCGTCTTTCTTGAGGAAAATGACGGGGTCGTCCCCTCCATTGACCCTCATTATAGCCGAGGGTTCAACTTTCCAAATTAATGGTTTTTAACAGAGTTTTCCCTCGTCTTTCTTGAGGACAATGGCGGGGTCGTCCCCTCCATTGACCCTCATTATAGCCGAGGGTAGTTCCCTTGAGATGTTTCCATGTGTACTAGAACTGATGAACATAGGATGAGAGGAAACACTGGCATTTCTCATTAATTTTCCAAGTGTTCTGTCGGAGCAACACCTATTACAATTATGGTCCACTAGACCTTACAACATTATTGATAGTATTTTTTCAAATGATCTGCATTCCAGGGATTGTAAAAGGGTTCTCCCTCTAGGTTTTCTAGTCTATGGGTCCCAGGGACGACTTCATCGATGACCCTATACGGGCCATGAAAATTAGGATGGAGCTTATTGGGCTTCTGCCAAGTCTTTTTGAGGACCAAGTCCCCCACCGCAATTGGTCTCTATTTCACCCTCTGATTGTAAAACCTTGCAGTCCTCTGCTGGTAGGCGGCTTGCCTTATCTCGGCAACTTCCCTCCTTTCCTCAATCAGGTCTAAATTGAGTCTCCTCTCCTCTGCATTTCTCTGGGGGTCATACATTTGGACCCTGTGAGTAGGAAACCCTGTCTCAGTGGGGATGACGGCTTCTGAGCCATAAGCTAGCATGAATGGGGTCTCTCCGGTAGAGGTCCTCACTGTCGTCCTATAGGCCCACAGCACAGCATATAACTCCTCGACCCATCTTCCTTTTGCCTCCTCAAGCCTCTTCTTGATTCCATCTAGGATTGTCCTATTTGTAACCTCTGTCTGCCCATTGGCCCGAGGTCGGCCCGGGGTAGAGAAAAATTGTTTGATACTCACCCTTTCACAGTACTTCTGTAGAGAGGTATTTTTTAACTGAGTCCCGTTATTCGAGATGAGGGTGTTTGGGAGACCATATCTGCATATAACATTTTTCCAGATGAACTGGAAGGTCTTCTGTTCTGTAATCGTGACCATCAATTTGGCCTCCACCCAATTTAAGAAATAGTCAATCGCTACGATGAGGAACCGGTAGTTATTGACTGCTCTTGGTAAGGGTCCTACTAGTTCGATCCCCCATACTGCAAATGGCCATGGGGATGTAATGGAGGTAAGATGCTGATGAGGTTGGTGAGGTATAGTGGCAAATCTCTGGCATTTATCACACTTTTTTACATATGCCGCGGCATCTTTCCCGAAGGTCGGCCACCAGTATCCGTGGGTGATCACCCTCTTTGCTAAGGATCTACCCCCAACATGGCTTGAGCACGATCCTTCATGCACATCTTGCAAAATGGAGGGGACTTCTGAGGGATGCCCACACCTAAGTAGGGGAAGTAAAAACCCCTTTTTGTACAAAGTGTCTCTGATGACGGTGAACTTTGCAGCCCTGTATCTCAGCTTTTTTCCTTTCTTGCCTTGCTTCTGGCATCTCTCCCTCTTTGATGTATCTGATTAGAGGGTCCATCCACGAAGCCTCCTGAGAAACATTCAGGCAATTGCTAAGTGTTCCCTCAGCATCTTCGATAGTTGGTCGAAGCAAAATCTCCACTGGGACCGTCCTCCTGATGTCTGTCCTGGTCGCCGAGGCCAACCTAGCAAGGGCGTTAGCCCGACCATTATCGAGCCTGTGTATCCTATTTAACATTACTTCTTTGAAGCTCTTCAATAATGATCGCACCTTCTCAAGATACCTAGCCATCCTCTCGTCCTTTGCCTCGTAGGCTCCTAGTATCTGATTCACTACTAGCCTCGAATCACTATGAACCAAAATTTGTCCGACACTAAGAGATTTGGCCAAGGAGAGGCCTGCTATCAAGGCCTCATATTCGGCCTCGTTGTTGGAGGCCTTAAAGTTGAACCTCAGGGTGTACTCAGTGTCTGTGCCATAGGGTGCTGATACTGTTAATCCAGCTCCACTCCCACTTTCGCAAGAAGACCCGTCGACGAAGAGACTCCACACAGTATGTTCTTCTGAGAAACTTCCCTTAGTGAGTGACCCCTGTCTAAAGAGATATCTTCCCTCTTCGTTTTCAGCCACCTTCCTTCTATTGGTGCTTGTCTCAGCCTTATCTGTAGGTGTGTCAGTGAGCCTACCTTGTCGGGTATCTGTCTTCCCAAGGCTCTACCCCTCAGCTTCATCATCTTCCCAAGTAAACTCAGCCACGAAGCCGGCTAATGCTTGCCCCTTAATGTCCATCCTAGGCTGATACACTATGCCAAACTCCCCCAGCTCTATAGCCCAGGCCATTAGCCTCCCTGATTTTTCAAGCTTGTAGAAAACCTGCCTAAGAGGAGAGTCCGTGAGGATGACCATTGTATGGGACTGGAAGTATGGATTCATCTTTCTCGATGCATGGATCAAGGCGTAGGTCAACTTATCCATCCTTGGATATCTTTGCTCTGCCCCCTGGAGTGCCTTGCTGTTAAAATACACAGGCTTCTGTACCCCGTCTTCGTCTCTCACAATGGCTGCGCTGATGGCTGACTCCGAGACGGTGAGGTACACATAAAGTTGTTCACCCTGCACGGGCCGGGACAATAGTAAGGGAGACCCCAGGTATGACTTTAATTCCTTGAAAGCCTCATCACACTATTCACTCCATTCGAAGTCCTTCCTGAGGATCTTGAATAATGGTAGACACCTGTCTGTGGCCCTAGACACGAACCTGTTCAAGTCAACGACTCTCCCTGTCAGTCTCTGAACGTCTTTAATGGACTTGGGGGTCTTCATCTCAACAAGGGCCTTTATCTTTTCAGGATTGGCCTTGATGCCTCTTTGATTGACAATAAACCCCAAGAACTACCCTGCTCCGACCCCAAAGACACACTTGGCCGGGTTGATCTTCATCTGGTATTTGTCCATTGCATTAAAGGTCCTCTCCAGGTCTACCACATAATCCTCTGCCTTCAGACTCTTAGTCAGCATGTCATCTACATAGACCTCCATAGACTTCCTAATTTGGTCTTCAAATATTTTATTTATAAGGCGCTGATACTTTGACCCCGCATTTTTTAGTCCAAAGGGCATGACCCTATAACAGTAGGTCCCCTTGTCAGTAATGAAGGCTGTCTTCTCCGAGTCTTCAGGGTTCATGAAGATCTGGTTGTACCCTGAATAGGCATCCATAAAGCTCATGAGCGCATGGCCTGCGGTGGTGTCTACCATCTGGTCAATGCGGGGGAGAGGGAAGCTATCTTTGGGACAGTCCTTGTTGAGGTCGGTGAAGTCCACACACATTCTCCATTTCCCGTTGGCCTTTGGGACAATGACTGCATTGGAAAGCCATTCAGGGTAGATGACCTCTCTGATAAATTCAGCGTCTTCTAATTTTTTAACTTCATCCCTTATGACCTCATACTTTTCTCTAGAGTAAATTCTCCTCTTCTGCTTTACCGGCTTTGCTCCCTCTACCACATTGAGCTTGTGGCACATGATTTCAGGGTCGATCCCTGGCATATCTTCATGACTCCACGCAAAGATGCTTCATCTTCTCCTCAACAGTTTAATGAGGTCTTCTTTGATATTAGGCTTCAAAGACTTGCCGATTTGGACGGTTTTTTCTGGGTCATCCTCATCGAGGATGATGGATTCTACCTCTTCTACGGCCTCTCCTTTCTTTAGCTTCGTCTCATCCCTGGGGTCTAGGGTATCAATATTGTAAGTGGTTGTAGCCCTCTTGTGCCTCTCTTTCTTCAGCGGAGTTGTAGTAACATTCTCGCATTGTCGTCTGGTCTCCCTGAACTTCCCCCACCCCGTAAGGGGTAGGAAATTTAATCATCTGATGGACCGTAGACGGCACAGCTTCAAACACCTTGAGGGCCACACGCCCCCCAGTATGATGTTGTAGGCCGAAAACACATAATCATCCATCACAAAGAAACTGAACTTCTTGGTAAGCCATCTCGGCCACTCATCCCCCATCCTGACATCGGCCTCATACACCCCAAGGGGATGAACCTTTTCCCGACTGAATCCAATCAATGGATGATGGTACGGGATGAGTCTAGCACGGCTGTGACCCAAGGCTTTGAAGCACGGCCAAAACATTTCATCTGCAGAACTTCCCCCATCGACCAATATCCTCGGCACCTCACACCCGTGCACCCTAGTTGTGATGACGAGTGGGTCATCGTGTGGGGCTAGGAGGCCTTTAAAGTCCATTCTTGAGAACCCCACTATCAAAGTGTCCATATCGACCTTCTTCCTCTTTTCTGACTTGACCTCCAGAGAGGTTGAGTGCACCGTCTTCGTCTTCATCGCTTCCTTGGCCTCAGCCACATGGGCCTTCCTGTCAGCGACCTCAGACCCTCCTTCTGCTAGACCCCCGGAGATCATTACCACTCCTAGCGAGATTATATTAAGCCTTTTGACAGGGCCTTGGTCGTCTCTCGGCGGGAGGTCTGGGTCGTCCTCATCATCAGAAGGGTTGTCCCCTCTTATTTGAGTACCTTCTTTACATGCATAAACTCGCTTTTTTCTAAGGTCGTACCCTAGGCCCCTCTTAAAGGAACCTCTGTCGACGTACTTTATGAGCTTCCCTTCTTTCATCATCTTCTCAATCTCATCTTTCAGAGAAAAACATTTGCCTGTTATGTGGCCATGATCTTGGTGAAATTCGCACCATAGATTTTTATTCCTCTTGTTGGGGGCTTCCCTCAACTTCTCAGGCCACTTCAGAGATCGGTCACTCTTTATCTCATTGAGAATATGTTCACAGCTGATCGTTAGAGGGGTGTAGCCAGCGAACTTGTCATCTGTAGACCTTTTCTTCCCCTCTTTGTTCTTCTTAGGGTACTATCCCCCACTAGTTCCTCCTTTTACATCTTCATATTTCGCAGCCATTGCCTCTTCGGCGTTCATCACCTTTCCTACTGTTGACAGTAGTTCACCCATCGTCCTCGGAGGGTCTTCAGCAAGCTTCCATACTAGCTTCCCCTTTTGGAGCCCTCCAATCAGGGCTGTCATAGCTATGCTCTCCTCATAGTCTTCCACCTCCAGCTTCTCTTTGTTGAATCTGTCTATGTAGTCTCTTAGACTCTCATTCTTTCCCTACTTAACATAGAGCAGGTGGGTGGTCTTCTTCTGTGGCCTCATCCCAAAGCAGAAATTGTGGATGAACCGGTCTGCCAATTGCTTGAAGTTTTCAATGGAGTTTTTTGGGAGAGACGTGTACCAGATATGTGCAGCCCCAGTGAGGGTACCAGAGACGAAACGACACCTCATCTCATCCGAGATAGAGTATATGTCTGCTGCTGATTGATACATCTCAACATGGTGGACATGTGTAAATACTGAGATGTAGTACTCGGTGTAACAAATTGTATTGGTCTGTTCACCGACAACTTATTCGGTGATTATTTATTATATGGTCATTCTTTATTCATCGGCTTTTGATATCCACCATTTTTACTAATATAATTGCCTTAGTATTTTTTTTTACTTTTACTTATTAAAATTTAAATTGACAGTCCGTTTTCTATAATGATTGGTGGTTATCTCGTACTATTATTTTAAATCGACAGTGATGCTGAGAATGGACCATCTATGATTCCTGTGATTATTAGAGTATTGGGATGGCCACCTATTATTTTATTAGGAGGGTTGTCAAAGATGGTATCAGAGCATCAGGTTCTAGAGTCCTTAGGAATCGGTGCGAATGTATTGCATCTTTTGCGTTTCTTATGATTTGATATAGAGCCCTAAGGTTAAGATCGTTGAATTCTCTTGTGAGATTTCGTTCTTCTGTTATGCTATGGGAACCCCGAAAATCTTTTGTGCGTTCTTGTGAGACTTGTAAGTCGTCATATGAAGGCGTCAAGGAAGGCCATTGGGAAAGTGTTGTGAGACGAGATTATTAAGAGTTATAAATTGTAGTCAGGGATGTGGGCCACTTTAGAGGTCGTTCCCTTTTGTATCATTTTCTTATATTGCTACAGCGACTACTAAGTATAGTGGATATAGTTTTGCAAGTGCCGTTTCCAATATAGAGAGTGGTACTAAGCTTGGGATTCCAAGCGACGTTGAATGGAAGATGAGAGGTCCTTGAGAGGGCTACATGTTGAAGTTCAGTTAGAAAGAGGAAGTGTAATCTCGTTTGGTAAGAATATAAGGCCTGAGAGTTTGGCCTAGAATAGGGTATAGAAGTTCCCAAGTGCGAAGATTAGAGGAAAGTCTTCCACCCAATTGGAGTAAGGTTGAAGTGGAGGAAACGGTAGTCGCCCCACTTTGGTGGAACAAGAAGTTTTGCCCATAGAGGAACTCGATAGATGTTTTCAACAGCAAGTTTCTCTGGGATGACAAAAATGATGAGAAAATAGATTCTCGAGTATTCAAGCAAGGTTCGGTTAGAGGCCGATAGTGGAAAAGGGGTGTTATAGTTAATAAACCGTGCACCGAAATAAGATTGGTATGAGGAAGAGAGAGCCCTTCGATGGAAGGATTGGATGATATGTAAGTGTTGTTAACACTTCAGGAGAAGTAGTACTTATAAGACCCCATCGGTGGTCATCCACTCTGGGTAGACTCATTGAACCAAGGTCGGGAAGGCTAGTAGAATGTTCCCTTTATTGAAGAAGTTAAGGGAACTACGCGAGTAATCGCTAGAATAGCTAGAGATGGAAGTGGTGGGTTCGATTAAGACTAGAATAATGTGTCTGAGAACCATTTGATGATGTTTTAGGCGTGTGTGTGTAGTATGTGCTACTTGTATTATATGTAATATACTAGTAGAGATATTTTTAGTTTGGATTGGTTGGTGCGATAGCAAGCGAATAAATCGCGAGACTATCCTATTTCTAGTTCTAGATAAGGACTAGTTGTTCTATAATATCTCACCTAGATATAGGATTGAGACTTTATAGAAGTGGTTTACGGTATGTGGGTAGTTTTCATTTCTTTTTATTTGTCTTGCTTCATTTTTTGTGTTTGCTTGCTAGCTTGCTTTGTTTGCTTTGCTCATGTATGATATTGCCTTATCTCCATGACCAACAAGTTAAGGGGATTATGTGGAGGGTTTCCTTGTTTGGATTTCACTTTTTCGAGACGCTCCACCCATGATCCTTAACGGAGTTGGGAGTGGAGAGATGTTGCATTTTATTTTCCTTTATTTCTTTTTGTTGGGTTAAGTACTGGGTTGGAAGGTAGCCGAGAATCACGTAAATGAGTGATTAAAAGGGCTAAGTTGATGTGCGATATATGAGCACAGTGATAGTTTTTCCTCTGATTGATGTGGGGAAGACTAAGATATGAAAGTAGAATAGAAATTTATGGTTATGCCTTAATGACAAGGACATTTATAAAGATGTGTTTATGTGTATATGGGGACCAAGTGTTTGTGGCATTTTACAAAAAGTAATTGCCTCAGTTGATTAATATGATAAGACTTAGGAGTAGAAGTTCATTAGTATAATTGTGGGTTAGGAATTTCAGCGATCCCGATCATGTGTCTTAGACCGTTACTTCTCGACGACCGACGATGCGAGGTAGTAGTGTAAGGGGAGGGTTCCTTGTTTGGATTTAGCCTCGGCGAGACGTCCCACGAACGAAACTGAGCGAATGTCAGAAGTTGGTATAGGTCTTGGAAACTAGGGATATAAATAGGGAAATACTTTTACGACTAGATTAGGATATAGATCAACTTTAGGATTATTAGGACGTAAGGCCCTTAAGGCATGTAGCATTGTTTTAGGAAGGTGATAAGGAGTTGACCACAATAGGTTTGTGGGTTAACTCTAAGTAGAATTTGGTCCCTAGAACAAAGAATTTTTGGATCTTGAGTGGTTCGGAACAATAGGCCATAGAAGGAGGGGCCTTTTGTAGATAGAGCGTTACATCAGTAACCTATCTTCAGAGGAGTTAAAGTATGAAGTGACTTTTACTCCTGCACTCGTGTTGTTAAGTTCGAGAGTGGATTTAACGAACGAGTCTTTGCCAGGAACGAGAAGTATTAATACTATAGCATGAACCCATTGTTTATGCGTCTCACAAATTTAAATTCTGTGGGAAGTATTATCCCCCACTCGATTTAGAGTTCGTAGTGGTAGTATTCGCCTTAAGGGATAGGGGCACTATTCCTGGGCAAGAAATTTGTCTTTTCACGTGCAAGAAGTGTGAGAGACTATCGAATGTAGTACTCGGTGTAACAAATTGTATTGGTCTGTTCACCGACAGCTTATTCGGTGATTTTTTATTATATGGTCATTCGTTATTCATCGATTTTTGATATCCACCGTTTTTACTAATGGGATTGTCTTAGTATTTTTTTTTAGTTTTACTTATCAAAATTTAAATTGATAGTCCGTTTTCTATAATGATTGGTGGTTATCTCGTACTATTATTTTAAATCGACAGTGATGCTGAGCATGGACCATCTATGATTCCTGTGATTATTAGAGTATTGGACTGGTCACCTATTATTTTAGTAGGCGGGTTGTCATAGGATATTTGACACAACCTACAGTTTTTACTCGCTTTCTTAATCTAGATTTATTTTCCCTCGCCTAGATTACTATTTCCATTTTATGCATCTTTTCCTTTTTAGTTTGTAATCACCCTTTACACTTTTATTTCGGAGCACTAAATCTTATAAATTCTAGCAACTTGTCTTTGGGGATTTTCGACACTCGACTTACCGCTATACTCACCCGTTTAGTGTAGTCGATTTTTGTATAGTTCAGGCGAGCCGAATATAAAATGACCGGCTCGTAGGTAACTCTTGCGCCGCGGAAAAACCCTATCTATCAATGTTTCCCCCATTGATCGCCCGGGTGTTGTTCGGAATGACTAGAGAACATGGGGGATTTTGTCGACCCATGCGCCCTTTGTTCTTTCCAATCACTTTTTGATTCCGTTAAGTTATCGAACCATGACTTAATTAAGTTAAAATCATTGTTTTAATGCAGATAGATTCCCTTTATCTATAATTTAATTGTAATCTCTCGAAAAATAAATCATGATTTTTTTTCCAAAGGCATGTTTATCTGAAAACATGACTACCTTTATATGTAATGTACAAAATACAAAACAAGTTCATCATTATATTTACATATAACTTATGAAGTATCAAAGAACTTTACATAGATAAGTTTCTTAGTTTAACATTTACAAATTTTTTGTTGATATTCAACTATATTATATATCCTTCACTCTCCCATTTTAAAGTCCTAACTTGAAATGATAGGCATACCTGAAACAAAACGTTTTAGTAGTGTAATCTACAAAATCTTAGTGAATGACCTTATAAACACACACCACACATATAACAAGTTTGAATAAATATTTTAAATTATATAACCCAAGTAGGAATTGTGGACTCTCGCAAGCCTCGACTTACTACAGTCTAATTAACCCACTATAGTTTATATGGACCACCACATCCATTTATTTTGGTCCGAGTATACAAAATCATAAGTTGGATTAAAGAGACAACCACATCCCGTAGGACCCACCATATTACATAAAATTAAATAACTTCACTTAAGATTTTTAATCATATGAATATGTCGCATAAACACTACATCATTACACATGCATCCCAACACATGTATTTAAGCTATACATTTCCATATGAAAGTATAGACATCTACATTTCATAGGGCAAATCACTCAACTTAAAGTAAGTAATAATATTAGTACCAAATATACTTCCTTGGTATTGTAGTATTAGCCGCTTTACCTATCAGTTCTGCATAATTAGTATTTAAATACACTAAATAACATTAAATCTTGTAACACATCACATTAGTTGGTCAATCTGAAATAAATGGAACGGAATGAGATATTATACATCACATTTATGTAACACACTATACATTAGGGTTCTAAAACAATTTACGGAATGGAATTACGAATTTTCGAGAGAAAGTTATGCATATTTTGCTACAACATTTTTCAAGTTGTTTCTGTAGAAAACAATAACAGAACTTCATCTTTAAAACAACACCAAAGACAAAACGAAAGGTATTTTATTCTCATCTTATAATATGTTATACTCATATCTATTGTCTAACATCTTCAACTGGAATGACTTGATTTCAGTAAGTATCCAATGAGTTATGTCACTTTGAACACAATTAGGTCCGAAATAAAATATTAAAGCATAACTTAACATAATTAAGCATACATAATCTCTACTTTGGGTTTTAATTCATTGAAATAACTACCTAACATATGCACACTGACACATACACACACTCACACACACACACACACACACACACACACACACACACACACACATATATATATATATATATATATATATATATATATATATATATATATATATATATATATATATATATATATATATATATATATATATATATATATATGAGGCCCTCTCTTGTAAGGACTTCTTATAGTGCAGACTTCGGTACATACCATTTTTTTTAAAATAGTAAAAAAATGAATTTTTTGATGAAACTTCATGGGTATGATATCCATGGTGGGAAGATCATCTCCAATTTTTTTCACCAAAAAATTCAATAAAAAAAACGTTGAGATGAAGTGATATGTAAAAAAATGGTATAAATAAGCATTTTCGACCGTTGAAATGTTGGCGATCATCTCACCCACTTTTTAATTGAATTTTTTGATGAAAATTCATGGATATGATCTCAATAGTGAGAAGATCATATTCATGGAGTTTCATAAAAAAATTCAACCAATAAAGTGGTTGGCGCTGACCCAACATTTCAACGGTTGAAAATGCATATTTATACCATTTTTTACATATCACCTCATCTCAATGGTTTTTTTATTGAATTTTTTGATGAAAAAAATTGGATATGATCTTCTCACCATGGAGATCATATCCATGAAGTTTCATCAAAAAATTCAATTTTTCACTATTTTAAAAAAATGGTATGTACTGGGGTCTGCACCATTAGGAGTCCTTATTGGAGACTTTCTGTATATATATATATATATATATATATATCATGAAATAGAAATTTACAAAATGATAATTAAAGTCTAGGATTTTCAAGTTTCACTTTTTACCATTTTAGCACAGTTTATGATTTATGGTGTTAAACCTTTCTTCTCTCTCTCTCTCTCTCTCTCTCTCTCTCTCTCTCTCTCTCTCTCTCTCTCTCTATCTCTCTCTCTCTCTCGGCATAATGGTCCTCATTTACAAATTAAAAATAAAAATATACAAATTGTAGAACTCATTCATGTGACCAACATTAACAAAAACATAATTACCTTATAAGAACTCCTTAATTTATGTCCTTACTTACACCCTTTTTTCTCTCTCCCCAAGCTTATTTCTACCAACAATTATACTATGAAAGGAAGAAGATGATAAATATCTGATTTATAAGAAGAAAAATGTGGTCAAGTAGTCATGTGGTCATTTTTAAGGTGGTTGTGTAAGATTGAATGAAAGAAAAGTCTAATCAAAATATTTTGACTTATGACAGATTTGTCCCTAGTTTGTAAATCCACTCTGACTTACTATTCTGGCATTCGATTGATCTACGATTTGCACCAACTCATAGATAACTTAAATATGTACAACTTTTATATTTTATGTTTTTCCAAAATCATGACTTTATTATGCTTAAACTAAGCTCAAATGTGAATATAACAATCTACCTAAAATTTTAGAACTTAAACATTTGACAACCGAACCTCACCAAATTCTCACTAACACCCTGGTTTAGTTTTATAAACACAACAATGCATCCAAAACATACTTTATAGTTCATTTAACCACATAACTAATTATATGATCTAAACATGTTATCACCAATCATAAGCTTAATTAGAATATAATGCAAATAACATATATATCATGTGAGTATGAATCCTCTAAACATGATAATTAAAATATTTAATACTCATAATCAACCTTATCAATCATAACTTATACTTAATCATGTAACTACCACGCGTAATCATGTTTTAGGGCATTACAATTCTATCCCTCTTAAAAAAAATTCGTCCCCGAAATTTAATGCGTAAAAAACTTACCAAATAAATGAGGAAATTTATTCTTTATATTATCCTCTCCTTCCTAGGTGGAAAACCCCACATTATGATTTCACCAAATTACCTTAACTAATGGAATGGTTTTGTTACATTACGCTTTCTAATTTTGATCCAAAATAGCAATTGGTTCTTCCACGCAGGTGAAGTCATCTTGAAGCTCTATCGGTTATGAAATAAACACATGTGAAGGATCTGGTACATACTTACGCAACATATATATATAAAAAATGCCATGTATTATGACAGTTCTAGTGGTAATTCCAACCTATAAGATAAAACTCTAACTCATTTCACTATCTTATAAGGGCCAATGTAACCGGGACTTAATTTTTCCATATTCTCAAATCTCATAATCCCTCTCCAAGGTGAAACACATAGGAATACTCGATCATTTTTCTCAAATTTAAATTCTTTCCTACGATTATCTACATAGCTTTTCTTTCTACGTTGCGCCATATTCAAGTGATTATGAATAATATATATGTTTTGAGTAGTGTGCTGCATAATTTCTGGCCTAAGTAGTTTTCATTCCCCTACTTTAGTCAATCATACTGAAGTCTTGCACTTTCTCCTATATAAAGCTTCATAAGGAGCCATCTCATTACTGGAATGATAACTGTTATTATAAGCAAACTATATTAGTGATAAGTGTTCATTCCAACTGCCCTTGAACTCCAATACACAAATTCGTAACATGTCTTCGAGTGTCTGGATTGTTCTTTTTGACTGCCCATCAGTTTGGAAAAGATGTACTAAATTTCAATTTAGTCCCCAAAGCTTGTTGTAAATAAGACAAAAGTGAGAAGTAAACTTAGGATCTTGGATAGAAATAATAGAAACAAGTGCACCATGTAATATAATTATCTTACCACATATATTTTGGCATATCTATCCATGGAATAAGTAGTTTTAATGGGAAGAAAATGTTCAGGCTTAGTTAATATATTAACGAAAACCTAAATAGAGACAAACCCTTGTGATGATTGTGGCAAACCTATAACGAAATCTATGATAACATATTCCCATTTCCACTTAGGAATCGATAAGGACATTAGTAAACCACTGGGCTTCTGATGCTCCATCTGCACTTGTTGGAAAATAAGATATCTAACTACAAAATCTGTAATGTCTTGTTTCATTCTCGGCCACCAATAACATTGATTCAGATCTCTATAAAGTTTCATGCTACCTGGATGAATAACATATAAAGAACAACGGTCTACCTCTAAAATTGTTCTCCTTAAATTAGACCATTAGGTACATGCAAACAATTATTATACATAACAATGTCATCATCACAAATAGAAAGTTCACTAGCTTTACCCTTTTTCATATTGTCTCTAACTTTCTCCAAGTTTGTATCTCCTACCTATGATTATCGTATCTACTCTATCAACCTAGGTCTAACATTTAAATGTGCTACTATTACTCAAGAATCATTTAAAGTTAATTTAACCCCCATCAAAGCTAACTCTCTCAGTAGGTTAACTCGAATATAATAAATACAAGATACTCTACTTAAATATTTTCTACTCAAAGAATCAACAACAACATTAGCCTTACCCGAATGATAATGTATTATGCAGTCATAATATTTTTTAAGTTTTATCCACCTCCTTTGACTTAAGTTCAAATCTTTCTGAGTAAAAAGTATTTTAAACTTTGATGGATAGTAAAAATTTCACAACTAATACCGTATAAGTAATGCCTCGAAATCTTTAATGCAAAAACTACTTCGGCTAACTCAAGATCATGTGTAGGGTAGTTGCGTTCATGTATTTTTAATTATCAATAAGAAAAAGGAATTATCTTTTCATGTTGCATTAATACACAACCAAGTCCTTGATACGAGGCATCACTATAAATGACAAAACCTTTTGTACCCTTCGGAATAATTAATACTGGAGTTGATGTTAACTTACCCTTTGAATTTTCAAAGGTTTTCTCACAATCATCATTTCACACACACATGTTGTCCTTTGTGGTAAGCTTAGTCAATGGCATTGCAATAGAAGAAATCCCCTGTATGAATCTCCTGTAATATCCATCCAA
Source organism: Sambucus nigra (assembly GCA_949130495.1). Classification (NCBI taxonomy): domain Eukaryota; kingdom Viridiplantae; phylum Streptophyta; class Magnoliopsida; order Dipsacales; family Adoxaceae; genus Sambucus; species Sambucus nigra. The sequence goes on along the minus strand of OX422218.1, from coordinate 122,999,786 downwards.
TCCCTAAAAGCTATGCACCTTTGTCACACTACTTGGTCTTTCGCAATTCATTACTGCTTCCACCTTGAGATCAACACAAATTCCATCAGTAGAAATAACATGCCCCTAAAAACTACCATGTCTAGCTAAAGCTCACATTTAGTAAGTTTAGCATATAACTTCTTCTCTTGTTAGGTCTATAAAATAATACGCAGATGGCGTTCATGTTCCTCCCTACTATGAGAATATATCAAAATATCATCAATGAAGATAATAACAAAATAAGCCACGTATGGGTGAAATATACGGTTAATCAAGTTCATGAATACGGATGGTACATTTGTTAAACCAAATGGCATGATGAGAAATTTATAATGGCCATACCTAGAATGAAAAGCAATTTTAGAATTGACAACGTCTCTTACTTTCAACTAATGATACCTGAGTCTATAATAGATCTTGGAAACTACCGTGGATCCTTGCAACTGATCAAATAAGTCATCAATGTGGGGTAGTGGATATTTTTTATGGATCGTCACCTTGTTCAACTGACGATAATCGATGCACGGTCTCATAGTTCCATCTTTGTTCTTCACAAACAATATTGGGACTCCCCACGATGATACACTAGGCCTTATAAAACCATGATATAACAAATCATGCAACTTTAATTTCATATCTTTTAATTTTATAGATGCCAAATCAAACATAAATTCTACCTCACGGTCTGGTGCTAACCCTAAAAGTTGTTTTGAAAAGACACCTGGAAACTCCTTAGCTACTGGTATATCTGATAGTTTCCCAGCCTCTTATCGTGTATCCATGAAATGAGTAAGAGAACACTAAAATCCTTTCCTTAGCAATTCATATGATTTTGTAGCAGAAATTAAACATGTTAGAGTGATATTTCACTCCCCCATAAATTTAAATTCAGGTTCACCCGATAATCGAAACACTACCTCCTTTTTAAAATAGTATATACATACATCATAGGAGGCCAAACAATCCGTACCCAGTATCACATCAAATTCAAACATGTCAAGAGGTAATAAGTCAACCACCAACTCCTTTTCACCTACTTGTACCACACGCTCTCTACAAACCTTATCAATAAAAACCAATTCCCATACTGGAGTAATAATATCTAAACAAAAATCTAATAATGATAATGGTTTATTAAAATGAAACAGATAAAGTAAATACACAAAAGAATGTGTAGATCCATGATGTATCAACACATAAGTATCTTTATCACAAATGGAAAGCATACCTATCACCACATTAGGTGTGGATTGTGCATCATGTCTCGTCAGTGCAAAAACTCTTCCTTGACCTTGGTTTTGAGATATACCTCCTATACCTCCCCTGTGTACATCCTGTGTAGAACTTTTGTCCCTACCCGTCGCACTACCAACTCAAGTTGTACCTCCCATTATCGGATAATTCATCTTCATGTGCCCTGGTTGATGATAATGGAAACATAAAGGTATCGTCTCAGCTATTATACACTCATAAGACATATGCACTTGATCACCACATCTATAGAAAAAAATGGCCCTTGGTCCCAATACAGATGCATTTTTTGACCAACTCATCTCAATACTTCCACCTCGAGATTGAAATCTTCCATGGGCACTTCTGGTATTTTAAAATCCTTGACCTTTAGATACCCCCTGATGCTACATTTTGAATTGAGGTTCCTATTCCCAACCATGCGATTTTGTACCATTATGTCTAGCTTTCTTTAAATGTTCAACTTGCATTTCTTTCATTGATTTTTCTGACACCATAGCTCTACCCACTAAATCTACGTAATTTGTGATCTTCATATTAGAAACCATGGTTTTTATACCTACATCCAACCCAGTTTGAAACCGATCACATTTACTTTCTTCTGTCCTTACTAAATCAGGTGCAAATCTAGATAAAGATATGAATAAATTTTCTTACTCTTCCACCGTTCGATTCCCCTATTTCAGCATGATAAATTCTTCATTTTTCACCTTTTCGATAAAGCTTTAGAAAATATTTTTCAAATAAAAATTCACAAACTTCTCCCAAGTAATTTGTGGAGGAATTGTTGGCACGACTCCCCCAATTGTAGTAAGTAGCCTCTCTGTAGCATCCCACCATAACTCTATATCATCCTTTAACCTAAGGGTATCCAATAAAATCTTTTGTTCATCTTGAACTTCCATCACCTTGAACATTGTTTCCATCTTTCTAATCCACCCTTTTGCCACTAACGAATTAGTAGCCCAATAAATGGTGGAGGATTTAACTTCATGAATATCTCATATAATTTATCCCTTTCTCCACCATGTTCTCCACCTCTTTCTTGTTCCACTAGTTTTGCCACTAAACATAATATTGTTCCCATGTCATCAATAAGTTGTTGTTGCATCTCTGGTTCCTCCACTTCCAGACTATTAGGAACATAGGATGCCTTACCGTTTGCTCTATCATAATGCTCACGTGGATCCATCACTTACTACAACATAAATAAATTAAACAAAAATACAATAACACAAGTTTAACATTAATATTATTAGTCAAAATCCTGACTCGCAACTAACTCATTTTCTATTATCCACCGCCAAAATAAACTCTGACACTATGTCCAAAACCCAATAACCATGCTGTGATACCATGTTGTCGCAACCTGACTTAATTAAGTTAAAATCGTCATTTTAATGCATATAGATTCCCTTTATCTGTAATTTAATTGTAATCCCTCGAAAAATAAATCACATTTTTTTTCCAAAGGCATGTTAATCTGAAAACATAACAACCTTTACATATAACTTACTAAATACAAAATGAGAGCATCATTACATTTACATATAACTTACAAAGTACCACACAACTTTACATAGAAAAGTTTCTTAGTTTAAAATTTACAAAAAGTTTAATGATATTCAACCATAGGACATATCCTTCACTCTCCCATTTTAAAGTTCCAACTTGGTAGTGCACTTTAAATGATAGGCATACAGGAAATACAAGGGTAAGCTACAAAATCTTAGTGAATAACCTTTTAAACACACACCACACATATAACAAGTTTCAATAAACATTTTAAATTATATAATCCAAGTAGGAATTTTGGACTCTCACAAGCCTCGACTTACTACAGTCTAATTAACCCACCACAGTTTTTAAGGACCACCACATCCCTTTATTTTGGTCCAGGTACACAAAACCATAAGTTGGATTAACGAGACCACCACATTCCGTAGGACCCACCATAGTCCATAGAATTAGATAACTTCACTTAATATTTTTAATTATATGAATATGTCCCATAAACACTACATCATTACACATGCATCCTAACACATCTATTTAAGCTATACATTTTCATATGAAAGTATACGAACCTACATTTCATAGGGAAAATCACTCACCTTAAAGTAAGTAATAATATTAGTACCAAATATACTTCCTTAGTATTGTAGTATTAGCCGCTTCACCTATCAATTCTGCATCATTAGTATTTAAATACACTAAATAACATTAAATCTAGGAAAACTTCACATTAGTTGGTCAATCTGAAATAACTCAAAAAGAATGAGATATTATACATCACATTTCTGTAACACCCTATGCATTAGGGTTCTAACACAATTTAGTAAATGAAATTATGAATTTTCGAGAGAAAGTTATGCCTATTTTACTACAACATTTTTCAAGTTGTTTATGTATAAAACAACTACAAAACTTCATCTTTAAAACAACACCCAAAACAAAACATAAGGTATTTTATTCTCATCTTTTAATATGTTATAGTCATATCTATTGTCTAACATCTTCAACTAGAATGACTTGATTTCAGTAAGTATCCAATGAGTTATGTCACTTTGAACACAATTAGGTCCGAAATAAAATATTAAAGCATAACCTAACATAATTAAGCATACATAATCTCTACTTTGGGTTTTAATTCATGGAAATAACTACCTAACATATGCACACTGACACACACACACACACACACACACACACACACACACACACACACATATATATATATACCCTTCTATAAGGACTCCTTATAGTAAAGACCACGACAGCTACCATTTTTTTTAAAATAGTAAAAAAATGAATTTTTTGATGAAAATTCATGGATATGATCTCCACGGCATCCGATTGAACTTCGGTTTGCGCCCACTAGTATATGACTTAAATATGTACAACTTTCATATTTAATATTTTTCTAAAATCATGACTTTACTATGCTTAAACTACACTCAAATGGGAATATAACAATCTGCCCAAAATTTTAAAACTCCAACATTTGGCTACCGAACCACACCTAATTCGCACTAACACCCCCTTTTAGTTTTATAGACACAACAATGCATCCAAAACATACTTATTAATTCATTTTACCACATAACTAATCATATGCTCTAAACATATTATCATCGATCATAAGCTCAATTTGAATTTAATGCAAATAACATATATATCACATGATTATGCATCCTCTAAACATGATAATTAATATGTTTCATACCCATCATCAACCTTATCAATCATAACTTATACTTAATCATGTAAGTAACATGCCTAATCATGATTTTGAGAAGAACACAAGGGATGTCTTATTAGAGGCTTCTGATTGTTTGTGGCTTTAAAGGTAGGCCACTGAACTGTAATAGTCCCTAGTACCGTGCTCGTTGTAGAAGCTTTGAAAGAGGTTACTCTTTAACTAAGTTCCATTATCTGTGATGAAAATTGAAGGGATGGAAAATCATGTTATGATGATCTTCCATATAAACTTGGTTATATTGATATCTCAGGTGTTTTTAAAGGTTCCCCTTTAACTCATTTAGAGAAGTAATCTGTGCCGAACAACAGACACATCTTACTGCCAGATATGAGGGTCAAAGGGTCGATAATGTCAAGCCCCAATGGGAAAATGGTAAAGTAATTTTGAGGTACTTGAGGTCGCTGGACGGTTGATGTACCAACGGTGAGAATAGCTGATAGTTCTTGAATTTTTAAATGTAGGCATTTCGGTCCTTTTGCATATATGGAAACATGTATACTTCTTTTATTACCTTAAACACTAGATAAATACCCTCTACGCGACTCCCACATATCCCCTCATGGAGCACGTAGAGGGTCTGCTCAACGTTGCTTAGGTGCACACATTAGAGTTAAGGTCCTAAAAATGAGCGTCGATAAAGCATCTGATTTTCCACTAAGTATGAACTAGAAGATTTCACTCGTATCTTATTTATTTCCTTCTTATCAACTGGCATGGAATTTGTTTTAGGTAGTGCATATTTGGATCCATCCAACTCGGGGTCCTATTAATGACCATAACCTATTAGAAAAGTTTCCTTTGTTGGTGCTGGACTTATCGATGTATTTTACTTTAATTGTCCATTTCATATCCCCCTTAACAGTCGAAGCGAGTGTGTCCAGCGCGTCAACATGATTATTGTTCCCTATTGGGAATTATTTTACTTTTACATGCTTAAATTGGGCATCCAAGTGCTCAACTTCTTCCAAGTATGTGGCCATGCATTCATCGTTAGTGCTGTAGTCTCCTGTTATATGATTGGACACCAACCTTAAGTCGTAAAAAACATCAAGGTGATGGTCTCCCAGGGAGGGTACTTTTTATAATCTTTCGAGCAAGGTTTCATAATCATCTTTGTTATTGGAAGCTTTGAATCCCACGATAATTTCTGACTCGAGAACTATTTTATCTAGAAATACTAGTATTATCCCCACTCATACCCCATGAAAGTTAAGGATCCATCAACATATAGTACCCATCTATCATCTTCTACCGTTGGATCTAGGATAAATTCTTTACTTCTATTTCTAGTCTCTACTGGTTCTTAGTCACTGGAAGATTCATCGATGGGATTTTCCTTTTTAATGAGGTTCTAAATTGAAATTGGATATCAAACCTTCCTAGTTCTAATAACCACTTGGACATCCGTCCAGATAGGTCAGCCTTCCGGAGCATTGATTTCAGAGGGAAAGATGTTAAGACAATGATAGTGTGCTCCTCAAAATAATGTTTCAACTTCCTGGAGGCTATTACCGATGCGTATGCAATATTTTTCTATTAATAGGTATTTATTTTAGCATCGAGCAATGTTTCGGTTGCATAATAAATTTGAGTCTGACCTGAATTCTTCTCGTAAACTACGGCAAAACTTATAACGATATTGGACACTTCCATACACAAGTACAAAGGGCCCTTTGATTCGTATCGAATATTGCATATTTTCACCCTATATCTCTATGCATTCGGGCACTTTTACGATCCTTAATGCCTATATTTATGCTAATTTACCAGACAACCTTCGATTTGGATATATACATGCTTTGCAGGGGTTAATTATGCCTTTGTAGGAATTGGAATGCTAAAAGTGAGGATTCGTTGCATTTCGGAGAAGTTCCATTGTCGGACGCTACTTCAAGTGCATTTTAGTCAATTCACATTTCATTTCCGGCTCATGGAAATTCCACGGATGCATATTTTGTTGGGTTAGCGTCATGTGGCCACAAACCCTGCCTATCAAAATGGCGCCGTTGCTGGGGACTTGTTTATTTTAGAATTTAGTTGATTTAGTATTTCGTAGTACTTTCTTTCTATTTGTATTTTTTTTGCTAACCTTTTTGCAGGACTTCTATATTTGAGCGCCAAGAAACCCTTGAATTTTTCACTCGCGCATCTACTTTGTGGAATTCGCCACTTCGAGCCATTTTTGGGGTGAGCATGTCTTATTCCAATTCTTTCGGTAATCATTATTATAATTCTCAAAATGCCCGTAATCCTATGGCCTTCGGTCAATACTTAGAGTCCCAAAAATTTACAAATTCAAAAATGACTTTGGGCAAGTATAACGAAAGTCAAAACTTGGGTTATTGGAATTTTGATGATGATGATAATGATTTTGGGCCTCTAATTCCTTATAATAGGAATTTTTAAAGAAATTGCAATAGTTTTCAAAATTCTTATAATAATGAGTTTAAGTTTAAGTCCGATGGTAATTTTCAAAGTTCGCATTTTCAAGAATCCGCGCCTCGACCTATGACTTTCGGTGAGGTCTTGCGTATGCTTGAGAATGAGAAAATTGAAAATCGTTATCAGGAAGAAAATTTTTTGTGGGAGCATGAATTGGATTTATTATTTGAATCCGACGATGATTTTTCTTCCGAGACTTTTGAAGTCGAGGAATGTTTTGAACCAAATGAGGACTTTGTGCCTACTTTAGAACAAACCATTCTTGACTTTGCCCATCGCATAACATATATTTAAAGTGAGGATAAAATGAAAGTAATATCCATTTGCAATGAAATGATTTCTTCTTTGGGCCCTAAAGAAGAACATTTCATTGAAAATGATCTTATTTCCTTCGAAACTCAATCTTCAAGCGATGCTGATGCATCTCTTGAGTTTGAATTTCTTTCCTCCCCATTTTCATTTTCTATTATCAGACCGTCACAAGTACCCGATGAATCGGTTTCAAACTTTAATGTGTTAAACCTTTTCTTCGATAAGGAGTACTTGCTCGAGTCGCCTTCCATAGACGCATCTTTGCCTTCATGTGCGCCCCCTCCCATTCCAATTTCAAAATCCCTGGGAGGATATTCTGCTTTTCTCGGTCCCCACATATTTTTGTCACCCATTCAATCCAAATCCCCCATCGTCCCTCCAAAAATTTTAACTGACGATGTTTCATTTCTTTCGCCTTACACATGCCTTCCGTTGTTCAAAAGGAATTCATATTTTTTGTAGGGCATGCTTGAGAGTGAGGTTACACCGGTCACCCACCAATGCTAAATCGTTTTCATGGTGGACCCTCAACTATTTAGACTTCTAGTGTATAGTTAGTGTGAAGTTTAAATACTAGGTTTTATATAGTTAGCTTTTTATTCTTTCTTTCTTTTTATCTTTTCTTTCCTTTTTAATTTAGTCTAGTGTAATTAGTTAACTTTTTGTTATTTGTTTTTGCTATGCTCGGTACTAACTTGTTTCGTAGATTTTTTGGACTTGTTCTTATGGGGATCGCTCCAATTTTGGGTAATATCACTCGTTTCCTCTCTTTAACTTGGTTCTTAATTCACATTGAGGACAATGTCAAGTAATAAGTTAGGGGGTGTGGGATAATCTATCCATTTATTTATTTAGTCCATGTTTTTGCTCACATGTTAGTTACTTAGTATGCTTTTCTTAGAAAAATTAAAAATTTCAAAAAGATTTTCTTTCTTTTTTCTCCTTTGTTGGGAGTTTTCCTTTTGTTTCCGATGATAAATTTCAATAATTTCCCGATCCAATAGACAACTCAATGATGCATGTTCTCTATTTTAGAAGTTATTAGACTTTAGTCATAATTATTTATATTATGAATAACTTCATGAATTAAACTTTAATCCCATGAGCAAATGCACTTTTCTTGCTTTATTGATTTGGTTTAAGATTTTTATAACTCGGTAATCTTTTGTTTCATTGTATAAACTGACACCGAGTAAGCTTTGTACCTTTCATCATTTGTGAGTGTATACACTATTCTTTCCTCTTTGAAAACGTTACAGTCATTGGTAATCTCTCTATTCTTTCATTGATCGTTCATTAATTGAGTTCATATATGAAATGTAGTACTTAAGCATGATTTTCAAAGTTTGTTTTGACTCAAGAATTGCGTAAACCTTATGAAATGATCATCAACCATCTTTGTTATACACCCATATTAGCCTTGACCTCACCTTATATGTTTACCCTCGTTAACCCCTTTGAGCCTAAATATTATCCTTTCATTTCATAACCCAAATACCATACCAACTCCGCATTGGAGTTATATACCATACATATTACCTTCCATACCTTTGTTTGGAATGATACTTGGGATTGAATGATGTTATTATCTCGTGGCTGCAATTTAGGCATGTGAGAGTGAGAAAAATAAAGAAAAGAAAAAGTGAAAAAGAGAAGAAAAGAGAAGTGAAAAGCAAAAGAAAACAAAAGAGAAAAATGAGAAAAAGAAGAAAAGAAAAGAAAGAGAAAGAGAAAGAGAAAGAGAAAGAGAAAGAGAAAGAGAAAGAGAAAGTTGTAAATGTTGTATATAGTTCAATAAGCTTTGATTACCCTCTAATTGTTACATTTAATGCTTGTTCGGAACTTATTTTCCAATTTTTGATATTACCCGCATTCCTCCCATTATCCTGAGTTTTCATTTCTGAACACTTTGAACCCATACATACATATTCTTCGTTTCGTACCCTAGCCTAGCCTACATTACAACCCTATACAATTCCTATGTGATCTTAAGGTTAATCTAATTTAGAAGTTGAAATAGTTTTGATAATCTGTGAAACTGCATTTCGCCTCTTTTTTATGTGCGATATCTTTCATTGAGATTACAAATTTTCATTTCCTATATAGCGTTCTTCATTTGTGACATGTGCGCGGCCTAGTTTCCATTTACATTTACTCTTTATGCCCACATGTTCCGTGTGTTAACTCCCTGATTCGAGTGAATTCGCTTGATTTGTGTAATGACCGTGAAGATTGAATTTATGCTTTCTTTAATTTTTATCCGGTTTATTTAAGTTTTTGCCAAATCACGCTTTGCATGTGCTCTCTCCCCTCTCATATTTTAAGGTTTCAATTCTATGAGGTGCATTCTATAATGCTAATGATTTGGACTTTCGTTTGAATTCTTTCATTGTGCTAATAATGCGTATGAAATCCTTTTCGTATTGTTGGGCTTGTCGCATGTTGATTGGGCATATTTTGAGGAAACTGTATGATGTTTGTGGGTTTCATCCTTGAAAACCCTCACGAGACGACACTTGTCCACTAGGGTAACCTAGGGGTTTAACGGCTTATTGCATATGCTAAATGCAATCGTGTTCCCTACGAAAGTGGCATTTATATTTCGATGCATATATACGTCTTGTACTGCCTTCTGTGGACTGGTTTTGTTTGTTTCATCACTACGGACTAGCAATGTTTAAGTTAGGGGGTGTGATTCGTATTGAATATTGCATATTTCTGCCCTATATCTTTATGCACTCTAGAACTTTTATGGTCCTTAATGCCTATATTTAAGCTCATCAACCATATAACCTTGGATTTGGATATATACACGCTTTGCAGGGGTTAATTGTACTTTTATAGGTATTGGAATGCTAAAAATGAGGATCCGTTATATTTCAGAGAAGTTTCGTTATCGAACGCTACTTCAAGGGAATTTTAGTCAATTCACATTTTATCTCCAGCTCATGGAAATTCCACAAAAGCGCAGTTCATTGATTTAGCGCCGCGTGGCCGTAAACGGTGCGTCGTTTGGAGTCCGGATGGTGGAGTTATGGCCATTTTCATTTGCAACCGTTTTCCCCCTCTTTATGGACCAAATAGCTGCCAAAAGCAGAGTATCGGTCGATCGCGGTTTGGAGTTTTGCCGTGGAAAGGATATAATGGGCTTTTACTTGAAGGCGCAGACGACCGCCCCCTATCCGCGGTCGACCGCATATACTCGATATTTGTTGCTTTCTCCTTTTTCATTTCTTTTTCCTTTATTTCTTTTCCAACTTACTATATAAACCAATTTTTGGTTTCTATTTTGGTTATCTTACATTTTACATTAGGTTTAGGGTTTGTCTTGAGAGCTTTGCCCTACTCTCCATTTTCTTTGAGTGTTTTGGCCATTTTGATGTATGTAAGTTTAATTTAGTTGTCTTCCTTTATTTACTTGCTTTGTAGTTAATTTACATGCTTTCATAATTAGGTTTACATGATTTCTCTTCGTGCTTTCTAGTGTAGTTTTATTGTGTTTATTTATCGCATTTATTTACTGTGCTTTTATCATGCTTTCTATCTAAGTTAGTCTAGGTTGTGTCGGATTGAACTCACTTTGGGTTGACATGTTACTTTGCTTTGTTGATTGAGTTTTGCCGGTCTATTTCGAGTGTGTTTCCCTAGTTATTACGCCTAGGAGATTTGACGGGGTATATCATGTATGCTCTGTGTTTACGACCTTTCGTGTGTAATTTCTGGGGTATTTGTTGACACCAAAATCTTATTAGTCTTTTACGCGAATTTAGGGGTGTGCCAACTCTTAATTTAATTAATTGATGGAACGAGACGCAATCTTAATAATTCGCGAACCCATGTAACCATTTTATACTAATTAACTTGGGGTGAGGGATATTCGACGCAACCTATAGTTTTTATCTGCTTTGTAATTTTAGTTTAATTTACACTCGCCTAGTATAATCTTTTCCTTTATTTATCTTTTATTTTGTTAGCAATTATCTTTTACACTTTTATTTTAGAAGTATTAAACCAATTAAATTCAGCAACTTGTCTTTGTGGATTCGATATCTAGGCTGGCCGCTATACTCCCTTAAAAGAGTGTAGTCATAGTTTAGATTTTTGTATAGAGTTCATGAGCCGAAAATAAAATGACCGGCGCGTAGGTAACTCTCGCGCCACGACGAAACCCCTGTCTATCACCCTTATCGTCCAGAATGGTCAATAGTGGTGGTTTGCTCAAAAACTTATTTTTTTATTCAAATGTCCTGGTACTTTCCTCATTCCATACTTCATTCCTTTCTTTTTAAGTTCTTGAAAGAGAGGTTAACACTTTCTCTAAGGATCTGAATATGAAACGATTGAGAGTGGCTAACATGTCAGTCAATTTTTGTACTTCGTTCAAAGTTTTGGGGGGTGCACCTTCCTGATGTCTCGATAATACAATATCACATGTCCCTCTTAATGAGGGGAGGGTTTATATTTATAGAAAAGCTTAGGGGAGTCCTAAGCTTCGTTAATAGCTATCCGTAGAAGTTCGGACCTATCCCTTTTCAGTCTGAACCGTTCCAAGTAATGGATACGTGGGAGTCTTCCATAACTTGGGCTCTTCATTAACTTGGTGTGCAAGAAGCTTGGGCGGGACATATGCTATCGTAATTATGTAATATATATATATATATATATATATATATATATATATATTATAAGCTACTTATGAAGTAACATATTTTTATCGATTTTTTAAAAATACCCAAAAAATGCATTCAGAGCTTTTTTTGGGGAGTTCCCTCAAATTTTAAATATCATAAAAAAATTAACTCGAAAATATTTTTTTACTATCTTAAAAAATAGGTCTCCACATGTGCCTCAGTTTATATAGTGCCCCGAATCGGTCCTTTTTTAAAATACTAAAAAAATATATTTGGGTGTTGTTTTTGTGGTGTTTAAACATTTCACGGACTTGTAAAAAAATCAACTCAAAATGCATTTTTTGATATTCTAAATAAATGGCTCAAAATATGCGAGTTTTTAAGGTATTAAAAAAGGATCCGTTGGAGATACCTTCTCTCTCTCTCTCTCTCTCTCTCTCTCTCTCTCTCTCTCTCTCTATATATATATATATATATATATATATATATATATATATATATATATATATATATATATATATATATATATATATATATAATTGGTTCGGAAGTTGGTCCACGTATAAGCCTTATTTATTTATAATATATGATGATAATAAAAATAGAATGATGAAATTAAAAATATTGTAAATATAATTGTTATATTTTTATGAGATATTATTATATTCATTATTATCCTTTTAAATAATAAATATAGACACCAAATAGAATCAATATACAATTTTATTTCTTCTTCAAAATTAAACTCTCACTTAATTTGTATGAAGTTTTTTACAACCCGATGTTTGTGCCTTTTAAAACATTACACGTAAACTATTTTTTCGTAAGTTTAGACCGACATAAGATTTTGAAACATTTTCTATGGCACACTTAGGTGTTTTGTTTCATTGTTTGGTGTGTCGGACAAGATGTGGATAAATGCACAAAGGGCACATCAACGTGTCTGACAAAATGTGATTGAATCTTGTGCCAACCTAAAATTACTCTTTTTGTTTTCCTTTTTGAATATTTAATTGTGTTTAACACACTAGGATGTGCACACTTATGTTGCACGTGTGACCATTATTTGGAGTTTCATTTAGAAATCACACCTATGTAAAAGACATTTCCTAACTAGTAAATGTGAGATAATTTGTAAATAGAAAATATATATACGTTAGAAGGCATGAACCAAAATTTGACAACAATATTAGTGTGTAAACTATTATATATATTTATGTATTAAAATATTAATACACTAGATGTTAGTTTATTTTATCACACATGTTACATGATTAAGTTTATATTTATAATTTGGTAATATCAATAATTTTTTTACAACATATATATTTTGTAAAAAAATATTCTTACATGCTATTTCCATGGTCAAATACATTGGTGAGGAAAAATGGACAATTGCTATAATAAAATATTATAGGCATAATAAAATGATTTAAAAAGTCCATTTAAAAGTATTATCATTAAAGTATCGGACATGAATGAATGTCAGTAATCTTTCTTAGATCAACCACAATAAGTGGATAACTCATGATTTGAAGAAATAAATTTTTTGTAATATGTCAAAATAACTTGAGCAATATTATAAAGATAACTTAAATTGGTAAACTTTATGAGCGCGCTATCATTAATATAATAATGGAGGTGTACAACTAATTAATGGATCAATAATGTTGTATTTGATTTTTTGTATGATTACTTTTATTTTATGGGAAGATGATGAAAAATCCATTAACTCTATCGTAATTAAAGTTAAGAACATGTATTTTTTAGATTTTTCAATAAGTTTACACGTGTTACAATCATTAATGTAGATACAGTTGCACTTATTAATGTTGATATAGTTACATTTATTCATGTAGATAGAGTTACAATGATGAATACAACAATCCTACCAACATTAATAAGTGTAACCATATATATATATATGTTAATTAATTAGTGCATAACTGTATCATTTGGGCTTATCGGTAATTAATTGAAAAGTTTATGGGTTTAAGATATCAATTCCCCTTTATTTTATTTACTATTACACACCGTGATTTTAATTTACGTATAATATGTACATATGCTAAATACTGCTTATCCTTCTCTATATATTGAATATGATGTTATCTATAAGAAAATTCCTAAATGTAGAAACAATACACAAAAAGACATTGATTTATATTTATATTTTTACTTCCTTTGTATTTAAAAATAATGTGCAAAACACTCTTAGAACAATTTTAATACCGATGGTAAAATAAAATAAAGGATAGTTCAAAAAGTTTTAAGAAACTTTAATACCTTGTTTAGAATTTGTACAAGTGTTTGGTGAAAGAAATCAACTATAAATGATTTTAATACCATTGATAATTTATGTCACGCAAGTGTTTGTAACACCATTTATTTTCCATAGGCCAAATGGTCACCCTATACACCAAAGATTAGGGATGTAAAAAAAATTATACCATTCTAAGAATCAATGATAAATCAAGAATTCTAAAATCATCCACAACAATATATAAAATATGCGAATAAAACATGATATTAAATATGAGTAACAAAATTGTATCAATAAAACTGATTAAGTCTCCGTAACACTAAATCTTTTAAAACCAGAGAGTTCCTGTCGATGTTAGCTACCCAAATATAAATTAATTCCCCTAATTCAAGAAAAAAGTTTGTTAATTTATTATTATAGGGTTTAGCAATTCAAAAGTCTATGTGACAAAATATTTTATTAGATTTTAGAATCTCAAGTTTTATGTTCTTAATTAAGACAATGATTTAAAAAAATGAAAAGAATAAAATAACACAAGACCGAACATACGGGGGAAAAATCCAATAATGAAAAAAATCTCGGGCCTATAAAAATGACAAATGAACTACGGTAGAGTTTTATAACTGGAAGTTAAAAACTTACAACCACATGACGCTATGATCGACTAGACACTTTTTTCCACCTTATTATCCATATAGAGCTCCAACAGTGGGAGAAGGCTGCGCAACCATGATAGGTTTTAGTCCGTAACCAATGCCTTCAAATCTTTTACCAAAACTTTCTTCTTTAAAGTGGAAGGAACTTTGTTCCTAGATGGAACCTTCAAGTAACCAAAATTCTACACCTAGGATTTTTAAGGGAATCCTAAATATGTGTGTGTTGGGGTGGTGTGTTTGCAAATATGTGATGTTTTTAATCTCAAAACGAGTTTTCTAAGCCAAGGAATAAAAAATATTTAATCACAAATGAACATAAATTTTTAAACACAAGGTGATCAAATATACCTCTACTAGAAATAATGACTTTAAGAACTTAAAGGAGAGGAGTGTAAAAATATGATCTCAAATATATGAAATTGTTTTAGCAGCAAAAATAGTTTTTCAAAGCTCTCACTCTAGGTTTGGAAGATTAAAAGACACATAACTTATAAACTTTTGATTTGAAAAGGTTTAAAGGCTCAAATGATAAGTGTCAAATAGTCACTTCAAGGTCATAGTCACCCCAAAAGTTTTACGTGAAACTCAAACTAAGAAGATCTTAAAAAAGATCTTGTGTAAAAAGTGACTTGCCGTATTGTTCAACGCGTCTCATAGCGCTGTCACTATAGCAAGGAAGTCATTTGCTGTAGAGAACCTGGAGTGATACTAGGTCACACCAAATTGTTGGAATATATGGTTTTTAATTGAGTTGACAAAATCAAAATTTGCTCAATTTTGAGGTCAATTTAATATAAGACCCACACATCTTTCGAGACGGTTCGAACTGGTAACTCATTCTCTTCCGCGAGGATTATAAAGTGGTATACTCACATATGTAAAATCATAAACTAATGAATGAGATCTTGTATCTGAAAGTACCCACTTGGAATATGAAATTTGATTCAAGTGTTATGTTAAATCCAAAGTCCCACATAAATAGAATATATGAGCCGGTTGCACTAAAATATCATATTTGTAAGAGAAAATATTTGAGTTGCTCATAGCTTAGGATTTTACTTTGCACTTTGGCATATTTGGTGTATCCTGTTACAAACTGTCATGAACCAGTATGTTGAACCGAACATTATCGAAGAATTTCAACATCTCCTGAAGTTATAAGACTTTGGGTCTTCTTAATTATTCTGAATCATATTTGGGATGGAATATTTATAAAACCGAGGCTCCAAAATTTTAAAGCATTTTAAAATTTTAAAATATATTTTTTTAAGGCTCATTCAAATGAGATTAGAGCATCGTTCGAACGAAAAAGCCTTTTCGTTATGGATAGTTTGTATATTAGGTTACGCACACACAAATATCCAATTTTTAGTCCAAATTTTATCTTTATTAGATTAATATATGCATGCAAATAAATTATAATTTAAATGTTCTAATCCAAGCAAGCATTCAAATTAATCCAAACAGAGCAAAAGAAGAAACTGAGGAGAATTCCTCTTCGGGCAAAACCTAGATTTCAGAACTGTATCAAATTTGACAGACATAAGAAGAATTACAAACCACTTAGAGCTCTACTTAGTTTAATTCTATGTTGGTATTTAAGTCTTCTACAGAATGTGGCATAGTCCAGGACCACCCCAGGAAGCAGCTCTTCCCTTAGTATCCTTGATTAGCCTCAAGATGCGATGTCCTTTCTTCTTTAGCAGTAGAGCCTCAGCTTAGTAAATCACCAGTAGAGTAAACTCTACAAGTGTTTAATTTATTGTATGGAAACTTAGGATTAACAAAACTAAACAAATCATATAAGGGATATATTATTTGGAAAACAAATGTGTTTTTAGGTAACACCGAGGAAAACTTTTGGTGTAGGTATTGCAATTGATTTTCGCTAAACGAATTGTTTAAAACTAATCAAAGGAATCATTTTTATAACAAATTTCATTTTTTGAGGTGGCGTTTTGCTTGAATAAAAACGCCACCTTGTTCGAACGAAAACATGGTTTCGTTTGAAAGAGATTCCATCTCATTCGAATGAAAGCCTAATCTCGTTCTATCGTCTTTCCAATGAGATTTCAATGAGAATGGTTCCATTAAACAAAGACCCTTTCATTAGATGTTCATTATAAGTCTGTTATATTGAAATTACCATTTCATTCTAACAAAATAAATCCTCCTTCGAATGAGATCCAATTCTCATGCTAGCGATATTACAATATCGTTCTAACGAAGGGAAAAAAAATTATTTTCAAAAATCCTTTTATAAAACATACCGCAATTAAAAATAAACATTCCAAAAAAAAATTTATGAGTAAAATCAACACCTTAAGTTTGCATACCTCTATAATATGGTCATGACGATTCAAACGATATGAATTTCGAATGCGTAGCTCGATCACCGACACATCTTTAAATGATCGTTGAGGCAAATACGAATGTAATCTTTTCTTTGTAACTTCGATTTGTGATAAGGTAAGGAAAAATACCTAAGCTATGAGAAATTATAAAATGTTGATCTTACAAATATCCCCCTTTGGCTATTCCGATACAAAACAAGAACCAAAACCCAAATTAAAATAAAACTCTGAAGACAATGTTCTAATGCCCTCCCAAATCCAAAAACGGGACGACATTCGAGACTTTGTTTTTAATTAAAATTATTAATCTTGTGTAGTCCATGAGAACATCATCAAAACGAAAGAGGTCTACACACATGAAAAAAAGAATACCGCGACGCATAAAAGTCCTCCTCAATTTGATCTCCCTCATTTTGTACGTAATAGACAAAGGGTAAGAAACTAAACATGAATAATATTATCACTCGAATCCAATAGAAAGAACATCTCAAATATAATCAATTAAGCACATGCAATTTAATTCTAAAAAGTTTACAAACTATTTATGAAAATTTTCAAATTTTCAAGTATAACAAGTATACGTATAAGAATTACACATAGGTACAAAATACAAAACACCATGGAATAGCATGAAAATAATCCAATCATGAAAGCAAAATGTAATTGTGTGAAAATTCTCCATGGGAAAATCAACAAAGGCAATGATAACATAGGTGCACAAAGTTAATGAGATTATTCTAAAGAAAGAACTCAATTTCAACATTAGGTATTAAAAAAATATTGAACTTAAATGAACTTGACTCGACTTATGCAACGTGTCATGAATTTTAATGCTTCTCAAATAAAAAATGCCAAACTATTTATTGCTTGTCAAGAGAGCCTGTTATGCAAATACATTGATACTATACTTTATAACACCCTCAAAATCTCAGTATATAGGAATTCACTCTAAAATTTTGAAATATCATTATGCTCATATGTAGCGAAGCATCAATGAAATAAAATAGGCCTTAACACTTCTGTTTTTGTGTGTCGTTAATCTTTTAGGCTCTTTTTGGCAAATGGTGGCTTTCAACGCAAAAAGTATTTTTATCTTTTGCATCCCCTTTCCATTACATAATATGTAACAATATTTTTTAGGAAACTAAATCCGGGCAATGTTTCTTACAAGAACAAATTATCTCTATTTGTATTTGGTCCCTTATTAAGCACGATTGAGATGAGAACACCGTATTCGACATATAATAAGCAAGCACAATGTTCATAAAGTCCGTTCACGTGTGCAATAAAGGTGATAAAGAGTCTAGTTTGAAGAAAGTCATCATCAATGATCAACTAAAAGCTATCCACACATTACTAAGCGCCTTAAAGAAACGAAGCCATATCTCACAGCGCCATTAAAAAGTCACATGAATGGGTGAAATATAGGGGTGATTCGAATATTCTAAATGAACATCCATATATGGTGAAAAATAAATTACAAAAATCTCTCTGTCTTTTTCAAAACTTTCATAAAAAATAAAGTCATATTGGAATTTTCAAACTTTTTCTCAAAAAAAGCAAAAAATTTTATTGATTTTTCAAAATATATGAAAAAGAAAAGGCATTAAAACACATAGAAATACAATCTAGTAATAGGAACATAAGATATGAACACGAAAATCACCCTACACTAGATAAATTACTCGAACTCAATCAACGGAGCAAATACCTAAAGACTTCATAAGATTCTCAAATCTAAGTGTATCTAAAGGTTTCGTGAAAATATCGACTAATTGACGTTCGGTGCTCACAAAGCTCAAGGACATGACCTTCTCATCAACGAGATCAAGAATAAAAGGTTCACATATCCTAATGTTCTTTGTGGGGAAATATTGGACCAGATTATGAGATATATGAATTGCACTCGTATTATCACACGAAATAGACATTGTTCATTGGGAAATACCATAATCATCCAACATTTTCTTCATCCATAAGAGTTGCATGCAATAACTCTCGTCGGCTATATACTCAGCTTCCGATGTGGATAAAGATACATAGTTTTGCTTCTTCCTTAACAAAGAGACAAGAGCACTCCCAAAGTAAAAACACCCACCTTATGTGCTTCTATAACCATCAATATTTCATCCGAATAGGCGGACAAACATTCATCGATATCAATGAAATACCAAATACCATAGGAAAGAGTTCCATTCACGTATTTGATGATACATTTAAGTGTGATAAAGTGAGACTCTCTCGAGAACACTTGGTAACATGCATAAACTCCAACTCTAAAGGCAATGTCGATTTGACTAACGATCAAGTAGAGAAGACTATCAATCATGCTCCTATAAAGGGTTTTCTATACGTCCTTAACTAAAAAATATTTGTTAAGCTTAGGCGATGTACTCATAGGAGTGCGTGGGTTCTTAATAAAATCAAAACTAAACTTCTTCACTTGGTCCCTAGCATATTTGGATTGACATATGAATATACCATCCTCTAGTTGACCCCCATGGAGACCTAAGAAGAACGTAAGCTCACTAACCATGCTCATCTCAAACTCATTCTTCATCTCCTCCTCAAATGTGTGAGCATTTCAGGATCAGGTGGATCCAAATACTATGTCGTCCACATAGACTTGGGCAATCGATATAACACCACTCTCTCTCCTCATAAACTACGTCTTATCCAGTCCCCATCTCTTAAATCCACAAGCTAAGAGGTAAGAGGTGAGACTCTCATACCAAGAATGGGGTGCTTGTTTCAAATCATAGAGGGACTTCTTAAGATAAAAGACGTGTCCTGGGTTCTTTGGGTCTTCGAACCCCTTTGGTTGTTCTATGTACACTTCCTATTATATAATGTGATTAAGGAAGGAACTATTGACATCCATATGATATAACTTAAAGAGTATATGACATGCTATGTCAAGTGGTAAGTAGATGGACTCAAACCTAGCAACAGGAGTGAATGTCTTGTCAAAGTCTACATCCTCAATATGTGTGTAGCCTTGAGTGACCAACCTAGCATTATTGCGAACTATACCATTCTCATCCATATTATTCTTATAAATACACTTGTTACCAATAAAATTAGTCTTAATAGGATGAGGGACTAAATCCCAATCATCGTTCTTACAAAACTGAAGAACCTCTTCTTACATAGTGGATATCCAATGCTCGTCCTTAAGTGCTTCTTTCACATTCTTAGGATTGACTAAGTAGGTGTAGTAAAGGTATCTAATCACATTCTCAAGTTTTCCATGAGTCTTGACACCTTATTTGGGATCACCACATATAGTAGAAGGGTCATGACTCTTTTAAATACAAAAGGATGGATCCTCTAAATCAAGAGTGGGGTCCATTGGGGTAGTACGAGGAACAATGGGATCGTCTCGAGGTGGTGCATCTGTTGTGCAGATACTCACTCAATGGAGTGATTCATGCACGCCCAAGATCCAAGATAAAGAGCAACCCAAAAGATAATAAGATAAATACACTCTAAATGCAAAGTAATGTGGAATCACACACACCAACAAATCACAATACAATATGTACGTGGTTAACCAATTTGGCTACATCCACGGATGATGAATTCCTTTCTTTGATATAGATAAAAAGGGTTACAAGTCTCTCAAGCCTCGAAATCCTCTAAAAGTGTATATAAGAGCACTAAATGATGAAAAATAGAAGTTATCTTCTAATTCTGTGTGTTTTGAAGCTTGGAAGAAACTCTCCTTAAATAAGGAGTAAAAGTGAATAGTAAATCGCATATGAACAGCAAAACTCATATGAATAGTACCCCACTTATGAAAAGTATCTCGTGTATGAATAGTAAACCACATATGAACAGTACCCCGGTATGAACAGTACCCGTGAAACATTCAATCCAAAATTCATAAGTCTCCACCTTGGCGAAAGAATTATGTAACCTCCATACATGATCACAATTATTTAGGAACACCACCACCAATCAACCCCGAAGGGCCTCAATAGTATAGAATATTAATCAAGTTTGAACAATGCTCAAACTTAACCACCGATACCACCTTCATCAGCATATTGACTGGATTATCTTTGGTGCTAATATTTTTTTAAAACAATAATATCCCCCATTGATAACCTCCCGTATGAATTGAAATCGAACATTAATATGCTTTGTCCTCCCATGATGAACTTGATTCTTGGTCAAGTGGATAGTTCTTTCTATATCAAAATTCACCTCCACACAATCCTATGTAATCCCAAATCACCATTAAGACCTTGAATCCATATGGCCTCCTTCATGGCTTTCGTTTCCGCCATATATTCCGCCTCCGTAGTAGACAAAGCAACCATGGCCTACAACATGGACCTTTAACTTATCGAACCACTAGCTAATGTAAAAGCATACCTTGTAGTTGACCGATGCTTTTTCAAATCACCATGCATAGTCCAAACCCACATACCGACACACATGTGAGTTGTCCACCCACTGGTACACAAGTCCCACATCAAGTGAACCTTTTAGATACCACAAAATCCATTTAATCGCATTCCAATGCTCTTTGCCTAGATTGGCCATATACCTACTCACAATGCTCATTGATTAAGCTATATCCTGTCGAGTACAAACCATGACATACATCAAGCTACCCACTTCACTTGCATATGAAACTTGAGGCATACACTTAAACTCATCCTCGGTGCTCAAAGACATTATAACCAAAAGTCTAAAGTGTTCAGCCAAGGGAGTATTCACAAGCTTTGCATGCATCCCAAATCGTGCTACAATTTTCTCTAGGTATTTCATTTGAGTAAGACTCAACCTTCCTTTCTTCATTTCTCTACTAATATCCATGCTGAGATTCTTCTTATCTTTACCCAAATCTTTTATGTGAAACTCTTGACTCAATTAAGCCTTCATCTTGTCAATTTCTACCATGCTTGAACAAGCAATGAGCATGTCATCAATATACAAGAGTAAATAGATGAAAGTACCTTTCTTGAGCCTCTTGAAATATACATAATGATAAAATTCACTCCCTGTGAATTTTAGGCCAAACATAAATGTGTAAAATCATTTGTACCACCGTCGAGGCGATTGTTTCAACCCATACAAAGGCTTTTGGAATTTGCACACATGATCTTCCTTACCAAAAATCTTGAAACCCTCCGACTGAGACATGTAAATCTCTTCGTCTAAATCTTAATGTAAGAGCAGTGTTTTGACATTGAGTTGTTCAAAGTCTAAGTAAAAAATGCCACCATAGCCAATAGCACCCAAATAAACGTGTGTTTCACCACTTAAGGACACACTTCATTATAACAACACATTACTTTTGTGCAAAACTATTGGCCACAATGTAACACACGCCTCATGGTTTTTACTATACATGTGTAAATTAAAGACTTTATGTGAATCAATTGGGTTTTAGACATTGTGATATGGATAGTGGGCCAAATTTGGGTAATATCGTGACCTTGGTGCAATTAATTGGATTTAGAATGGCCTTATATTTATTTTAGAGAAAAATCAGGGTCGTTCGAATGAGACCTTTGGTCATTCGAATGACATGCCTCCTTCGTTCGAATCACTACACCAAAATGGTCAAATTGACACCGTTCAACCGGCCAGCCTTGTCTTGATCATTGACCGTGATAAAAAAAAACATGCATTTTTTGTCACGTTCATTGATCGTGACAAGGCCGTGATAAGACAAAGTCTTGTCACGGTCAATGATCGTGATAAGCCCGTGACAACTGTACTTGTCATGAACTTATTATAGTCAATGACCGTGATAATCGTATAAAGTTGTCACGGTCAAGGACCGTGACATGTCCGTGACAATTTTCTCAGTAAAAAAAATCATCCCTTTTCTTTTTTCCCACCGATTCTAATTCTCTCCATTTATCTCTCTCTCTCTCTCTAGCGAGTGCACACACTCTCTCTCTCTACAACTTTGGTATGTTTTCTCTCTCTATTTCTCCTCCATTTATGTATATGTGTATGTATATATGCGTGTGTGTATATATGTGTGTGTAAATGTGCGCGTATTTGTGTGTGGTGTATATATGTGCGTGTGTGTGGGGGGAGGGGGCAGGGATGGGGGAAGGGAGGGGGGTGTATGTGTTTGCGTGTGTGTGTGTTTGTGTGTGTATATGTGCGTGTGTATATGTATGTGTGTGTGTGTGTGCGTGAGTGGTGGGCAATGGAAGTGGAGGGAGGGGGCGGGGCTGGGAGTGGGGGTGGGCATGGTGGGGAGGGAGTGTGGGGTTGTGTGTTTTTATATGTTCGTGTGTGTTTTTTGAATGAAGTTTTTATTGGTTTATTAGATATTGCCCCTCATATTGTAGTTCTCCTTGTAAACAAATTGATTGATTTAATATTGATTGGTTGTTAATTTTTTTTGTAAATTAGTAATTAGTGCCCCTTTCATATGCAAGTAGGATTGCCCCTCATTGTAAATTAGTAAATTAATAATTGTATACTTTAATTGTTAGTTTAATTAATGAAAATAATTAATTCAGTATATGAATTAGAAGGAGTACGGGATACACATCTGTTGTTTCCATTGCGGTTGAATTATAGTGGATCGATGTTGGGTTTGTTAATTTTAAAAGAGGCATGACCACTGGATTACTGTCCATATGGTGGTGGGATTTTTCAACTTTTATTAAAAATTACTTTGTATAACGAACAATATATGTATAGTATGATAATTAAATGAACCTTACTTGAAATTACATATAGTGCGCATAGATACTAGCCTTCTAGTTCTTATGCGTACGCATTCAATAGCCCTTAGACCCGTTCGAGAGTCATTACCCCTGCAATGAGATCTCTCGAATTGTCCCGTTTGGACAGTTTTGGACTTTATAATAATATTCTTAGTGGCTTGAAGTTGTTACTTTTGGAGGAAGTTCTGCAGTCGTATCCTAATGTTCTCGGGGTACATACTAGATTGACAAGTGTGACTGTTATTTCAATTGATCAATTAAAATAACACTTACACTTGCCAATCTACATCGTGTACTTGGAGAACTACGGGGATATGCTACCGAATATTTCTCAAATCGTAACAATGTGCATGACCTGTTAAGTATATTACAGAAATATGCGGTCTTGAATGGGATAGGACCACTCACCCTTTAAAGTAGATGGATGAAATATGAATTGCTATTATAAATTGAATTTGAATTTGAAATTTAAAAATCGAATATAAATAAGACATAATTAAATGAAACATACTATAAATATGAGTTTTGTTTATACTAATCCATGAATATACGCTTCTAACCTTTAATAGGTGATTAGATGTGGTAGCTGTGATGGGATATCCGAAATACAAAGAATGGATGGGTGATACAAATAGAATGGGGGATTTGTTTCGAAGAGGTGCTAATGAATTTGTGAAATACGCAAAGAGATGTCATAATGATGAAGAGTTTCCGTGTTCGTGTGCTTGGTGTAAGAATGGTATGGTGTTTGAGTGGAAAATAGTTGAACTTTATTTGTTAAGATGGGGTATGCAAGATATTTATGAATTTTGGAGTTTTCACGCTGAATTGAAAGTTCTTTTTATCCCCGAAAAACCTTCACAATAACCTTCAATAAGTAGGATAGATGTAGAAGGGGATGACATAGATTATAATATGTTAGAGGATTTAGTTGATGATGCGTATGGAGTTTATGAA
Organism: Sambucus nigra; assembly: GCA_949130495.1. Taxonomy (NCBI): domain Eukaryota; kingdom Viridiplantae; phylum Streptophyta; class Magnoliopsida; order Dipsacales; family Adoxaceae; genus Sambucus; species Sambucus nigra. Next base: position 122,974,930 of record OX422218.1, on the reverse strand, counting down.
GCGGATGAGAATGAGGTTATTGATGATGTATAAGGTTCAATTGTTTGTGAAGATATCACGATAAACCTTGACGATGGCTACTAAAGTTTAAAATTTAAGTCGACCCAACCGTTATACTCTGGCTGTGAGAAAGATCAAACAACTTTACATGCCATGGTTGGTTTGCAAATTTTGAATATGCAGTATGGTCAGGAATTATGAATTGGGAAAAGGGCTTACTACCTAAGAAGAATATGCTTCCAAATAGCTATCCTGTTATGAAGAACAATTTGGGAATAAAGTATAAATCGATTCATGCTTGTGTGTATGATTGCATACTATACCGAAAGGAGTATGAAAATCTCAATTGTTGTTCGATATGCGATGAACCTAGATATATCCAATCTACTGGTAAGGAAGGCACAAGCTCAAAAGTGCCTCAAAAAGTGTTGAAATATTTCCCCGTTGGGCCTAGATTAAAACTATTTTTCATAGTACCATCGATAGATGAGGCAATGACTTGGCATGCTAGGGAAGAAGTAGGGGGTAATCTCATGCGTTATCCTATTGATTCTACAGCTTGGAGGAGGATGAATTATGAGTATCTCGATTTTTCTCAAGAACAACGCAACATTCGTTTGGCTATATCAATAGATGGTTTCAATCCATTTGGAAATCTAAGCACCAATCAGAGTGTATGGCCCGTGATCCTAGCTCCACTCAACCTCCCTCCTTCATAGTGTATGAGACTTGAATTTTTGATGATGTCTTTGTTGATACCTAGGACAAAAGGCACAAAGTTATGACATCGACAACTACCTAGATCCTTTGGTAGAAGAATTAAATGAGTTGTGGGAAGAGGGTGTGCAATCATTGACTCTTTTAGAAACGAAGAGTTTACATTGAAAGCTATGTTGATGTGGGCAATTCATGATTTTCCAGCTTATGGGACATTATCCGGTTGTGTAGTACATGGTTATTTGGGGTGTACTATTTATGGAGAGGAGACTGAATCTCTTCATCTATTCGTTAGCTCAAAAAATGTATACCACTTCCATATGAGGTTTTTACCCTCGGCTCATAATTTCAAATTTGAGAAAGGTTCCAATTTTTTACATAAGTGTTCACTTGTTGGAGAAGTACTTTCCCCCAGCATTCTTTGACATAAGTGTTCACTTATTGGTACACCTATGTAGCGAGGCACTTCTTTGTGGTCCAGTTAGATATCAATGGATGTATCCGTTTAAAAGATTGATGAAAGTTTTTAAAGATTACGTCAAAAATACGCGATACATTGCAGGATCAATTGCAGAGGAATACATCATCGTGGAGTCATCAATATATACTCGGGAATATATACCTGACTAGACCAGCGTTCATGACACTGATGAGTCCGTCAATGATGATGGTCATGTGATAGGAAAATGAGTGAAATTAACGAGTTTGCAACATGAAAAAGTAGCTTGTTATCTATTTGACACACATGAAGATGTCGAAGAATGGAAAAATTAAGTTTAAATTATTTTAAGTTTTACATTATTTTAGAATATTTTATACATGATTAATTTTGTAATATGCAGAAAATATGAAGCATGTGAGAACAATAAAAGACGAAAAACAATGGTACAAATAGACAACGAATTTAGGTGTGGTTGTCGCAAGAGGTAATTCTAATGAAAATGGTCATTATATAACGTTATATTACACTCAAACTTTACAACTAATCTAATTAATTTATTTATATTCTCAGCTCTTAAAGACGGGTGATGCGACATCAAGGCTTGATCGTCTAGCCACTGGACCCTTGTTCATGGCACAAGAGTACAAAAAGTATTGATTGAACGGTTACGTATTCAGCGCAAAACTGTACGAGAAAAGTACAAATGTATAGAACTTGGGCATTTCATACAAGGCTCTTACTTTCTTTCGAGCGAGTGTAAAAGATAAAAACCTCGTTGAAGCTAAAATGACTTACTATGGTGTAATTCGAAATATATTTTAATTGGATTATATAAGCTTTAAAGAGGTTGTATTTTACTATGACTGGGTAAGAGTTGAGAAAAAAAATGCTTGTAAAGTTGATCCTGTCACCAATTTGATCATGGTTGACCTGTCCAAGTTGAAGAGAAATGACCGCGTGAGCGATGAGCCGTTTGTTTGTGCATTTCAAAAGGTTAACCAAGTGTTTTACTCGGAGTATATCAACAACGAGCCGTGGTCAATTTTCCTACACGTGCCAAAGCATCTAAATAGTAGTGTGGATGACTTGGCTGCTCCTACTGAATATCAATCCATTTTTTATGATAACCCGAATTTGAAACAATTTTTCAATTTTTAATAAATATTCCAATTTGTACTTTATCAATTGATTTTTAATGCTTTTAATTTATTTTCACTTTATCATTTTCACTCTTGTGTAGTGTGCGTGTGTGTGGGTAGTAGGGGTGGGGGTGGGGATGTTTTGGATTTTTAGTAATTGTACATATTATCAGCTAGATGATATTGTTTTGGAATTCAGAATTGAGGTGTTAAACATTAACAATTCATTTGGATTTGTAGTAATTGTACATATTTGAATGTTTTCTTCTAATTCATTTTGACTTCTACTAATAACAACATTTTTTTTAAAGAAAATGTTTCCTTCAGGTATTAAGGCGAGGATGATGATGCTGATTATTATGATGTCGTCTGGGTTCGGTGGTAGCGGTGGCGATGAGGGCTTCTCGGCCCTTAGGCTCCCCAAATATGACAAATTGGGGATGTCCATCGAGAACAAGATGGGGCTATTAGTGAGATCCCTCGAGATGGTAAAGAAGATCATCGGCCCAGGGTACACTAGTTGGAGGGAGGTGCCAAATGAGCTCAAGTTAGCTATTTGGGTGGCACTGCAGGTAATGTATTTATATTTATATTTATATTTATATGAATATTTCAATTTCAATTTCGATTTTGATTTCATTTTATATTTATATTTACATTTACATTTATTTGCAACTAACATTGTATTTGTTGGACGGGAACAATTCAGCCTAGATCCAAAGCTACGCGTTTCCGTCTTGGAGCAGTTGAGGGAGAAACACAAGACGTGGAAGAAAAATATGCGAACCCAGTACTTTGGGAAGACCCGAGAGTTCGTTATTCGAATGTGTGAATCCCTCCCGCCGAAGGAGCCGATCTCATTAGCACAATGGAAAAAGTTCACTGACAATGATATCGGGGAGCGACAATTGGCATCTCACCAATCGGGGAGGGAAAATCGAGCAAAAAAGATGGGCGTGCACTACTCCAGCCGGACGTCTTACGCCGAGGTGGAGCATAGGATGATGGAAATATTTAAGTTTTCTATAACTATAGAAATATATTATTCTGCATTATTTTACTTTGCAGGGCCGATACTAATTTTGCATTATTTTATTTCAGGGGACATGAAGTGGCCCTGGGGGTAGGCCACATAGGCCCGATACTTATGTGGCTATTCAGACGAAGAAGGGGAAGGATAACGAGGTGTCCCCGAGCGTCGCAACCACGATTGTAAGTAATTCGACAATTTACTTTTTATTAATTATGTTATAATTTTTTTATTTACTTATTTTACTAATCATGTGATTTTTGTCGTTTCCGGAAAATCTTAATGAAGTGCATGAGTCGCAGTCTGATGGAGATAAGGAATCTTTATCTAAAGACGCACTCAGCCAAGTTCTTGGTGCTGATCTCAAGGGGAGGACAAGGAGGTGAGCTCGCGGGTGGCCAAATCTAGGATCATCAGATTGGAGACGAGAGACACCGGGTTAGCTTGAATGGTGGACTTTTATGATGCGAAGCTATCCCGTTTGGAGGCAACGGTCCAAGATATGTTCTCATTCATGAAGTGTTCGTTGGGCAAAAACCGTAAGGGGAAATGGAAGAAGAAGGTGGTGGAGGATGAGGTGTAGAAGGACGAGGATGTGGACCTCGCTGCTTCATTGCCGACACGTGCGGACTTTGATGATCTAGTCCCCTCTTTGTCTCACTTCGACCGACCGATGTCGACACTTGGTTGGACAAGCGTGTTTATACTGGACATATTTGATGGACATCGGATAGGGCGGGGGTTGAGGGATCCGAATACCATCTAGGGTATGCCAGTTCATGGAGTTTGCTTCAAGACATCGAGTCCAAGCTGCTCATCATGCATGTGATACCCGGGAATGATAATTCCCCATTGTGGTTGCGCGAACAATGTGGCATGATGTATATTTATGGATGTATTAATTCGTATATCATGTGGCCTACTCAACTCCTCAGAGCTACCCCTACCCCAGACACGTAGTGACATTATTTGAATTGTTTTAAGTTGTTACATTTGGATTATATCATGATGCATATTGTTTTGAATGTATATTTGCATTATCTCTATTTTATCTAGATATATGATGTTTGAATAGGTACATCCTTGCTATAACAGGTACAAATATACTGCTGGGCAGTGGCAGTGGCCATACTGCCCAGCAGATTTTTTTTCAATTCTGTCTAGAATTGTCATGGTCATTGACCGTGACAAGTCCGTGACAAAGAAACTTGTCACGGACGTGTCACGATCATTGACCATGACAATTTTTTATTAGATGTCACAGGCCTTAACCGTGACTAATATTGTCAAGGTCTAGCACCGTGACATGATCATGACAAGTCTAATGAACTTGTCACGGTCAATGACCTTGACAAGTCCGTGACAACAAATGTTGTCACCCACAGAATTGTCATGGTCATTGACCTTGACAAGTCCAACTTGTCAAGGTCAATGATCATGATAATTTGGCAGATTTGGTGTAGTGAATGGCCACCAAAACGAACTTCCAATAACATTTACCTGTTAGAAAAATTACCCTCACCAGAACGTCATTCGAAGTACATTCGAATAAGAGTAGTTATCATTCGAACAAGATCCTAATCTCGTTCGAATAAGAAAATGCTGTCACAATGTGTATTGGATTTGACACTTGTTACACCCACACAATAAATCAACTCAGGATTAATCTTTAGGGCATTTTTGTAATTTAACCCCTAAGGGCTTTGGGGTATTTAAGTCAAGTTTCGGTCCTTTCTAGGGCATTTCCCCCACTTTTTCTCTCTCTCTCTCTCTCTAGATCTTGGAGCCTCACCACCACCCAACCACCTTCCACCACCCTAGCACCACCACTTTACAACCCTAAACCACCAATAATTTAGACCCTTTCCACCATATTGAAGCCTTATAAACACATATACACGACATGTTAGGCAAGATATCAATTTATAATGAAGTTATTAGGGGACTTTTGGAGAGAAGATGAAGGAGAAATTATAGAGTTTGAAGGGGTGTTTTTGTGAAGCTTTTAACGTGAAATCTAGTGGAGCTTGGCAACTCCTTTAAGGCCACCTTAAGAGGTGGGAGGTTGCCATCATCTTTTCCCTCTTCCATCCATTTTTGGAGATTCTTTGATGTGGGAAACTCTACTCTTTAAGTTTAAGAACTCTATTTCCCTTATATTTGGTCTTGTATGTAAAGTTTTAAGAGTAGAATGTATCCATGTTTCAAGATAACTATTGTCTCATATTCTTTATAAAATGGTTTACAAGTTATGTTCAAAGGTTTTGAGAAAAGGATATATTTTCAAGAATACTTAGTGTTTAACATTTTATGAAATAAAATGTTCTAAAATAGTATTTATCTTTTTGAGATATTTTATGGACATAGCCTTGAAGTTTTCTTGTAAAACAATGGGATCTTATGAATTTAGACATTTATTCATGTTTTGAAAAACAAAAATGTCTTTTAGTCTTGAAAAGAATATTTTTGCAAGTATAATGAAATTTCTTGAATGAATCATATGTTAAACTCATTTTCTTGGAATTTTGGACTTAAAATCCCTCTTCCCATGTACATAAACTTGTAGTAATTTGGCAAAGGTTTTTATTGAGTTTTAACATGAAATAAAGAAAATAGAAATTTCATCCTATCAAGTGTGTTAATAAGTGTGGAAAATATGATGAGTGTATGTTTGCAAGACTACATGTGTTAATAAAGGAAAGATGGTGTTTTCTTATAAAGTAGTCTTAAAAATGTCAAATGATTTCTTTGATAAAGAAAGTAATAAAGTAAAGAGATTTACAACTTGAGAATTATGTTAATTCACAGTGTTAAAGAACTGTTAATGAGTTAAAATATTTAAGAAGTTAGTGTTCATAACTTAGTAATGTTTTTGGAAAAATAACACTTGTGAAAAGGGAGAAATTTGCAAATTTAAAAACAATTGGGTAAAATGTTAATTTTACATTACGTGGAATATTTTTATGAAATAAAAATGTTTGAAAATGTGTTACACAAAATGGTCCTAAACGGAAGTGATTTTCGAAATGAAATCAACGTTAAATTGAAAAGGATATGAAATGGGCATTTACTAAAGTGTAACACAAATATGGGGTGTAGACCCCCGATTTTGTCTTCGGCTGGTAAAAGTGGAATAATGTGGCCATTTGGAAAATGTTAAATCACATTGAAAAAAAACTCGGATGCAATCGAGATAATTAAGAAGGGTACGAAGCCCTACGGTGAAAGGCCTAAAACACAAGCCAGAGCATATAGTAGCATAGCCGGCGGTGTGGAGCCCGTTAAAATACGTGATTATGTTGAAAACTTTGAGAAAAAGATAATGAGAAAAGTGGAACATGATAAGGAAATTGGTTATACAGAGAATATAAAAATAGATAATCTTATGTGAAATGAAATTGGTAAATGTTCCAGTTAAAAATCAACGTGGATAGAAAATATGAGAAATTGATTAATGTCCATGTGAAGTGAAAGGAATGGTAAAGTGAAGGGACTAATGGGTAGTTAAGCAACCTAAGATAGTTTAACCGATAATTGACACGAGTGTGTTTTGTGAATGGTTTTAAAAATGAAAACAAATGTTTTCTAACACCAAGTGTGTGGGTGTGTTGAAAGGTGGGTTTTAAGGAAAATACTAAAGTATATTTGGTGTGAGTAAATAGGTTATTTCGGTAAATGAAATATTTTTTCTAAACAAATGCTATTTATTTGAGTATCTAACCGGGTTCATTAAATCGAAAAATCAATGTTAAGTCAAGTAAAAAGGGGCCTTTTATAATATTAGTGTGATTTAATCAACTCAATTAACATTTAGAATAAACGGATTGATGCATTAGTATATGTATATGTATATATACGATATTTTCATGTGCATGTTGGTGGTACACCATAAATTGTATTTTCAACCATTTGGATCTGTGTTGCATTGTTGTACTTCTCATTAGGCATTCGACTCATTCTCATTCCTTTGTTACAGTAGGTTGTATCCGATTCCGTACTTTAATAGCATTATATAGGTAAGTATTTTTTTTATTTTATGTTAGTAGCTCTGTATGCATGGATTCCGAGGACGCTTCATACGGGTCCTATATATAACTTGATATTAATTGGAATCGCATTCTAAACAAGTGCAATTTTAATTAAAGAAAACTGGACTAACTACATTATTTAGGTTATCTCATTTCACTTCGCACCTAGAATTCGGGTCGATCCAGGTTGTCCTACGAGTAACCTATAAATTTGGGCTTGGGCATTACAAATGGTATCAGAGCACTAGGTTCAAGGTTCCTTTCGAGAGTGAATTTGTGAGGTCGGTAGTGGATCTTTGATGTTGGTGTTAGTTTTATACCGATCACGCTAGACAGGTGACGGTTTCGATTCGTGTTCTCGACTACGGAGTCAAGGAGATTGGCACGACGGGCAATTCATTGCCAAGTAGCTGGTGGCCAAGTTATCTACCTTTAATATTTCTCGACACTTCAGATTTAGACGTGTTTGTAACTTGTAAGTGTCAGCATAGGTCATTAATGGGGACACCGCATTCTTTCATGTCAGGTGATTTTGTGTTAACCCTTAATAATGTGAAAGGTCTATTAAGATGTTAATAAAGGTAAATAGAGTCCATTGAATAGAGATGTGAGATGTTTAAAGCCAACTATGGAGTTAGGTTATTAGAGTGGCATGTCTAAGCAATATTGATATTGTGATAAGGATGCACTAGGTTCATTGGTTAGGTACTTGCAGGTGGTTAATAATTATGATGTAATTAGGTGAACTTGATCCTTTGGGTATAGCCATTTCATGGGTAGTTGACAATTTGGAAGGCATGTAAACCCTTGTTGGTCATTATTTACGGATGTGTACTCGGGCCTTAGTTAATGGGATACTATCATTACAGGTGAGTTCCTTGGTAATTGTTAATTGAAAAATGTATCTCATAAGCTATGATGAGAGTTACGAGCGATTGGTGGTAAGTGTGTTACGTGTGTAATAATGATGAGTTAAAGTGACATAGGAGTGAACACTATGTAGTCTTCTATGATGTGGATATGACATAAAATTTAAGGACTAGGATCCCTTGCGACGTCGGTGATGATGCTGGAAATCATGCTTAGATCATTCTCAACCATCATATCAAGTATAAATAGCATAAAGTAAGTAAAAAAGGGAAATAACACGAGACATAGAGTGGTTCAACTTTAAAGTAAGCCTACGTCCACTTTGGTGCCTTACTCTCATTATGTACAATCATTAATACAAGATTCGTTTGTCGGTAGAGGCGTACAAGAGGGAGAGAGAGTTGAATACATGAATAATATAGTTCTGCACATAGAGGGATGCAGCCTATAGAGCAAGTATATAGTGAGTTGTGGACTGTGGGGACCCAGGTGGTATGGGAGATTATAGAGAGAGAGGGTCCAGAGATTTGGGCAGGGCTTCGCTGCCAAAATCCTCCCCTAATAGTGAGGTGAGCACTTCTATTTATAGAAGTCAAAAGGTGGTGTCACATGCTTGGGGAATGTGACATGGGTACAAGTGGTTTAAGTGGGGAATCCTTTTAGAAGTAGGATAGCTATCTTATTTAGCTAAGTCTGCGGCAAGGTATGTAGTGCTGGAGAGGCCCGTGTCCGCAACTTGTAAAGGACAGAGCCATAGCCTTTAATATGGGATGTTAAACATAGGGTGTCGAGGCCTGTTTGAACCCCTAGACAACGGCCTCGCTGTAAGACTTTCATAGTTGTGGTACAGTATTGGGCATATCAGTAAGCCCCCAAGCCTCAGTGCTAAGCGGTTACGAGTTAGTACTATGGCTGTGACCGATGCCTAATGCCGCAGTGTCATTGTAAATGGTCATTATTCATTATATTTTGGATACGAAGGGAGGTCGCGACCTATAAGCTGTGACGCTTCAACTTCCAGTGCCGTCTTATATAAATGGGACCTGGATATGGCCTCATTACCTATCAAACTTCTTTGAGATCTTTTCCTTACAATTTTTGACAATAATTCCTAGCTTTTCGTGGCGACTTTGGCGATGGTTCATGGTGATTTTCAAGCAGTCCTATCAACTTCTCATCAATATTTAGGTTGGTTACTCTAATTTCTGCCTTTTTCGATTACAATCCATGTTTTCTTTGCTTATGAACTTTTTCTATCTTAATTCTATTTGTGAACCCCTATTTCTTTAATCTCTATTTCGTAAACTGGTAGAACTGATAGGCTTGCTAAGGTCCAATCGTTCCAAATAAATAAATTTAATTTTGATATGGTTTTGATAAGGTAGCCATTTGGTTAGGTGACTGTTTAGATTTCTATTTACTTTATGAATTAGAATTCAATTTTGCTCAATTGATGTGGTTGGCACACAATTCTAGGACATTTGGAGTAGGATTTTTCTTGTAGGGAATTATTCTAGGTAGATTTCTCACTTAGCCCCCATTTTGGATTTAACTTTTGGCCAAGAACACCCTAGACTATTCTTGGCCAAAACCCAGTGGTTAATGTTTTTTATGTTAGAATCATAAAACCAAATTGTTTACCTGTTTATCCCCCTGGCCACGGCCTATTAGGGTAAATATTTTATTGCGGCCTATGACTTGAACTTCACCCGTGTTACAATACTTTAGCTATGGATGTGTCCTGATCATAGATTTTGGGTTGAACCTTTTGCGGCTTCTGTCTTAACCATACCTTGATCTTAAATCCCCCTAGCTGCGGCTTGTTAATGAATTTGAACTAACCTGTCGCTGCCTTTTAGAATACTTTGAGTAGGAATTGATTACAACTCCTAACTAAAGATGAAAATGTAAATTTCTTTTGTTGGTTTTTATTTTCTCACAGTCTGTTGCGGCCTTTATAAAGGCCTCCTTATTTTCTGATCATAATGGCTGCGGTACCTAACTGCAGAACCCTTCTTCTTTTTAAGATTTCTCACCGCAGCCTTATGCTTTGAAACACTTGGGAGTATTTAGAGGATTTATAGAAGAGACACTTTGGTGTTCCTCCTCCATAAGTGCTTCACATAAAACATTTCAAAACAAGTGGGCCTTGTAGACTTAAGAATTGCCTAACTTGTGTTAGAATAGACTCTGACTCCACAGATTCTTCCAACTGTAGGGATCCCAAAGAGGTTGCAGACAGGATGGAGGAATATACTTTCTTGAATACTCATCTCGCAACTGAAAGTAATGTTGCGATTGCTATTTATACTTCAATTGTGGCTGCGGAGGTGAGAAACAATGCAGTTGAGATCTCTATATGTGATCAAAATTTTAAAAAGGATCCCGCAGCCCTTCATTATCCATGCATTATGGACGAGGAATGGTTGGTGCCCTGGACGAGGCCTGTGAGTTCCCAGAGAGAATAATTTGTACACTGTCCTTCACGAAGCAGAGTTCATGCTCTGCGGTCCCAAATAATGGGGTCTACTTCCCTCTTCACGCTTTTCTTCTGGGGCTGCGAGTACCTGTTCCGGTTACTATCAGACAAATCTTGAGTGTCAAGACCTCCGCCCCAACCCAAGTTGATACAAATGGATGGAGGGCCATCCTTTCCAAGAGATATTTCAAAAGAGACATTATGCCTGCAAAGTTTTTTGATTTCTACAAACCAAAAGACAACACCGTGGATAACCCATAGTACTTCTACAGGGTTTGCGGAGTGGCAGTAGGTACTTGATAAGGGAATGCCCTCCAATGTTAATATCCAAAAGAGAAAATTCTTTTTTGTCTCTATATACAGTTGGGAGATGCAACTAGAGGAGAATGATAGGGAAAGAGAAGTTAGGGTGTCGTAAAAGTGGGGTCGTCCGCCTACAAAAGGTATAATATGGCCACCACTTTCTTCTTTTCTTTCAATTGTTCACCTGCTGCAGCATTTAATTTTCAATTTAACAATGTATGCGGTCTTTGCTAACCCCTTGTCCACAGTTCGCGCAGGTTCGATTCCCACAAAAAGTGAAAGGGAAAAATTAAGGTTACAGTATCAATTAACGACGAACATAAGACTTTTTCTAATGTAGTGACTCTGCTGTCACTTTTCAAGTACGAATATTACTCCGCTCACAATGTTTCAATGGCTTATGTGGAAGGTATGACATTCCATTATTTATGCGGCTTCAATTCTCATTCTGTTTATGCGGAATAGGGTTTTAACTTGGTATGCTGACTTGTCATCTTTTTCAGGAGGTGTCGCGAAATAAATTGAGAGAACTCTTTTGCTTTCCCAACTAAATGAGTTGAATGAGACCATCCAAGGTCTGAACCAGCCTCCATGGGAGAGGAGAAAAAAGAGGAAGAAGGAAGTCAATAAGACTGTCCCCTAGGCTGAGAAAGAGGCTATGACTCCAACTAAAAAGGAGGTCACCCCTAGTGATACTGCCGCGATCACTTGGCTAGAAAATGTGGGTGTTACGGCACCCCCACAACACTTTGACGATGACATAGGGCCAAACCTTGCAGCAGCATGCTTTACATCCTTGTATGGGGGGGGGGGGGAATGATAATGTGCCTTCCAGCCCCATCGATGCTTCCAACACTCGGTCGGGTCCCCTTCGCAGACCATCATGGTAGGTAATGCTAATTTTTCCACCCCCCAAGGTCGGGGAGAAAGAGATGATGGAGTACATCTGCAGCCTCGTTTGAGATAGCTCGATCCTAGATCTCCCTGGGACACGATTGCCCCTCTCAAAGATGGGAAAGAATGCGGACACTACTGACCTCCATCGCCTGGTGGATGAGTACAAGAAGGATCTCAAGGAATATTCTTCGCACAATCTGCTAAGGGTAAGTCATACTTCAAATTCCTTTCTTTCCGCATCCTTTTGTATTCACTTGTGCTAACACTTTGAATATTTATTTTCTCAGTCTGTAGAGGTTGTCATGGCACAAAGTGCTAAGTATGAAGGGATCTTCAAGCTACACAACTGTGGAAGATGTCCGTATTCTCAGCTGGAGGGTGTCAGGTCTTCGTCCTTTGAGGCTGGTAAGAAATCTACTAAGGCTACACTCCAAGCATATACGATTAAGGTAGATGGTAAGGTCAATACAGTGGCCACTATCCAAAAAAAGGCTAAGCAGAACTGTAAATAGGCTATGAATGCCTTAAAGATTGCTAAGTCCAAGGCTTCTAGGCAGGCTAAAACCTTTAAAGAGAAGTTCACCCTGGTTTAGAAGAGGAAATAAGACTTGGTTCAGAGGCATGCTGAAGACTTGAAGAAGGTTAATGATGACCAAGATAAAACCCTTAATCCAAAGGACGAGGCACATGCTGTGACCCTGTCTATAAGGAGACAAGACATAGGTTTGCCAAGAATTATCTAGAGGCTAAAAATAACATCTATGCCTAGAGCTTTAACTACCCTGAGCACATTGCCTCTGTTGAGGAGATAAAGGATGTAGAAGAGTTGTCCAGGAAGCAATGTGAAGAGGTTGCGGCATCAGAGGCAGAGGAAACTGAGACTGTCGTGGAGGGAAATGTCAAAGAAGATGAAGAGGAAGTGGCCTCTTGATCAGCACTTTTCCATTCTGCACTTATATTTTTTCGTTCCACAATTATAAATTGTATATTGGCCCATCGCGACTGTTAACTTCGCAACAATTGTTTTTGCTACTATTATATATTAAACTTGTTGAATTTGAATTGACTTACCTTATGCGGTATTTATCTTTGAATTCCTTGTATGTGTAACATTTTTGCTTTAAGTAGTTGGGTTGTAATATGCTTTAGATAACCCCTACACAACCATTAGGAATTAATAATGGTCTTTTCCCATTTAAGATGCCTGCCATGGTCCCCTTAAGTTGTAGTGTCCATTAGGAATGTAGACTAACAAAATTAGCTGTGGCCTGATGGCCATGCCATATGTATAAGTGCCTTCAAACTTTGGCACTTGTAGAATATTGCTTCATTAATGTGGCATTGTTGTGGACTATTAGGAATTATTTCTCTTGCCGGCAGACACAAGTGTCCATGGCTCACCTTCCTTGTCTAGTTGCATCTCTTTTCACAGAGTTAAAGTTGAGTTGGATTTCTAATTAACCTTTCGTGAACATTGTAATATACTTGGTAGAAATATTATGGCCGCGATGTTGGATTACTGTGAACTTTTGAGAATTGCTTCCCTTGTCGCAGACACCAGAGCCCGTGGCTCACATTCCTTACCTCCCTGACTTATTTTCTTGCTTTGGGGCCTTTTCAAACCTCCTTAGGTTGGGTTTATTATCAAGACATCCACATATTTAAATTAGTATTATCAAGCCATCCTAAGGTGGGTATTATTAACCCCCGTGGGTAATAGAAATGTCCTGAATCTTCAAAAGATGATGCAGGTATTATGAGCCCCCAAGGCTAATAGAAGCATCCCAAATCTTTGAAAGTTGATGACAGGTATCATGAGACCCTAAGGCTAATAGATGCATCCCTAGACCCTGAATCTTTTCATAATTCTAGGGGTGTTAAAAGAGGTTTAAGGCCATCACACCCTCTTCTATAGATTCCTTCTCTCGTATGCTATCTTCGGGACAATTAGATGTTAGGTTTTCTTCACACCTGTGAAGACAAGAACCTTTAAAAAGATTTTTGAATAATTGAGCAATAACTCAAAGATGGAAAAGTCATATATATATATATATATGATTATTCAAGAAATACAATACGTATAAAGTTAAACCCAATATAACCAATTTTGCTTTGCAAATATTTGAGAACAAAACAAAAATATTATTTGTCACGGACATGCATGAAGTTATCTCAGTTAGAGACTACACCCCCTAGAAACTGCTGAGCATACCTTGTCAGATGAGCGTTTTAATCTCATTCTTCATAGCGAAGCACCTGTCGGTGGTGTGGCCATGGTCTTGGTGAAATCCACACCATTTGGCCCTGTCTCTATTGTGTGGTGGGGATTGGAGCCTCTCGGGACACTTGAGTAGTTTTTCTTCCTTAATACTCTTAAGTATGTCCTATGGATTGTAATTCAACGGTGTGAAGTTATCATAGGTCTTTTATACCATGGGCTATTTCTCCTTCCTCTTCAATACCCTACCTTTGCCATTGTATTCAACAACTGCGACCTTTAGCAGGGAAGTGAAAGCTGTATACTCTAGCATCAAAATCATCTACCTCAAGAGGTTAATATGTCCTTGGAGAGAGGCCCGACCATCATATATATGGTTGATGCAAATCCACAACTGGGGCTATATATTCATTCTACTAAGGGTCTGACCCAGGGCTTCCTTCCATAGCTTCTGGTGTGTTAGTCTTTAGAAATATACTATGTGATGAACTAAACCATAGTGAGAAGACTAAGGTATGTAGAGAAAACCAAGTATAAACATAAGGATGGAGCCTCTTAATAACTGATTGTAATCCTTTTATCTAAAAATAAGCAGCTATAACCTTTAAAGGTAGAGAGGGATCAGGCTGAGGCCTCCACAAGGAGCCATCAACTAAATTTCAATTCGAGCACACACGTGTTTCATTGGATGAAATCTTGTCGAACTCTTTGCCATAGGTGGTAAAGTAATTGTAAAGTTAGCAAAATGTAATCTATCATGGACAGTTTGCTAGTCCTTAAGGTAATTGCTTAGCTAGACCTTATTTATTGAATTATCAGTTTCCTCAATAACTCTACCTAGCCTTTTGCTAATATGACCGAACCTATAAACCATTAGACCCATTATGGGGTGTTTCAACCATTTCATGGAATATTCGGTTACTCATACTCCAATTTTAATAATCGAAGACAACCATATCCCAAAACACAAAAAAATTGGTAAGGCTGCTTTATAGGGGATGCGACCTATGGGCAGTCACTCAGTCTGGATACACCCAACAAGGTGTAGTGTAGATACATAAAGAAGGGTGCATCCCTAGTTACCCACCTTTATGAGACCATGGTTTGCTGAGTCTTTCAACACAAACTGGGTAGGGTAACCATAGAAAAGGCCTATAAAGTAGATCTAGAAATAAGAAATCAATTTAGGGAGTTTATATGTAAAATACGGGTCTATTAACTAAGATTTCATCCATGGGACAATGAATCGGGGGTCCCTGGGGATGAAATTAGGTATTAGGAACCCGATTTGAGAGGAAACTTGAAAAAATACCTCGGTTCCCATAGACGCCACCATAATAATGATACTGGAAATCATGCTTAGATCATTCTCAACCATTATATCACGTATAAAAAACATAAAGTAAGTAAATAAAAGTAAATAAAATGAGACGTAGAGTGGTTCAGGTATAAAATGATCTTACATCAACTTTGGTGCCTTAGTTTAATTATGTACAATCATTAATACAAGATTGGTTTGCCATTAGAGCCATACAAAAGGGAGAGAGAGTTAAATACATGAAGAATATAGTTTTATGCATAGTGGGATTCAACCTTTAAAGAGATATGGACTGTAGGGACCCAGGTAGTTTGGGAGATTCTAGGGATAGATTGTCTAGAGAATTGGGTAGGGCTATGGTGCAAAAATCCTCCCTCAATAGTGAGGTGAGCACTTATATTTATAGAAGTCAAAAGATGGGTATTAGTGGTGCAAGTAGGAATCATTATAGAAGTAGGACAACTAGCAAATTTTGCTAAGTCTGTGGAAGGGTATCCACTGTTAGAGAGGCCCGTGGCCGCGACCTATAAAGGACGCAGTCGTGGACTTAATATGGGTTATAGTTATACAATTCCGCACCTAGTTTGAGCCCTAGGCAGTGGCCTCACTCTAAGCCTTTCGCGATTGTGGTCCAATATTGGGCATATCAGTCGGTAGTGTGGACTTAAGGTCTATAGGTCATACACGACGTCCTACATCCTACCCAAATCATTAGTAGTGTCATCTTGTGGTTTATTATGTAGTATATGGCATCAGTCATTTAAAATAAAGTTTTTGGACTTTCCATTAGGTCTCGGGGAGAAGGTAGTAGGTTGGATCCATGCTAAATTCTCAAACAAAGGGGAAATAATATTTTTATCTGAATATCGTAGCCCATTTTCAGTTATATAAGTGATAACTGAATGTGAAGTGGTTTTAGTACGAGTAGCCGACTTTAACAAATCCCTTCTTCGTCAGTGTTCTATGGGAAGTAGACTTTTATGATCCCTTCCCAATAGCCATTCTGAATGGCATCCCTTCAAAAGGGAGTTTTCACTTATTTATTAAGGAAATTATCTACTCTATTCGACCCATGAGATCTATTACATGTGGCATCTTTGGAAATGGAAATCGACTTGTTATGACACCTTGAGGTGTTCAATGATTATAGTTCGCCATGTGTGGAGACATGTAGGCTATTATCCTTATGAGTATATAGTAGTTGTGGGAATGATATTGGGTAATCGATAGAGTGTGCTTGCTATGAGAAAATCATAGGTGATGAAATCTTATCAAGATTTGCATGAGTTTTACGTTGAGGTATGGCAGGTGTCCTTAGGAAGCCAATCAAGATCGGTGTTATGAAATACAATGTGTTCCAGTGATAATTATTTTAAATGTCACGTGATGATCTAAGGTTATTGTTTTAGAGGAGTGGAATAGTGTAGTCTTTGGTGATGTCATTTTAATTGACAAAAAAAGTGGTGTAACCTTCTAAGGGAAATTAAAGATTTGTGCGATGATTGGGCGTAATAGTTGTTTATCATGAGATGACTAGTGTAGAAAGTGTCGTACTTGATTTTGATGTGTACTAAGAAATTAATTGGATACTTATATTGATGATGCCATGATAAGGACTTGAGAATAGATCCCCAAATAGGATATCGAAGTATGATTAGGGTATCAACATGTGTCAACAATGTAAGTTAAAATAGCCTTAGTAAGGGAAGGATTAGTTCTCGGCATGTATTTCTAGACTTGTACAAATTATGAGATGTAGACATGTGTCGCACTTTCTATCCTTATAGTGCTAATGAGGATCGATTTAGCCATCATATAGATTCATTTTGGGTAGAATTTAGAGATAGGCATAGTGACAACCTTATACTAATGGTGGCGATTATGAGGTGAGTGTTTCTCTTAGTTGGACATTGAATAAGGTTATGTTAGGGTATGATCACAACATGATAAAGTAGACAGTAACCTAGGTTTTAGATTGGTCACAAAGTCACATTGACTAGAGAGATGGACAAGGTCGGCATTTACAAAGGTGTTTGGAATTCGTCGACTGGAATGGTTCGTGTTTATCGAGAATGAAAGAGGGAATAATTACTCCTAAGGAGGGAAGTCCAGCATTGACTTTACTAAGGATAATATTTTGAGTTTTACATTCATCTTACGGAGGTGGATGGTTCCTGACCCGATTCTTCACAGTCGATGACTCAAGACGGTATGTATGACTAGACTAAGATTTGATGAAAACACCTAAGAGGAGTTATAGAATTCAATCGTATTGATATGATCAAAGTACACCTTCTTACTCAGAGACACTAACATTGGCCGAACTCACAGCCAAGGTGGTAGAAGCTCATAATAATTGTTAGTAATATCGTCTCTCATAGGGTCGGCCCTGGAACACGTTGCATCAACCTCATACATCAAACTCGACTGGGCATCAGCCGAGGTCAGGAAGGCTCGTACTTGTGTTCAGGAATACATCAACAAACAACATCGGCCCCGGTTGACGTTATATTTTATCATCTATTCAACAAAGCCTTATAATCTCCATCATCATGACATGAGTTGGTCCAGGCCGACGTTACATCTACCTCGGCCAACTGACCTGGCCAAGGTCCAAATGAATATTGACATCAAGAAAAGGAATATTCAAACTTCACCAACCTCGTACTCATCCAGGTCGAGGTTGGCACCAATCAAAGACATCCGAGCATTTACAAGTACATTTATGGATTGGAACACGTGGACAAATCTATTATAATTGAATTATTCCGTCCACGTGAGGGAATATTGAGGTCATCATTATTTAGTTAAGATCAGCCAGGTGTCATCCTGGCAGTAGTTGGATATTTATGCACATGATCATTGCATGCTGGGGGGTACATTACACCCCCTAAGCACTATATATAGAGGTCATCCTCTACCTTGTAAAAGGATCCACAATTAATACCCTAGCTGAAACTCTGTCATTTTACATAGTAGAGAGAGAAAGCTTGAGAGATTGTATCCATGGCCATTAGTGCCTTCATTCAGTGATATTACTCACACACTCATAGTGGACGTAGGCCACATTGGCTGAACCACTTATATTCAAGTGTTCATCCTCTTCTCCTCATCTCCTTTTACATATATATACATATACCCTCATGTGTATCTATTGTTATCACTTGATGGATCTTGTCAATGCCTTATCTGATGGTGCTATTTCCAGCATCATCATTTTGTCGCCGTCTGTGGGAACGAGAAGATATATATCTTCATTTCCTAGATTAACCTCACCAGAGACTCTGGTGGTGAACCAGGCCTCACCCTTCGTGAGAAGTTGTTTCACCATTGAAAGAGGTCCTTTTAAGGTATTTAAGCTCTCGTATTTTCATCACAAGCTCTTTATCCCTAACACATGGCACCAGAGTTACCATCTCCTCCTCCACCATCTAGTGTTGGAGGACCCAGTTCCAGCCGGGCACCACCCTAGTACGAGATGGCTGATGTGGTAGCAGCCTTAGAGTCATTGGCTGCGATGCAGCAAGCAATGAAGGAAGAGTTTGCCCAGGTAAGACAAAATATGATGATTCCACTTGGGATCTCACCAGAAATAATTACTCCGATGACCGTTCAACCACATCTAGAGACCAAGGGGCCACCCCAAGCACCACGAAAGGACCAACCTATGCCTCAGCAGAGGAGGGATATTGCTGACCCTAGATGTTTGCATCTGGGGAGGCACGGAAACCCTTACCCCGAGGATAGGTACGATGATATCGAAGCGAAAGATGATCCATTAGACTGCTGGGAACCATATGAGGATTCAGACAATACAGTACGTCCTCTACAGCAGAGCCAAGGTTGTGGAGCGAGAAGGGTCGAGGTTGGGGATACCCACCCCAGAGGATCAGCTTTTGATCACTTGAGTAGAGGGTCGGCCTTTGAAAGGCTTGGCCGTGTCAATGATCTGAGGCAGAGGTTATCCAGGTTAAGAAGTGAAGCTGTCTCTTAGAGGGAAGGTGGTGAACATCAGCCTCGCCATGGCCGAGACTGTGGTCAAGAAGTCAATAACCGACGTTGTGCTACAGTCGGGGAACCCTTAGTCCACCCCTTGGTGGTGGATGGGGACAACCTCATCCAAGCCGACATTGCTAAACCATGGAATGAATCCATCCAATATCTGGAAGAGAAGATTGGGGACCTCATCAAAAGCCGAGACCCACTGCAAAGAGGGTTCTCAAAGGGCTCCCCATTTGTGGCAAGGATAGTGAACTTCCCAACCCCTACCAAATTTAAGCCACCTATGGTGTCTCAAAAGTATGATGGAAGTACCAACACAGTACATCATATTGAGATATATCAATCTGTGGAAGACATCTATTCAATCCATGATGAGATGAGGTGTCGAGATTTTTTAAGAACCTTGATGGGAGCTGTGCACATTTGGTTCACTTCCCTTCCAAAAAATTCAGTGGAGAACTTCAAGGGTCTGGCTGAGTGGTTCATACACAACTTCTGTTTTGGGGTAAGACCTCACAAGAAGATGACCCATTTACTCTATGTACAGTAGGGCAAGAATGAAAGCCTCAGAGATTACATTGTAAGATTCAATGAGGAAAAGTTTGAGGTTGAAGATTACGAGGAGAATATAGCTATGACAACTCTTATAAGAGGGTTTTAGAAAGGGAAGTTACTGTGGAAGCTTGCGAAAGACCCTCCAAAATCCATGGCTGGGCTGTTAGCAACAGCTGGTAAGGTTATGAATGCTGAAGAGGCAATGGCCGCAAAGCATGAGGATGAGAACGGAAGTAGCAGCGAGAAATTCCAAAGGAAGAAAGACAGAAAAAAGAGATCTGCAGATGACAAGTTTGCACACTATGCTCCTCTAACTGTGAGCTGCGATCACATTCTCAATGAAATAAAAAATGAACGGTCCCTGAGATGGCCAGAGAAGCTGAAGGCTCCTCCGCATAAGAGGGACAAGAACTTGTGGTGCGAGTTCCACCAAGACCACGGTCATCTGACTAACAAGTGCTTTGCCTTGAAGGATGAGATTGAGAAGATGTTGAAGTCTGGAAAGTTCAGGAAGTATGTCAATGGTAGAGCTGCTAAGGTGTGAAGAGATGACCCTAAAAAAATAGAAACAACAAGTGTCGGGAAGATGCACCTACCAGAAAAATGGATGACTCAGATGATGATAATAATAACCCCGACCTCCCACCAAAAGATGATAATGTCCCGATAAAAAGAGTTGGTATGATCTCTTTTGGGCTGAACACCATCCGTGGAGGGTTAACAGGAGGTGGTTCAGAGGTCGCTGACCGCAAAGCTCATTTAGTGGAGGCTAAGTTAGTGACCAAAGTAGAGGTTATGAATATGGCGTCTTCAGAGGATAAACATAAGAGAAAGAAGGTAGATATGGATACTCTTATAGTTGGATTCTCCTGAATTGATTTCAAATGTATCCTAGCTCCACACGAGGACCCTTTGCTAATCAATACAAGGGTGCATGGATGTGAGGTGCATAAAATCCTCGTTGATGGGGCAATCTCAATGGAATTAATGTTTTGGCCTTGTTTCAAGAGCCTAGGCCTTAGTAGATCTAGGCTTGTACCCTATCATCATCTATTAATTGTCTTCAGCGATGAAAAGGTCCATCCATTAGGCATGTATGAGATAGATGTGCGAAAGGGAGATGAGTGGCCTAAGAGGTTGACTCGGAAGATCAATTTTTTCATGATGGATAAAAACGTCTTATCGGCCTATAACCTCATCATAGGACGAGTAGCCCTCAAGGAATTTGAGGCGTGTAGTCAACAGTCCACCAAATGCTAAAATTCCTGACCCCCCTATGGGGTAGGGGAGGTACAGGGTGACCAAACATTAGTACGTGAATGTTACTTCAACTTTGCGAAAGAGAGAGAGTCTCATAAGAAGGCAACAACCACTTACAACTGAGACACACTTGATCCAAGGGATGAAACAAATCTCAAGAAGGGAGAAGCCATGAAAGAGGTAGAATCCATCGTTCTCAATGAGGACGAGCCAAAAAAACCATCCAAATCGGCAAAACCCTAAGACCTGAGATCAAGGAGGAGATACTGAAGCTACTGAGGAAGAGGCAGAGTGTCTTTGCCTGGAGCCACACGGACATGTTAGGTATTGACCTTAAAGTTATGTGCCAAAAACTCAATGTTTTAGAAGATGCTAAGCCCATCAAACAAAGAAGAAGAGGTTACTCAAGGGAAAAGTATGATGTCATCAGGGAAGAGGTCAGAAAGCTTAAAGAGGCCAAGTTCATCATAGAAGTCATATACCATGAGTGGTTATCTAACGCCATCATCGTGCCGAAAGCTAACGGGAAATGGAGGATGTTTGTAGATTTCACTGACTTGAGCAAGTCTTGTCCAAAAGACAGCTTCCCCTTATCACGAATTGATCAGATGGTCGATGCCACCGTAGGGCATAAGCTTATGAGCTTCATTGATGCCTATTTTGGGTATAATCATATTTTTATGGACCCAAAAGACTCAGAGAAGACAGCGTTCATAACCGACAAGGGGACCTATTGCTACAAGGTCATGCCCGTCAGCTTGAAGAATGAAGGGGCCACTTATCAATGTCTTATAAATAAGATGTTCGAGAGTTAGATTGGAAAGACCATGGAGGTATATGTGGTTGACATGTTGACGAAGATCTTAAAGGTCGAAACTCACTTGGATGACCTGAAGAAGACTTTTATCACAATGGATTTATACAGGATGAATCTCAACCCGGCCAAGTGTGTCTTCGAAATAGGAGAAGGAAAGTTTCTTGGATTCATCATCAACCAAAGGGGAATATAGGCCAATCCCGAGAAGATCAGGGCTCTGATTGAAATTAAGACACCTAAAACTATCAAATACGTTCAGAGGCTAACCGGAAGAGTTGCAGCACTTAACATGTTTTATCTCAAGAGCTACGGACAAGTATCTTCCTTTTTTTAGAGTTATTAGAAAGGCCTTCGAATGGGATGAGGAATGAGACATATCTTTCAAATAACTGAAGTACTAAATCGGATCCCCTCTACTCCTATCTCGGCCTATCCCGGGGGAGAAGTTATATGTGTATCTAGCTATTTCAGAATCATCCATCAGTACAGCCATAGTAAAGAAGACGATGGAGTACAAAGGCTGATATACTTCAATAGTAAGGCCCTTCAAGGGTCTGAACAGATCTACCCTCGAATGGAAAAGTTAGACTATGCCCTGATACACGCTTCCAGGAAGATGAAGCCATACTTCCAAGCCCACTCTATGGTTATCCTCACTGATTCCCCACTAAGACAGTTCCTTCACAAGCCCGAGAAGTCGGTCAGGTTGATGACCTGGGCCATCGAGTTGGGGGAGTATAACATTTTTTATCAACCCAGGGTCTCCATCAAAGGGCAGGCTCTTGCAGAGTTTGTAGCAAAGTTCACCTGGGAAGAGGTTGAGATTGAGAATAGTTAATAGATTGTAGATGAACCAGACAGTAACGTCTTCTATGGTTCGGACGAGGTTGGGTAAAGCAAGTCCAAAAAAAGCGTAGGTGAGAATGAGGAAGACAGTTACCTCTTCAAGAAAGGTCCTATCAGAGGGGAACTTCTCTTCAAATGAAGATATTTGTAACCTCTTCGTTGATAGGTCTTCTTGTGAAAGCGAAAGCGGAGCAGGGTTAATAGTGTGAGCACCGGATGGTACCGACATTGAATATGCACTAAGGTTTAACTTCAAGGCTTCAAACAATGAGTCAGAGTACAAGTCATTGATAGAGGGGATCTCCTTGGCAAAAGACCTTTGTACCGATCGAATCCTAGTCCACAGTAACTTGAGGTTAGTTGTCAACCATGTTCTTGGGGTGTATGAGGCCAAAGATGAAAGGATGTCCAAATACCCGAAGAGGGTAAGAGCGATGCTAGAAGGCTTTAAGGAGGTAAAGATGAAGAGGATACCTCGGTAAGATAATAGTCGAGCCGATGCACTCACTAGGTTGACCTCAGTAACGAGGAGAAATATAAGAAGAATGGTACCAGTTGAAATCTTGCCCCTGCCAACCATCGAAGAAAAAGAGGTTTCCATAACTTGCCTTAATATGAATGTGGGAGCCTCATGGATGAACCCACTCATCAGATACATTAGACAGGGAGAGTTTCCTGAATTAAAATGGGAAAGGAGAAAGCTGAGGTTCAGGGCCGCCAAGTTCTGAATTATTGGAGACGTCTTGTATAAGAAGGGGTTCTTACTCCCTCTCCTTAGATGTGTACACCCTTCAGAGGTTCCTCAAGTCTTGAAAGATGTATATGAGGGCTCTCGGTCAAGTCACATAGGAGGGAGGCCTCTAGCTATGAGGATAATTTCTCAAGGGTTCTGGTGGCCGACCTTGGACAAAGATGCGACTGCTTATGTAAAGAGATGCGACAAGTGTCGGATATTTTCCATTATTCCTCACCAACTTCATCATCCTATGACGTAGATTAGCTCACCTTGGCCATTTTCAGTTTGGGGTATCGACTTAGTAGGACCTTTGCCAAGAGCTGTAAATAAGTATTGATTATTAGTGGGGGCAATTGATTACTTCTCTAAGTGGGTAGAGGCTAAGCCGATGATCAAGGTTACAGAACATAAAACCTTCCAGTTCATTTGGAAGAACATCATATGCAGATATGGCCTTCTAAATACCCTCATCTCACATAACAAAACCCGGTTCAAGAATTCTTCCATAGAAAAATATTGTGAAAGAGTGAGGATCAAGCAGTTCTTCTCCTCTCCTGGCTGACCCCAAGCAAATGGGCAGACTGAGGTCACGAATCGAATAATCCTTAACGGGATAAAAAAAGGTTGGAGGAGGCAAAAGGAAGATGGACATAAGAGGTATACGCTGTGTTATGGGCCTATAGTACGACTGTAAAAATGCCAACGGGAGAGACTCCTTTCATGCTAGCACATGGTTCATAAGCTGTCATCCCTACAGAACCCACCCATAGAGTTTAGACCTATGATCCTCAGAAGAATAGGGAAGAGAGAAGACTTGACTTAGATCTAATTGAAGAAAGAGGGGAAGATGCTGAGATCAGACAGGCAATCTACCAGCAGAGAACAACAAAGTTCTACAACCAAAGGGTGAAATCAAGACCTATAGCTATGGGAGACCTAGTCCTGAAAAAGACGTTGCAGA
Organism: Sambucus nigra; assembly: GCA_949130495.1. Classification (NCBI taxonomy): domain Eukaryota; kingdom Viridiplantae; phylum Streptophyta; class Magnoliopsida; order Dipsacales; family Adoxaceae; genus Sambucus; species Sambucus nigra. The sequence continues at coordinate 122,950,312 of OX422218.1, read as the reverse complement.
AGGCAAACAAGCTCCACCCAAACTGGCATGGTCCTTACAGAGTGGTCGATGAGGTTGTGTCTGGTACTTACCGGCTAGAAAATCTTGAAGGAAAACTTTTTTCCAACCCTTGGAATGATGACCACTTGAAGAAAGATTACATATGATGTTGCAGTTATTTCTTGTAATACATGTATCATTTTATGAAGAGGATATTAATGAAGAGAGCAGTTCCTGTGTCAATACTGTTTCAGTATGCTTAAACATCATTAGTTTGGTGAAAATTATGAGGGTAAACATCATAAACTGATGACCTCAGACCTTAAAAATCATTAATTTGGTGAAATTTATGAGGTGAAACATCATTATATGGTGACCTCAGACATTAAACATCATTAGTTTGGTGAAAATTATGAGGGTAAACATCATAAACTGATGACCTCAGACCTTAAACACAAATAATTTGGTGATAATTTATTAGGTGAAACATCATTATATGGTGACCTCAGACCTTAAACATCATTAGTTTGGTGAAATGTATGAGGTGAAACATCATTATATGGTGACCTCAGACTGTAAACATCATTAGTTTGGTGAAAATTATGAGGGTAAACATCCTAAACTAATGACCTCAGCCTTAAACATTATTAATTTGGTGAAATTTGTGAGGTGAACCATCATTATATGGTGACCTCAAACCTTAAACATCATTAGTTTGGTGAAAATTATGAGGGTAAACATCATAAACTGATGACCTCAGACCTTAAACATCATTAATTTGGAGAAATTTATGAGGGTAAACATCATAAACTGATGACCTCAGACCTTAAACACCATTAATTTGGTGATAATTTATGAGGTGGAACATCATTCTATGGTGACCTCAGACCTTAAACATCATTAGTTTGGTGAAAATTATGAGGGTAAACATCATAAACTGATGACCTTAGACCTTAAACATCATTAATTTGGTGATAATATGTGAGGTGAAACATCATTACATAGTGACTTCAGACATTAAGGTAAACATTATTATATGGTGACTTTAGTCCTTAAGATAAACATCGTTATATAATATCCTCAGACTTTGAAACAACATGCAAGAGAAGACACAAAGAAGCTATTTAGTCTGAGGAAGATGGTACTAATATTTACCACTGAACAGTTAGAGTTACACATCAAATATACCAAAACATGTTACCAAAGTTCAAAAAATTACAAACGATAAAAGAAGTAAAAATTACAACTTAAAGCTTCACAGGACCAGGCCTAAGTATCTGTAGGCAGAGTGGTGTCCTCTTGGCTGACGTTAGTCACCTTGACTCCATTGTCCAGAGGATTAACATCTTCAGTCTCAATAGCTCTCAAGGGAGCAGTCTCTGAAGGAGCAGCACCGTCCTCCTCAACCTCTTGCAAGTCCTAAGCAAAATGGTGGTCACCAAAGCCTAGATCAAAAAAGTATGAGGAACTTAAATTCATTGACTCTTATTCCTTAGAGGCTGCCCATTTACCAGTTTATTTAATACCTCTCTCAAGGTACTCAAAGCCAAAGCTGATGAACTCATCAGAGACCTTGTAATCTGTAATAATCTTATCTAAGGCGTCCTCCAAAGAAGCCTTAACAACAGCATCCACCTTCGCATGCAGAGCATCGTCTTTGGCTTTTAGAGCCGCTTCGCGGTCCTTTTTCAGCTTGACCATATCCATGTCTCTGTGTTGGACCTCCTCCTTTAGCTTGTTGACCTCTTTCAGCTCTTCCTTCAGTTGATCAATATTTGCACTCAAATGGCTTGGACTTTCAGAGCTTCTTGACCCTTCTCGATCAGGGGCATTTTATTTAGAGTTCACTCCATAAAATGATGCATGGACAACATACCTTGCAGTAGATGGTTAGATGTATTATCACATTAATGTAAGATAGCAGAGGTTACAATTGGAAGAGCAAAATAGTAGAAATCAGTACCTGAATCAATCTGTGGAGGGTAAACTCAGCTAGTAAAGGGATATCCAGAGAGCGTAGGAAGTGCTTATCTTCCTTGGTTATTACAGAGACGATGGCATTAATAGCCTTCAGACCATGGCCAATCAGACTATTACTGATCTTCAACTAAGAAAGACGAGCTGCAAGGGCATCGTTTGAAGAGATCGAAATGGCACGATCTCCTTTTTTATTTTTACTTGGCTTCTGATGCTCCGAGTCCATTGTTGTCTTCCTCTTATTTATAATATCGATCTTGGATGTGCTGATGTTTTGTTTGGGATGAGGAGGCTACATTATGTCCGGCCTTCTTCATCAACTTTACTATACTTGGGGTTGACATTTCCGAAAGGTTGTCAGAAATACCTTCAGGGCGCTATGTAAAAAGAGACGTCTGAGTTAGTAAATCAGAGACGTGAAAAATAGGAGCTACAACTTGTAAAAAATGATACTTACAGAGCTCTATCAAAGAACTACCACCTAGCCTTGTCTGAGAGAGGTTGTGGGGGGTCATTAGATGTTCATATTTAACCAGACGACCCTACTCCCCCTGATCTTGAAGGTCCTTAACCTTTTGAATATTCTCGTGGATAAGTCCAGGGTCAGCTCTTACAGCAAGCGATACTTTACCCCATCTCAGAGGGGTCCTTGGAATCGATGTTCCAGATGCCTCATGGAGACCAAACTCCCATGCCCCGGATGCAAAGAAATACCGAGGTTTCCAGTTATGATTGGATGTTTGGGTAACCAACAACATCTTCTAATCTGACTTCCTAGCTAGGAAGTGGTAATAGCTAGGGTTATTTTTAGTAGAGGAGGGGACGTAACAGCCTGTGAAGACCCTAACAAGAAGGTCAAAGGATGATAGCCCTTATCATCACCCTCCAAGCGTTGGGGGATAGTTGTGAAGGGGCCAAATTAATATGGGATAATATGGCTCTGATTGAAGGATATATAGGGAGACGGAAACCCAACTTGAACATTTTCTCGTAGACGCAGATCTCCCCATATCGGCTACCAAACACTCTCTGACCCCTCAGAGGTCTCTTAAGACTAATGGAAGGACCTATTGCATAGAGGTGCCTAAAAGCCAGAAGATTGTACTCGCTAATGGAGATGTTAATCTTGGCTGCCTCGGAGGTGTCAATGTCTCTCTCATGCCCATCATCTTCATCCCTAGTGACATCGGCCTGGGCAGATACTAGGGGACCATCAGGAAACCTCTGAGCGAACTCAGCCCCGATGCGGTCGATAGGGGAATAGCATCGAAAATGAGGAGAATGGCCACACTTGGCCCTATAATTTCAACATCAAAAGAAGACTGAGAGGTGTTAGACCCTAATGTGATGATACACGACTCGAAACCTCAGCTTGATCAAGGACCTGATCTTGCCTAATAGAGAAATCCATAGCCTCTTAGAAAGGGTCTATAAACATGGGGTCTGAGGTATACAACTCAGACTCAGACAAGGGTGTTGGTTCCTCTTAAACCTCTGCTGGCTCAGCAAGCTTGACTGGATCAGGGTAGATAACCTTCACAAGTGGAGGAAAAATAGGTCTGATAAGAAAGGCCTCAACCCTACGAGCTTTCGCTTGGTCTATCTCTATTTGCTTAATTTTTTCTAAGTTCTTCTATCTAAGTGAAGGGAACTTTTCTATGAGTTGATACAGGGGTCTGAGCATAAGGAGGATGACACTAAACTTGGAATCTACAAACAGGAAAATAGCCTAACTTAACCCAAACTAAAGATCAAATAAGGAAGGTGCAAGGTTTTCAAACCAAGAACACCAAAGAACAAGCTCACCAAAAAATTCAAAGAGTCACCGAAAAAACCTAAAATCCTAACCGTTAAACTAAAACCCTCACCAGAAGATCCAGAAATGAAAATTAAATGCTGAAAATGGAAAAGTAAGGTGGAGATGATACCTGATGGAGTACGAAATGAAGAAGAAGGTTAGAAGCGACGAAAGCCCCAAAATGAAGCAACAAAGCTCTTGAAGATAGAGAGAATCGCAGAGATAACCAAGGCGGGAAGAAATGGGAAAATGAAGAAGAAAGGGTTTTAAACCCAAAATCAGTTTGGCGGGTGTCCCAAGGCCCATCATTGCCTTGGGAACCTAAAAGAAAAATCAAATCATCATGACTTGGTAGACATGCCACTCACTTCTGCAAGTGACATGTGTCAAGAGAATACTGGCACACAAGAAAACTTAGCCTCAGCCTTGCAATACCCCTCAATTACCTACTCACATAGGTAACTAAGGGCTAGGGGGTGATTTATATACCCAAAGTACACCTTCTTACTCAGAGACACTAACCTCGACCTGACTCACAGTAGAGGTGGCAGAAGCTCATAATAATTGTCAGTAATATCGTCTCTAATTGCATCAACATCATACACCAACCTGAGCTGGGCATCAACCGAGGTCATCAAGGCTTGTACCTATGTTCAGGTATCCATCAACAAATAACATCGGGCCTGGCCGGCATTACATTTTATCAGCCAGTCAGCAAAGCCTTATAAGCTCCATCATCATGACATGGGTCGGCCCAGGCCGACGTTACATCTACCTCGGCCAGCCGACCTGGCCGAGGTCTACATGAATATTGACCTTGAGAAAAGGAACATTCTGACTTCACCAACCTCGTACTCATCCAGGTCGAGGTTGGAACCAATCAAAGATAGCCAAGCATTTACAGGTACATGTATGGCTTGGAACACGTGGACAAATCTATTATAACAGAATCATTCCCTCCACGTAAGGGAATATTGATCCCATTATTATTTAGTTAAGATCAGCCAAATGTCATCTTGGCACTGGTTGGATCTTCATGCATATGCGCATTGCATGATGGGGGGTACATTACACACTCTAAGCACTATATATAGAGGTCATCATCTAACTTGTAAAAGGATCCAGAATTATAACCCTAGCTAAAACTCTGTCATTTTACACAGTAGAGAGAGAAAGCTTAAGAGATTGTATCCATGGCCATTAGTGCCTCCATTCAGTGATATTACTCACACACTCACAATGGATGTAGGCCAGAGTAGCTAAACCACTTATATTCAAGTGTTCATCCTCTTCTCCTCATCTCCTTCTATATATATATATATATATATATATATATATATATATATATATATATACACATATACCCTACTGTGTAGCTATTGTTATCACTTGCTGGAGCTTATCAACACCTTATCTGATGGTGCTCTTTCCAACATCATCACATATGGTGTAGGTTCATCTTTCGTAAACCATAGTTTGTTGTGTGCGTAGGGGATTCTCTTGGAACGGTTGATCGTTCATTTCAATTTGTTATGTTCTTACAATTTTGATAGTCGAGGACTATATTCTTTTCTATTTTCGATGTATGGTATTGTTCCATGTTGACTGTTTGGTCACAACACGACCTGTCTCAATATGAGTGAGGATGGACCGAGTGTGGTGATTGCAGCTCGGCAACTGAGTCCTCTTTTGATTGAAATATTCTTTATTTTGCACAAGTTCCATGGACGTGTGGCTACGCGTCTTAACGCACAGTTTGCTTATACTATCCACTTTCCTTAGGATTAATTATCTTATGGATTGGAAAATATGGAGATTAGCGGATCTAATTATAAAGAGTGGGATTATGATTTGAGGGTATCATAAAATTTCATAACTCGAGGAAACATAAAGCGTAGTGTTGTTTTGGCACTGTAAGTGGATTTATTGTAATACTCAGACGAGTGTTCCATAGTTGGACACCTAGAGTGGTCTTCACTTTGTAAAAGGAACTTGTGGGAATACCGATTAAAAGTACGATTGGTGACTTAGTCAGTATGTCACTTATGGAGTAAGTAACAAACTATGAGAGGTCATTATCAAGTTTAAGTGAATGTATGTTATCAGGATGACCTTGGGATGTGAGGATACTGAAGATGTGTAGTCCTAAGATTCGAAATGGTTCTTGATGATGAATAAAATGTTAGTTTTATTTCGGTTTTCTCTTAGGTGAGTGTCGATCACTTGGGAGTGTTACTCCGATAGATGTTCCAGATATACTTTGGGTGATAGAAAGAAATCCTTAGGACTTAACCAAGGACGATCGTCGATAAGTGGAGACTCAAGAATTATTAGGTAATTTTGATGGTTATCCTAATAATGAGAGTTAGAACCTATTCCATATTGAGTTCCTTGGTGATAACCCCTTTCAAAAGGGCACATGATGACTTCCAAGTGACTTGAGGATTTTTATAACCTAGCCTTTAAGGACCCTTATGATCGAGAGTAAGAATTAATAACCTTCATAAACATGAGTAGTTGATAGACTAAGAATTTTAGGGATGAAATCCCCTAAGGAGGGAAGAATGTAACACCTGCCTCTATGTTTTTTATTGTTCCTGAGTAAATTGGTGACTTGATATGACCCAATTAGGCTTTAGACCTTATGAGATGGATAGTGGGTCAAATTTGGGTAATATCATGTCCTTGGTGCAATTACTTAGATTTAGAATGGCGTGATATTTATTTTGGAGAAAAGTTAGTGTTGTTCGAACGAGACCCTTGGTCATTCGAATACAAGCCTCATTTGTTCGAACGACCACTCAAACTACCTACTAACGACATATACATGCTTGAGAACTTGCTCTCTATAGAACTTGTTCGAAGTATGTTCTAACGAGAGTAGTTTTCATTCGAATGAGATTCAAATCTTATTCAAACGAGAAAACAGTATCACGATACAGACCATTGGATTTGACACATGTCACACTCCCACATAATAGATCAACATGGGATGAAGCTTAGGGAAATTTCTAAAATTTAACCACTAAGGTCTTCCGAGTATTTAAGTGAGGTTTTCACCCATTCTAGGGCATTTCCCCCCCCCCCCCCTCTCTCTCTCTCTTGGACCCTCACCACCACCCAACCACCTTCCACCACCATAGCACCACCACTCTCAAATCCTAAACCACAATACTTTAACCCTTTCCCACCATATTCAATCCTTATAAACCCATACACATCTAATGTTAGGCAAGATATCAATTTATGAGGAATTTATTGGGGGATTTTTGGAAATAATATAAAGGAGAAATTATGGAGTTGAAGGGGTTTTTCATGGAGCTTTCAAGGAGCAAGCTGATGGAGCTTGAAAAATGCCACTTAAGACGTTTAATACAGGGATTAAACGGTTAAAATGTCTCCAAACTATTTGTTGAAGAAACTCTTAATTCAAAACAAAACTTAACATAATATCTGTTTAAAATTATTATCAAAATAGTTTGAACGAGTTATTTCAGATCTAGAATGAACCAGTTTTGTAAAACAAAACTTAAACTATTAAATCAACTTAGCTTAGAGGAAGGTGATGAGAGTATGAGGAAGTACACGAGTAAACTTTTAATGTGGTAAAACCCCACCCAATTGGGGAAACATCCACGGTGATCTCTACGTCACAAAACGAAAGTCCACTAAAATCAGAATAACAAATTACAAGATATTTAACAATCAAACCACACAAACACACCTAAACTAAGTTCAGAATTGTTACCAACTCCTCTGGATTAGATCTGACTTCTCTGAAGGTTGTTGTTGTTGTTGATGTTCTCTCCAGCTTTGTAATATTTACTTCATTCCAGATTTACGTCGACTCAAACAAGTTCAAGATCATTGAACCAACACTTTAAGTGTGGTAGAATGAAAGTGTAGTGGTGATGTGCTCTCTAACATACGCATGAAGCACACTCACACTTAATACAGACATAATTATTTAACAAATTACAGAATCACTAAATATGCAAGAAATTCTAAAATGAGTATAGTCAAAACTAAATCAGACTTTTAGAACCTTCAAAATATCCTCAGATCAAGAGGAAATCTTGTTGTGAAATATCCAAGATCCTAACACTTTCTGGTTTTGAAAATATTATAGAGAAAGTGCAATCCCCAATCAAGATCTCAAAACTAGATCTTAGTCTAATAGATTGAGTAAAATGAAATCAGAAAGAATATTTTAGGTTTAGGGTTTGAAAACATAAAATTAGTTTTAAAATAACCAACAAACAAGATTTCTCGAAATAAGAAATCAAAATAGTAAGCTATCTATCTGATTTGTATCACAAAGATGAAATCTCAAGTTTCTATGTAGAGAAGCTAAAAACTCTACCAACGTGACTAAGTTGGAAGGATGATCAAGAATAAGAGAGGATAACTTCTCAAAACAAGATTTAAACACTTAGATTTAATTACTCAGAAAAGTATTTCTAGTTTAGGATTTGACGAAGTTTGGATCATGGTTTGAAATTCTCTCTCTAATCTTTCTCTCTCTTCTTTTTTCCTCTCAAACGAGGAAATCACAAAAGTCTCTAATTGCCTCACCCAAGGAATCTATTTATATTGGTAATCGAAGGATCGAGAACGATGGTTCAAATCAAGGGCTGGGATGAATGAAATTTAAATCGATGCAAATTTAAGGGTTCACAAGAAGCGGTGCAAAATACAACTCTGATGGGTTAAAATCAGATCACTTGGATTGATTCCAAACACATGCACTCTGTAGATTAAGTTAATCCAAGGGTCTAGAATAAGTCATATGTATGTGAGTTAATAAAAACACAAATCGAACCGTTGTGTGTGCAACACGTGTAGGCTCAAGATTAACTCTCGAACGCGTGTTTTTAAGTTCCAAAAAATTCCAGTTTCACCCACAAAAGTTTCTGCCGCTTTTGGTTTCTACCCAAGACAGTTTTAAGATATAAAAAATATTTACAAATCAACCCAAAAAATTAATTAATTTCCAATTTTAATTTTCAAAAATGATATAAAATTATTAGAAAATATTAAATAAATCCCAAAAATTATTTAAAAATCATATTAAGGGGATTTAACTCACACATTATCATTTCATGAATAAAACACTATATATATGCAATCCTACTGTGTGGTGAATGTGATATACCTTCATGAACTTATAGAGGAATATCAATGAAGCTCTGAAAGTTCTGAGGTTCTTTGGTTCAACTAGGGATAGACACAATTTTGTCCCTATTTCCAAACTAGATGAGATCGTATATAATGCATACTCAAATGAGTCAAAGATATAGGGTGCTTCAGAGCTTGGCAACCTCTTTAAGGACACCTTAGGAGGTGGGAGGTTGCCATCATCTTCTTCCTCTTACATCCATCGTTGGAGCTTCTTTGATGTGGAAAACTCTATTCTTTAAGTTTAAGAACTCTATCTCCCTAGTATTTGGTCTTCTATGTAGAGTTATAAGAGTAGAATGTAAGCAAGTTTCAAGATACCTATTTTGTCACATTCTTTGTAAAATGGTTTACAAGTGATCTTCAAAGGTTTTGAGAAAATAATATATTTTTAAGAATACATAGTGTTAAACATTTTATGAAATAAAATATTTTAAAATAATATTTATCTTATTGAGATATTTTATGAACAAATTCTTAAAGTTTTCTTGTTAAAAATGGAATTTTATGAATTTAGACATTTATTCAACTTGGAAAAAAATGTATTTTAGTCTTGAAAAGCATGTTTTTGCAAGTATTATGAAATTTCTTGAATAAATCATTTTAAACTCATTTTCTTGGATTTTTGGACTTAAAATCTCTCTTTCCATGTATATAAACTTGTAATCATATGGGCAAGTTTAGTAAAGGTTTTATATGAGTTTTAACATGAAATAAAGAAAATAGATTTTTTTGCCTTAAAATATGTTCATAAGTGTGGAAAATATGATAAATTTATGTTTTCAAGACTACATGTGTTAATAAAGGAAATATGGGGCTTCCTTGTAAACTAGTCTTCAAAATGACAAATGATAACTTTGATAAAGAAAGTGATGAAATAATGAAATTTCCAACTTGAGAAGTGTGTTACTCGAAAGAGTTAAAGAAGTGTTAATGAGTTAAAACATTTGAGAAGTTAGTGCGTGTAACTCAACAATGGTTTTGAAAAAATAACACTTGTGAAAGGGGAGGAAAATGCAAGTTTAGAAACAATGGGGTAAAGTGGTAATTTTATGTAATGTGGAACATTTTTATGAAATAAAAATATTGGAAAATGTGTTACACAAAATGGTCCTAAACGGAAGTGATTTTCGAAATGAAATCAACGTTAAAGTGAAAAGGATATGAAATGGAAATTTACTTAAGTGTAATACAAATATGGGTTGTAGTCCTCAGATTTTGGCTTCGGCCTGTAAAAGTGGAATAATGTGAGAATTTAGAAAATATTATAACATATTAGAAAGGGATTTGGATGTGATCGGAATAATTAAGAAGGGTCTGGAACCCTAGTGTGAAAGGCCTAAATCACTTGGGAGAGCATATGGTAGAATAGCCGAGGTCTGGAGCCTATTAAAGTACGCGGTTATAAGGTAAACTCAAAGAAAAAGATAATTAGAAAAGTGGAATATGATAAAGAAATTGGTTGGATCCGGTGCATCCTCCAATTCATTCTCTCAAACATAGATCAATGAACTTGCACAACCATTCAAACTATTAGTTGTAGGTAAGTTTACCCATGGATGCCCAAATCTGGAGAAAATAAGAAAAGCCCTCTCTCATATCAAACTCAAATCAAGATATTCTATTGGGTTAATTGATCAAAAACACATACTGATTGTGTTGAATCACGTGGAAAATTTTACTCGTCCTTGTCTTAGAGATATATGTGATATTCCTAATACTGGACCTCGACCGTGGAAGGAGAACAATGAAGCTGCTTCTTGGGGATCAGACAGGCCGAAACACCTTTAGGCCATAACCTATATTAAAGCCATGATCACATCCTTAACAGGACACGCCCACAAACCTCTCTAGCACTGCAAACCCTACTACAGACTTAGCCTAATCCGCCAGCTGTCCTACTTCTTGAAGGATTCTCAATTAACACGTCTTATACCCATGTAACCTGCCCCAAGCATGTGATATCACCTTTTGACTTCTATAAATAAAAGTATAGTGGGATAATTTTGGCTGCGAAGGCCTGCCCAAATCTCTACAAACCCTATCTCTAAAAGTTCTCAGGCCTCCTGGGCTATGCAAGTCTGCATCCCTCCACAGACTTGTTTACAGGTTGCATCTGGAGCTGCACTGTATTACATTCCTCATGTATTGTCTCTTTCTCTCTTGTACGTCTCTAATGGCCACCCAATCTTGTACTAATGAATATATAACGATAGTTACACACAAAAGTGGATGTAGGCTCATTATATAGCCGAACCACTCTCTATCTTGTGTTGTTCTCCTGTTACTTACTTATTTTATGCTTTTACACCTGATATGATGGCTTGGAATGATCTAGATATGATTTCTCGCATCATCATTTTGGCGTCATTTGTGAGAAACGAGGTATTTTGACAAGTTTCCTCTCACATTAGGCTCTTAATACCTTATTTCATTCACGGGGACCCTCGAGTGAATATCATATGAGTGAGATCTTGGTGTTTGGACCCATGTTTTTCATATAAACTCTCTTAGGGGGATCCTTATTTCTAGATCTATTTTCTAGGTCTTTGTGTATGGCCTTTAGATAAACTTTTCTTACCCTGATGATGTTGCCCTACCTAGTTCGTGTTGAAAAACTAAAAAGGCCATGGCCTCGTAAAGGTGGGTAATTAGGGAGGCATTCTTATACATTTATTTCCATTTGTTCCTCATACTCTAGGATTTTTTCTACTAAATTTGTGTTATTTTGCACCTTATGACTTTTCATATCCTTGGTTATCCTCTAGCGAATCTTTTTGGTTAGGTTTTTATGGGTGAAACCCAAATTTTTGGTCCAGTTCTAGAGATTTGTCTTCATGGATTCTTCCTGGATGTGGCCTGGTAGGTTAACTGCCTATGGGCCACATCCCCTATGCAACAATTTATCCAATTTTATGCTTTTTGGCATATTATTGTTTTCAAATGTTGAAATTCATGAACATATATGCCAAAAATGTTGTACAAGCTTCTAACATGAGCCTTATGGTTTGTAAGGGAGTTACGTGGAAAAAGTCTAGGTCGAATTATTGAAAATCTGATGATTCAATGGACAAAGTTTGGCTAGGATATTGTTCAAAGGATTGGTAAAACGTCCAAGATAGGTTACCGTGCGTATTCTTACTAAATTTTTAGTTTACCACTCGGAGAAAAGAGCCCGATAAGTTGTCCCATCAAATGAAATGTTTGCGCATTCAGATTGAATTTCGTCGAACAATTCTCTATAGAGGCTAAGGCAGCATCATCATATGCTCCCTAGGTCGTGGCCTTATTCTATTCAGCCTTCAAGAGGCACAACTGCCCACTCCTTACTTTGAGGTTCATAGACAATTGTTAAGAGGTTACATGCCTATATTATACTTTGGTTTTATCAGAATACCTTGGTCTTCTAACCATTGCTTAGTTTATCTCAGAGTATATTTTTAAAGACTCACCCAATAGAAGCCATGAAATGAAGCTTTGGATCAGGTCCTCAACAAAATGAAGATATAGCCTAACTATTGAGATGCATCAACCATCCATATGACAACCAAGCCTCACTCCAATCCCAGATCAACCTCCTGGGGTAAAGAGTTAAGATATTGGAGTCCGCAGCCTTTACCTCTCTTTATAAGGCCGCGGTCACTGAAGATAAGGCCGCATCCAGGTCTTTGAAAAATAAAGAAAATAGGATGATCCAGAAGCAGAGAAACCCTACAAAGACTTCACCCCTCTGATTTATTATCTTGAGGACATCCTAAGAAGCATCAAAGAGGATTAAATACTCTGGTGGCCGGAGAAGCTCAAATCCCTGCTGCATAAGAGAGACCGAGCCAAATAGTGTGAATTTCACCAAGACCATGGCCACACCACCAACAAGTACTTTTCTTTGAAGAATGAGATTGAAAGGCTTGTCAGGATAAGAATGCTCCGATAGTTCCTAGGGGATGCATCCCTTAATTGGGACAGTCGCATGCCTAACTTTGCCTTAGAATATTTATGTTTTTGTTTCTAAAGCAAGAAAAACATAGAGTATAGCTTTATAAATGTCTTGTATTTCTTTAATAAATTATATATATATATATATATATATATATATATATATATATATATATATATATATATATATATGAATGATTTATCGTATTTGAATTATTACTCTCCCCATTTAAAATCTTTCGAAAGATTCTCATATTAACATATTTCAGAGAGAACCTAAAGACGAATTATGCCGAAGATTAAAGCATACGGGAGGAGGTGTCCAAAGAAGAAAATGGAGTGACGAACTTAAATGGCATTTAACACCCCTTGCATGACAAAGGCATTCAAAGATACGGGTTGCTTATATTGGCCTTGGGGCCTCATAATACCCATTATTAGCTTTTTATTATACGAGATGGTTCTATTATCCTTGGGGCCTCATAATACCCATTCTTATCTTTTGAAGACACGTGATTCTTCTTTTTTAGGCTTGAGGGTGGCTCATAATACTAATTATTAGCCATGGTTGGCTTGAAAATGAACCTTTATTGAGGAGGCTTGATAGTACCCATATATGGTCGTGGGTGGCTCAATAATGAACCCAATTTAGAGAGGCTTGAAAATACTCATATATAACTATGGGTGTCTTGATAACAAACCCAGCCCGGGGAGGCTTGAAAGTACCCCAAAATAAGAAAATATCCAACTATGTGAAAGAAAGTGGAGTCAGACAAAGGTGGTCCAAGGGAACTACTATTCGCGGAAAGGAAAGTAGTTGCCAAAGGACTATGGCAATCCGACATCACAGCATCAAGAATTCTACAAGTGCAAACCTAGTTATAAAGTCTTCAAACGGGTAATTTGATACCCAACTGTATTAACAACTAATGTGGCATCCATCTAAATAACGAGGAAGAAGAGTTAGAATTCTCCTTAAGCATATGGCCGCGGGTTCTAGGTCACAACAAATTTCTATCCAAAGTCTAGAGTGCTGCAACGTAAAGCTATTGTGCTCATGGATTCAAGTCAAACCATAAAATACCTCATCTTGTTTAAGACTGCAGATGATAAATCAACATTCATTCATATAAAGGAAGTTGCAATGATGAAAATAGCGGATGAATATAATTACATTCCAAAAATTGATGCAAAGTTAATAGTTGCCAATGTACAATAATTATAGTTGTGAAAAGAAAAATACAAGTGAATAATTGAAAAAGAAGATCAGGAGGCCACTTCTTCTTCATCTTCATCCTCTCTTTCTGTGGTAGTCTCGATTTATTTCTCTGCCCCAGATGTTGAGGCCTCCTCATGCTTCTTCCTTCCCATCTCCTCCACAGCCTTCATCTCTTAAATGCGGGTCATATACTTAGGTTCGTTAAACTTCCAAGCATGGATGATTTCTTTGGCCTCTTTATAATTCTTAGTAACCTTGTGCCTCAACTCTTTATCGCCATTGATGTAAGTCTTGTTATTAAGGATAAATAAGTCATGAGAAGTCTTTCAATGGGCTACAACATCTTGATCAGCCTTCTCCAAGGCCACGACCTGGGACTTGTCCTTTTGCTTTAGGGCTACAACATGGTCATCATTAAGATTTTGGAAGTCTACGACCTACTTCTGAACCAAGTCTTCATTGTTCTTCTAGACTTGGTTGAAATTCTTTTCAAAGGCTTTAACTTTAGCCTCGATAATCTTCAAGGATTTCGCGGCCTGCTTGAAGTTATCCCCAGCCTCCTTTTGGACAATGGCTGCAGCCTTAACCTTTCCACCAGCCTCAAGTTTATAGGATTGAACAACGGCCTTAGAAGACTTTTTCTCATCCTTAAAGGTTCAAGACATGTCCCTCTATAACTGGTATTTATGGCCATACTTTGATACATATTAGTGCTTGTACAACCCTTCTTTCTTGCCCCTTTGTTTTGTGGCAACCTCTTTAGTTTAAAAGAACAGAAGCAAAAAATTAGCACAAGTATATTCAAAGTGTCACAAAAAGGAAAAGAAATTATTGTATAACTTATCCTCAATAGACAGTACTGAGTATATTCCTCCAGGTTCTCTGCATCCTCATCAACTAAGCGACAGAGGTCTGTAGTGTCCGCGACCTTCCTCATCTTGGAGAATGCGGCGGTGGTCATATCCCATGGAGATGTTAGGTCAGGCTTCCTCAAATGAGGCTGTGAACAGACTTTAACAACTCTTTCTGCCATATTTTATGGGGTGGTCTATAGACACCACATTTTATAACCCCTAGGTCTCTCCTTATGTTCCTAGAGCCTCCCCATTTCACTACAAACCTTGGGTCATACTCCGACGACCAATCTAGAGGCCATCAGAGCTCTCGGACCCCATTTAGCTCCGGTCAACTCTATCGTTAGAGAAAAATCTCTTTGAATCTTTGAAGGTATTTGAATCTTCTTTCCAACGGTCTACCTCGTGCGCGAATCGGCATAACGTTTTAGATGAATGAACCATTTTACTATCGAAAATTGATCTGGAGGGTACCAAGTGTTTGCGAGCCAAATTTGACCCAAACTCAAATCCCGGACCTTGGAGGGATCCAAAGGACTCTTGAAGGTCTCTGATTTACCTTTCTAACGGTAGTCCCCTTGAGCTATTTGGATTAACGTATTGTGTTCTATGACTATTTTTCTGAAAAATCTGCACGAGATTGCCAATTGGCAGGTCCATTTCTCTGCCAATCGGCAGTGTGTCTAGGGTTACCTGTCGATAGGTAAGCTGGGATCATGTCGATCGGAACCCCTTAACACTATAAATAGAGGGAATGACCTCACTCCTAAAGCACACCTCAGATTTATCAGCATTAGTGATCTCAACAACATTCTCTTTCAATTAGTTAAGTTTCCTAATTTGAAATTCCAATTCCATCTTAAATACCCATCATTTTCATACCCAACTTGGAAAAATCTCATTCCCTCTCATCTAATATTTATCTCAACATTCAAGGGAGTTCATCCAAGATCAAGACTAAGCTTCAACTCTTCAAAGAAGGTCCAAATCCTGACCTCTTTCATTAAATTTCTTGTTTTTCCACTAATTACATTAAACTAATAATTTATCTTTTACTTTAGTTCGTATTTTGTAACATCTCACATTTTTATTAGTTATATTGCACATACTTAATTTTCTATAAAAAAACCAAAACAAACAAAAAGAGGATTACACCTATAAATTCCAAACGAGATTATCCATCACACTTTTTCAAAACTAAAACACATTTTCTATAGACACATATAATAAAATCATGTTCGAATCTATAGGATAAACTCCATCCTTATACCATATGTGAACTACATGGACTTTGATTCGGTTATAGGAAACGTAGGCATTTCGGGTTAAAACCCGAGACTCGAGTCCAATTTTATTATTTTCCATTTTTCTAATTTTCTTAATTTCTAAATTTCCAATTCTCCAAAATTCCCCATTCCTATATTATTTCAATACATGTTATGTTTGTGACCCTCAGAAGCATTTTATCCAATACATATTATCATTTCATAATAACGATCAATATTACGATAAACACATAAATAATATTTTTAACATTATTTTTTGGGAACATTCCGATGGATTACCTCACTCTATCTCTTCCATGGTATGCGTTGGGCAATTCTGATCTCCATTATATATACAAGTACACACATTTCACGGTTAAATAAAGGAAAACAATAACACAAGACCATGTGAGACTGAAAGGGCGAGATGGGTGCCTAACCCCTTTGCATTCCGTAACTTAGCCCCCGAACCTTTGAACTATTAGTTTCGTAAGGATTAGTTTGTCCTTGATGCCGCTCTCTCGATGCGAAGACATGTTCTTTTTCCTGTTTTATCCAAAATAGACTGAATACTCCATGTTTTTACATTCACCTCACACCGAGGACAGTCAAAGCGCTCCTAGAGAGTATGAGGGCACGAGACACTTTTCTCCTTCCCTTTCCACCCACCCCCACAGGAGGAGGAGATGGATGGACATATCGGGGATGGCCATAGTGACGACTCCGCTGGGGATAATTTTTCATAAGAGGGCTAGACTCTGTTTCCATGGATGTTTCATTTTTCTTCTTGTGTGCGTATGCATCTTCCTGTATGCTCCCTCTTTTCTTCTCTATTATTACTTATACATATCTACCTCATGCTTATATCACTACTCATTCACACACTTGTAGATACTCTCCATGTACACTTCACACTACGTGCACCTAGGATAACTTATATCCACATGATGCACACATCACTATAAATATCCATGCTTAGGTGTCACTAACACACACACACCCACTTATCATACTTGTATATATACATGCTCACTCATACTTATCACACACCATTTGTAGTTGATCCATGCTTAGGTTCACTGCCACACACTCACTTGTAGATAGTCACACATCACTCAGTCTCACTCTCACGTATCCATGCTTAGTATAATCTTCATGCTCCATGTTAGATTCACTTTTTAAACTTGTACAATATCCCCTGCTTAGTAGAATGCTCATCATGCCAAATAAAGATACTCTGACCATAATATACTAATCAAAAATCATGCATTATTGCACACTACATCACCATAGAGCATGGCTATTGACCAATTTTTTCCCGTAACTGGGGGTCATTTTGTGATGGGAGTTGGTCCGGCAGGTCGCAGTTAGCCTAAGCGATATGACTCTCACCTTACATTAGCCAAGTACCTTCGATGTAAATCGAACGGTTCCACCGACATCGTACCGCTTAATCGAAATTATGATGGGAGGTATATCACAGGGAATTTGGTCACGTACATCGAGTATATTGAATTCACTCTCACACGTACTATCCCCATGAGGTATATAGTGAGGCAATTCACGTACACTCAGGTATATCAAATGGCTTGTCCACAAGTACCGATTTACCTCAAAAGCAAGACGTATATCGTGGAAGTCATGCTAAAGGGGGGAACCCTTCCGATTAACCCAACAACTGCATACCCTCATATAGGTGTCAAACCTAGGGCACTCATATTTAGTTTATCAGTTTTTGCCCAAAACTCTGCCAAAATGTTGGGACAACATTCTGCCCAAATTTTCATGCAATTTCTTCTTTTTTAAAATGGGCCTTTTCCATGAGCCTAGCAACAAGCCCATCCACGTGTTACATATTTTTTTCGAACCCAATTTTCCCAGGCTCGGGTCCCGTCCGACATTTTCTTTTTTCATTGAGGTAAACCTAATACAAGTGAGAACATAATAAACATAATAATAATCATGCTGAGAGCTTTCTTCTCATTTTTCCTCTTTCTTTACCAAAAAGTGTCAAAAATATTTTTCCCTCTTTTATCAAAAATAGCAAAAACATTTTTTCCTTCCTTATACCCAAAAGTATTGTTCCTCCTTTTTTTCTCAAAAACATTTTATCCTCCCTTTTCCAAAAATGTTAAAAACATTTTGCTTCCTTTTAAAAAAGTAACAGTTTTCCCTCCTTTTATATTTCAAAAACAAATTCGAATTTTTCTCCTTCTTAGGTAGATCACAGACTTAACCCTTGGCCAGGATCCCTATTGGCTTCGATCTTCCGTGGAATAACCCCAAGGTTCCATTAGTTCCTTATATACTTCCTCCGAGTCTGGAATTCATCTTCATCTGCTTTCTATGGAGAAAACAGACCAAGTAGTGAATGTGCTGCCGGATTTGATGACGGTCCTAGATTAACTCACTTCTAAGATTGACAATCTTCAAATCGAGGTTCATGAGTTATAACAAAATCAGGTCCCCATTCCCAAAGATCCCGAGGTCCTCTTCCCTCGTGCTATAGGTCCGCCTGCACCAAAGCCTATCTGGGTCCCCGAGGAATATTAGCACGCTCCACGTGCTCCTCCTTCTAATGGGACGTTATCAGCCCAACTACCTATGTCGAATATTGCCTAGCCAGGGGCTAACCTACCCGTGACTATTTATTTGAAGGAAGAAGAATTGAACAAAGTCAATAAGGATCTCAAGATGTTGACCAAGAAGTTTGACCAAGTCCAAATCACTGGGAACTACATCGACTATACCCAAATGTCTCCCTACTCTTAAGCAAGGTTTAGAGAAAAGTTCAAGATGCCCAATATCAAGAAATTTAGGGGTATTAGACCCCCAATTGTTCATCTCTGAAGTTACCACTGAGGCATGACTCTCCTAGGTACCTCCGAGGAAATAATGGCCCAAATGTTCCAACAAACTTTAAAGGACAACGCTCTTCGCTGGTTCTTATCTCTTGAGGAGTCCACAATATGTAGTTGGGAGGATGTTACCCGCGAATTCATATCATAGTACAAGTATAACAAAGAGTTGGAGGTTACCTATCGTGATTTAGAACTGATCAAATCAAACGCTGGGGAATCAGTCAGTAACTTCATAGCAAGGTCGAGGGAGAAAGAAGCCACCATGACCAACCGACCTTCCGAAGAGGAGCAAGTAAACATTGTGAAGAAGAATTTATTACCCCATATCAAAGAAATGATGGGCGAATAGTATTACCCTCATTTATGATCCCTCCGAGAAGTAGGATTGTAAATCAAAAAAAGCCTTACCAAGACAGAAGTTGAACCGAAGAAGGTGTTTGAACAGTTCACTCCCAGAAAGTATGAAAAGCCTACTAGTACTGTAGTTTCAACCATCCACAACATCCACTTCATGGGCACTGGAAATATTCCCTAACCCAGTCAAAAAAGAATATATCGAGCTTTACGCTCCCCTCTCTAAAATTTACTAAGCCCTTTTAAGCCAAAATCTCATCAAACCATTGGACCCTTGTCCATTACCAAACCCACTTCCCCAAAATTTCAAACTTGATGCTCATTGCGATTTTCACCAAACTTCCAGCCATACCACTCATCAATGTTTCGATCTTTAAAATGTAATCCAAGGTCTCATTGACCGGGATATCGTCTCCCCACCAGATAATCCTAAACCAAACACTACCCACAATCCACTCCCAACTCATATAAATTCCATCTTCTTAGAATAAGACCCAAAATTTGATCCATCTTCTCAGATTGTACCCAGTAAATCACCCATCATACCTATATATTCCTCAAAAACCTCAAAGTTTGCCCAGATTTTCTCCTGCATCCTACCTATTTTACGAGTCAGGCTCTGTCACTTCTTACTAGAGAATGCATTGTTGTTCGTACCCATTCTGGATGGAAATATATGGAATTTTCAACAGTGTTGAACCACCTTCTAGAGTGAGGGCTGGAAATCTCTGCTAAAATGACCGTTGATTACCAGAGATTCAGTACAGTATTCTTAGAAGCTCGAAAATGGGCTCGAGAGTAGGTTTTTGGGTCGTACGTACCAATGAATTCAGTTTAGATGATGTGGTCCAGATCATGGTAGACTTATTTCGACAAACTAGTGAAATTTGTTGTACGTCCAAACTACTTGATGCTTTGAAACTACAAAGGTGTACGGTCCCTTCACTTCTACATCTTCTTGTTGAGTGTGAGTATCTATACTAATAGGTCATTGAGATTATGGAGTATATTTATTTCTCATGGAAATATGATGCCATTGCCATGGGATGGGATGGGAGGACGAATTCGATAGTTCAAACGAATAAAAAAGTTTAAAAAGACTTGCCCAATAGTAAGTATATGTTGAGTGATATCATTTGAGGAGTTTATAAGAGAAATTAACAAGGTGGATGAACAACCCAAGGTGGATGAGAAAATGGGGTTTTTATTTTTCCCATCTTCTATGAACCATATGACTAGATCAAGAAGGCATTACCATGTTCTAAGCCCACAGTCATCTGCAATATACAAGGGAAAAGGTGTTGAGAATCTTCCTGTGCCAAAAATAACCCTTAAGGAGAGAATGATCCTCGATCAGTTGAAAAAGACCCAAGCCAGCATCACCATGTGGGGATTCTTTATGTCTCTCAGCTGCACTGGAAGTCCTTCATCAAACTACTTACATAACCCATAGTCCCTCCTTCCACCACGCCAGAAGAAGCAGTGAATCAGGTCGAATCCCTAACCTCAACTAGAATGCTCTATTTCCCTGAAGAAGAAATCCCTAAGATTGGATCAAATCACAACCATGCTCTCAATATCTCTGTCAAAGTCATGAGAAAAACCTCTCCTGCATTCTCTTGTTGATAATGGATCAACTCTTAATGTTTATCCATTAAGAACCCTCAATTTCTTGGGATTGAAAGTGAGAGACCTTGATCCAACTCTGACATAGTGTGCGCTTATGATAACACTCATCGAGAAGTGATGGGATCCCTAAATCTTACAATAGGGGTCACCCTATAAATCTTGTTGTTGAATTCTAAGTCATTGATATCCCAACTTATTTCAATCTATTGCTTGGATGGCCATGGCTCCATAATATCAAGGGCGTGTCTTCTTCCCTTCATCAGAAATTGAAGTTCTTCGCCAATGGGTAAGTCATCGCCATCTTGGGCGATGACGAGAATGCCGAGAATGCAAGCACCAGTAATCCAGTACTTGGGATATAACATGGGGGTAATGATATGCTTCTTTTAGGTTTCCGAGTTGAACCACTTCTACTCCCATCAGGGGAGGATTTCAAATATAGGGTTTTTCTGGAATATAACCCTCATTGTAATGTCAATGTGAACCAGATGTTTAAAAACATACACTTCATGGCCGGTCTGGGGCTGGTACGATGATAATAGGGTATACTTGAACCCATTGTATTGAAGAAAACTTTTCCTCCTTATGGCTTATATTACCAACTGTCCGCAGAAGAACTCTGAATGCTTCACCAACCTCGGTTAAGGATAAGACTAGAAAGCGCTAAGACTATCTCAAGAGATTCATTAAATAGAAGATTCATCATAGAGGGTGAATATTTCCCTTTTTGTGGCTTTCTAGAACCATGGTACGATCATGTGGACAAGAAGATGAAACCCGGAATGGAGATTTTTTTCCAAGACAGCTATTCATGGGCTGAAAGTTCCAAACATCATTTGCAAACACTCATTGAAAAGACCATAGCTAGTACTGGAGCTTCCGAGGAAAGTGACTCTGAGGATTCATTCAATCTAAATATATTGGGGCTGAGACTCTACATGATCCACCTAAGCGCTACATCATCGGATCCGTCCCGCCTAATGAAAGCTATTGATGCACCTCTCCTCAACTGGCATGCTATACCAGTTCCACCCATTGAAATACAACCCAATATGATATTTATCCCATTTCCTCTTCTTTTATTGTTCCTCCTTATTCTTATGTAATCGATACCTCCTTTAATGAGGTTCTCAATGCTGTTTTTCCGAATAATGAAAAAAATGAAGATTTAGAGTATCTTGATGTACCTTACATTAGTTGTCTTAATTCTAATCAAACTCTCGATGATGATGATTTTTCAAATGAACAATTCTTAACTGATCTTAATAATTTTAATAACAAATAATATAATTGCATTCAAGTTAATGAAGATGAAATTGTTATTAATTTCGATTCTACTAGCTAATTACGCGAGATTAGCATAGGGTTCACCCTTGACAAACATGAGTGCACACAACTCAAAGAATTATTTAAGGAATTTATGGACGTCTTCGCATGGTACTATGACGATATGGCTAGTATTGAGCTCTAGATTACTCAGCATGGAGTTCCAACTCTCCCAGAATGCAAACTAGTCAAACAAAAACTGCAAAAGCTTCGCACTGAATGGTCGCTTAAGGTTAAGGAAGAAGTGGACAAACAATTGAACGTGGGTTTCATTCTTGTAATCGAATATCCCATATGGCTAAAAAAATGTCGTACCCATGCCAAAATCAAGAGGGAAGGTTCGCATGTGCGTTAACTACCGAGACTTGAACAAGGCCTCTTCGAAGGATGATTACCCACTACCCATTATTGACATGATTGTGGACAACACAGCTAGTCACGCTCTTAAGTCACTCATTGATGGGTTTATCGAATATAACCAAATCAATATGCATCCCGATCATCAAGAGAAATCCACATTCATCACCCCTTGGGGAACATTCAGTTACATCGTCATGCCATTTGGTCTAAATAATAAATGGGCTACCTACCAGAGGGTTGTTATAACCATGTTGCATGATCTCATACACAAATAAGTAGAGGTCTATGTAGGTGATATGATTATAAAGTCTAAGACTAGGGAAGGTTATGTTCCCACTCTTCAAAAGTTATTCGAGCGACTACGACAATATCAGATGCGACTTAACCCACAGAAATATGTCTTCGGCATTACCAAAGAATAGAACTTGGAATTCATGGTTAGCGATAAAGGGATAAAAGTAGATCTTGTTAAGATGAAATCCATACTCTAACTGCCACCACCTCGAACGGAGAAGGAAGTCCGAGGATTCTTTGGAAAATTTCAAGATATCGGCTAATTCATCAGCCAATTCACTTATATCTGTGAAACCATCTTCAAACTTCTCCCAAAGGATTCCACCAAGGTTTAGAATGAAGCTTCCCAGAAGCCTTTGATCGAATCAAGTAATACCTAACCCAACCTCTGGTACTCATGCAGCCGCAACCTTGCCTTCCCCTACTCCTATACCTGATCGTAACGGATACTGTAGCTAGGGCTTTGCTAGCTCAACTCTTTGAAGTATCTCATAAAGAGAGAGTCATATACTATGCCAGTCACAAGTTACCTAGGTATAAAGTTAACTACACTACCTTGAAAAAAGCAAGTGTCGCCATTGTCTGGGTCAACCAAAAACTACGACACTATATGTTGTCCTTTCCCATCAAACTCGTATCTAGAATGGATTCCATCAAATATCTTCTTGAAAAACTTGCCCTGTCTAGTTGAATGGCCTAATGGTTGATGCCTCTAGTCGAATTTGATATTGTGTATATCACGCAGAAGGTCATGAAAGGAAGAACCATCTCTTACTACCTCGCTAACTACCCTATGAAAGAAATCAATGTTTAGATTTTTGAGTTCTCGGATGAGAATATCCTTTGTACCTCCTAGGAAGAACTCCGGTGGGAAATGTTCTTTGATGGTGCCGCCAATAAGAAGGAGTACGGCAATGGGATACTTATAATCACGCATGATGACTCTCACACTCCCATCGCCATAAAATTCAATTTTCCTGGAACCAAAAACATGAATGAATACGAGACATGCACGGTAGGCCTCAAGGTTGCTCTCAAGGAAGGAATTCGATACCTATATTTTTACAGGGATTCATCCCTCATCATCAGTCAGGTACTTAGAAGATGGAAAGTCAAGGATGAGAAACTCTTACCCTTTAATGCCCACATAGAAGAGTTTGCCTCCTAATTCCAAGATTAACTTTCCATTACCAGCCTCGAGCAAAGAACAACCTAGATGATGCCCTTTCTACCCTATCCTCCAAGGTTAACATGACCGAGGGAATAACAATGGCCCCCTTCGTAGTGCAAAAGCAAGATAAATCAACCTAATTTTACCATATTGAGCTCATCACAGAAGAAGATCATAACATAACTGACTACTGGTACTATGATATTTGGAACCTCCTCAAGCATGGTAGGTGTGCCCAAGATTCTAACAAGAAAGACTAAGCGACCCTCTGTAAACTGCCTGCCCATTATATTTTATGCGATAAAGCACTATTGAAGAGAAACTTCGATGGAACCCATTTATACTGCATCGCACGGGATGACGTTGAAGAGATAATACAAAAAATATAGAGTAGGAAATGCGAACCCCGCATGAATGGCCATATGATCACCAAGAAAATCATCCAACAGGGTCACTACTGGACTACCAGGTTCAAGATTGCACTGCCTATCTCAAAGATGCCTTATTTGCCAACAGTTTTCCAACAACCAGTACTTACTTTCACAAGGAATTATACAACATGACTTCTCCGTGGGCATTATCGACATGGGGCATCGATATCATAGGGAAAGTTACACCCAAGGCATCCAACGAGCATGAATTCATCTTAGTTGCCATTAACTACTTCACCAAATGGGTCGAAGCTGAATCATACGCAGTGCTGAATGCCAAGAAGGTGGCCAAGTTCATCCGAAAAAATATCGTCTGACAACATGGGGTACCACATGAGCTAGTTTCAGATAATGGGTTGCATTTTTAAGTAGAAGTCACAGAGGTGGTCTACGATCATGGGATTCAGAGGTATAAGTCTTCTCCCTACCGACCTCAAACCAACGGTGCGGCTAGAGTTGCCAATAAAAAATATGAAACCGTCATCAGTAAGATGATCGAAAGATATTGAGATTGGGTTGACCGAATCCCTTATGTCCTATAGGGCTACCTCACTTCAGTCCAAAAATCTACTGGGGATACCCCTTACTCTCTAGTATACAGCATGGAGGCAGTCCTACTCATGGAGCTAGAAATCCCTTGACTATGAATCATGCTTGAAAGAAAAGTCAATGAGGAAGACTGGCATCAAAGCTGTCTTGACGAGTTATCACTCTTAGATGAAAGGACACTGAAGGCTCTATCACAAATAAGGATACCATCATCCAATGGTGCGATCGTTCAATAAAAGAGTCAATGACCACGGTGTCTAAGAAGGGGACTTACCCCTTAAAGAAATTATAGAGTCCATCTGGGACCCAGAGGGAAATTCAAGCCCAATTAGAGCGACCCCTACATTGTGAAAAATATCCTCTCTAGAGACGCTGCTATGCTCACCGAACTTGATGGGGGAAAAGATGGCCCTTCCAGTAAACCTGGACCGTCTCAAGAAAATTCCTCCCTTAATCTCGACGCACTACAAATCTTATAATCTCCCTTATATTCTTATAAAAAAAATCCTCATTTCCCTCTACTCAGAACTACGTGGGGCCTAGGCTTCTAAAAATATTTTTACTTTCAAAAATGAAACTAATTTTTTTTCAAAACCCCAGAGGTATGTAGGCAGCTCATACGCTTTACATGAGCATGTTACCATTCTTTTTCACAACATACTATTCTTTTCTTATCGCTAAAAGGTAGTTCAATTTTATCATTTGCATGAACAAAAGGATTTTGTATGCCTTAGCGATTGGTATAGATAATTTAAAGGTAAAAACTCATTAAGAGGCCCAACAACTTCCCTTGCCAACGTACCCCTGCTTTCCTAAAACCAAAAAATAAAAAACCGTTACTCCTAAATAACCTTCCTAAATTTATTCTTTTACATAACTAGAAACACCATATAAAAGCTTCACAAATAAATTCCCCCAGGATCCTACCCGTAGCTGCCAAAGAAACCATCCCCATCATTATCCACATCCCGAGGTTCCTACACTTCCCCTGCCTGAATAGAATGCCTCAGATGCTCCATGTAATGGTAAGCCCAAACCAATCTATGGAGAATAAAAACACCTCCCTACATAGTGTCAGATATGGCAAACCACCTTTGCCCGGTCTCCACAACCAGCATCTTGGTAACTACTCTCCTCCACAACAACTTCATATAATCCCTGCAAACATGCTAGACTCTACCAACAGACTGGGAAGGAAGGGTTGATGGACAATGATTGTCCCATAAAGATCCCAACTACATGTGCATACGACCTATCAAATCCTCCAAAGGAAAGAAATCTAGTGTCTGAGGTAGTACAATTTGGTCCAAGCCAAATTGGTGCAAGAGTTTCCAGTTAAAGTAGAAAGAGGTTTTTCGGAGTCCAATCAACCTAACATACTGGTATTCTCCCTGTTCCATAATGGGCAGCAATTCTCCCCACCAAGGCACTGACCAACACAAGCCTTAAGCCCGTGCTCCATAAACTAGTTCTCCCAGCTCTCAATATCCAGTCCTACATTGATAAAGTAATAAGGAAAGAAGTTTATCACAACTGTCAAGGTATATTCAGGAGGGACTGCCATACAGAATCTCTCTGACAGACACATGAATAACATTATAGGTCTACCCCTCAGAAAGTAAGAATGG
Organism: Sambucus nigra; assembly: GCA_949130495.1. Lineage (NCBI taxonomy): Eukaryota > Viridiplantae > Streptophyta > Magnoliopsida > Dipsacales > Adoxaceae > Sambucus > Sambucus nigra. Next base: position 122,923,503 of record OX422218.1, on the reverse strand, counting down.
CCTTCTCGTCAGGCATCCAGACCATTCAGAGTCTCAGCCAATATCACTGCCATAGAATTGCGATGGTACGACATCCACAAAGCAATGACTATGAGTTGCGGGTCCACTAATAGTTCCCCTATCATATACAAGAATTTTGAAATCAAGACCAAAATGATGGCTCCAGCATAGCTTGCATCACCAACACCCTGCAAATTCACTGAATGCAGCACAACAGGGTGATAAGTTATTCTTCCTGTAGCCAGTGATCAAGCCGCCGAGGGAGAGGTATGAATAAGTCTCTCTAATAACTCCCGAGGAGATCGAGAAAATGCAGGCATAGTTGTGCAACACTAGGATTTATCCCCAACATAGCAGAGAACTCTTCATAAGTCAGACAGACTTCGTCCATCCCAAAGCTAAAGACATGGTCTTTTAGGTACCAGAATTCTACCGCTGCCATCAACACATTCCATTCTGTACGTCGGTTACCCCATAATGAAACCCGATGCATGTTGAAGGCATCGTAGTCGACATTGTATAAGAACATAGCCTCCAGGTTTTCAAGGTAAGTTTCAAATGATGAGATAAGAATCAAAAGAATGCAAAAGAGAGGAAATGCAGAGGGGTGAAGAAAATTCTCCACCCTTACCCCCTATTTTTACTTGGAAAACCTCAACCAAAGACAAAAATCCTACAAATCTCGGAGGAAAACCTTCCCCATAAAGTACCAAGTAATTGAAGAAAGTTCATTCAAAGCTTTGGTTTAATTATACTGGACTGGCCAGCCAATAGGCAGGAGGGGCATGCCAATCGGCAACCCCCTATTTTTGAAATATTCCCCTTTTCCTTTTTTGTCAAAATCAAAAACTCGATAAAAATAAATTTTTTCGAAGGAATTCAAAATTTCCTTCTCCGTATATTTTTATTTATACTGTTTTAAAATAAACTTTCTCTCAAATCATTTTTAATTATTTTTTCAGTCTTAGAAGCAAAGTAAAATGAGCATATGCATTAAGTCACTTAAACAAAAATTAACAAAAACTTCATTTCATTGCATAGATATTCTTTTATTACATTTTTCTTACTAGAAAGGAAAAATACAACGGGACTCAACCTGAATCCCCAAACTCTCTCTCTCACACTTGCCTAAGTTCTCTCTCCCTCTCATTTTCTCTTTCTCTCCTTATATTTCTCTTTCTATCTCTCTTTCTCTCTAAGAACCATTGTCCCTACGATGCGCGTGCTTTTCCCGATGATAAGATGACGTACCTCCACCCCCAAACCAGACCCCTCCTCAGACGAGGCAGACGACACTCGACAAGAAGGAACCAGGATTGACTCCAGAATTTGAGCAGTCGGGGAAGCTACCCAATCCTAAATGTCCCTCGGCCAGTTGGTCGACACCCGAATGTGCTGTAAGAAAAACAAAAAAGAGCAAATCTGTCGATCTGAGGCAAAGAAATAAATTAGAAAATCAAAAGACAAAGATAAAGAGATGAAAAGTATACCGCTGGCTGAAGAACCTCCTTTATCATCCCCAACTCCTCTGGGTCCATATCATTGGGATGATGTAGCATACGCACTAGCCCTCCATCATCCCACCGGATATTATAAGAAGGAGGATCCAACCACACAAAAGGAACCTCCGAGGTCTTTGCCACCGCCGTTGTTGGCACACCACCTGCCCCGTGGGAAGATCCCACTGGCCAATTCAAGCCCACATGGGGGAGAGGCATCACATCATATATGTTGGGCGACATCAACCATCTCGACACAAAATCAAAGTAATAAAAAGTAGGCATCGGGTTCGTATATGGTGAATAAGGCTCGTCGATCATCGCCGCCACCCTCGCATCATCTGACATCTCCGACTCTCTCCTCATATATATAGGGGTCCTCGCAAGTGGAACCATCACCTCATCCTCTACCACCTATCATATTACTCGCTCTCCTAAATAATAAGAGTAGCCAAATTCATGCCTCATCATATACAGCATCAGCGCGTTCCCCCCGATTACCCATATGTGTTGGATGGTCACCCCCCAGGGATAGAAGGTCATATGCAAAATCCTTAGAAGAACACTTATAGAACATTTACTTCCCCATCGGAATTCCTAAAACCAATTGGATATCTCCCAAACAATGTCTCCAAAGGACACCATAAAAATTGAAAAATTCCTCAACAAGGGAACATTAAACCCTAAAATTATTTCCTCTTTCCCGGTGAAACCAAACACTCAAAATCAAATTCTCCCCTAAAATACCTAGAGGAATCACAACATAATTTTCCCAGTGGAGTCTCCAAATTTTCCCAAAGGAAACTACAACTCAATCCTTCGGAATTGTCTTTGATCCACATAATTGGTCATAATCTAATTAGGCCCTTAGAATTGGCTTCGAAGTATTGGTTGCTATAACTTAAGGTCCTCATAATTGACCTCGGCCCTCAGAATTTGTTGTGTCTACATAAGCCCTCAAAATTGGCATTGACCCTTAGAATTGGCTTCGACCCTCAGAATTGGTCGCTTCTACTTAAGCCCTCAAAATTAGCTTAGACTCGCAGAATTCATCATCTCTACTTAAGCCCTCAGAATTGGCTTCGACCCGTAGAATTGGTCGTCTTCTACTTAAGCCCTCAGAATTGGTCGCTACAACTTAAGCTCTCAGAATTGGTTTTACTTAAGATCACAGAATTGTCTTCGACCCTTAGAATTGGTTATTTGTAATTAAGTTCTTAGAATTGTCTTCGACCCACATATTTTCTCACTACAACTTAAGGTATTTAGAATTATCCTCAGCCCTCAGAATTGGTCACTCCCATTCAAGCCCTCGGAATTGGCTTCGACTCGCAGAATTAGTCCCTCACCCCTTAGGTCCTCAAAATTGACCTCAGCCTACAGAATTGGTCGCTACCTACCTTAGGTCCTCATAATTGACCTCGACCCATAGATTTTACCATTCCCAGCATTTGCTTAGGTCCTTAGAATCGACCTCGTCTCTCTTAATCGTTCATCCTTATCCCCTTTAGTTCCGTGGAATCGCCCCCTTTCCAAAACATCATTTGGTGTTTATTCGACATATTTCACTTGTTCTAAGCTCACCCATCAAGGGGATTTATAGAAACCACAGTCTTGGACCCCTTAAGTCTCTCCTTAGGTCCATAGAACCTCCCCATAGGTCATACTTTAAGGACCAATCTAGAGGCCATTGGGCACTCCAAGGACCCACTTGATTTTGGTCAACTCTATCGTTAGAGAAAAATGTCTTTGAATCTTCGAAGGGCTCTGAATCCTCTTTCCAATGATACACCCCGTGCACGAATTGGCATAACGGTTCAGACAAACGGACCATTTTACTACCGAAAATCAATTTGGAGGCCACCGAGCTCTTTTGAGCCGCATTTGACCCAAAGTCAATTACCGAAATCGAGAGCAATCCAAAGGACTCTTGATGGTCTCTGAATGAAGTTTCTAACAATATGTCCCATGTGCAATTGAGATCAATGGATTACGTTCTACGATCATTTTCCCAAAAAAATATGCATGAGACTGCCGATTGGCAGGCCCATTTCCCTACTAATCAGTAGTGTGCCTAAGGTTACTTGTCGATTGGCATGGCTAGGATCATAACGATCGGCACCCCGTGACCCTATAAATAGATGGCATGACTAAAATCCCAAAGCACACCTCAAATCCATCATCATCTATGATCTCACCAACATTTTCTTCCAATCAACGAAGTTTCTTTATATCAACTTCCATTCCATCATAAATACCATTCTTTTCATACCCAATTTGGAAAAAACTCATTCTCTCTCATCTAACATTCATATCAACATTCCAGGGAGTTCATCCAAGATCAAGATCAAGCTATAAATTTTCAAAGAAGGTCCAAATTCTTCCTTCTCTCTTTAAATTTCTTATTTTTGCGCTAATTACATCAAACTCATAATTTAGCTTTTACTTTAGTTCATATATACACGCACACACATTTAATGGAGAAATAAAGGAAAACAATAACACAAGCCCATGAGAGATCAAAATGGGGGAATGGGTGCCTAACACCTTCCCATTCCTTATTTATCCCCCGAACCTTTGAACTGTTGGTTTTGTAAGCATCAGTTTGTCCGGGATGCTGCTCTTTCGAAGAGACAACATGTTCTTTTGCCTATTTTGTGCAAAATAGGTTGACGACTCCATCTCTTTACATTCGTCCCACATCGACAATGATCGTAGCGCTTCTAAAGAGTACAAGGGCGCAAGGCCCTTTTCTCCTTCCATTTTCCCCTGCCCCCACAGGAGGAGGGGATGGATGGACACATCGGGGATGGACACATGGGAAAGTTGGCATTAAATGCCATGACGGTCTGCGAAGGGGGCCTAGTATTAAAAGCATGAAATGAGCTGGAATGAACATGGTCATGCGCCCAGAAGGCATAAGGTCATCTGCGGAAATTTGTGGCCCTATATCATCATCAAAGTTTCATGGGGAAGTAGTAACACCCATGTTTTCTTCATTTGTGGTCGCGACAGTCTCACCCGGGGAGACCTCCTTCTCAATTTGAGTTGCAGTCGCTTGTTCAGCCTGGGGGGCATCCTCCTTGGCTGCCCACTTACTCTTCTTGGTCCACTTTCATAGAGCTTGGTTAAAACCTTGTACATTATCATCCAACTCATCTAGTTGGGAAATAAGCAATGTACCATAGATTTCTTCCACGGCACCTCCTGAAAAAGGAAAAGTTTGCATGCTAAGTTAAAATATATGCCGCATAAATAAAAAGAGAAATGAAGCCACAAAACAAAAGGAGTATAATACCTTCTATGACAACCATGGGTATTGGGTGTGCTGGGTAGTATCCACAGTTGGATAATGACCTCATAGTCGTTATGTTTGTGAAGGTCTTTTTCTTATCTTTAATCAAGACCGGAACCTTAATTATTTGCCTTTACCTTTTTGAGGGAGACAGCTATGCAAGAACTGTGGACAAAGGGGTTAGCACATCTCGCATACATTATTAATTTTACAACTACAAAAACGTGATAGGTGAATAAATTAGAGTGGAGGAAAGCTCGCGACCATTATCTACCTTCTTTAGGAGGGAGGCCCCAACTCCGCGGTACCCTAACTTCTTTTTCCCTCTTATTTTCCTCTGGGAGCCTTTCCTAACTATTCCTAGAGATAAATAAGAATTTTCCCTTTGATTATTTAACACTAAAGGGACTACCTTTCATCAAGTATCTGACCTCCTTTTGCAGCCCCATGTAGAAACATCATGGGTTGTTCATAGAGTTATCTTTCGGTCTGTAGAATTCAAAGAAATTTGCGGGTGTAATATCCCTTTTAAAATGTTTCTTCCAGACGATGAGCACGAAAAGGATGGACCTCAAGCCACTGGGATGAACTTGGGTTGGGGCCAAGTTTATGACACTTAGAATTTGTCTTATAGGAATTGGAACAGGAAGCTGCAACCCTAGAAGAAAAGCATGTAAGGGAAAACATATCCCATTATCTGATACCGCAGAGCATGACCTCTGCTCCATAGAGGGTAGTGTACACACTGTTCCCTCTGAGAACTCATAGGCCTCAACTAAGGTAGCCAACCATTCCGCATCCATAGTACATGGGTAGTGAATGGCCGTGGGCTCCCTTTTATAATTTTAGCCATGCCCGGAGGTCTCAGCGAAATTGTTTCTAACCTCCAATACCACAATAGAAGTATGAGCAACTGCTGTAGCATTGCCTTCAGTTGGAAGATGGGTACTGGAGAAGGAATCCTCCTCCATCCTATCTGTAGCCTATTTTGGATCCCTATAGTTGGAAGAATCCATTGAGTCAGAATCAATTTTATCTCAAGCTGTGAAATCCTTAAGTCTATAGGGCCTACTAGTCTTCAAAGGTTTTATATGGAGTACTTCAGAAGGAGGAACACTAAAGTATCTCTTTCAAAAATCCTCCATATATTCCTAAGTGTTCCAATGAATAACGTCGCAGTAAGAAGCCTGTAAAAGGAGAAGGGCACCATAATTAGGTGCCATTGCCATTATGATCAGAAAATAAGGTAAAGGCCTTTATTAAGGTCTCAACAGATCATGAAAATTTGAGAAATAGGAAAATAAATTTTAACTTGAAACTCATAGAGAAGATACATCCAAGTACTACTCAAAGTATTCGAAAAGGCCATGATAGGTTAATTTAATTGAACTAACAAGCCGCAGCCATGGGGAAATTAAGATCAATTTATAGTTAAGATAGAAGCCACAGAAAGTTCAAAGTTTTTATTTAGTCGCAACCACAACTAAAAGGATTAGAAGTTGAAGTCTAAGGCTGCAACCAACTAGTTAAACACCCTAAAGGGACGTGAACATGGGATAAATAGGTAAACAGTTTGTTTTGGGGAATCCTAAGATCAAATTCATAAATCCTAGATTTTTGACCAAGAACAACAAAAATAGCCTATGAGTGTTCTTGGCTAAAAATTAATCTATAAAGCGGGCTTAACAGGAAACCTACCCAAAAAATTCCCTACGCAAAAATCCTAATCCAAATGGCCTAGAATTGTGTGCCAGGTACTTAAATTGAGTTAAGTTGATATAAAATTCTATTCCAATTCACAAATATTCCTAAAAGAAACAAACCCAAACCAAAGTGCTATGTACCCATTTCACAAACAAATCAGAAAGCAAAACAGTTACCCCATTAAAGTGTACCAAAATTGAGTTTACTTATTTGGTATGATTGGATACTAACAAACTTGAATTCTAACAGTGTTACGATATACTAAAGGAAGGACATGGGTTTCAAAATAAAGGAAGAGAAAAACTGGATAAAAGCAAGTGAAAACATGGATTGGAATTATAAAAGGAAGAAATTAAGTTTACCAACCTGAAAAATGACGAGAACGATTAAAAAAATGAAAAGATCATCGAGAAACCGCCATAAACGACGATAAAATCCACCACATAAAGCATATGATTATTTATATGCCCAAAGTACACCCTCGTACTCAGCGTCACGTACCTCGGCTTGTCACACAACTGAGTTGACAAGAAGCTTATAACAGCCATCAGAAAGGACGTCTCCTGGAAGGTCGGCCCCTCATTTACCAACCTCGGCTGGCCATTAGCCGAGGTCAGTAGAGTCTTATGGGCCCATGATATTGCCAACATCATGCTCTGCCTCAACCAACGTTACATCCTACCTTATAAATAACCTCGTCTAGTCATCAATGTTGAGGCCATATCGATGATTGATAGAATAAAGCAACTATCGGACTCATGCCAACCTCATACTCGGCTAGGTCGAGGTTACAATAAGTGACATTACAAGTCCGAGCATACGCAAGCACATGGAAGACTTAGAGCACGTGGCAAATCAGTTATAACCGAAACATTACTCTCACGTGGGGGAATATTTGGTCATCATTCCTTACATGTAAAACAACCAAGTGTCCACTTATGATTGGTGTATTCAACTCACACATGCCCATGGCATGCTTGGGGGGTACACTACACCCGCCAAGCACTATAAATACATGTCTTCTTCTACCTTGGAAGGGGATGAATAATGGAAACCTAGCTGAAACTCTCTTGGTTTGCACAGTAGAGAGACAAAGCTTGAGATATTGTATCATATGCCATTAGTGCCCTCATTATAGTGAAATTACTGACACACTCATAGTGGACGTAGGCCAGATTGGCTAACCACTTATATACTAGTGTTCCTCCTCTTCTCCTCACCTCCCTATATTAGATATTTACTCTTTGTGCTGCCATTCTTATTTTTATCTTGAGCTTATCAACGCCTCCTCTTGTGTTTCTATTTACATCATCATCGTTTTGGCACCGTTTCTAGGAACGAGAGGATTTATCTCTTCTTCCTATGTTGTTTGACCTCACCAGAAACTCTGGTGGTGAACCATACCTCCTCCTACGTGTGGAGTTGTCTCACCATTGAAAGGGATCCTAGAAGGTATCAAGATTTTCTAGTGTTTTCATTTACAAGCTCTCTTGTCTTTTTCCATGGCACCAGAGTTACCACCTCCAGCATCTGGTGCTGGAGGATCCAGTTCTAGCCAGGCACCACCCCATTTCGAGATGGGTGATGTGGAAGTAGCCTTGAAGTCCTTAACTGCAACCCAGTAAGCGATGCAGGAGTAATTTTCCCAGCTAAGCCAGAACATAATAATGAGACCACCTGGGGTCTCACTGGAGATGATTACTCTGGCAGTTGCTTAGCCATAGCATGAAGCCAGGGGACTACCCTAAGCGTTGCCAAAGGACCAACCTACTCCTCAGCGAAGGAGGGATGTTGCTGACCCTAGGCATTTACGCCTGAGGAGGCAAGGAAACCCTTGCATTGAGGATATGTATGATGACATTGAGGCAGAGGATGCTCCGATAGACTGTTGGGAGCCGTATGAGGTCTCAAACAACATTATACGTCATGTATAGAAGAGCTAAGGTTAGTGTGAAAGACGAGATGGTGATGCACAATGAAGAGGATCATCTTTTGATTGCTCTAGTAGAGGGTCGGCCTTTGAAAGGCTCCTCCTAATTAATGATCTGAGGGATAGGATGGCCAGGTCAAGAAGCATAGCTGGCTCATGAAGAGAAGGTGGTGATCATCGGCCTCATAATGGCCGACCACCACATGGCCGAGACTGTGGTCAGGGGGAGGTCAACAACCGACTGGGGAACCCTCAGTACACCCATTGGAAGTGGATGGGGACAACCTTGGCCAAGCCGACATTGCCAACCCATGGAATGACTATATTCAAAGGCTAGAAGAGAAGATAGGGGACCTCATGAAAAGCCGATACCTATTAGAGAAGGGGTACTTAGGATTCACCATTTGTGGAAAGGATTGTCAACTTCCCAACCCCTGCAAAATTTAAACCTCTAGTGGTGTCTCCCAAGTACGATGGAAGTACCAACCCAGTACATTATATTAAAATGTATCAATCTGTAGCAAACATTTATTCAATCTCTGATGAGATGAGGTGCCGAGCTTTCTCAAGCACTTTAATTGGGGATGCACATATCTAGTTCACGTCTCTTCCTAAAAATTCAGTTAAGAGTTTTAAAGGTCTAGCCGAGCGATTTATTCCCAACTTCTATTTTGGGTTAAGACCCCAGAAGAAGACGACTCACTTGCTTTATGTAAAGCAAGGGAATAATGAAATCCTCAAAAACTACATCACGAGGTTCAACAAGGAAAAGCTGGAGGTAGAAGATTATGAAGAGAGTATAACAATGACAACCCTTATTGGAGGACTTCGGAAGGGAAAGCTACTCCAAAAGCTTGCTGAAAACCCTTGTAAGTCTATGGCCGAGCTGTTGGAAAGAGCTGGAAAGGTCATGACGTAGAAGAAGTAATGGATACGAAGTATGAGGATGAGAATGGAAGTAGCAGTGGGAAATTTTAAAGGAAAAAGGATGGAAAAAAGAGGACTACATATGACAAGTTTGCACACTACACTCCTTTAACTGTGAGCTGCGGACACATCCTCAATGAAATAAAGAATGATAGATCCCTGAGATGGCCGAAAAAGCTGAAGGCTCCTCCACATTAGATAAATAAGATTCTATGGTGTGAGTTCCATCAAGATCATGACCATCTAACTGACAAGTGTTTCGCCTTGAAGGACGAGATTGAAAAAATGTTGAAGTCTAGAAAGCTCTGAAAGTATGTGGATGGTAGAGCTTCTAAGGGGGAAGATACGACCCTAAAAATAAAATAAATGATAAATTCCGGGAAGATACCCCTGCCAAAGGAGCTAATGAATCAGATGATGATGATGATGACCCTGACCTTCCACCAAAAGATGATAATGTCCCAGTGAAGATGGTCGGTATGATCTCTGTTGGTATGAACACTATCTGTGGAGGACTATCAGGGGTGGTTAAGAGGTGGATGATCGTAAGGCTCATATAGAAGAGGCCAAAGCAGTGACTAAAGTCGAGGTTGTGAACTTGGCATCTACAGAAGTTAAACGTGAGAAGAGAAAGAAGATAAATATGGACACTCTCGTGTTTGGCTTCTCACGACTTGATTTCAAGGGTATCTTAGCGCCCTATGATGACCCTTTAGTCATCACCACAAGGGAGCATGGGTGTGAAGTTCAGAGGATCCTAATTGATGGGGGGAGTTTTGCAGACATTATGTTTTGGCCCTGTTTCAAGAGCTTGGGCCTCAGTAGAGCTAGGCTTGTCCCTAATATCATCCCTTGATTGGGTTCAGCGGTGAAAAGGTTCATCCATTGGGTATATATGAAATGGATGTAAGAGTAAGAGATGAATGGCCTATGTGGTTGACCAGGAAAATCAATTTCTTTGTGATGGATGAAAATGTCTTCTCAGCTTATACCTTCATCATGGGATGAGTAGCCCTCAAGGAATTTTAGGTCGTGCCTTCAACGGTCCACTAGATGTTAAATTTCCTGACTCCCTATGGAGTAGGGGAAGTGAAAGGTGACCAAATGTCGACACAAGAATGCTACTTCAACTCTGTAGAAGAGAGAGAGAGGATCAAAAAAAGGCTACAACCACTTACAATATCGACACACTTGATCCTAGAGATGCAACGAAACTCAAAAAGGGAGAGGCCGCGAAGGAGGTAGAATCCATAGTCCTCGACGAGGATGAGCCAAAAAACCCATCCAAGTCGGCAAAGCCCTAAAGCCTGAGATCAAGGAGGAACTAGTGATATTGTTAAGGAAGAGACAAAGTGTTTTTGGCTGGAGCCATACAGACATGCCATGTATTAATCCTGAGATTATGTTCCATAAACTCAATGTTCTAGAAGATGCCAGACCCATCAAGCAGAGAAAAAGAGTATAACCAAGAGAGAGTACGATGTCATCAGAGACGAGGTTAGAAAGCTTGAAGAGGCCAAGTTCATCAGAGAGGTCATATAACCTGAGTGGTTATCTAACGCAGTCATTCTACCCAAAGCTAATGGGAAATAGAGAATGTGTGTAGATTTCACTTATTTAAACAAGTCTTGCACGAAAGGTAGTTTACCCTACCTCGTATTAATAAGATGGTGGATGCAACACCAGGACATGAGCTCATGAGCTTCATGGATGCATATTCCAGGTATAATCAGATATTCATGAATTCGAATGACTCAGAGAAGACAACATTCATCACAGATAAGGGGACCTATTGCTTCAAGGTCATGCCCTCCGGCCTGAAGAATGCAGGGGTGACCTACCAACGTCTTGTAAATAAGATGTTCAAAGATCAGATAGGAAAATCCATGGAAGTTTATGTGGATGACATGCTGCCGAAGAGTTTAAAGGACGACACTCATGTGTCCGACCTTGAAACAACTTTTGACACCATGAACAAATACATAATGAAGCTCAACCCGGCCAAATGTGTCTTTCAGTGTAGGAGCGGGAAAGTTTTTGGGCTTCATCATCAACCAAAGGGGAATAGAGGTGAACCCTAAGAATATCAAGGCTTTGCTGGAAATGAAGACACCCAAAACCATCAAAGACATTCAGAGGCTAATCGGGCGAGTTGCTACACTTAACAGGTTCGCCCTAAGAGCTACAGATAAATGTCTTCCTTTTTTTAAAGTTCTTAGAAAAGACTTCGAATGGAATGAGGAATGTGACAAAGATTTTAAAGATCTTAAGTCCTACCTCAGATTCCCTCTACTCCTATCTCGGCCAGTTCAGGGAGAGAAGATGTACGTATATTTAGCTATCTCAAAGTCATCCATCAGGGCTGCAATAGTAAAAGAAGAGGATGGAGTGCAGAGAACAGTGTACTTCAATAGCAAAGCACTCCAAGGGCATGAGCTGAAGTACTCTCAAATTGAAAAGTTATCATATGCTTTGATACATGCTTCTAGGAAAATGAAGCCATACTTTTAAGCCCACTCCATGGTCATCCTCACCGATTCCCCACTCAAACAGGTCCTCTATAACCCTGAGAATTTAGGAAGGTTAATGACCTGGGTAATCGAGTTGGGGGAATACGATATTATTTATCAACCCAGGGATGCCATTAAGGGACAATCACTCGTGGACTTTATGGATGAGTTTACATGGGATGAGGCCAAATTTGAGATTAATCAAGAGGCTGCATATGAGCCAGAAGAGAGAAACGTCGGCCGAACATTAGATGAGACCGAGATAGGTATAGCCAAGCAGAGAATAGTTGAGAATGAGGAAGAGAGATACCTATTCAAGCAGGGGGAGCCTATCAAAGTGAAACTTCTCTTCAAATTCAACCATTTGGAACCTCTTCATTGATGGGTCGTCTTGTGAAAGCGAAAGTGGAGCACGGCTGATAGTGTTGGCACCAGATGGTACATATATTGAATATTCACTGAGGATCAACTTCAAAGATTAAAATAATGACTCAGAGTATGAGGCATTAATAGTAAGTCTATCTTTGGCAAAACCTTCAATATCAACTAGCTCCTAGTCCAAAATGACTCATGGTTAGTCGTGAACCAAATCCTGGGGGTATATGAAGCCAAAGACAAAACAATGGATAGATGCCTGAAGAGGGTGAGATCGATGCTAGAAAGATTCAAGTAAGTAAAGATGAAGAGGATACCTCGTCTAGACAACAACCGAGCTGATGCACTCGCGAGGTTGGCCTCAATAATAAGGACAGACATAAGGAGAATAATACTGTGGGTACCCAAAATTAAGACCATGGTCCTGGACGAGTAGCCCAATTCTGGCGGCCCAAAGTCCAGGCCCTCCACCTCTTATTTTGATTGTGATCCGATCTCTTCCCACGTTCCCATTAAGGGAGGTTATAAGGAGAGATGGAAGACATGGGGGAATACATCACCCCCACTTACCTAAATGTACATGTATATATTAAACCCTATATCCGGGGCAAAAGGACAAGTTGTATTCTCTGTAACCACTCTCCGGAGTATATAGAAATAACATCGACTGCACCACCGTGGACGTAGGCACACATTTGCTAAACCACGTACATCCTTTGTTGTGTGATTGTCATTTTACATTCCTTGTTCTTATTTGGTGATTGCCTTTCTCTTGTCTATTTGTATTGCATAATAATTGTCACCACAATTGGCGTCGTCTGTGGGAAACGTTCATCTTTCCCTGAGAAGAGCCCACACCAAGAAAAGAGATTAAAATGTTTGGTCACAACAGCAAGGCCCCCCAGGAAGGGGATATCCAAGAGCCCCCTGCTCCTCGCAGGATTAGGTCTGAAGTTCGACGTTCAGATCAGAGGGGTCGCTTGGAAAGGCCAGACTCAGAAGAGAGCCAAGGACCAGCGAGGTCCACACATATATCCATATTGATTAATGCATACGAGGCAAGGCTCCACGAGTAGAGGGAGTCTTCTCGCAGATATGAGGCTGAGAATGCTCGCTTGAAAATAAGACTGGAAAGACTCGAGAGGGAGCTTCGTCCTTATAACAGGAGACGTCCATACCGCACTCCTAGCTCTCAGTCGAGCAAGTCTCGCAGCCGAGGAAGGATCCCTAGGCGGGGATCTCAAAAGTTTGAAGGAGGCTAATCAGACGGCGACCTCCGCGAGGAGCTGCGAAGAGCTTGCAGTTACCAGAGCCCTACTCACAGCGACAAGAACATATGAAATCTAGTCCGCAGGGAAATAGACCAACATCCTGCCTGCCACGGTATCAGATCGACCTGAGAACTCTCTAGACGAGCACTTAAAACCCAGATGAAGTCTCCTTTCACGAGGGAAATTGAAGAAGAAGAAGCTACCAAGAAAATTTCCATTCCAAGGTTCAAGATTTATGATGTTAAGACTGATCCCATTGATCACGTCAGGCAGTACCGACAGGCCATGACCCTCTGGAGCCACCGAGACGCGTTGATGTGCTGAATTTTTCCCTCGAGCCTGCATGACGTAGCGCAGAAGTGTTTGAAAGGCTCCCACATCAATCCATCAGGAGTTTCAAGTCCTTGGCCGAGCTTTTTACGGCCCGATTCATTACCAGTATCTCCCATCCTAAAAGGATGGATGCTTTTCTAACAATGAAGAAAACGCCTCAAGAGACCCTCTGAGACTATGCAAAGAGGTACTGGGAGTTATTCAATGAGATTGAGGATTTCTCAGAGGAGGTGGCAGTGGCCTCTTTCAAAATTGGGCTCCCTAGTTCTTCCCCTCTATACCAGTCCCTGATGAAGAAGGAGGCTATGACTATTGACGACCTGATGGCTTGCATCGAGAAGTATGCTAAGGTGGAAGATGTCACCCGACTCAGTACAGGAGAAAACGGTCGAGTTAAACTCACTACCAAGGGAAGTGACAAAGCTGAGAACCAGAAGAAACGAGGAAAGAACGGGGTCAAAAATAGCTCCAAGAACGGAGGGAACAATGATGCGTCGAAAGCATTCCAGGAAGTCAACACCGTTTTCAAAGAACCAATTTACAAAATTCTCGCGAAGATCAAAGATGAGCCATTCATCAAGTGGCCCAGGAAGATGGGAGGAGATTCCTCAAAGAGGAATAATGCGCTAAGATGCGCCTTTCACAAAGAGGGAGGACATAAGATCAAGCATTGCAAAGCTCTTAAGTCTCACCTAGAGAAGCTGGCCCAGTCTGGCATTTGAACGAGTTTATGGAGAAAAGGGCAGAGAAAGTGGCTGCCAATAGAGAGGCGAGGCCTGACAACGTGCTCGAAGAAGACGTTGGACATGAGTTCGCGATATTTCACGGGGCATCTGATGCCAAGAAGATACAAGGAAATTCATCTTGAATGGAGATGAAGAAACTCACAGCGGTGATGCAGGCTTTTCTGATCGACCCAGCAAAGTCACAGTCAGGAAAGCGTCGACGAGCAGATGACGTCAACTATAACAAGAATATTGTCTTCACAGATGAAGATCTGGTGGGAGTGAGAACCCCACATCACGATGCTCTGATCATTAACCTCAGGATAGCCAACTTTGACATCGACAAGTTGCTCGTCGATCAAGGAAGCTCGTCCGAAGTAATGTATCTCGACCTATTCAAAAAGTTGAGGTTAAGCGTTACCAACCTAAAGGAAGCTACCGTCCCTTTGGTTGGCTTCACTGTAAAAATAACTATGCCCCTGGGAAAGATTGTACTACGGGTGTGCGCTGGAAACGTCTCCAAGATGATTGAGTTTTTGGTAGTCGACATCGATTCGCCATACCAGGACATCCTCGACAGGGGATGGCTTCATGCGATGAAGGCAGTCTCCTCCACCTACCATCAGAAACTCAAGTATGTAACCGAGCGAGGAGTAATGGAGATTCATGGCGACCAAGTGATGGCAAGAAGGTGCTTCATAGCAGCCATCCGACCAAAGCCAGAGAAGATGGCCGATCAACCCAGCAAGAAAGTTGAAGAAGGCCTGACACCTTCTAAATAGCAATTAAAGTACGAAAGACCTGGATTAGAGGAGACCAGGCTCCTCCCCTCTGAGCGTGTCATCGAGGACTTGGTAGAAGTCACGGCTGGAGATGGCAACACTAATAGAGTCTTCTTGATTGGAGCATCTCTCACCGATCAGGAACAGAAGGAATTGACAACTTTGTTGAGACGCAACGTAGACGTTTTCATGTGGGAACCATACGAGCTGCTTGGAATCAATCCTAGTATGGTCTGTCATCGGTTGCACGTTGATCCGACCTTCAAACCGATAACGCAGAAGGCACGGCGAACTGCACACGAGAAGGCTAAAGTGGTCGAAAAGGAAGTTGAAAAACTGTTGGATGCAGGATCCATACGGGAAGTACAATTTCCCAAATGGTTATCCAACCCAGTGGTAGTTCCGAAGAGCAATGGGAAGTGGAGAGTTTGCATCGACTTCACTGACCTCAACAAAGCATGCCCTAAAGATAGTTTCCCCCTCCCAAAGATTGACCAACTGGTAGACGCCACTGCAGCTCATGAGAGAATGAGTTTTCTGGACGCATACTCGGGGTATCACCAAATCCCCTTATATTTCCTGGACCAGGACAAAACGGCGTTCATAACGACGGTTGGGTTATACTGCTACAATGTTATGCCCTTTGGTCTTAAGAATGCAGGGGCAACCTATCAGCGGCTGGTTACCAAAATGTTCAAGGATCAGATGGGAGACACCATGGAGGTCTACATTGATGACATGCTCGTTAAAAGTAGGAAAAAGGAAGATCACCTCTCAGACCTGTCAAACACCTTCTAAACCCTCAAGAAGTACCGAATGAAACTTAATGCAAGCAAGTGTTCTTTCGGTGTCCAGTCAGGAAAATTTATTGGGTACTTAGTTAGTAAGAGAGACATAGAGGCTAAACCAGACCAGATCGATGCCATTAGCAGGGTACAACCCCCTCGCACAATCCGGGACGTACAAAAGCTCATTGGTATGCTTGCTGCCTTAAATCGTTTCATCTCTAAATCCTCCGAGAAGTGCAAGCCTTTATTCCAACTTCTAAAGGGGAACAAGACGGTAGAGTGGAGCCCAGATTACTCGTGAGCATTGGCCGAGCTCAAATCCTACTTAAGCTCTCCACCGCTTCTCATCATACCACGACAGAAAGATTCTTTACACATGTACCTCTCCGTTTCCAACCACACTGTCAGCTCTGCGTTAATATGCGAGGTTGGCGGAATCCAGCACCCCGTTTATTATGCGAGCAAGACCCTACTAGACGCCAAGCAGAGATAACAACCACTAGAGAAGCTCGTCTTTGCACTAGTAGTAGCCTCGAGGAAGCTGAAGCATTATTTCAAAGCCCACACTATTATCATCCTTATATCGCACCCCCTTAAAGCAATCCTGAGGAAAGCGGACTTGTCGGGCAGACTGTCTAAATGGTCAGTCGAGCTCGGGCAATTTGACATCCAATTTCAACCAAGGATCGCAATCAAGGGGAAGATCCTTGATGATTTCATAGCTGAATTTACGGGCGAGGAACCCTCCGACCAACCTCGACCAACAGGGCAAGGGGAGAAATAAGCAAGAGAGGAAACCTGGAAACTGTTTGTTGATGGAGCCTCCAACTCAAAGGGGCAAGGGTAGGCATTGTCCTCATTACTCCAGAGAACACAATCCTTGAACAAGGAATCAGGCTTGGATTTGCAGCCTCCAACAACGAAGCAGAGTACGAAGCCCTAATAGCTGGGCTCCAAAAAGCGCATACTTTAGGAGCAAAACATTTACAGGTGTTCGGTGATTCCCAACTAGTCTCCAATCAGATAAGTGGATATTACAATGCAAAGGATGAAAGAATGGTAGCCTACCTCGCCTTAGTGAAAAAACTAATGTGAAGCTTTGAAGAGATCAACGTCCAGCAGTTTCCCAGGGGGCAAAACAGTCACACTGATGCCTTAGCAGCCCTGAGTTCGGTAGTTGACTCCGACCTAAAATGAGTCATCCCCATCGATTTCGTCACTTGTCCGAGCATTAACCGCGATAATAAGCCAACAAACGTGGAACAGTTTCTCCAGGTGGGATCAGCCCCCAGCTGGATGGACCCCTTAAGGTACTATTTAAAGGATAGAACGCTCCCGGATGACAAGAAGACTACCCACCAGATAAGAGTCAAAGCTGCTCACTTTCACTTATCCCTAGAAGACAACTTGTATAAGAAATCCTTCTCCGGTCCCTACCTCCAATACGTCCACCCAGGGGATGTCGAGCAAGTGCTACACGAGATTCACGAAGGAATCTGTGGAAGCCATATCGGAGGAAGGTCTCTAGCCTTTCGAGCAATGAAGGAAGGCTAGTGGTGGCCATATATGCAAAAGGACTCTGTAGTGTATGTACGCAAATGCCTAAAATGTCAACTTCACGCTCCAATGGTCCACCAACCCGTCAGTGATCTAAAATCCCTGTCCAGCCCATGGCCATTCACCCAATGGGGAATGGACATCGTGGGACCACTGCCTCCCACCACCGACAATCGCAAATATCTATTGGTTGTGACTGACTACTTCACCAAATGGATCGAGGCGGAACCCCTGGCGAACATCCGAGACGCTGATATGATAAGGTTCATATGGAGGAATATAATCACTCATTTTGGCATCCCCAGAACCATCATCACCGACAACGGAACACAGATCGAAAGCGGATCCTTTCAGAATTTCTGTAATGAACAAGGCATCAGACACCACTTCAGTTCGGTGGCCTACCCTCAGAGCAATGGTCAGGCTGAGGCTTCCAACAAAACTGTGATCGATGGATTAAAAAAGTGATTGGAGTGAGCCAAAGGCGCATGGGTAAATGAACTACCCCATATCCTATGGGCATACCGAACCACTCCTGGATGAGCAACAAGAGAAACCCCATTTTCGCTGACATATGGCATGGAAGCAGTGATCCCACTAGAAGCAGGTTTGCCAACAATGAGGTCCAACCTTGTCGACCAGGGCCATAATGATGCAGTATTACTCGCTGAGCTCGACCTAGTCGACGAGCGTCGCGAGCTGGCCCTAGTGAAACTAGCGAGCTATCATCAACAGATCACGAGGCATTACAACAAAAGGGTTAACCCGAGGACATTTCGAGTTGGGGACTACGCTTTAAGGAAAGTCCTGGGTAGGGCAGTGAAACCATCAGACGGAAAGCTAGGTCCACATTGGGAAGGACGCTTTAAGATAACAAGGGATGATCTGGAAGGCGCCTATCACTTGGAAACGATGGAAGGAAGAGAAATACCACGAGCATGGATCGCAGCCAATCTCAAGAGATTCTATTTTCATATCTTTCTTTTATTCTTTTGTTATGAAGCTAGAAGTTCATTTCCCTTATCATTAATGAAAGTTATTTAATTGTGTACATTCTGATAAGTAACAGCTGCATGAGATTTATCGCACCTCTTTTCCAAATAACAGGCACATTGATCACTACACTATAGCAGGGGAAATCCCTCCTCAGGTCATCGTTATGAAACACAAAGAACCTCTTAGCATTGCCCCTGTCAATATATGAAGCCCTATAGGGGATCCTTAAGCAATATGACCAAATTTTATACTGGTCATCAAACCTTCTTCGATTGAGTAAAATCCTGATCGGATAAAGCATCCAACACCAGGTGTGTCCTCACCAATTGCCCCACTTAGTCCTAAGGGAGTGTGATGACACAACCTAAAAGGTAAAGTGGTTCACAATGGTATCTCGGTATTATACTGGACTGGGAGGACACTTGCATGATAAAACAAACTTAGAAGATTATAAAGTAGTAAGAATATGAAGAATATGATGCACACATCTAGTCGGTAAAATTGCCCAAAACACAAACTTTTTATTAATTCATCATATTTACAATAATGGTGATACATGTTTAGTCGGAGAGCTCGCCCAAAACATTTACATTATTAAAAATACAAAAACTAACAACTGGCAAAATCTCAATGGGGGGGAGGCCTCTGAGCGAGATAATCATCCACTCGAGCTCTTCGTCCATCATCGGGAGTAGGAGCTAACTCTTCCTCAACCTCATTCGCATTCGACTCCAATAATTACGATGGATGGCATCGATGGGGATCCATTGATCATTCTTCCAAAAGGAGTTAGGCATTAGGGTATAGGGAGAAATCTCATGGCGATACCAGAGCATTGAGTTCCTCGTGACTTGCAGCTCTTTCAAAGCACTCAGCCACCCTCTGACAAAGGAAAGCTCTTCGAACTCTGACAACCTTGTTGGAGCATCTGACCAACCCTGGTCGTAGGCATCAGCCCACACTTGTCGAGGACCTTTTTTGAACAGGTGTCGCAGCCGAGTAACGTCCCTTTGAAGCCCAGCATCAATCGCATATGCTCGTTGGACATCACCACGAAGCTCTTCCATTTCCCTATCTCGAAGTTCTTCCACTTCCCTGTTTCGGCTCCTGGTGCTCCTGGTTCTCCTGCGAGCTCGCAGAACGATCGGAAGAGAAGAACCCTGCAGTGCAGGAGGCACATCACTCTGACCAGCTCTTTCTCGCGATGACGAGGATCCCTGTAATACTGCTGGGGCAGTGCTCAACGCATGCTCCCTAAGTTGTAAGACCTCTCTCCTCAGAGCCTCATTCTCCTGATGGAGAACCTCCCCAACTTGGTTGATCTTAGAGGCCTCTAATAGCTTCATTCTCAGCGCATTGACCTCCTCTTGAACCGAAGCACCAATGTCCTCCATCTCTTGAAGCCTGTCCTTCAGCTTGGCGACAATCTTTGTTTGCTCTATAAATCGCTTGTTCCTCAGTCGCAGAGACTTGCAGATCCTCACAAAAGTGTGACGAACTTTAGAGCTCACATTTGGCCCCAACATCCTTCCCAATTGGGAAGTAGCAGGAATTTAATCATCCACATCAACTAACTACAAGTAATCGAAAGACAAGGGAAAGAAAGAGATAAATCAGTGCACTGAGAAATAGAAGCCTTTTGCATTGATGAAGGTTGAAATTACATCGAATAGTAAAAAGAAAGTTTATTAACAGAAAAAACTGAAAATATAAAGCAATCCTAGCAGATAACTAGTTAGCAACCTCAGGTGGCCCAGAGGTCGATGGCCTTTTCTCCTTGTCGGCATCAGCAGGAGCACCGCCCTCGGTAGGGGTAATCTATGTCGCCATAATAAGGGAAGCATCAGCAGGGAATGCCTGAGGGACAAGATCGGCACCTTCAACAGCTAGGGCAGGGACTTCATCCACGTTTGGCTTCGGACTCGGGTCATGCTTGTCAAATAGGGGAGAATCGATGTCGACGCCAGCAGCCAAAAGGTCCTTTTTCCATCCCTTCTTGAAGTTCAGACGACTAATATAGCCTATCTGAACTTCAGCATCCTCGTATGCTGCAGCCCAACCAGAATTGTATGAGTCCTCCTTGGCAGTAATAGCCTCAGACTCCTTCTTCTTCAGATCTTCAGAGAGCACCCTATTCTCCTCCACAACAGTAAGTTTGCTCGAGCAAACCAGGTCGTAGGCCTGTCGCAGCTCTTTCAAATCCTTGACTTCTGTGTCCTTCTCCTTGTTGGTAGTAGCAAGATCCAGGTCGGATGATATCCGAGCAGCGTCAACGGCTTTAAAACTAGCCTCGAGCTCAGTACCCCTCAGCTTTAAAGCAGCGTTTTCCTTCTCCAGGTCGCTATTTTTCCTCACCAGCTCATTGCGTGAACGATACAGCACGGCGAAGTCAGTAACATACTGCAAAAAAAAGAAGACATTAGAAGAGGGAAATAAGGGAATTCATAAAAACATGGGAGAGAAGCGAAAAACCTTACCAAAGAAAGCCTTTGACTAGCCTGAAGGGCCAATTGCTCTGACCCTACCGCCATTTGGTGATCAGCCAGGTGGATAGCTCTCTCGAGCAGAGCGGGGGCCAATTGGGGGAAATTGCAACAGAAGCCCCCTCGGGCAGCGTGGACACCGGGACTAAGGCCTGCCCGGCCTTTATCCTCGCTTCTGCCCTCCTCCCTCTCATTCTCTTTCTTCTTCCTCTCCTCTACCCACCTCTTCTCTTCCATCTTCTTCTTCTCTTCTTCCTTTTTTTTCTCTCTCTCCCTTACCTGCTCCTCTTCCTTCCTCTTTCTCTCCTGCTCCTGAATAGAGGACCGGGAACTAGTAGCTACATCCCCAGAGCTAGATTTTGCTTCTTTAACCTCTGTGCGAGAAGCATATGCTCTTCATCATCATCATACTGAATCAGGTTCTTACGGGGTGGAGCCATCTCCTCACTCGAACTACTGGACGTGCTCGATGACTCTCAAGCTTCAGAGACCTCCCCACGATTAGAGGAACTGCTAATATCATAGCTCCCTCCACCCAAATTACTTACGGCTCCTGTGAGGTCACTTTCAGAGCTGATCTTCTCCTCGTCCAACTGGATAGGATCCGCAGCAGTCTCTTCAGAAAAATCAAACTCCGGGATACTATCCACAGGCCTTGTTATGAAGTTGGAGCCAACGTTCTTGTTCTCGAGTAGAAAAGCAGCAGACCTGGGATGCTCTTCGTCACCCAAAGGCTCCATGATATTCCAAGCCTTAACCAATTCTGAGAGATGAACCTCGCTGAGATCAGGTTCCAAGTTCTTTAACCTCGCTGTGGAAGAAAAAGAAAAGAAGAGTTAGAAAGATCATAAATAAACAAAAGTTGAAACAACAGAGCAATGTCTACCTACATATTCTTCCCATAAAAGGGAACAGTGAACCTCTCAGACCTCAACCCTTCAAATTGGGGAGAAAGCTGCCAGTTTCTAGCAAGGAAACCTTCTTGCCAATAGTCCTTATGGGAATCAGGTAGATTTACTACCAATACCTTGAAAAACGTCGCTAATGCCGTTTAACACAAGGTTAAACTGTATAAGCAACTCCGAATGTTTGT
This sequence comes from Sambucus nigra, assembly GCA_949130495.1. Classification (NCBI taxonomy): domain Eukaryota; kingdom Viridiplantae; phylum Streptophyta; class Magnoliopsida; order Dipsacales; family Adoxaceae; genus Sambucus; species Sambucus nigra. The sequence continues at coordinate 122,901,235 of OX422218.1, read as the reverse complement.
TGGAGAAACCCTTTTCTTTTGAAAATAAAAATTATAAACAAGATTTGTTTACAAAGAAACTTATGTACGAGATTAATTAAGATTGTGTAATCAGTTTTAAAATGAAGGCAGTTTCAAAAATTCAGCACACTTAAAGAATGAGGTGAGTAGATGAAGATAATCAACACAAAGATTTTAACGTGGTAAAACCTCTCCCAACAGAGGAAACATCCACGGTGACTTCTAAGTCACAAAAGCAAAAAAATCCACTAATAACAAAAATCAGTTACAAACAACACAACATTCAAGCACACAAATCAACCTATTCTAAGTTTAGGAATATACCCCACTTGGTTCCTTCTAACTTCTGATAGATCTGATTTGTTGATGATGTTCTCCAGTTTGCTAACTTCCTTTGCTTTAGCTTCTTTACGTCGACTCAATGATCTCAGATCTTAAACACAACACTTCCAGTGTAGTAGTGTGTTAAGTGTTTGTGTAGTGATTCCTATTCACATGCATGAACTCTCACACACTTAGATTTACAAACAGTCCTATACAAATTACATATAAAGTCTATATGCAGTGATTTTGTTATTTTTCTTTCTTACAAAACTAAAAACCTTTTGACCTTTAAATATAACCCAGATTCCACGGAAATCTCGCTTTAAAATCGGACAAGACCTAATCAATCTCTTTTGAAAACATTTATGAGATTGAAAATCTTCCAAGTGCGAATCCAACTAGGTCAGGTTAAGATTTGTAAAAACAGAAACTATAAAACATTTTTAAAACCAAAACAGAAATGATTTTCTTAAACCAAGTTGAAAATATGCAGATCTAGTGAAAAATATAACATGCAGAGTATAGATCTAACGTTTCAATGGAAAAAGAAACTAGATCTTCACTCTAACGTTTAAGTTGTGTACAAGATCAGAAATCACGAGTTTACAGCAACGATATGAACAAACCACTCTATCTCTCTCTCTCTCTCAAACACTCAGGTTGTGTTTGGGGTAAGGTTTATTCGAAGGTTTGTTTCAGAGACGAAGTGTTTAGGGTTAGGGTTTGGTTTTGGCTAACTGTTTCCCTTTCTCTCTCTTCTCTCTATTCTTTTCTCTCTTCTCTCACTTCTCTCTTCTCTCTCTTATTTTTTCTCTCAGAAATACGAATGACCAAAAGTTCTCTAAGGCTGAGAAGTGAAGGGTATATATAGTGCCTGGGGAAGGTTCTGGATGATCGAGGCAAATCAATGGCTGTGATGAAGTCTTGCAAGGTTTGACTTGATCCTATGGTTATAAAAAAGCGGTGGATTAAGATGGTTCTGATTGGTTCAAAAGGATAGCACCGGGATTAACCAAGAACGCATGCAGACCCTTGATAAGGAATGATCCAACGATCAACAATCATCCATCCAACCCTCTCACATAAGAAACACAAATACATTAACCCGGAGGATGACAAGTGTTGGCTGGTTATAGGCTCTAACACGCGCGTCAAAATAATTACAAAACCTCACCCTGAAGTCTCTAGCGCTTTGAGATCGTACCCAACCAAACAATTCAGTGAAAAATGAAGTTTCTAAAATAGTAAATTAACCCCAAAAACTTTATTATCCCATTTTATTAATAAAAACAATTATTAAAAAATGTTTTAAAAAAAGTTTAAAAAGGTTTAAAAATTATTTAAAAATTCCCAAAAAATTATTAAAGCTCCAATTCAAGGGGAATTAAACACACACTCAATTCTAAGCAATATGAACACATGTATGCACTTCTAATTGTGTGTAGTGTGATTCATTTTGTATCTTCATAGATCATTGAAGGGGATTAGAGAGATAGGTTCTGAGGCTTTTTGGATTCTAGGATAGACAACTAATTTTGTCACTATTTCCAAACTAGTTGAGCACTTATACAATGTAGACTTAAGTAAGTCAAAGGTATAAGGTGCTTCAATCTCCCCCTTTGGAAATATGAGACAAAATCTCCTTTGAGTTAGCTTGAAACTCGTAGGGAACCAAAAAATAAAACCTAGTCCTATACAAAAGATTCTATCTACCCATTTCCTAGAAATTCAAAAATTACACAACTCAACTATTTACAAGTATGTACACTAGAAACGGTAGACAATCAGAAGAAGAGATTCCTGCAAATATACACACTAAGATCAAGCAGTTTAGATGAAATGTGAACAAAAATGAACTTCATAAAACTCAAATTTCTCCCCCATTTTGTCTCAAATGGACAAAGGGTAAAACTTAAAGTTTTAAGAGTTTAATCAGCGCATACCATGCCTATAGAATTTCGCAAATACAGAAATCTGTTATAGTCTAAAGGTTTGGTGAACATGTCTGCAAGTTGCAGATCAGTAGGCAGGTAATGAATTTCTAATTCCTTAGATTCAACAAGTTCGCATATAAAATGATGCCTTATTTTAATATGTTTAGTTCGCAAGTATTGAACCGGGTTTTTAGATATGTTGATGGCGCTTTGATTGTCACAATATAATTGTAATTGATCTTCTTTAATTCCATAATCGCTTAACATCTGTTTTATCCATAATAATTGAGCACAACAACTGCCAGCTGCTATATATTCGGACTCAGCCGTAGATAAAGATGTGCCATTCTGTTTTTTGCTACTCCAACCAACTAAATTATTGCCGACATAATAACAGGCACCTGATGTACTTTTACTATCATCAGTACAACCGGACCAATCAGCATCAGTATACCCTATGATGGTGCTACATGTATCCTTAGTATACCTAAGTCCAAGGTTGAGAGTGCCTTTTATATACTTTATTATACGTTTTACACTCGATAAATGGCTCTCTTTAGGGTTATTCTCGTAACGAGCACACAGACATACAGCATACATTATGTCTGGTCGTGAGGCAGTTAGATAGAGTAAGCTAGCAATCATACTACGGTAAAGTGTGGAATCTACTGACGTGCCATTTTCATCTTTGCTTAATTTAACGGTAGTACTCATAGGTGTTTTGGCAACTTTAGCATTCTCTAAGCCAAATTTCTTAACAAGGTCTAAGGCATACTTAGTTTGAGAAACAAATAGACCATCAGAATTCTGTTTCACTTGAAATCCTAAAAAAAGTTGTAGCTCCCCCATAAGAGACATGTGAAATTCCTTATGCATACTAGCAGAAAAGGATTTAACTTCAGAGTTTGAAGTTGACCCGAAAATGATGTCGTCTACATAGACTTGGGCTATGATAATGTTTTTATCAAAATGTTTGACAAAGAGAGTCTGGTCATTTCCTCCACTCTTAAAACCCTTATCCGACAAAAAGTTGGAAAGGCGTCCATACCAAGCTCGAGGAGCTTGTTTAAAACCATACAAAGCCTTTTTTAGACGAAAGACATGGTTAGGGTATTTAGGGTCAATGAACCCTTTGGGTTGTTCTACATACGTTTCTTCGGACAGGATTCCATTAAGGAAAGCAGATTTTACGTCCATTTGATTAAGTGTGAATTTTAAGTAACACGCTATGGCGAAAAGAAGTCGAACAGACTCAAGACGAGTGACAGGGGCAAATGTCTCGCTGAAATCTATCCCTTCTATTTGAGAGTAGCCTTGAGCAACTAGTCTAGCTTTGTTTCTAAGAATCACCCCATTTTCATCAGATTTCTTCTTAAAGATCCAACGTGTTCCAATAACATTTTTGTTTTGAGGCCGAGGTACCAGATACCAGACATCGTGAATGACAAATTGTAAAAGTTCTTCCTGCATAGCATAAATCCAGTGTGTGTCATTCAATGCTTCAATAACATTTTTCGGTTCCACAAGGGAGACGAAACATGCATAATTAGCATAATTTCTTAACTGGGATCTAGTACGAACTGGCTCATTAGGATTACCGACCACATTATCAATGGGATGATCTTTAGAGACCCAGCCAGGTACTTCTGGACTCTCAATAGGTAATGAGTCATCTATTTCTGGTGAATCAATTTTGAAATCATTTTCAGATTCAACCACAATAGGTGATTCAGATATCTTATTTTCGACAATAGTGTCACTTACAATTACATTTATCGATTCCATAAGGGCCTTAGTACGCAGATTGTATATACGATAAGCACGACTGTTTGGTGAGTATCCTAAGAATATGGCTTTATCACCACGAGTTTCGAATTTAGAAAGATGTTCTCTATCTTTACAGACATAACACTGACTTCCAAAGGTTCTTAGGTATTTCAGATTAGGCTTCTTACCGTACCACAACTCATAAGGGGTTTGTTTAGAGTTTTTCCTAAGATAGACCCTATTAGTGATGTGGCAGGCAGTTCTAATGGATTCTACCCAAAAGTATTTAGGTAGGGATTTAGCATGCAACATGACACGTGCCATCTCTTGAAGAGTTCGATTTTTCCTTTCAGCAATACCATTCAGCTGAGGAGTCTTAGGGGCACTAAATTCATGTTTGTAACCGTTGTAGTCACAATATTCAACTATTCCTGTGTCTATGAACTCTCCTCCTCTATCACTACGGATGCGATTGACTTGTGTGTCTTTCTCATTTTCAATTCTCAGAAGAGTTTTCAAAAAATTCTGAAACGTGTCAGATTTATGTTTCAAGAAGGCAACCCAAGTGAATCGTGTGAAATCATCAACCATGACAAGGATATAACTGTGTCCACAGAGACTAACAGTTCTAGAGGGACCAATAAGGTCCATATGGATGAGATCTAAAGGTCTAGAGGTAAGGATGTCTTTAACCTTTTTATGCGAAGTCTTAACTATTTTTCCTTCCTGGCAATGACCACAGACAACACTTGAAATAGGTTTAATTTTAGGAATACCTCTAACTATCTCTTGACTAGACAATCTACCAAGGATATCATAACTTAAGTGACCCATACTATTATGCCAGATCTCATTGTCATCCATTCTGACAATGTTACAGGTTTCAGAACTAGTCTTGACAGTATAACAATTGCCAGGTGTTCTAAATCCTGTAATAATGCATTCACCTTTATCATTTAAAATTTTACAATTGTTCTTTGAAAAGGTGACAGTATGGTCAGAGTCACAAAATTGTGATATGCTTAGGAGGTTGGCTTTAAGGCCTTTAACTAATAGAACATTTTCGAGAACAGGCATTCCTTCTTCTTTTAGGGTTCCTTTACCTATGATCTGAGATGAAACACCATCACCAAAAACTACTTTCCCACCAGTAAATCTAGTTTTGTTTAGAAGTTTTGTTTCATCTCCTGTCATATGTTTGGAACATCCTGAATCTAAGTACCAACCAGATGAAGTGTGTTCAGCTTTGAAAGCAGTGATGACAATGTTACACTTCATTTGGGGTAAAAGATCCTCTTTTCTAACCCAAATAGCTCTAGTTTTAATTTTGCGCAAGTTTTCCCTCATTTGATAAAATTTTCGAGACACAGTTTTTTGTCGAAAAACATTTGGAGCAACAAACTTATTATTATTGTGGAAAAATTGAGCTTTTGGTTTAGGGAAGTTTCTGGGAGCCTTTCTCTTAAATGAACTCTTAGTTTTGGTCTTTCTATTTCTGCAGTTAGAGTTCTTATCAGGTTGTCTTGGAAGGACATAATTGTTATGACTTTGCCTAGAATAGTTAAAGTTCTTATAGACAGAAGTATTGTATATAGGGGTGTTTAGACGCCTAGCATAACAACCTTCAAAGGAATGACCATAAATGTCATAGTAGGAGCAATATTGATTGCTTGAGGGATGAATTTCCTTAGGAAAACTTCTAAAGATAGGTTTGACAGGATTCTCTTCAGAAGTCCTATTTCTAGGGGGTATGGTCTTATAGGTAGAATCAGCCTTTCTGATCAAAGGACAGACGTATTTAGTCTTAAGTGCAGTCTCAGCATTAGAATAACTAGACTCTCCAATGTCTTTCTCTTGTTGCTTTTGATCAAATTCATTTTTAATCAAATGAAAGTCTGGACATGTTTCAATTGGTCTTTTGCCCCCAGACACAAACTTAATAGGTTCAAGTTTTATATTTTGAGATTTGTTCTTAGGGCAAAATCCAATACCGGTTCTATCATCAGAATTGGTCTTGGAGTCAACAACAAAGTCAGTAAAACAGTTTGAATTGTTTTCAAATTTAGAAAACTTTTTGAAAACAGTAGCTGTCTTTGTTTTTGCTTCCTCCAATTCTAATAATGTTCCCTTGTATTTCATTTCCAGGGTTTCATTAGTTTTAGTCAACTCTTTTAATTTTTGATCAAAAGTTTCAATTTCAAATTGATGAGATAGACACTGGTTAGTGTACTCTTCAGCATTCAACTTCACTATAAGACTTAGATCATCTAATTTCTTAGTCAGATCTCTAACAGTCTTCTCCAGTCTAGTGCCTTTTTTAAGAGTTTTAGCATACAAGGTGTGGATATCAGGGAGGTCATATGTGTCTGAGTCGCTAAGTGAAGTGTGTGTAGTGACCCCTAACGATTCAGTTTTAGTACTCACACACCCATTTGCATCGTCATTATCGAGATCACTTTGACTCATACACACGGAACTAGAACTAGCAACATTTTCAGACAATAAAGCATCTAGGCCAATCAAAGAAGTATTCACACAAGCAAGAGTAGGAGCATCATTATCACACACATGCATATCATCATTGTAAATGATCTTAACATAAAAGGACATGCAAGGGTCAATTACATTAGATGACTCAAGTTCCTCTTCATCAGAGTCACTTGAATCATTCCAAGTTTTACAGACATTGGCTCTATTGTGTGTGTTCGCTTTATTCAGATTAACTCTGCAGTCGTGATCAATGTGACCTAGTTTCCCACATCTAAAACATTCAATCTTTTTAAGATCTCTAGTGGGTCTGGAATTGTTGTCCTTAGGATGTTTGTCAAAACCTCTCTCATGAGGTTTGGGATTAGAAAGAGTAGGATAATTAGGCTTGCCTTGTTTAGTTGCCTGTTTGTTTCGAAATTTGACAATTTTCTTAAATTGTTTAGACATCAAGGCAATCTGATTATCTAGTTTGTCTATATCGCAATCCTCATCAGAGTCAGAGGTGGTCAAATTGGACTCAAATTTGGGTATCTTAGAGGCAAAACTCAAGTTAGAGTTGGGTTGTTTTCTTTGAGAATGATTCAATTGTTTCTTAAAGTCTAATTCCATTTCCACAGTTCTAAGTTTGCTACTAAGTAACTCAGGAGTAAGGTTTTGATCATTCATTTCCTCAATAGCATACCTCTTACTGTCGAACTTTTGTGGTAATGACATTTTAGAAACAATTTCATTTCTATCATAAGTAATACCATTAGCATGCAACTTAGTGACTATATCAGTTAAGTTCATGTAGAAATCATCAAAAGATTCAGAATCAGACATGATCAAAGATTTGTACTGCTGGATAAGCATTTTGGTTTTAGCAGCTTTAACTCTTGAGTCTCCTTTATGGGCAGTGATTAATGTGTCCCAAGCTTCCTTAGAAGTGGCACAAGATGAGATTGTTTTGAACTCATACTCATTAATGGACATAAAAATGGCATTCTTGCCTTTATTGTTATTACGAGAAATAGTTTTTTCTTCTTGGGTAAATTCACTTAAGATTTTCTTTACCCTCTCATCACTTCCTTCAGTGGCTGGTTTAGTAGGATAAGTGTATCCATTTTCAATAATGTCCCAGACATCATCTCCTAAAGTCCCTTGGATGAAGGCAACCATTCTTACTTTCCAGTAAGCAAAGTTGTTTCCATCAAAGAGTGGAGGTCTGGACAGATTACCAACCCTTTCATTCTTCTCGTCCATAGTTAGGTTTTTCAGAAAACAATTTCAGAAACACAAGATCTTTTAAAATAAAAGTTAATAGGGCTCTGATACCAATTGAAAAACGTCGCTAATGTCGTTTAACACAAGGTTAAACTGTATAAGAAACGCCGAATGTTTGTTGGAGAAACCTTTTTCTTTTGAAAATAAAAATTATAAACAAGATTTGTTTACAAAGAAACTTATGTACGAGATTAATTAAGATTGTGTAATCAGTTTTAAAACGAAGGCATTTTCAAAAATTCAGCACACTTAAAGAATGAGGTGAGTAGATGAAGATAATCAACACAAAGATTTTAACGTGGTAAAACCTCTCCCAACAGAGGAAACATCCACGGTGACTTCTAAGTCACAAAAGCAAAAAAAATCCACTAATAACAAAAATCAGTTACAAACAACACAACATGCAAGCACACAAATCAACCTATTCTAAGTTTAGGAATATACCCCACATGGTTCCTTCTAACTTCTGATAGATCTGATTTGTTGATGATGTTCTCCGGTTTTCTAACTTCCTTTGCTTTAGCTTCTTTACGTCGACTCAATGATCTCATATCTTAAACACAACACTTCCAGTGTAGTAGTGTGTTAAGTGTTTGTGTAGTGATTCCTATTCACATGCATGAACTCACACACACTTAGATTTACAAACAGTCCTATACAAATTACATATAAAGTCTATATGCAGTGATTTTGTTATTTTTCTTTCTTACAAAACTAAAAACCTTTTGACCTTTAAATATAACCCAGATTCCACGGAAATCTCGCTTTAAAATCGGACAAGACCTAATCAATCTCTTTTGAAAACATTTATGAGATTGAAAATCTTCCAAGTGCGAATCCAACTAGGTCAGGTTAAGTTTTGTAAAAACAGAAACTATAAAACATTTTTAAAACCAAAACAGAAATGATTTTCTTAAACCAAGTTGAAAATATGCAGATCTAGTGAAAAATATAACATGCAGAGTATAGATCTAACGTTTCTATGGAAAAAGAAACTAGATCTTCACTCTAACGTTTAAGTTGTGTACAAGATCAGAAATGACGAGTTTACAGCAACGATATGAACAAACCACTCTCTCTCTCTCTCTCTCTCAAACACTCAGGTTGTGTTTGGGGTAAGGTTTATTCGAAGGTTTGTTTCAGAGACGAAGTGTTTAGGGTTAGGGTTTGGTTTTGGCTAACTGTTTCCCTTTCTCTCTCTTCTCTCTATTCTTTTCTCTCTTCTCTCACTTCTCTCTTCTCTCTCTTATTTTTTCTCTCAGAAATACGAATGACCAAAAGTTCTCTAAGGCTGAGAAGTGAAGGGTATATATAGTGCCTGGGGAAGGTTCTGGATGATCGAGGCAAATCAATGGCTTTGATGAAGTCTTGCAAGGTTTGACTTGATCCTATGGTTATAAAACAGCGGTGGATTAAGATGGTTATGATTGGTTCAAAAGGATAGCACCGGGATTAACCAAGAACGCATGCAGACCCTTGATAAGGAATGATCCAACGATCAACAATCATCCATCCAACCCTCTCACATAAGAAACACAAATACATTAACCCGGAGGATGACAAGTGTTGGCTGGTTATAGGCTCTCACACGCGCGTCAAAATAATTACAAAACCTCACCCTGAAGTCTCTAGCGCTTTGAGATCGTACCCAACCAAACAATTCAGTGAAAAATGAAGTTTCTAAAATAGTAAATTAACCCCAAAAACTTTATTATCCCATTTTACTAATAAAAACAATTATTAAAAAATGTTTTAAAAAAAGTTTAAAAAGGTTTAAAAATTATTTAAAAATTCCCAAAAAATTATTAAAGCTCCAATTCAAGGGGAATTAAACACACACTCAATTCTAAGCAATATGAACACATGTATGCACTTATAATTGTGTGTAGTGTGGTTCATTTTGTATCTTCATAGATCATTGAAGGGGATTAGAGAGATAGGTTCTGAGGCTTTTTGGATTCTAGGATAGACAACTAATTTTATCACTATTTCCAAACTAGTTGAGCACTTATACAATGTAGACTTAAGTAAGTCAAAGGTATAAGGTTCTTCATACCTTGTCAGGGCTCATAGCTTTGAGTTAGAGGCCACCAGAGCTAGTTTGGGAGAAGGAATAGCAAAAATAGACCTCGACGAGCCCTAACCTAGTACCATACAACTGATTTATTCTATGTACGCCATTATCTATTTTCCACACATTGGGCGAGCATTGTGCAGGAACAATATTAAAATAGCCAAAGAAATGCAAGATCAAATCAATGGGAGGAAAAGGGAGTCCCCCCTGGGAAAGCAACAGAACGTGGATCTAGTGGGCATCATCTATCTCTCTAACGTTTCTAGGAGGGGAAGCACAGCACTCAATATCTACCCATTCAGGGATATTATAAAACTTCCAAAATTCTGAGACCGACCTATTCCCAATCTTCGCCATTGGAAAACCCTAGAAAACTACAAACCCAAAGAAAAAGTACAAAGAAAAGGCACAGGAAACTTACAAGATAGAAGATCGACTCGAACGATGAAGAAGCACAGGCCCAAACGACAAGGAAGCAATGAGAATGGAAATTGAGAGAAGAAGGTATGAAATTCTAGAACTCACAAAGAATGGAAAAGTGCTGGAAAGATTGAAACGACGGTAGAAAAGTGGATATCCCAAGAAACTTTCAAACTTTTCTAATCATAGTGCACAAGGTACGAAGCGGGTGTCGCCAAAATCAACTTCACAACTTTCGAAGAATTGCAAAAAAGCCATTATGGCTAATCATTTAAATTTATTGAGCCCATAAACATGGCCCAACAAACTTAGGGGAAATTGTGGGTACCTAAAATTAAGGCCATGGGCCTGGACGAGTAGCCCAATTCTGGCGGCCCAAAGTCCAGGCCCCCCACCTCTTTTTTGGATTGTGATCCGGTCTCTTCTCACGTTCCAATTTACGGAGGTTATAGGGAGAGATGGAAGACATGGGGGAATCCATCACCCCCACTTACCTAAATGTACATGTATATATTAAACCCTAGGTCCGGGGAAAAAGGACAAGTTGTATTCTCTGTAACCACTCTCTGAAGTATATATAAATAACATCGACTACACCACCGTGGACGTAGAAACACCTTTGTTGAACCACGTATATCCTTTGTTGTGTGATTGTCATTTTACATTCCTTGTTCTTATTTGGTGATTGCCTTTCTCTTATCTATTTGTGTTGCATAATAATTGTCACCACAAATACCAGTTGAGATTCTACTCAAACCAACCATCGAAGAGGAAGAGGTTGCTAGACCTTGCCTAAATCTGAGTATGGGAGCCTCATGGATGGATCCTCTTATCAGATACATCGGAGAGGGAGAGCAGTCAGAGTTGAAGTTAGAAAGCAGAAAGCTAAGGTTCAAAGCTTCTAAATTCTCAACGTAGGATATGTATTGTATAAAAAAGAGTTCCTACTCCCTCTCCTCAGATGTGTACACCCTTAAGAGGTTCAATACATCTTTCATGATGTGTATGAAGGATCTTGTTCAAGTCACATTGGAGGGAGGCCATTGGCTAAGATGATAATGTCTCAGGGGTACTGGTGGCCGACCTTGGCCAAAGACGCAGCTACGTATGTGAAGAAGTGTGACAAGTGTCAGAAGTTCTCCACCATCCCTCATCAGCCTCACCAGCCTCTGACTTCAATTATCTCCCCTTGGCCATTTGCACTATGGGGCATTGACTTGTTAGGACCCTTGACAAGAGCTGTAAACAACTAATGATTCTTAATAGTAACAATTGATTATTTCTCCAAATGGGTAGAGGCAGAGCCCATGATCACAATCACTGAGCAAAGGACTTTCCAGTTCATCTCGAAGAACATCATATGCAGTTATGGCCTTTCAAATACCCTCATCTTAGATAATGAAACCCAATTCAAGAATATCTCCATAGAAAAGCACTGTAAAAGAGTAGGGATTAAACAATTTTTCTCTTCTCCTGGTTGACCCCAGGCAAATGGTCAGAACGAGGTCATAAATCGAACAATCCTTGATGAGATAAAAAAGAGGTTGGAAGAGGCCAAAGGAATATTGATAGAGGAGGTATATGTTGTGCTTTGGGCATACAGGACCACAATGAGGACACCAATAGGAGAAACTCCATTTATGTTAGCCCATGGCTCAGAGGCTGTCATCCCAACAGAGGTAGGACTTCCTACTCATAGAGTTCACACATAAGACCCTCAGAGGAATGGGGAAGAAAGAAGACTTGATTTTGATTTGATTTAGGAAAGAAGAGAGGATGCAGAGATAAGATAGGCAGTCTATCAGTAGAGAACTACGAGATTCTACAATCATAGGGTGAAGTCAAGGCCTGTATATGTAGGAGACTTAGTACTGAAGATGACTTGGAAAAAAAACAAATAAGTGGCATGGTCGTTATAGGGTAATTGACGAGGTTGTATCTCATACCTACTGGCTAAAAAGTCTAGAAGGACAACCTTTCTCCAACCCTTATAATGCCAATCACTTAAAGAAATATTACATATGATGTTACAATTGTTCTTATCTTTTTGTAATACATGTACCAGTTTATACAAAGGATGTTAAAGAAAAGATAGCAATGTTATGCTGATACTTTCGTTACATTATATGTTTTTAACATCATTAGTTTGGTGAAAATATGAGGATAAAACACCATAATTTGGTGACCTCAGACCTTAAACATCATTATTTGGTGAAAGTTTGAAAGTTGCGAAAGTCCACAATTTTAAAATCTTATACATTAAAATCAATTTCCTTTTGGAGAAACACGGAAGCAAAATATGATGGTTCAAATTAAAACAATTAAAGAATTTTAATTTCTTCTCAAATTAAAATTAAACAAAGTGAAATTAAAGTAAAACAATTAATACATTTTTCACTTAAATCAATTTAACCCAAGTCCTAGAAAATTTGCCTAAGTCATATTTTTAATATTTCCAAATTAGGCCAAACCAGATTTTAACTCATTAAATTAATGACTTGAATTAAATTAACTACACATTACCCAAATTTAAATTAGCACCAAACAAACATATGTAGTGATTAAATCAAATTTTATCTTTTACCTAGGCATGCGTTCTAGGTGATATAGCAAGATAAAATTAAACAATGAATCATTATGCCGCGATGTACGAGGAAAAACCCACAACGGGAAAAAACCTCGGACAACCCTAGCCTTAAATCCACTAAGTATGGTTTTATAAATACAAGACAGTAAGACTTACAACACTCGACTCGATCCCTCTCAACCCCCAACGCTTCTTCTTGTATACACCTCCGCCTAGAGAATAACCACGAAGATCCACCGCGATCTCGGAATCCACCGATCCAACTTTTTATGATCACCGCCACCCAAACTAGGAGCCTTTATCCAAGTGGGTAAATCAACGCAAACTTCTTCTTTGTGGGATGTAGAAGCAAACCCAAACTTCTCTTCAAACGGTAGAGATAAAAGAACCAGTGCCAAACTCCAAGCAAGTATAAATATATATGGATGAACTTGGATAAACAAACTTTGGCTGTAAAACAAGTGTTTAAAACATTTTTCTTGAAAAACAACAACATTTAACAATGAACTTTTTCCTTTTAAAATTTTGCTCTCAAAATATCTCTTGGAGGTTGTAGGATATGAAAAGGTTGAAAATAAAAAGTTGGTTTCCGCACTTAATTAATCAGGTAAAAAGTTAGTGAGAAAAGAAGTTGGAAAGTGGCAAAAAATGCTCAAAAAACTGCCAATTAACTATTCCCGCCCAAACTCATTCGAACGACATTTTCGTTAGAACGAAGTCTCGTTCGAACGAGACTTCTAACGAAGTTCCAGTGTGAAATCATTACAAATATCATTGGAAATCTCGTTCAAACATCATTTTCATTCGAACGACACTTCGAATGACATTCCAGTGGACAATGTGGAAACTCGTTGGCAAACTCGTTCGAACGACATTATTGTTCGAACGACAAACTCTTTCGAACGAACTTCCAGAAAGTTGAAAATTTTGATTTTAGCCCAGAAACTTTATATAATTTATTTTAAAGTTTTAATAAAATATTTTCTAAAATAAACAACATTTTAAACAAGACGTTCACCCAATGAAAATGTTCCAAGCTCCTAAATATATATTCAAATGCATTCATACCTTAGGAGCAAACGTGAACATTGTTGATGACGTAGAAATGAGACACAATAAACTCAGCATTTTGATGAAGCTTTAAACTTGGCCCCTACGTCTTCAACATTAACATGTCATTGTCTTTAAGGATGGTCAATAACTCTATCCTATGACTCAAACGTTTTTGTTCGAAATTGAGCCAAAACTACAAAGAACTCAATTGGAAATTTGTATTCTTACAAATCTCCCCCTTGGGCTATTCCGGGACAAAAACCGACAAAAATCCTAAAGGGCCGTCAAGCTCTACTAAACTAATAAAAATGTCCCACCCAAAATAAAAATACAATGCTTGACTCAAACAACCCAAAGGATCAAAATCTTTGTCGGTGAAAGTTGCCACTTAGAATATAATTCCTGCAAACTTAAGCAAACACATTAAACGCATAGGTAGTATCAAAATATCAAATGCAATTAAATAATTACTCCCCCTAAATTAATTCTCCCCTTTATCAACTGTGATCTACCTAAGAAGGTCGCGACTCCCCCTACGTTAAATCTCCCCCAAACTAAGATACGATTACAATATGATTAGATATCATTTCTCCCCTATCATTCTCCCCCTTTTTGTTCAGGAATAGACAAAGGGTAAAAACTAATTTAAACATGATCCATAAAGTGATAAGAACATCAAAGTATATGGGCAACAATAACATAACTAATACGTACAAATGAATACCAACTATGATGCGAAAACAAATGATACCAATTTGACAAATAAGATTCTAAGCATGTGATATCAAACAAACCACTCAATAAACAAGGTAGATACCAAAAAATGAATTAAAAGCATAGATGGACTAGCAAAACATGGCAAAGACTTAAAAAAAATATCATATATACCAAAGATGCACACACATATATATATAGATATAAACTCACTAATGACACAGAATAAGATAAGCTTTTCACACTCGTATGGCAAAAATGTGTCATATGGAAACGAAAGTGTTGGGGTGTGAACAAGATACCAATGAATTAAAACCCAATCACTTAAATGTGTTCACGTAATTCGCATTAGATTGCAAAACTTTATTAACTAGAATTTAGCCTTTATGTGACAGGATAAAGTGAACTAATGAACAAACAAACACAATGCATACAAGCCTACCATGTTGATGATTCTACACACCAATAGAGTCATGACACTGAAATCGCAACTAGGATAAACGGACATTGTGTAAACCATTGATATACCATCCAAACTCCATCAATAAGCATATATGTTATTCTTTTGAATGAATATATCAATTAAACACAGGACTTGGCAATTATTTTTCTTTTTAATGCCATATTTTCTTTTAGGCCTTTAGACCACATATTTCTTTTAGGTCCAAACAAACGGTGGCTTACTTTTCACAAAGGATAATAAATCCTTTCGGAGCCCTTCCCCGTGCACAATTATATATATTAATTTTTTTATATCACACAAATCTCACGTATAACGGATTTTGACATACACTAGTTCTCCTAGGTCACAAATATGTAGATAACTAGATTGGTAGGAGAACACCTCACAAAGCTCAAATATAACATGTGACGTTAAGGATCAAAAAGCTCGTGCATGTGTGTAAAGTCATATAAAAGTGAATCCATTAAGCAAGTCAAACATAAGCTACTCCATATAAGCATGATAAAGAAAATTTTAAGGATTAAAATTCTAACCAAAAGTTCTAGTCACATGGAAGCGAAATGAGGATTCAAACACAAACATATGCCACATAAAGTGTGTCAAACTAAAATACACACAAAAATAAAAATCTTTTTTAGTTTTTTGAAATTTTTAACCAAAAATAAAAGTATATAATCAAAAGACAAACAAAAATCATTTATATTTTTCATTAAGCCTAAATTGCTAAAAAGATAAAATGCAAATGATAAACAAAAATCTTTTTGTATTTTTTATTTAATGCAAATTAAAATGAAAGAATAAAATACAAAAGATAAACAAGTCATAATATCTAGCATGAGATATGAAATAAAGAAATGACTAGAAAAAGACTAAACATGCATACACCTAGCGATGATATAACATATGAAGTACAAAAACCTAGAGTATGTAAACAAAACTAACACATTCAACCTTTAAATTTAGCAAGGGAGGTTTCATGTGACAGTAAATGAGAATCAACAAATCTAATATCTAGCGCATCTAAAAATGATTTCTGAACCAATATAGATGTATGATATATCCATAAATACCATCGGCTAGGCCGAGGGTGTATTCCACTTGGACGACCCCTAGAAGGCCGACCCTTCATCAGTCTTCAGACGACCCCTCAGGGGGGGCGACCCTTCATCAGGCTCCAGACGACCCCTCAGGGGACCGACCCTTCATCAGGCTCCAGATGACCCCTCAGGGGGGCCGACCCTTCATTAGGCTCCAGACGGCCCCTCAGGGGGGCGACCTTTCATCAGGCTCCAGACGACCCCTCATGGGGTCGATCCTTCATTAAGCCCCGAACGACCCTCCGAGGGCACGACAGTCGAGGCCTAAATTGGGCCTGATTCAGTATCATAAGGAACTTTGCCCTCGGCCTCATTTTACAGGCCGAGGGTGACATCATCATAGCGTGTGGTTTGGGAGACGCGTGGAACAGTGCGCGTGAGGCTCACAGGACACGTGGAAGACAGTTATAACCGAATCACCCCCTCACGTGAGGGAATATTATGTCATCATTTGGTATCCACATGTGTTAATAGGAGATTGGCTAAATCATCATTCACATGCACCATGCATACTTGGGGGGTACACTACACCCCTAAGACCTATATATACTTGTCACCTACAACCCTACAAGGGGATGGATAATCGTAACCCTAGCTAAAACTCTGCTTGTATACACAGTAGAGAGAGAAAGTGAGCTTATGAGCATTGTATCCAAGGCCATTAGTGCCCATACTTAGTGGATCACACACTCACAGTAGACGTAGGCCAAATTGGATGAACCACTATA
Source organism: Sambucus nigra (assembly GCA_949130495.1). NCBI lineage: Eukaryota > Viridiplantae > Streptophyta > Magnoliopsida > Dipsacales > Adoxaceae > Sambucus > Sambucus nigra. The sequence goes on along the minus strand of OX422218.1, from coordinate 122,884,321 downwards.
CATCATTGTCTTATTCCTCTTATACTCACCTCCTTCTATACACTTATACACTTACATCTCTATGGCTGCTATGGTTACTATTGTTTGAGCTCATCATCACTTATCTGGTGGTGCTGAATCTCAGCATCATCAGTTTGGCGCTGTCTATGGGAAGAAATATCTTCCCTTGTACAGCTTGAGCTCACTAGGCACTCTGGTGGTGAACCAGCTCTCCCCCTGAGAGGAGATGTTTCACCATTAAAAGAGACCCACTAAGGTTCTCAAGCTCACCAGTATTTTCTTAAGTTCAGCTTTTCATAGCTCAAACACATGGCACCAGAGATGCCACAACCACCACTTCCTCTACCTGATAGTGGGGCAGGACCCAGTTCCAGTCAGCACCACCTAAGTCTGAGATGGCTGATGTGGTGGCAGCCTTGAAGTCTCTGGCAGCGAGCCAACGGATCATGCAGGAGCAGTTCACAGCTCTAAGCCAGAACATACTAAGGCCACCAGGGGTCTCACCTGAGATGATTACTCCGGCAGCAGCTACAGGGAAGCATGAGGTCAGGGGACCACCCTAGGCACCACGCAAAGGCCTGCCACCCCCTCAGCGGCGGAGGGATGTTGCTGACCCCCGGCGTCTACGCCTGGGGAGGCAAGGAAACCCTTACCCTGAGGACAGGTATGATGATCTGGAGGGGGAGGAGGCCCCCATAGAATACTGAGAGTCGTATGAGGTCTCAAACAATACTGTACGACCTCTCCAGGAGAGCAGAGGGAAGTGTGGAAGACAAAATCCTGACGATCGCCCGAGAGGCTCTGCTTTCGATCGCCTGAGCAGGGGAATGGCCTTTGAGAGGCTGGGCCTAGTAAATGACCTGAGGGGAAAATTGTCCAGATCAAGGAGTGCTGCGAGGTCCAGAAGGGAGGCAGCAGATGGCCGACCCCACGGGGGTCGATCCCAAGGACGGGACGATGGTCAGGAGGAAGTAAACAGCCGACACAGGCTAGCCGTAGCAGAACCCTCTGTCCATCTCAAAGAGGCGGCATGGGATAACATTGGCCAATCCGACCCTACGAGGCCCTGGAATGACTCGATCCAGCGACTGAAGGATAAGATCGGTGAAATACTGAAGATCCGTGACCCTCTTCAGAGAGGATACTCCACAGGCTCACCCTTTGTAGAGAATATAGTCAACTTCCCTACGCCATCAAAGTTCAAGCTACCTGTGGTCACCCCAAGATATGACGGGAGCACCAACCCTGTCCACCATATTGAGATGTATCAATTAGCGGCAGATATATACTCTATCTCTGATGAGATGAGGTGTCGTTCCTTCTCTGGTAGTCTGACTGGGGATGTACATTTTTGGTACATGTCTCTCCCGAAAAACTCCATTGAAAACTTTAAGCAGTTGGCAGATCGATTCATCCACAACTTTTGCTTTGGGGTGAGGCCACAGAAGAAGACCACACACCTGCTCTATGTTAAGCAGGGGAAGAATGAGAGTCTAAGAGACTACATAGCTAGATTCAACAAAGAAAATCATAGGTGGAAGACTATGAGGAGAGCATAGCCATGACCGCCCTCATTGGAGGACTCCAGAAGGGGAAGCTACTATGGAAGCTTACTGAAGACCCTCCGAGGACGATGGAAGAATTGTTGTCGACAGCAGGGAAGGTGATGAATGCCGAAAAGGCGATGGCCGCAAAATACGAAGATGAAAAAGGAGGCACCAGTGGGGGTAAGTACCCCAAAAAGAACAAAGAGGGGAAGACGAGGTTTACGGATGACAAATTCGCTGATTACACCCCTCTAACGGTCAGTCATGAACACATTCTCAACGAGATAAAGAGTGATCGGCCCCTCAAATGGCCTAATAAGCTGAGGCAGCCCCCAACTAGAGGAACAAAAACTTGTGGTGCGAAATTCCACCAGGACCATGGCCACGAGACAGACAAGTGCTTCGCTCTGAAGGACGAGATTGAAAGAATGTTAAAAGAAGGGAAGCTGAGGAAGTACATTGATAAAAGTCCCTTTAAGAGGGGCCGAGGGGATGACACCAGAAAAAAGCAAGGCGATGCACAACGAGAAGACCCTCCAAAAAGAGGAGACGACCCTTCTGATGATGAGGATGACCCTGACCTCCCCCCAAGAGACGACCTCGGTCCTTTCAAGAGGCTTAACATGATCTCTCTCGGTGTGGGAATGATCTCAAGGGGCTTAGCGGGAGGAGGATCAGAGGTCGCAGATAGAAAGGACCACGTAGCTGAAGCCAAGGCAGTGACGAAGACAATACACTCAACCTCTCTAGAAGCAAAGTTAGAAAAGAGGAAGAAGGTCGATATGGACACTCTGATTGTGGGGTTCTCAAGAATGGACTTCAAAGGCCTCTTGGCTCCATATGATGACCCTCTCATCGTCACTAACAGGGTATATGGATATGAGGTGCCTAGGATCTTGGTAGATGGGGGTAGCTCTACAAATGTGATGTTTTGGCCGTGCTTTAAAGTCTTAGGCCTCAGCCGTGCTAGACTCGTCCCATACCATCACCCATTGATTGGGTTCAGTGGAGAGAAGGTTCATCCCCTTGGAGTATATGAGGCCTACGTCAGGATGGGGGATGATTGGCCGAGATGGCTTACCAAGAGGTAAACTTCTTTGTCATGGATAAACATGTCTTTTCAGCCTACAATATTATATTAGGGCGGGTAGCCCTGACGGGGTTCGAAGTTGTGCCGTCTACAGTCCATCACATGATTAAATTTCCAACCCCTTATGGGGTGGGGGAGGTTCAGGGAGATCAGATGACAGCACGAGAGTGTTATTACAACTCCGATGAGGAAAGAGAGGCGAACAAGAAGGCAACCACCACTTACAGTATTGATACCCTCGACCCCAGAGACGAGACAAAGCTGAAGAAAGGAGAGGCCGTGGAAGAGGTAGAATCCATCATCCTCAATGAGGATGACACAGAAAGAACCATCAAAATCGATAAGTCCCTGAAACCGGATGTCAAGGAAAACCTCATCAAGCTATTGAGGAGAAGACAAAGCGTCTTTGCATGGAGTTATGCAGATATGCTAGGGATCGCCCCGGAAATCATGTGCCACAAGCTCAACGTGGTAGAGGGTGCAAAGACAGTAAAGTAGAAGAGGATAATTTACTCAAGAGAAAAGTATGAGGTCATAAGGGATGAGGTCAAAAAATTAGAAGATGCTGAGTTTATCAGAGAGGTCATCTACCCGGAATGGCTGTCCAATGCGGTCATCGTCCCAAAGGCCAATGGGAAGTGGAGAATGTGTGTAGACTTCACCGACCTCAACAAGAATTATCCCAAAGACAACTTCCCTATCCCTCGCATTGACCAGATGGTAGATGCTACCGCAGGCCATAAGCTCATGAGCTTCATGGATGTCTATTCAGGGTATAACCAGATCTTTATGGACCCTAAAGACTCGGAGAAAACAGCCTTCATTACCAACAATGGGACATACTGTTATAGGGTCATGCCCTTTGTCCTGAAGAACGCAGGGGCAACGTATCAGCGCCTTGTAAATAAAATGTCTGAAGACCAAATTGGGAAGTCTATGGAGGTCTATGTAGATGACATGATGACTAAGAGTTTGAAAACAGAGGATCATGTGGCTGACCTGGAGAGGACCTTTGATACGATGGATAAGTACCGAATGAAGCTCAACCCGGACAAGTGTGTCTTCGGGATTAGAGCAGGGAAGTTCTTGGGGTTCATCGTGAATCAAAGAGGCATTGAGGCCAACCCTGAGAAAATAAAGGCCCTCTTAGAAATGAAGACCCCTAAAACCATTAAAGACGTTCAGAGGCTCACGGGGCGAGTGGCTGCTTTGAACAGGTTCGTGTCCAGAGCCACAGACAAGTGTTTACCATTCTTCAAAATTCTCAGGAAAGCCTTTGAATGGAGCGAAGAGTGTGACCAGGCCTTCAAAGAATTGAAATCATACTTAGGGTCTCCCTTACTATTGTCACGATCGGTACAGGGCGAACAACTACATGTGTACTTAGCTGTCTCAGAATCGGCCATCAGTACAGCCATTGTGACAGATGAAGACGGGGTACAGAAGCCCGTATATGTCAACAGTAAGGCACTCTATGGGGCAGAGCAAAGATACCCCAGAATGGAGAAGTTAGCCTATGCCTTGATCCATGCATCAAGAAAGATGAAGCCATACTTCTAGTCCCATACCATGGTCATCCTCACTGACTCCCCTCTTAGGTAGGTTCTGCACAAGCTAGAAAAATCAGGAAGGTTAATGGCCTGGGCCATAGAGTTGGGGGAGTTTGACATTGTGTATCATCCCAGGAAGGCCATTAAGGGGCAAGCATTAGCAGATTTCGTGGCTGAATTTACTTGGGAGGATGATGCAACTGAGGATGAGGGCCACGGAAAGACAGATACCTTACAAGGCAGACTCGTCGATACACCCGGAGATAAGGCTGAGACAAACACCGCTAGAGAAAAAGTGTCCGAGAATGAAGAGGGAAGATATGTCTTGAGAGAGTGGTCCCTCACGGAGGGAAATTTTTTAGAAGATACTGTGTGGAGCCTCTTCATGGACGGGTCCTCCTGTGACAGCAGAAGTGGGGTTGGACTTATTGTGTCAGCACCTGATGGCATGGATATTGAGTACGCAATGAGGTTCAACTTCAAAGCCTCCAAGAACGAGTCCGAGTATGAGGCCCTGATAGCAGGGCTCTCATTGGACAAGTCTCTTAGTGTCGACCAAATCTTGGTGCATAGTGGTTTAAGTCTAGTAGTGAATCAAATACTAGGAGCCTACGAAACCAAGGATGAACGGATAGCTAAGTACCTCGATAAGCTGAGATCATTGCTGAAGAGCTTCAGAGAAGTGAAACTAAAGAGGATACCAAGGCTTGATAATGGCCGTGCTGATGCCCTTGCTAGGTTGGCCTCGGCGACTAGGACAGATATCAGGAGGACAGTCCCAGTGGAAATTTTTCTTCGACCAACTATTGAAGATGCTGAGGGATCACTTAGCACTTGCCTGAATATTTCTAAGGAAGCTTCATGGATGGACCCTCTGATCAGATACATCAAAGAGGGGGAGGTGCCAGAAGCTAGATAGGAAAGGAAGAAGTTGAGATATAGAGATGAAAAATTCACTGTCATTGGGGACACCTTGTACAAAAAGGGGTTTTTGCTCCCCTTACTTAGGTGCGTGCACCCATCTAAGGTCCCACGCATTTTGCAAGACGTGCCCGAGGGGTCATGTTCAAGCCACATTGGGGGTAGGTCCTTGGTGAAGAGGGTGGTCACCCAGGGGTACTGGTGGCCGACCTTGGGGAAAGATGCCACGGCATATGTAAAAAAGTGTGACAAATGCCAAAGATTTGCCACCATTCCCCACCAAACTCATCAGCCTCTTACTTCCATTACATCCCCGTGGTCATTTGCAGTGTGGGGGATTGACCTAGTAGGACCCTTACCTAGGGCCATCAATAACTATCGGTTCCTGATTGTGGCCATTGAATATTTTTTAAAATGGGTGGAGGCAGAGCCGATGGTAATGATCACAGAGCAGAAGAACTTATAGTTTATATGGAGAAACATTATATGTAGATATGGTATCCCAAACACCCTCATATCGGATAATGGGACTCAATTCAAGAATACATCTCTACAAAAGTACTGTGAAAGGGTGAGTATCAAGCAATTCTTCTCTACCCCAGGCCGACCACAGGCTAATGGGCAAACAAAAGTTACAAACAAAACAATCTTAAACGGGATCAAGAAGATACTTGAAGAGGCAAAAGGAAGATGGGTTGAGGAGTTATATGCTGTATTGTGGGCCTATAGGACGACGACAAAGACCCCTATCGGAGAGACCCCATTCATGTTGTCTTATGGCTCAGAAGCCGTCATCCCCACGGAGATTGGGTTTCCTACTCATAGGGTCCAAATGTATGACCCCCCAGAGAAATACGGAAGAGAGGAGACTTAACTTAGACATGATTGAAGAAAGAAGGGAAGAAGCCGAGATAAGGCAAGCCGCCTACCAGCAGAGGACTGCAAGGTTTTACAATCAGAGGGAGAATCAGAGACCAATTACAGTGGGGGACTTGGTCCTCAAAAAGGCTGGGTAGAAGCCCAATAATCTCCATCCTAATTGGCACGGCCCATATAGGGTCATCGATGAAGTTGTCCTAGGGACCTATAGACTAGAAAGCATAGAATGGGAACCCTTTTCCAATCCTTGGCATGCGGATCATTTGAAAAAATACTATCAGTAGTGTTGTAATATCCCGACGGACCATAATTGTAGTGGGTGTTGCTCCAGTAGAACACTTTGGAAAATTAATGAGAAAAATCAGTGTTTCCTCTCATCTTGTGTTTGTCCATTCTAAAATGAATGGGATAATCTTTAGGGAACAACCCTTGGTTATAATGAGGGTTAATGGTAGGGACGACCCCACCATTGCCTTCAAGAAAGATGAGGAACGACTTTATTAAAAACCATTAATTTGGTAATTGGAACCCTCGGCTAAAATGAGGGTCAATGGTGGGGACGACCCCACCATTGCCTTCAAGAAAGACGAGGTATGACTTTATTAAAAATCAATTATTTGGTAATTGGAACCCTCGGCTGAAATGAGGGTCAATGGTGGGGACGACCCCACCATTGACTTCAAGAAAGACGAGGGACGAATTTATTAAAAACCATTAATTTGGTAATTGCAACCCTCGGCTATAATGAGGGCCAATGGTGGGGACGACCCCACCATTGTCTTCAAGAAAGACGAGGGCGAAATTTAATTTGAAACCATTAAATTGGTAATTAGAACCCTGGGCTATTATGAGGGTCAATGGTGGGGATGACACCACTATTGCCCTCAAGAAAGACGAGGGAGAACTTGAGCATCAATTAAAATTGGTTAAAAACCCTCGGCTATAATGAGGGCCAACGCAGGGGACGACCCCTCATTCACCCTCAAGAAAGACGAGGGAGAGGTTAGTGATATTTTTAACATAAGAAATTCACAATACAAATCGAACAAGAAACAAATATGGAAGACAGCAAAGAAGAGTACAAATACATTAATTACATAAAGACGGTATGGGCTACAGACAGCCACCTTATTGAGTAGCTTCGGAGGGAAGTGACTCAACATTGATGATGGGGGTTTCCTCGGTGACCACAATGGACTGATCTTCAGACGTGCCAGTACCCTCAACATGTAGAGATTCCACCTGAGACAGGGCATCAGCAACCAAAGGGTCATCTAGTTGGACTGCTTCGATGGAAGGACGGACCGAAGAGACGACATCACCAAACTTGAAGATGACCCACCGATAGGTCATCCTGATCCCCCTCTCCAAGTATTCAAGGCCGAAGCCTTGAAACTCGTCCGAGATTTTGAAGGCCTCCATCGCATCGGCCTCGTCTTTTTTGACAGCCGCCTCAAGATCGGCCTTGTGTTGAACCTCCATGTTGTCCAAGGCCTCGTCCTTCCCCTTGATGAGCAGGTCCTTGGCCTATAAATATGCATCGTGCTGCCTCGTCAGCTCGTCCAAGACCCTGGCATGTTCAGTCCTGGCACTCTCCAATGTAGCTCTTGCAGTCTCCAACTCAGTCTGCAGATCAGCCTCACGCTGAATGGCCCTCTTGGCCTCATGAAATTTTTCCTGATTCTCCGCCATCCACTTGGTGGCCGAGGTAAAGCCGCATACAGACTACACATAAATAATAAACAAATGTCAAGAGGCCGAGAAAATAGTTTGTGAAAGAATACAACTAAGGGAATGAAGTGAGAACAAATACCTAAGCTAGGTCATGCAGACCATAGTCATACACTTTTGCTGGAGGCATCTTGGATAGAAATTCATAATAAGTAGCCGAGGGGGAAGAAAACATGGACGCCTTGGCCGCCCCCAGGTTCGCGATAAGGGAAGAGGTCTCGGCCTTCAGAAACGACAAGTTCTGGGACCAGAAGGCCCCCATGCTGGAAGAAGAGGCGGTTCCCTCAAATGCCTCGACCCTTGCCCTCGTCCGTGAATTTGGCCGAGGGTCGATAGGGACCTCGGGCTCTTTGATTCGTATCGAATATTGTATATTTCCGCCCGTTAGCCTTATGCATTCTAGCGCTTTTATGGTCCTAAATGCCTATAATTATGCTCATTAACCAGACAACCTTGGATTTGGATATATACATGCTTTGCAGGGGTTATTTGTGCTTTTGTAGGTATTGGAACGCTAAAAGTGAGGATCCGTTGCATTTCGGAGAAGTTTCGTCGATGGACGCTACTTCAAGGGCATTTTAGTCAATTCATATTTCTTATTCGGCTCTTGGAAATTCCACGGATGCGTAGTTCATTGAGTTAGCATCGTGTGGCCGTAAACGGTGCGTCGTTTGGAGTTCGGACGAAGAAGCTAGGCTCGTTTCCGTAATGGACCTTTTCCCCCTCATCATGGACCAAATGCAGCCTGAAAACAGAGTACCGGTCGACCGCGTACAAGGGACCGGTCGACCGCGGTTTCAACTTTTGCTGTGGGAAGGAGACAGTATGCTTTGGCTTAAGGGACCGGTCGACCGCGCCCCTGCGACCGGTCGACCGGTAGTGCCAGATATTTTGGGCTCTTTCCTCTTTCTTTCCTTTTTCCCTTATCTTTTCCCACTTACTATATAAAGGTTTTTTGTTGTAATAATCAGAAATTCAGTAGATAAAACGTTTTTAGGTTAGTTTAGCTTAGGGTTTGGGGTTTTTGAAGATTTTGGCTTTGATTCTTCTCGGTTTGACACCCGATTGGGTTGTAAGTTACACTATTCATCATCCCTACCATTTAATATAGTTTGTATTTCTTCATTTCTTGCTTTCTAGATAATTTACAAGCTTTCTAATTTAGGTTTTCTTGCTTTATTTACACGCTTTCTAGTATAGATTTACCACGTTTATTTATCGCGTTTTTAACATGCTTTCTAGGTAATTTAAATTAGAATGTGTTCGAATTGAACTCACTCGAGTTGACGCGTTGCTTTGCTTTGGTGATGGAGTTTACGGGTCTATTTCGGGTGCGTTGTCCTAGTTATTACGCCTAGGAGATTTGACGGGGCATATCATGTATGTCCCGTGCTTACGACCTTTCGCGCGTAATTTCCGGGATATTTGTTGACGCCAAAATCTTATTAGGCTTTTATGACGATTTAGGGCGTAACAACCCTTGATTTAATTAACTGTCGAAACGAGACGCATTTGTAATAACTCGTCGACCCATGTGACCATTTTATACAAATTAACTCGGGTGAGGGATATTCGACACAACCTATAGTTTTACTCGCTTTCATAATCTAGTTTCAATACCATTGCCTAGTTAATCATTTACCTTTATGCATCTTTTCTTTTAGTTTGTAATCATCTTTTACACTTTTATTTCGGAGTATTAGATCACTTAAATTCTAACAACTTGTCCCTGTGGATTCTCGATACCCGACTTACCGCTGTGCTTGCCTCGCAAGTGTAGTAGTAACTTAGGTTTTTGTATTGAGTTGGCGAAACGAAAACAACGACTGTGCACTTTACACGCGCACACTTTTCGCACTCGATCAAAAATGGCGCCGTTGCCGGGGATGAGTTTGTTTTAGACTTTATTTGATTTAATATTTCATAGTATTTTCTTTCTATTTGTATTATTTGCTAATATTTTGCAGGACTTCCACATTTGAGCACTTGGAAACGCTCGAATTTCCCGCGCGCACCTATTTTGTGGAATTCGCCACTTGAGCCATTTTTGGGGTAAGCATGTCTTATTCCAATTCTTTCGGTAATCCTTGTTATAATTCTCAAAATTCTAGGCCTATGACTTTCGGTGAATACTTAGCATCCCAAAGTATAACAAATTCAAATATGACTTTGGGCGAGTATAACGAAAGTCAAAATTTAGGTTATTGGAATTTTGATGATGATGATAATGATTTTGGGCCTTTACCTCCTTATAATAGGAATTTTGAAACGAATTCGAATAGTTTTCAAAATTCCTATAATAATGAGTTTTCGTTTAAGTCCGATGGCAATTTTCAAAGTTCCCATTCTAATGCATCCGCACCTCGACCTATGACATTCGGTGAGGGTTTGCGTATGTATGAAAATGAGAAAATTGAAAATCGCTATCGGGAAGAAAATCGTTCGTGGGAACATGAGTTGGATTTATTATTTGAGTCCGACGACGATTTTGTTTCCGAGACTTTCGAGGTCGACGAATGTTTTGAACCAAATGAGGTGCTTGTGCCTACTTTGGAACAAGCCATTCAAGACTTTGCCCATTGCGTAATAGATATTGAAAGTGAGGATGATAATGAAGTAATATCTATTTGCAATGAAATGATTTCTTCTTTGGCCCCCAAAGAAGAACATTTCATTGAAAATGATATTATTTCCTTTGAAATTCCAACTTCATGCGATGATGATTCATCTCATGAGTTTGAATTTCTTTCATCCCCATTTTCATTCTCTATTACCCGACCGGAACAAGTACCCGATGATTCGGTTTCGAACTTTAATGTTTTAAACCTTATCGCCGATGAGGAGTACTTGCTCGAGTCGCCCTCCACGATCGCATCTTTGCCTTTGTGTGCGCCGCCTCCCATTCCAACTTCAAAATCCTTGGGAGGATATTCATCTTTTCTCGGTCCCCACTTGTTTTTGTCACCCGCCTTATCCAAACCCCCCATCGTCCCTCCAAAACTTTTAATTGGCGATGGTTCATTTCTTCCGCCTTACACATGCCTTCCGTTGTTAAAACGAAATTCATATTTTTCGGAAGGCATGCTTGTATGTGAGGGTACACCGGTTATCCTCCAAATTCAAATCGTTCTTATGGTGGACCCTCAACTATTTAGACTTCTATTGTACAGTTAGTGTGAAGTCTAAATAGTAGGTTGTATATAGTTAGCTTTTTATTTTTTCTTTCCTTTTTAATTTAGTCTAGTGTAATTAGTTAACTCTTTGTTATTTGTTTTTGCTATGCTCGGTACTAACTTGTTTTGTAGATTCTTTGGACTTGTTCTTATGGGGATCGCTCCAATTTTGGGTAATATCGCTCTTTTCCTCTCTTTAACTTGGTTCTTAATTTACATTGAGGACAATGTCAAGTTTTAAGTTAGGGGGTGTGGGATATTCTATCCATTTCTTTATTTAGTCCATGTTTTTGCTCACATGTTAGTTACTTAGTATGCTTTTCTTAGAAAAATTAAAATTTTCAAAAAGATTTTCTTTCTTTTTTCTCCTTTTTTGGGCATTTTGCCTTTGTTTCCGATGATAAATTTCAATAACTTCCCGATCCAATTGACAACCCAATGATGCATGTTCTCGATTTTAGAAGTTATTAGACTTTAGTCTCGATTATTGATATTACGAATAACTTCATGAATTAAACTTTAATCCCATGAGCACATGCACTTTTATTGTTATATTGATTTGGTTTAAGATTTTTATAACTCGGTAATCTTTTCTTGCATTGTATATACTTACACCGAGTAAGCTTTGTACCTTTCGTCATTTGTGAGTGTTATACACTATTCTTTTCTCATTGAAAACGTTGAATTCGTTGTTAATCTCACTATTCTTTCATTTGACCGTTCATTAATTGAGTTCATACTTGAAATGTGTTACTTGATCATGATTTTCATATATTGTTTTGATTCGAGAATTGCGTAAACTTTGTGAAATGATCATAGGCATTCTTTGTTATGTAACCCATATTAGCCTTGACCTCACCCTTATATGTTTACCCTCGTTAACCCTTTTGAGCCTAAATATAGCCTTTCATTTCATACCCCATTCCCATAACCAACTCTACATTGGAGTTATAAACCATACATACACTTTCCATACCTTTGTTTGGAATGTTACTTGGGATTGAATTATGTGGTTATGATGTCGGTTGCAATTTAGGCATTTGAGAGTTTGAAAAGAAAAGAAAGTAGTGAAAAAATGAAGAAAAAGAGAAAGCAAAAAGAAAAAGAAAAGAAAAGAGAAAAAGAGAAAAAGAAGAAAAGAAAAGAAAGAAAAGAAAGAAAAATTTGTATATGTTGTATATAGTTCAATAAGCTTTGGTTACTCTCCCCGATGATATATCTAATGCTGTTTTGGAACTCGTTTTCCAATTTTGATATTGCCCGCATTATCCCATTATCCCGAGTTTTCATTCCGAACACTTTGAATTCGTACATATATTCCTTCGTTTCGTACCTTAGCCATACCTACATTATAACCCTATTCAAGTCCTATATGATCTTAGGTTGATGTAATTTAAAAGTCATAATAGTTTTGATAATCTGTGAAAATGCATTTCGCCTCTTTTAGTGAGTGGTATCCTTTCATTGAGATTACAGTTTTTCAGTTTATATATAGCGTTCTTCATCTGTGACATGTGTGCGGCCTAGTTTCCATTTACATTTACTCTTTAGCCCGCATGTTCCGTGTGTTACCTCCCTGTTTCGAGTGAATTCGCTTGATGAGCGTAATGCCCGTGAGGATTGAATATATGCTTGCTTTAATGTTATCCGGTTTATATAAGTTTTTGCCAAATCACACTTTGCATGTGCTCGCTCCCCTCCCACATTTTAAGGTTTCAATTCTATGAGGTGCATTCTATAATGTTAATGATTTGGACTTTTGTTTGAATTCATTCACTTTGCTAATAATGCGTATGAAATCTTTTTCGCTTTTGTTGGGCTTGTCGCACGTTGGTTTGGGCATATTTTGAGGAAACCATGTGATGTTTGTGGGTATCATCCCTGAAAACCCTCACGAGACGACACTCGTCCACTAGGGTAACCTAGGGGTTTAACGGCTTATTGCATATGCTAAATGCAATCGTGTTCCCTACGAAAGTGGCAATTATATTTTGATGCATATATACATTTTGTACCGCCCTCTGTGGTCTGGTTTTCTTTGTTTCATTACTAGGGACTAGCAATGTGTAAGTTAGGGGGTGTGATTCGTATCGAATATTGTATATTTCCGACCGTTAGCCTTACGCATTCTAGCGCTTTTATGGTCCTAAATGCCTATAATTATGCTCATTAACCAGACAACCTTGGATTTGGATATATACATGCTTTGCAGGGGTTATTTGTGCTTTTGTAGGTATTGGAACGCTAAAAGTGAGGATCCGTTGCATTTCGGAGAAGTTTCGTCGATGGACGCTACTTCAAGGGCATTTTAGTCAATTCATATTTCTTATTCGGCTCTTGGAAATTCCACGGATGCGTAGTTCATTGAGTTAGCATCGTGTGGCCGTAAACGGTGCGTCGTTTGGAGTTCGGACGAAGAAGCTAGGCTCGTTTTCGTAATGGACCTTTTCCCCCTCATCATGGACCAAATGCAGCCTGAAAACAGAGTACCGGTCGACCGCGTACAAGGGACCGGTCGACCGCGGTTTCAACTTTTGCCGTGGGAAGGAGACAGTATGCTTTGGCTTAAGGGACCGGTCGACCGCGCCCCTGCGACCGGTCGACCGGTAGTGCCAGATATTTTGGGCTCTTTCCTCTTTCTTTCCTTTTTCCCTTATCTTTTCCCACTTACTATATAAAGGTTTTTTGTTGTAATAATCAGAAATTCAGTAGATAAAACGTTTTTAGGTTAGTTTAGCTTAGGGTTTGGGGTTTTTGAAGATTTTGGCTTTGATTCTTCTCGGTTTGACACCCGATTGGGTTGTAAGTTACACTATTCATCATCCCTACCATTTAATATAGTTTGTATTTCTTCATTTCTTGCTTTCTAGATAATTTACAAGCTTTCTAATTTAGGTTTTCTTGCTTTATTTACATGCTTTGATTTACACGCTTTCTAGTATAGATTTACCGCGTTTATTTACCGCTTTCCATTTATCGCGTTTTTAACATGCTTTCTAGGTAATTTAAATTAGGTTGTGTTCGAATTGAACTCACTCGAGTTGACGCGTTGCTTTGCTTTGGTGATGGAGTTTGCGGGTCTATTTCGGGTGCGTTGTCCTAGTTATTACGCCTAGGAGATTTGACGGGGCATATCATGTATGTCCCGTGCTTACGACCTTTCGCGCGTAATTTCCGGGATATTTGTTGACGCCAAAATCTTATTAGGCTTTTATGACGATTTAGGGCGTAACAACCCTTGATTTAATTAACTGTCGAAACGAGACGCATTTGTAATAACTCGTCGACCCATGTGACCATTTTATACAAATTAACTCGGGTGAGGGATATTCGACACAACCTATAGTTTTACTCGCTTTCATAATCTAGTTTCAATACCATTGCCTAGTTAATCATTTACCTTTATGCATCTTTTCTTTTAGTTTGTAATCATCTTTTACACTTTTATTTCGGAGTATTAGATCACTTAAATTCTAACAAGTTGTCCCTATGGATTCTCGATACCCGACTTACCGCTGTGCTTGCCTCGCAAGTGTAGTAGTAACTTAGGTTTTTGTATTGAGTTGGCGAAACTAAAACAACGACTGTGCACTTTACACGCGCACACTTTTCGCACTCGATCACTCTTTCCTCTTCTGTCTGTTGGGGGTCGGCTCAGTAGGTGTCGGCCCCACTGTCTGTGTCTTCCTCGGAGTTTGTTGAGGCTCATTGCCTTTCTTCTTAGCCAAGCCTGACAGCAAACTAGGGGCAGTCATTTCCCAAAGCTGGTCAGATATACCAGCAGGACGACTTGAAAGGAGGACGACACATCAGAAAAATGCAAAGACAAAGATGAAACACTTGAAAAAAGTAAAGAATGGGCAAAAAATAATGTAACTCACATAGCTCTGTTAGGGGGCCAACCCTCAGACCAGCTTCCTTGAGGAACTTAGGGGTCATTAGATCTTCGAACTTTGTAATTTCACCCCCTCTCCCTCGTTCCATCAGATACTCTACTATGTCTTTCTCACCCAGACTAAGTCCGGGATCAAACCTGGACTTCGTCGAGGGATTTGACCATCTTCTGGGAACCCTCGGACTATCGTCCAAATGTTGAGACTCGACGGAAAATTCCCACTCCCCAGGAATGAAGAAAAATCTTTTCTTCCAATCGTGGTTGGAGGTTTGCACCACGTGGAGAAGTTTTTATCAGACCTCCTCGCCCCAGGTGATAGTACCCAGGCTGTTTGGACGAGGAAGTGATATTATAACAGGCCAAAAAGACGTCGGCTGAGGGCTCATCAATGAAATCATTCTTCCATAGGTAGATGTAGCCTAGGATCATCTTCCAGGAGTTGGGAGGAAGCTGAGAGGGGGCGACGCCGAGGGCCGACAAGATATTTATGACAGCAGGATGCAGAGGGAATCAGACACCAACCTTGAACATTTGTTCGTATACTGCAACCTCTCCCTCTTCACCCTTGAAGACCCTCTCAGACTCAGAGGGAGCCCTCATAGTGATGTTGGGGGACACACTATATGCAATCCTCCACAGTAAGAGGTCACGATCCCTTACTGAGGAGATATAGGACGAGGCATGGGAGGTGTCAACTGGGTCAACATCTGAGTCCTCACCATCCTCCTCAGTCCCCTCTCCCTCGGCCTCATCACCTGTCAGAGGCCCCTGAGCAAAAGCCATCTGGAAGGCATGTGGGGATAGAGGTTTCACAGGGACAGCCTCGGAAGTAACCATACCCTCAGCCTGTCGACCTGGGCTTAGTCCAGACGTCTCTCCTCTCCCAGAAGGTCCAGCGCCAGTTGGCGATGACGCTCTCTCATCCATCTTTCCTGAATAACTCTCGGCTGGACGACAGGATGACCCACAAGACTCAGATGGCTCAAATGGCTTTATTGTGGCAAGAGGAATGGGAAAAATGGGTCATACCCAATTAGGGTCGGCCCCTCGTCTCCTCTCCTCTTCCTCTACCCATCTGATATCAACAAATAACTTATCTCTCAGGGAAGGGAATTCCTCTGCTAAGCTATAAAGCCTCCTAAGCATTAAGGGTAAGACCCTACACTTGGAAGAATTTGTCTAAGCCAACTAACAATCTCACAATTGACCAGGGTGGACTTTTCGATCAAAACCAAGGAATTTAAGGGTTTTCTATTAAGAACAATTCAAGAACAACTTACTAGAGGTCACATCGGAAAAGATATGGAACAACCTAAGAAGAATCTAACCCTACGAGCTTAAAACAGGAAAATAAACAGAAATGAAGATAAGTAGGTCACTAGGGTCGAGGTGTTACCTGAGGAGAAATAGCGAAGCTGCCAAGCTTGAAGGTTCGAAACTGCAAAAATGGCAAGAAGGCTGGAAGCTAGAGAGAGAGAGAGTTCAGGCGCGAAGAAGAAGAAGAAGAAGAAGAAGAAGAAGAAGAAGAAGAAGAAGAAGAAGAAGAAGAAGAAGAAAGAGAAACTTCAAAAAATTCTTTAAGTACCTTGCCAATGAGTGGGCCCACTCACCAATGCAGAGCACAACCCGCAAGGAGGGCATCATTAGGGCACAAAGTCCCAAGAAGTATGCAGCCACCACGCCTGGAAAACTGGAACGACAAGGAATAAAAATTTGACAGGTGGCATACCACCTGGATAAGTGTCATTCATCTAACTGACCATGCACTTATCTCAAGGGAAACACTATCCTCCAACCATCTCGAATAACATCAATGGCTAAGGGCTGGGGGTGATTGATATATCCATAAATACCCTCGGCCAGGCTGAGAGTGTATTCCACTTGGACGACACCTAGAAGGCCGACCCTTCATTAGGCTCCAGACGACCCCTCTGGGGGGGGGGGGACCCTTCATCAGGCTCCAGACAACCCCTCAGGGGACCGACCCTTCATCAGGCTCCAGACGACCCCTCAGGGGACCGACCCTTCATCAGGCTCCAGACGACCTCTCAGGGGGCCGACCCTTCATCTGGCCCCAGACGACCCTCCGAGGGCACGGCAGTACGAGGCCTAAATTGGGCCTGATTCACTATCAGAAGGAACTTTGCCCTCGGCCTCATTTTACAGGCCGAGGGTGACATCATCACAGTGCGTGATTTGGGAGACGTGTGGAATAGTGCACGTGAGGCTCACAGGACACGTGTAAGACCGTTATAACCGAATCACCCCCTCACGTGAGGGAATATTATGTCATCATTTGGCATCCACAGGTGTCAATAGGAGATTGGCTAAATTATCATTCACATGCACCATGCATACTTGGGGGGTACACTACACCCCCCAAGACCTATATATACTTGTCACCTATAACCCTACAAGGGGATGGATAATCGTAACCCTAGCTAAAACTCTGCTTGTATACACAGTAGAGAGAGAAAGTGAGCTTATGAGCATTGTATCCAAGGCCATTAGTGCCCATACTAAGTGGATCACACACTCACAATAGATGTAGGCCAAATTGGCTGAACCACTATACATAATTGTCTAATTCCTCTTGTACTCACCTCCTTCTATACACTTATACACTTACATCTCTATGGCTGCCATGGTTACTATTGTTTGGGCTCATCATCACTTATCTGGTGGTGTTGAATCTCAGCATAATCAATGTATATTTAAAATGATGTGATTTGGTAACAAACGGAATGATAGACATAGACACTTTTTAGGACTTCTTTTAAGGTCAAAACAAAATGACCTAAGGTGACCTTTCCTACCACAATGCAAGCATGTGTAAACACAAGGAATGAAACCTACAGTGTGACCTTTTCTAAAGTCTTTGGATAAAGTAGACCCTATAAAACAAATAATGGTTTTAGATTTAGCAATAGAAGTATTTGAACTAGATGAGCTGGAACCATCACAACTACTACTCCAGTCTTGTAAGTCATTTTTCATTTTTAAAATATCTGACTCAAGTAACAAATTAGACTCCTCAATTTTACGGGACTCCTTCTTTAAATTTTCTATAACTCCTAGAAGGTTATCACGCTCCCCCTCAATGTGAGCAAACTTGTCCCTAAGAGTCTTTTCACGATTATCACTCTCTTTCTTAGACATCTATAAAATATTATAATTGTAATTTATGTCCATGAGCTTTTCACGAAAAATATCTTTTTGAGATAGGGAGATTTGCAAAAACTCAACTATAGTTTTAAAACAAGAATTTTCATTTTCAAGAAATTTAATTCTTTTTGCAAATCTCAAATTTAATTCTATTAATTTTTCATTACAGTTATTAAGCTCATTAAATTCCTCTCGAATAGCAAAAATTTCATTATCATTAGAAATGGACAAATTATCATTAAGGCGTCCCATCGAGAGATACAAAAAAAATTAAGAGTGAGTAAAAATTGAACGACCTAAAAATATAAGGACCACAAAAATTATATGAGCCGAAAAAAATGGATCTTTGACGCGATAAATTAGATCTCCGACTCTGATACCAATTTGAAAGTTGCGAAAGTCCCCAATTTTAAAATCTTATACTTTAAAATCAATTTCCTTTTGGAGATATGCGGAAGCGAAAGATGATGGTTAAAATTAAAACAATTAAAGAATTTTAATTTCTTCTCATATTAAAATTAAACAAAGTGAAATTAAAGTAAGACAATTAATACATTTTTTACTTAAATCAATTTAACCCAAGTCCTAGAAAATTTATCTAAGTTATGTTTTTCAATTTTACCAAATTAGGCCAAACCAATTTTTAACACATTAAATTAATGACTTGAATTAAATTAACTACACATTACCCAAATTTAAATTAGCACCAAACAAACATAAGTAGTGATTAAACCAAATTTTATCTTTTTACCTAGGCATGCGTTCTAGGTGATATAGCAAGATAAAATTAAACAATGAATCACTATGTTGCGATGTACGAGGAAAAACCCATAACAGGAAAAAACCTCGTACCGCCCTAACCTCAAATCCACTAAGTATGGTTTTACAAATACAAGACAGTAAGACTTACAACACTCGACTCGATCCCTCTCAAGCCCCGACTCTCCTTCTTGTATACACCTCCGCCTAGCGAATAACCATGGAGATCCACCTCTGTCTCGGAATCCATCGATCCAACTTTTTATGATCACCACCACCCAAACTAGGAGCCTTTCTCAAAGTGGGTAAATCAACGCAAACTTCTTTTTTGTGGGATGTCGAAACAAATTCAAACTTCTCTTCTAACGGTAGAGATAAAAGAACCGGTGCCAAACTCCAAGCAAGTATAAATATATATGGGTGAACTTGGATAAACCAACTTTGGGTGTAAAACAAGTGTTTAAAACATTTTTCTTGAAAAACAACAACATTTAACAATGAAATTCTTCCTTTTGAAATTTTGCTCTCAAACTCTCTCTTGGAGGTTGTTGGATATGAAAAAGTTAAAAAGAAAAAGTTGGTTTTCGCACTTAATTAATCAGGTAAAAAGTTAGTGGGAAAAGAAGTGGAAAAGTAGGAAAAACTGCTCGTACTGCCAATTAACTGTTCCCGTCAAAACCCGTTCGAACGACATTTTCGTTCGAACGAAGTCTCGTTCGAACGATCCTTCTAACGAAGTTCCAGTGTGAACTCGTTAGAAATCTCGTTGGAAATCTTGTTCGAACATCATTTTCATTCGAACGACACTTCTAATGACATTCCAGTGGCCAATGTGGGAACTCATTGGCAAACTCGTTCAAACGACATTATTGTTCGAAGGAAAAACTCGTTCGAATGATAATTCGAACGAACTTCTAGAAAGTTGAAAATTTTGATTTTAGCCCAGAAACTTTATATAATTTATTTTAAAGTTTTAATAAAATCTTTCTAAACATAAACAACAGTTGAAACAAAACGTTCACCCAATAAAAATGTTCCAAGCTCCTAAATATATATTCAAATGCATTCATACCTTATAAGCAAATGGAACATTGTTGATGACGTAGCAACGAGGAACAATGAACTCGGCATTTTGATGAACCTTTAAACTTGGCTATTATGTCTTCAACTTTAGCATGTCATAGGCTTAAAGGATGGTCAATAACTCTATCCAATGACTCAAACGTTTTTGTTTGGAATTGAGCCAAAACTACAAAGGACTCAATTGGAAATTTGTGTCCTTACAAAGTTTAAGAGGTGAAATATCATAATTTGGTGACCTCAGACCTTAAATATCATTAGTTTGGTGAAAATATGAGGGTAAAACATCATAATTTGGTGACCTCAGACCTTAAATATCATTATTTGGTGAAAGTTTAAAGAGGTGAAAACATCATAATTTGGTGACCTCAGACCTTAAACGTCATAATTTGGTGAAAGTTTAAAGAGGTAATACATCATCATTTGGTGACATCAGACCTTAAACATCATTATTTGATGAAAGTTTACAGAGGTAAAACATCATAATTTGGTGACCTCAGACCTTAAGCATCATTATTTGGTGAAAGTTTAAAGAGGTAAAACATCATAATTTGGTGACCTCATACCTTAAACATCATTATTTGGTGAAAGTTTAAAGAGGTAAAACATCATAATTTGGTGACCTCAAACCTTAAACATCATTATTTGGTGAAATTTTAAGAGGTAAAACATCATAATTAGGTGACCTAGGACCTTAAACATCATTAGTTTGGTGAAAATATGAGGGTAAAATACCATAATTTGGTGACCTCAAACCTTAAACATCATAATTTGGTGTGGTTAAACTTGTGAATTTGTGGAATATTATAGTTATAGAACAATAAAGCATCATACGAAGTAATAAGATCAGAAAAATCCAAGCTACTTATGATCATACCATAAAAGAGGGTTCAGAATTACAATCTAGAGTATCAAGAAACTAATATCAAAGTTCATAAAAACTAGAATTACAGACAAAAGGGGATCAAAATTACAACTGTAAAAAATATGAACATTAAAAAGTTATTAATTGGCAAAAGGGACTATACCTCGGTAGGAGCCGACCCGCCAGCAGCTGCAGCCGTCAGGTTAAGGTCGAAGTAGGTAACTTCAAATTCATCATCATGATTAGTACCGTCTTCTGCCTCTGTAACCTTGATAGGATCAGTCTCGACTGGAGCAGGATTACCCTCTTCAACTTCCCTTAAGGCCTAAGCAAATCGAGGGTCTCCAAAGCTGAGACCAACGAAGTCCTCAGCAGTCAGTCTTCGAGACTCACTCTTCTTCATGGCTACCCATTTTTTGGTCGCTTTAATACCCCTCTCTAGGTACTCAAAGCCTAATCTGACAAACTCATCAGACACCTTGTAGTCATTAATCTCTTTCTCTAAGTCATCTTCCAGCGCAGCTTTGACTGTGGCATCAACCTTCGACTGGAGAGCATCATCCTTGGCCTTCAGAGCTTTGCCATGATTCATTTTTATCAGAGACATCTCGTTGTCCTTCTCCTTGATGACCCCGTTTAACCTTTCAACCTATACATTTAAAGAGGCCTCAACCTTCTCAGTTTCCTTACCCTTCTCTATAAGGGGGATCTTCTTCAAAGTCCACTCAATAAGAAGATAAAAAGACAAGACACCCTGCAGAAGAAGATTAGACGTATGAACATATGAGTTATAATTTCTAAAAATTCGATCTTAGACTTGTGAGAAAATGAGAAAAACAATGATACGTGGATCGATTTCTGAAGAGCAAACTCGGGCAATAAAGGGATCCAAGGTGCGAAGAAAACACTTGTCTTCCTCAGTCATTATGGTACCAATAGCATCGATAAATTTTCAATCACGCTATCTCCAATATTGAGTTGACATAGACGAGCAGTCAGGGCATCGTTAGTAGAAATGGGCATGGCCCAGTCTTTTGACTAAGTATTCCTCGGCCTCGTATGTTTCGGCTCAGTGGAAGGCTTCCTCTTCTTGCAATCATCGACCTTAGAGCCATCGATGCTCTTTTTTGTGTTAGGCGGGTGTATATTTTTTCCACCTCTTTTCTTCATGAGCTTCATGAGGCTAGGAGCTGACATCTCCTAAAAGTTGTCTGAGATGCCTACTGGACGCTCTGCAAATGATAAGTCTCTAAGTTAATCAGTCAGAGGTAAAATATATATGAGACATAACTTTGATAAGAAAAATGTTGAAGACTTACGAAGCTCTTCTAGGGGACCACCCCTCAAACCTATTTGAGAAAGGTAATAGGGGGTCATCAGATGTTCATATTTAATGAGACGACCTTTCTCGCCCTGATTGCGAAGGTCCTCAACGTTCTTCTAATTGTCCTAGCTAAGACCAGGGTCGTATTTAGACACGAGGGAGACTTTCCCCCATCTCAGAGGGGTCCTTGGAACCGACATTCCACAAGCCTTATCTGAACCAAACTCCCATGCCCCAAAAATAAAGAAGTACCAAGGTTTCAAATTATGATTTGATGTTTGGGTAACCAAGAGCATTTTCTTCTATGATTTTATAGCTAAGAAGTGGTAGTAGATGGGGTTATTTTTAGCAGGCGAGGGAACATAAAAACCTATAAAAACTCTAACTCGAAGGTCGGAATGGTGAACAACCTTCCAAAGGACGATGGCCCCAATCATATCCCTCCAGACATTTGGGGACAATTGGGAAGGGGTAAGATTTATGTGTGAGAGTATAGCTCCAATGGTTGTGTGGATAGGAAGATTAAAACCCAACTTAAACATCTGCTCATAAACATAGATTTTTCCATCTCAGCCATCAAAGGCGCTCGCATCCTTCAGAGGTGTTCTAAGGATGATTGTATAATTTACGGAATAGAGGTGCTTGAAAGAAAGAAGGTCATACTCGTTCATGGTACTCTCATACTCTGCCTCTTCAGAGGTATCAAGTTCGTTCCCTTCATCATCATCACCATCCCCAGCAACGCCGGCCTGGGCATCTGTAGGGGAACCACCAGGAAACCTCTTAGAAAATTCAACCCCAGTGGCAGCCGATAGGGAAATGGCATCAATTGGAGGGGGAATTGCCACAATAGGCCCTAAGATTTCAAAAGAAGAAGATCTACATAAAGTGCTAGCACATTAGTGGGACAAGGCAGGACTTGAAACCTCGGCTTCCTCCAAAACCTCACCTTTCCTAGAAGAATAATCCATTGCCTCTTGGAAAGAGTCTACAGATTCCCCTTCCTCAGACGTTGACATTGGGTCTGAAGAAGCATTATCCTCAGATATTGGTTCAGGAACCAATGCAGGCTCACTAGGATCTTTAGGATCAGGGTATATAACCTTGAGTGGAGGCAGCAAGATTGGTTTGTGGGGAAAGGCCTCAGCCTTACGATTTTCCTCCTAGTCTAGCTCTATCTACCTAATCTTCTTAAAGGTCTTCTCACGTAGAGACAAGAATTCTTCAATGAGTTTATACAAAGGTCTCAACATTCAGAAGACAACACCACACTTGAGAGTTCGAACTAAAAGGGTAAAAAAGGCAAACAACTTGTATAACTTGAACTAAAGATCAAACAAGGAATCCACGGGGTTCTCCCCAAGAACACCAAGAACTACCCTAAGCTAGTTCACTGGAGAAAATGACCGGAAGGTCACCAAAAAATATAAAAGGGGGAGATTTGTGGTTGATATAACCTCAGAGTATCCTAGCATGGCTCCAAGACTACCTAACCACTACAATCCTAACCTTATAACCATTTGACAATGGTGGAAACCCTCGGTGGAAAAAGGAGAAGTCATCAAAAAATAAAAAATGTAAAGCAATACCCAGAAATAAAAAGCTTGAAGTTGAGAAATATTACCTGGAAGATTTCGAAGGAAGGAAGAAGAAATTAAAAGCGAGAACCTTGAGTTAAGGCAACGTCAATGGAAGATTTAGGAGAAATTTTGGTAGCAGAAACTTAGGTGCGAAATTGAGAGAAGAAGGGCAACGAGGAAAGAGAAAATGTATTTAAACCTTCTCAATGATGGGGCATAAGTTTCAAGGCACCCATCACTACCCTAGAAAACCCAAAAGACACTATTAGAATTTTCATACCTTAGGGAGTATGTTAGTCACTTCAATAAGTGACATGTGTCAAGGAATCACTTCACACTACAAGAAACCAAAAGAGACTCAACCTCGTCCTAATTTATATATCCCACAAAACACCAACTCACATAGGAGACTAAGGGCTAGGGGTGATTAATATGACCAAAGTACACCCTCGTACTCAGATTCACGTACCTCCGCCTATCACACATCCGAGTTAACAAGAAGCTTATAACATCCATCATAAAGGTCATCTCCTGGAATATCGGCCCCTCATTTACCAACCTCGGCTGGCTATCAGCCGAGTCAGCAGAATCTCATGGGCCCAAGCTATTACAAATATCGTACTCTGCCTCATCCGGAGTTATATCCTACCTTATAAATAACCTCGGCCAGTCATCTAGGTCGAGGCCATATCAACGATAACAGAACAAAGAAACTATCAGAATCCTACCAACCTCGTACTCGGCCAGGACGAGGTTATAACAAGTGACATTACAAGTCTGAGCATATGCAAGCACATGGAAAACTCGGAGCACGTGGAAGATCAGTTATAATCGAATCATTCCCATCACGTGGGAGAATATTTGGTTATCATTCCTTACATATGACACAGCCAAGTGTCCACTTATGATTGGTGTATTCAACTCACACATGCCCATGGCATGCTTGGGGGTTACACTACACCCCCAAGCACTATAAATACATGTTTTCTCTTACCTTGGAGGGGGATGAATAATGGCAACCCTAGCTAAAACTCTGTTGGTTTACACTGTAGAGAGAGAAATCTTGAGAGATTGTATCATAGGACATTAGTGCCCTAATTATAGTGAAATTACTCACACACTCATGGTGGATGTAGGCTAGATTGGCTGAACCACTTATATACTAGTGTTCCTCCTCTTCTCCTCACCTACTTCCACTAGATATTTACTCTTTGTGCTTCCATTGTTATTTCTAGCTTGAAATTAGGTGGCGCTGTTTACAACATCATCAATTATCACTGAAAATCACAAGGATGAAAATCTCTCAAGGATATGTGAAAGGTAATGAGTTCATGGACATGTCCCATTTATATAAGATGGCATTGAAAGTCAAAATGTCATAGCTTACAGGCCGCGACCTCCTCCTATATCCCCAATCAGAAGAGTAACCATCTACAATGACACCGCATCACTAGGCATAGGACACAGTCGTAACACCAACTCATAACCTCTTCGCACCGATGCTTAGGGTTTACTAATATGCCCAATATTGGACCACGATCACAGAAGGAGAACAATGAGGCCGCTTCTTAGGAATCAGATAGGCTGCGATACCCTTAGGCCACAACCCATATTAAAGCCACGAACGCATCCTTAACAGGCTGTGACCATGGACCTCACCCGCACTACAAACCCAACTTAGCCAAATCTTCCAGCTGTCCTAATTCTAGAAGTCACTTAAACCCATGAAACTTTCCCCAAGCATGTGATACCACCTTTTGACTTCTATAAATAGAAATTATCGCCTCATTATTTGGGGGATGAATTTGGTAGTGAAACCGTGCCCAAATCTCTACTCACCCTCTCTCTGTAATTTCTAGGCCTCTGGGCTATGCAAGTCTACAGCCCTCTATAGACTTATTCCATAGGCTGCATCCCGGCCTGCACTGAATTATATTCCTCATGCTATCTATCTATCTATCTATCTATCTATCTATCTATCTATCTATCTATCTATCTATCTATCTAGCTAGCTATCTTGTACGCCTCTAATGGACACCTAATATTGTAGTAGTGAATATATAGTGAGAGGTAGTCACCAAAGTGGACGTAGGCTCATTTTATGGCCTAACCACTCTATATCATGTATTGTTCTACTTTTACTTGCTTATTTCATGCTTTTAAATTTGATATGATGGCTGGGAATGAACTAGATATGATTTCTCTCATCATCAATGGGGATGATTGAGGGGCTCCAATTGAGAGCATTCAAATGGCACTACAACTTTAGCCCTGATCATGAGAGAATTTCTTCCCTATTTGGGTCAATTTCCTTCATCCTCCTATATATCCCTTTGATATAAATCATATGTTTTCTATTGCCTAAGTTGTGGGTAATCCCATTAAAACATATTCAGATAAAATGGATTTAACAAGACCTAGTGTTGCGCGGGTTTGTGTTGAAATGGACTTGATATAGAAGCCTCCTGCTAGAGTGTGGATAACTAACAGGGACCAAGGTTTCTAGCAACCTATTCAGTATGAGTATATCCCTCCATATTGCTCTGAATGTTGCAGGATAGGCCATAACATTTCTTCTTTCTTATTGAATAGTGTGGTAGGTGTAGGGATACTAAAGCAGGATCGAATGGGTGGAAAGGGTAGTACAAGGCTTGGAGCAAAATACATCATGGGTGATGCTTTAGATGGTACAGGCTACTCATACCTAAAAGATATGCTTGTGGCCTTGTGTGGGAATGTAAACCAAGTAGCATAAGTAAATGCTACACTCAAATTTGACCTTTCAACCCACAAACAACCGGATGTCCAACCCAAAGCAGTAGACAATGCTGCTATAAATTATGTAAATAACACCCCACAATATACTAATATGGGGAGGAGGAACAAGGGTATAGTAATAGTATATGTTGAATCTATAAAAGACAAAGTCCTAAAATAAGATACCATAGGAAAGTTAGGCACAACAAAAAATCTTTAAGAGGAGGATGTTCCTCACATAGACAGTGATGACGAAGACCTTCTTTTAGACGAAATGTTATTCCACATGGACAAGATGGTCCAATCCTTCTTACTTGGGGATTTACTATGAGTCTCACCTGATAAGGAGGTGGGGTCTAATCCACTAGAGATGGTAAATTTGTTTGAGGCAGGGGGAGATACTGAGGGGAGTATCCCAACACATGTTGTCATTCCACAAAAGGTACCCCTTAGTCCGCACATGAAATCTCATGATCTCCCCTTATAATCCAAAACCCCATGCTTCAGATGGGGAGGAGTCTAGAGGTGATGATGCCTCACTCCAAAAATTAAGGGACTATGTTTCCTCACTAAAGAAAAAATTACAAAAAAGTAAAGGGTCATTGGGCATCATTAGTTAAAAAAGGAGGAAAGGTGAAGAATAAGACCACCGGCCTAAAAATTACAGACCCAAGGTACACAAGAGTTACTAGAGAATCTTTGAGGTATAAAAACTCTTCCTAAATTCCATACTTCCTAATTTAATTATGATTAATCTAATTATTTGGAATTCTAGGGAGTGGGTAATAAAACCACCTCAAACATAATTAAAAAAAACTTAAAAACATATACAAACTACCTATATTAGTCATATTAGAACCAATGATATCTTCAAATAAGCTTGAGAATTGTTGGTTCAAAGGGGTTTTGACCATGGGATTTACAACTCTGATGAAATTTTTTGGGTATTTTGGAGGTTTGGAGTCAATATAGATTTTAGAAAGAATATAGATCAATGACTAACACTATACTTATCCCACAACTATTTTCACAAACCAGTAATAATTTCACTAGTCTACACCAAGTACAATCGACTAGATCGAGAGGATCTTTGTAATGAAATGTTCTTTATTAGTAATGAATTCAAGGATTTACCTATAACCTTTGCGGGAAACTTTAATGCAGTGGAAAGTGATGAGGATAAAATAAGGGGAATCTAGTCATTGATGCATCAATTGAGGACGTCAATCAAGTCATTGAATCCTATGGCCTCATTAACCTAGGTTACGAAGGTTCTAAATTCACATGGTGTAATAATAGAAAATATGAGGATCTTGTGATGGCTAAGCTCGAAAGATGGCTATATAATGACCTTTTGAGATCTAGTTTTTCAATTTCCTCTGTGAAATGCTTAAGTGGAACATGCTCATATCATGTGCCTCTATTGTTAACCATAAAAAATAACTCTGATATAGTCCCTAAACCCTTTAAGTTTAAACAATATTGGGCCAATCATCCCGATTTCCTTAAAATAGTGACCCAATCCTAGAAATTAGAAAGCAATGGGTCCTCTATGGTGAGGTTCTTTATTAAATTACAAAAGCTTAAAAACACTTTAAAATAATGGAGCAAACTTTCTTTCCCTAACATGTTTCAAACAGTGATTGATAAAGAAGATCTAGCTTAAAAAAAGGAAATAGAATTTGAAAGGGATCCTAACCTAGCTAATCGAGAGATTTTTAAAAAAGCCCAGGCATAGATTACTCTCGCCTTGAGGATCAAAGAGGCGTATTGGGAAGAAAGAAATCTTCCATTAAATAGATCAAGTTAGGGGGCAACAACAATAAATTTTTCCATAACTTTGTTAAATTAAGCACAAAAACCTACATATTAGTATAGTAAAAATGGAAGAAAGCTAGATAGAGAATGATGAGTATATTAAAAAATACATAGTAAACCACTTCAATAACCTCTTAATCTCAGACATACACAACCCTAATGTTCGAATGATACATATCTTCCCTGAGATAATATCAAAAGACCAAATAATAAACTCCAAGCTATCCCAGAAGAAGAAGAAATCAGGGATGCCATTGAATCTTTATGTCACCTATCTGACCAGGGACCTGATACTTTTGGGTGATTCTTATACAAGAAATGCTGGAATATTAGAAAGCATGAAGTATGCATAGATATTAAAATTTTCTTCCTAGGGGAATAAATGACCAGAGGTTGGTCAAGTGCCTGTATAGCACAAATCCCCGAATGGCCAATATCATGCAAATATTTTAGACCTATCAGCTTATATAACTTCTCTTATAAAATTGGGGATAAAATTCTTTCTTTGAGGTTATTTAATACACTAACAAAAATAATTTATGACAATCAAAGTGGATTTGTAAAAACTAGAAGTATATAAGATAACATCATAATTTCTCAAGAAATGGCCCACAACCTCCCCATGAAGATTTAGGGGGAAACGTTATACTGAAGTTGGACATGTATAAAAAATATAATAGGGTAAAATGGATGTTTATGATCAAGATCTTAAGGAAATTTTCTTTTGGGGAAATTTGGATTGACCTTATCTTAAGAGCCATATAACATGTATGGTACTCCATATTAGTTAACGGGCAACTAAAAGACTAACTTAAATCCAGTAGAGGCCTCAAACCAGGTGACCCTCTCTCCCCAGGCTTGATTGTAATGGCATCAGAAGTATTAAGTAGAGGATTGAACTCCCTTATGGACAAGGGACTTTGCTTACCATTATATCTCTCACCGAGATGCACACTCTTCACCCACCTTGCATTTACCAATGACATAATTATATTCTCGAGAGCTGATAAAAAGAGACTTAGACAGCTTATGAAGTTTCTACATGATTATGAAACAACTTCTGGTTAGCTCATAAACCTATCAAAAAGCAGATTCATAATTGACAAGCTGTCTTCACACAAAAAGACAATTTATATAGCTCAACTCACAGGGCTGAATCAAAAGCATGTCCTCGTCACCTATCTAGGATGCCCCTATTTAATGGTAGAAGGAAAATAAGTTCCTTTATATTCCCTAGTGGAAAAAATTAGACATAATCTCAAAGGCTGGCAATATAAGTATCTATCATATGGGGATAAATGGACTCTTATCAAATATATCCTTTGTTCAATACCCTGCTACATTCTTTTAGTACTACAACCACCCAATGGCATAATAAAAAAGATTCATTCTATTCTTAACAAGTTTTTTGTGGTGGGGGGGGGGGGGGGGAGCAACGAGAAAATTGGTTCGAAACACCAATGGCACAGTTGGGAGACTTTGTGTATCCCAAGAGAAAGTTGCGAACTTGGTTTTTCTAGGTTATAAATCCTATCAAAATCCTCAAGTCTTAAATCCCAATAGAGACTCGAAACTTCAAACTCCTAATGGAGCAAGTTCATGAACTCCATCTATCGTTTACAAAATAATAACTATAGCCAAACGGGCTCCATATTAATGAAATAATGAGGTTACTAACTCCCATTTCCTAAGAGATCATGAATCTAACAAATGACATATGGTATTAGTCGTTGACCGAAAATGGGGAACTACCTCTAGCTTATGCACTAGCACTTTTGTACGACTATCCCCCTTCAAGTACTGTATTTAAGAGTATCGGAGACAAAAATATCTCCAAAAAATGGTCTATACTCCTTTGGAGAGTGTTAAAAAGCAACAAATCGGTGGATGAAAATTTCCAAAAGAGCGACATAAGATTGGTCTCGATAGGTGCTCTATGTCATAAGGATCTTGAAATAACTAACCATCTCTTCCTCCATTTCCCCATATCCACAAGCTTATGGAAATATATATTTGATTTAATGGGCTTTAAGTTCAATTTCCACTCTTATGTTTCTATCTTAATGTCTTGGTGGTTACATGCTAACGGTAAAAACTACATGATCTTTTACTGTAAATTGCTACCTATCGTGGCATTTTGGAGCATCTGACAATTACGAAATGAGGTGATTTTTTATAAGGGGAAAGGAATCAGCTATAACCCTTTGTGAAAAATGTTTCCACAATATTGGTTTCATTAATTCATCCTTATCTTTGTCCTCAAAGATACATGATTTTGACTTTCATTGATGCAAAGTTTTCAATATTAAAATACCCCCATTAAAGACCCACCATATTTTATCGAGATTGACTAATCTGTAATCTGCAGTTATATTTATCATTTTGTATTGGGGTATATTCTTAGATCCCAAACTTAAATTTTTTTACCTCTATATTTGGGAATGTTAATATATTCCCCTAGTTTTATTCTTTGGGCCATTGGCACCCCCAAAGCTTTTTTGTTTGAGTCATGTACAGACCACCGTGAAGAGGTTGTTTCTTCATAAATATTAATATACACATGGGAGTGCTATCTCCTTTTATTAAAAAAATGATAAAGAAATTGGTTATGTGGAGAATATAAGAAAAGATGACCTAACATAAAATGAAATTGGTAAATGTTCGGATTAAAAAGACAGTGTGGACAGAAAATTTGAAAAATTAACTAATGTCCATGTGAAGTGAAAGGAACGGTAAAGTGAGGTTACTAATGGGTATTTAAGCAACCTAAGATGTTTTAAACCATAATTAACATGAGTGTGTGTTGTAAACGGTTTTAAAAAGGAAAACAAGTGTTTTGCAATACCGAGTGTGCGTGTGTTGAAAGGCGATTTCAAAGGAAAATATAAAGTGGATTCGGTGTGAGTATATGGAAAATTTTGATAAATGAAGTATTTTTCCTAAACAAACAGTAGCTTAATTATTTAACCGGGTGCGTTAAATCAGAAAATCAATGTTAAGTCAAGTAAAAATTAACAAAAATGGGTCTTTTATAAGATCAGTGTGATTTAATCAAGTCAATTAACGTTTGGATTGAACATATTCATGCATTAGTATATATATATATATATATATATATATATATATATATATATATATATATATATAATACGGGATTTTCATGTTCACGTAGTTGGTACGACATAGAGTCTCTTTTCTGCCATTCGAATCTATATTGCATTGTTATATTTTCCACTGGACATTCAGCTCATTCCCTTTCTTTTGTTAAGGCAGGTTGTACACAACTATATACTTTGAGAGAGTTATACAAATAAGTTTTCTTTTTATTTTACGGTAGTAGCTCTGTATGCTTGAATTCCGGTGACTCTTTTCATAGGTCCCAAACGTAGCATGATATAAATTGGAATCGCATGCTAAATAACTGAAATGTTAATTAAATATTACACATTAACCTTGTCTTTTAAAGAACATCAGAATTTGGAGCCCCATCTTTCTTAGGATATACCCGCTAACTCCCGATAGACTTCTTCTCCTTAGGCAACTTCACAAGCTCCTAAGTTTTGTTCTTGTGAAGAGAGTCAATCTTCTCACCCATGAAAACATTCCACTCATAATAACGAGTATCACTCGTTGCCTCACGATAAGTATAAAACTCACCACTATAAACCAATAATGCATAACACACTATATATTGACTCACTTGAGTCTGCATATATAGGATTTCCAACTAGTTTGAATATCTAGACAAAATATGTTAGAATAGTTTGAGAACTCCATCTCCTCAAAGGTACATGCTCCATGAAGAAATCCAGTCCAAGAGAACCTTCAAAGGGAAGTTAATTCTAAACCCTAAAACCACAAATAGGACACTTTCACTACATCATACATATCATCTATTGGTTTAATGGTTTTTCAACATTTCAAATCTTTTTAAAATCAATTTAATTCAGTTCAAATCATTTTATATAATTTTAAACAATTTTCAAATGCTTTTTGAATTAATTAAAATATGTTTTTAAAAGTGTTGTGGGTATAAATTTAATTTGAGAAACTTATTTTCTATGCTAATTGTTTGCCTGGGTAGAATCTAAAAGCGCTAGAGAGTTGGAGGTGTGCTTTATAATTATTTTCAACACGCGTCTTAACCTTCATCCTGTGCGTACACGTGTTGGCAACCAATCAAGTAGATTTTTGCTTTCTGTTAGACACAAAACATTTACACATCCTCAGCCCTTGGATCATTTTAATCAACGTACTACATGCGATTTAACTCCATCCTTGTGAACCCAGCCTTAAACAATCAGTGTTCATTTAACCCACCGCTTGTGTTAAATCGTTGGATTTAAGTCAACTCATTTAGACTTAATCTCAGCCAAAGGATAGAGGACAAAGTTCTCGATCCTTCTACGCTTAGTATAAAACGGGATCAACCCTCGGCATTTAGAGACTTTTGGCCATCTTGTTATTTCTGAGAGAAAAGAGAGAGTAATGAGAAGAGAGAGAGAAGAGAGGGAAGGGAGAAGAGAGGGAAAGTAAAGCGATAGATTAGAAGAAAAAACCCTAAGTTTTCTTCGTGGTTCAAACCCTCTGAGTTTTTCTCTCAAACCATCCACCAAAACCAAAACAGTCCCAAACACCATAAAACCCAATCTTGACAGTTAGACGTTTTAGGTTTTCTGCATTCATTGGTGTTGTGTTTTCTTTTTGAAAACCTCTTCAAAATCTTTGATTCTCTCAGAACTCATCTCTAAGAAAGACTTAAGTTTCAATGTTGAGCTGAGTTTTTCTAAAAGAGAACATCTCACGTTTGTTTTCTGTTTTTCTTTTTAGATTTATTATGTTTCAACGAGTTTTTGAAATAAAAACTTTTTGTTTCAAAAATAATTTTTCAGATCTAGTGAGTTGTGTGTTTCTAATTTTTATTTCATATTTTATGAAATACTGGTGTTCAAAAATAAAATGAACACAAAAGAACTCTTACTAAAGTTTTAAGGTGTATAGATCTGAAAATAAGTTTTATATATCAAAACTTGTTGAATCAGTCTTTGCATGTTAAGCCTGAATTTGTTTTGTTAAAGTAGACTTCTAGTCTAGTTTGGATCTCAATTGGAGGTTTACAATTTTAAAAATATTTTCAAAACCCTGAAATTGTTTAAGATATTGAACCGTCTTCTGAGCAAGATATCCTTAAGATCTGTAGATTAATAAAAGATCAAGAAGTCTTTGCTTGAAAAATCAAGATTCGGAAATAACTTTCATCTTAGAACTATTGTAATTTGTTAGGAAAGTTTGTATAAATGTTGAGAGGGTGAGTTGCATGCTTGTATGTAGTAGCACATCATAAACACTATCTCACACGAACACTTAGACACTGTGGTTCTGTATGAGAATCTTGAATTTAAAAGAGTTGTTGGAATCAGAATTCAAAGAGAAGGAGATCAAGGAAAAGATAAAGAAGCAGCAAGAAAAGATCAAGTTCCAAGTCAGAATACCTTTGGAGTAGAGAATCGCGTGTAGATACATTCTTAACTTAGGTTAGGATCTTTTTAATTTGCTTAGGTGTTGTAACTTGATTTTTATTCTAGTGGATTTTTGTTTTGTGTCGTAGAGGGAACCGTGGATGTTTCCCTTGTTTAAGGGTTTTACCACATTAAAATTCATGTGTCTATTTCTTTGAATGTTCTTAACTTTTGCTGTGATTGGGACTGCATGGTAACATTAGTAGATGTTTATTAAAAATTAAATAGAAGGTAATCAACTATCGAATTTAATCCATACATTCAGGAAAACATTTTACAACACATCTTGTGTTTTTCGAAAAGAGTTTTGCCCGAAAAGTTTATTCGGAGTTTACTAAACTTATAAATATTTGTTATTAATCTTCTAGACAAAACTTTTAGTATTAAGGTTATTTTTCATAGGTAACCTTGTCATCACTGAATCCATATCTTTTTGTAATTTTTTGAATCCTTAGTTCTCTTTTACTTACCAAAGATGGTTGTTATTTCCGTTATTGACTAGGTCCCACATCCGGGGCCTCCGCCTTTTCACTTAAAGAATCAATTGGAGTAGTCACCTATAATTTCACCTTTTCACTTTCATTCTCCACTAGATAATCTTCTTTCTCTACTTTTGGCATCTTGAGCATATGTGCCTCATCAAAAGTTACATCCCTACTTACCACTATCTTCTTATCTTCTGGGGACCATTACTTGTATCCCTTAACCCCATTGCTTGAACCCATGAAAATTTCCTTTAAGCTTTCAGATCAATTTTTCCTTCACTTGTATGGAAATAAGCTGGGCACCCAAAAACATGATCCGTCTCATAAGTAGGATGTGTTCCTAAATAAGCCTCCATAGGAGTCTTATAATCAATTAAGGTAGGTGGAAAATGGTTGATAATTGCGCAAGCATAGAATAAAGCCTCTGCCTAAAATCGCTTCATCAAGCCCGTATTAGACAATATATAACTCACCTTTTCAAGTAAAGTTCAGTTCATCTTCTCCACTACTCCATTTTGTTATGGCATTTGTCGAACTCTAAAGTGTCATACAATACCCTCGGTACTCCACCCCATTATCCGACCTAAGAATCTTGATCTTCTTACCGATTTGATTCTGCACCATCTTCTTCCATTTAAGAAACACCCCAAAGATCCCATCTTTGTGTTTTATAGTGTAGATCCAAGTCCTTAGAGAGTAGTCATCAATGAATATAAAAAAAAATAGTGAATATTCCAAAAAATGGTGTTTTCAAAGGACCAAAAAATCCATGTAAATGTAATCAAGTATGCCCTTCGTGCAATGAATCATCATGAAAAACTTGACCCCTGTTTGATTCCCAAGCAGGCAATGCTCATAAAATCCCAACTTGTAATTCTTCTGACTCTTTAGTAACCCTTTCTTATACAACACTGTCATGGCCTTATCCCCGACCTATCCCAAATGCATATGACAAAGTCTAGTGGAATTCGACTTTGTCGCTTCTTTGCTATCAACAATCGAGGCATGACATGTTATTGTGCTCCCTTGAAGAAAATATAGGTTTCCCTACTTTTTTCCTCTGATCACCACCAAGGAACCCAAGACAACCTTTAGCATCCCCCCCTTGAGTACAATCTTACAGCTGTTGGAATCTGAAGAACAAAAAGAAATAAAATTCTTCTTTAACTCCAAAACATCCTAAATATTCGTGAGAGTCCGAGTCACTCCATCATGCATCATCAATTTAATTGTGCCAATACCCTTCCACTGATAAACATGATCACTAAACATAAAAACTTTACTTCCATCCACCTCGTTAAAGGTATAGATCAAATCTCTATCCGGGCACATGTGGTAAGAACATCCTGAGTCAAGTATTAACTCATTTGAAGAGCTTTCTTGTGAAAAAACTATCAACATACTCCAAAATTCATCTTCCTTTGATGTGACATAATTGATAGATTCTGCCATCGATTTTTTTATCATTTCTTTCCATTAGCTTAGTTTAATCCTTTTTGAAATTCCTCTTCTTCTGAAACTTGTAACACTTGACATTTGCCAAGACCTTGGTCCTAGGCTCGGACCTAGAGCTTCCACTTTCACCTTATCTTATCTCCTCGGTCCTACCCCCTGCAACCAATGCATCAGACTGAGAATAACACTTATCTGTTTTCCACTTCTTACTACCCAACAATGCTAAATAGACATCATCATACATCACCTCCTCCTTCCTATATAGCAATGTGGTTATCAAATTCTCATACGAGTCCAAAAGGGAATTTTGAAGTAATTTTATTAAACTCATCAATATCAACATATAAGGTTTAAAGAGAATTTTATTAAACTCATCAAGATGTTCAGACATCGACATACCTTCAATATAGTCCAATTGAAATATCTTATTCTTGCGATATAGATGATCATCTATGCTCTTTGTCATGTATATGTCTTCGAATTTCTTCCATATTGACTTCATCGATTCTTTCATCATGACATAATACACCAAATTTTGTGCGAGATTTAATAGAATTGTGGTACACTCTGTGATACCCCGTATTTTTATGCTTTCTAAATTTTGGAGATTTATTAAATTTAATATGTTATTAATTTAATATAAATCCAGAAATTAATTATTTTTATAATTCCTAGCGTGACGAGAATTAGTAATTATTGGAAACTTGTTGAATATTACTAATGAGCAAACTAATATATAATATTGGTTCTATTAAATGTCATGAGTGAATAAAATGACAATTTTGGAAATTTAAGTCGGGAGGCGCCCGTGTCGTGTCGGGACTAAATATTGATTAATAAAAGTGAATAAATGATAAGTTTTCTGTAAGGTCATTTCGAGTGCGCCAAAGTGTCCGTAAGGGTCGAGATAGTCAAAATAACATACCCGGGGGTTTAGTTTGGGTCTCGGGGCGTTTTCAGGCCTAATTAACACCCCAGGAGGGCGTTTTGGACATTTTACATTTTTGGGCCTAAAAACTTTTGAAAATTCTAAGGTTATATCAGATGCTTAGGGTTGTCTTCTAGGGTTAACACAACCAAAAACAAAAGACGACCATTGGAGAAGGAAAGGAAAAGCTTACCAAGGAGTTCTAGGCCAAGAACTCCTCCGTTTGCACCGCCGTCACCGCCAAACGTTAGATCACGCCACGAGGATCACAACCACACTGATTTAAGCCACAAATCAGAAATAAAAAAAAAAATCCCAGGCAAGTATTTATCTTGTTGAATTTAGTTAATGCTTCGTTCATATTAATTTAGGGTTGATTAGGATGAGTTTTATGAAAGAAAACCTATGTTGGAGGTTAGAAGTCGCATGTTGTAGAGGTATAAACATCATTCTGGAAATCCCCTTCACATGTAGAGGTTGAACCACGAATTTACATTGGATTAGAAGTAGAAATTCTGGGGAAAAAAAGAATGAGAAGAACTAAGTTCAAGGAATTTTTAGGGTTCTTGATGTTTTTATGGATTATACCCTTTTTAATTCGTTTTTCATGATGAAAATCCGCATGCTTGATGTAGGAAATCATTTATTTGAGGAAGAGGAAACCAGTTATAATACTTGTAGTATAAATTATTTGGATCATGGTAATCAAAGATATCGTGTTGGATGATTTTGGAAGAGGAAACCCGTAATCTGGAAATTCTGCAGATTTGACATACCTGCTTGATCAATCGATCGACCATAGAGCATCGATCGATCGATGGTTCGATCGATCGAACACCTGCCATCGATCGATCGACCCCTCCTGTATAACTCATATTCCCTTTTTAATAGTCCATTCCAACATAAATGATTAGACATTTTTGGATATTAATGTTGATACATTTTGGGATAAAGGAGACCAATAGTACCTTAGAAATATATGGACCCGTTAATGTAATACGAGGTTAACATCTCACGGGGGGTTATTTTACGCATAAAGGACAATGGGAACTTGTGTTAAAGGGTGAGACTCGTAAGAAAGATATGTTGTAAAATAAATGAGTACCTACTGAAATTACACTTGGAGAGATAGGAACCCATGAGTGTTCCGTAGTATGTTGGAATAATCCTACAAATTAGAATAAGAGACAACCCGTTATACGTGATAACTAAATAACGAGTAATAAGGATAAATATCAATAATTATGGGTCGTAAGAGTGTACCTAAATTTGATATGATAAAAGTAGTATATTTATATGACTGTGTTTATGCATATACTATATACGTGTAAAAATCATGCCCGCGCTACTTGCTATACCTGAGGTTACCGCGCTGGGATAGTCTTATCTCGATGGGACTTTTATGGGGGATATTGACTCGTACCCTAGAAGATAGAAATCCTTGGTACAGGCTATCGGATCGATAGTCAGACGGTCCTAAGAGACGTGAGGGTATGTGCTGACCTCTTAGAGAGTTGGAACTATGCTTCGCCTCAATATTGTATGTGATTTATGTCAATACAGTTCGAGAGTGATTCCGAACTAGTATTTCCCTTAGTACTAGTGATACGGGGACTGGATAGCAGAGTATGCCCGCACCATAATTATTATGTGGGGTGCCGTTAGAATATATATATTATATGAGTATTTAATATATATATATTTAATTCTGGAATTTGGGGACTACCTACTGTGTCTATGGTAAGTAAGAAATGAATAATTATATCAACTTGGAATTGAGTGTTTGAAAAGTACAATATATTACTGAAAAGTCTTTATTATCGAATAAGGTTTAGATGAGAACTTTGTTGTCAAATAAAAAAATAAACCTCTTAAACAATTGAATTTGTCAGTTTAAAATCTTACGAGAAACTTAAGATAAGATAAGTTAAACTGTTGAGAAGATTAGTGCGATAGGTGTGCACATTAGAAGAGAGGTGAGAATTTCTCAAGGGAGTGTCGCACAAATATGTTGTTACATTAGCCAGTAAACATTTTAAATACTTGCTAAAATAATTTTAAACTGTTTTTACAATCGAGCTCTGACCCGTTTCCCATTTTATTCTCTCTTGTATATATGTATATATTACAGGTGCCCAACCACAGAGGCGTCTTGCGTAGAATCATTTGGAAGGAACGTGATGCAGCTTAGGTGGGAGTTGCAGGCCTCTTGCTTAGACGATTTCATTCTTGATTCCACGCCTAGAATTATTTTACCCAGTTGGGCATGTGTCCCCTTTACCATTATTCAGTTGTTTTATCGGATATTGTGATTCGTTTATTTCCAGTATTTACACTTTGGGATTTATTACTGTCAGGATGTTTTTCCTTTAAGTTTTAATGTTGGAATCAATTGGTTGGATGCTTAATTAATTGGATTGTTTGTTCCAGTGTAATTGTTGGATGATTATTAATTCTTGAATTATGTAAAGTTTTAAAATATTGGTTTTATTTGAAATTTGGAATTTATGTCTAAAAATATGGTTTTTGTCACTTAGCTTAATTAATTAGGGTGTTTAAATGGAAAAGATATTTTTACGTCAGTGATGTTAAGAATGAACCGATCGTTCACCTTGATTATAATTTAATAAAGGACTAATCACCCGGTATTTAATTAGGTGGGGTGTTGATAATACGCAAATACTACGTATTTTATCCTCCGAACGGACGCATTTTAGCCCCCTCGGGTATCTTATTCCCTATATTTATGCTCGTTAACCAGACAACCTCATATTTCTATGTTAACATGTTTTGCAGGGGTTAATTAAGCTTTTGTAGGTAATTGGATGCTAAGTGTGAACTTCGGACGCGTTCCGCTCTATTTCCGTACACAACCGCACGTTCAAGGGCATTTTAGTCATTTTACAGATTGGGTACCCGGCCCAACATCTTCAAGGAAGTTTTAGCCCTCCTCGCAAGCTTCGCGTGGCCGCAAACGGTGCACGATTCTGATTCAGAGCGAAGAAGTTACGGCGATTTTAGCGGAGGAGATATGCAAGCCAAAACAGGGGAAAATGCAGTCTGCCCCTGCTTGATCGATCGATCGACCAAATGGTAGATCGATCGACCCCCTGTTTTTCAGCAGATATTTTGCATTTCTTTTCTATTTTCTTTTCTAATTTAATTCCCACTTGGTATATAAGCCAATGTTGATGTAATAAACAGGGGTGAACGTTTTTAGATAGTTTTAGAAGATAGAATAGTTAGGGTTTGGGTGATTTGCTTAGTTCTTCATCATTTCTTCTTGGATTGACATACTTTTGGTCTTGAATGTTGACTATTCATCATCCTCTCCATTAATATAGTTTGTATTTCTTCATTTCTTGCTTTCTAGTTAATTTACAAGCTTTCTAATTTAGGTTTAAATGCTTTATTTACTTGTTTTGTAGTGTAATTTTATCGCGTTTATTTACCGCGTTTTTAACATGCTTTCTAGGTAATTTAAATTAGGTTGTGTTTGAATTGAACTCACTCGAGTTAACGCGTTGCTTTGCTTTGGTGATGGATTTTACGGGTCTATTTCGAGTGCGTTGTCCTAGTTATTACGCCTAGGAGATTTGACGGGGCATATCATGTATGTCCCGTGCTTACGACCTTTCGCGCGTAATTTCCGGTATATTTGTTGATGCCAAAATCTTATTAGGCTTTTATGATGATTTAGGGCGTAACAACCCTTGATTTAATTAACTGTCGAAACGAGACGCATTTGTAATAACTCGTCGACCCATGTAACCATTTTATACTAATTAACTTGGGTGAGGGATATTTGATGCAACCTATAGTTTTACTCGCTTTCATAATCTAGTTTCAACACATTGCCTAGATTAACTTTTCCTTTTAG
Organism: Sambucus nigra; assembly: GCA_949130495.1. NCBI lineage: Eukaryota > Viridiplantae > Streptophyta > Magnoliopsida > Dipsacales > Adoxaceae > Sambucus > Sambucus nigra. Next base: position 122,843,920 of record OX422218.1, on the reverse strand, counting down.
TTTGTAATCATCTTTTACACTTTTATTTCGGAGTATTAAATCACTTAAATTCTAGCAACTTGTCTCTGTGGATTTTCGATACCCGACTTACCGCTATACTCACCCGTTGAGTGTAGTCGTAATTTAGGTTTTTGTATAGTTCAGGTGAGCCGAACACAAAACGATCGGCGCGTAGGTGACTCTCGCGCCGCGGCAAAACCCTGTCTATCAAATGGCGCCGTTGCCGGGGATGAGTTTGTTTTAGACTTTATTTGATTTAATATTTCATAGTATTTTCTTTCTATTTGTATTATTTGCTAATATTTTGCAGGACTTCCACATTTGAGCACTTAGAAACGCTCGAATTATTTCCGCGCGCACCTACTTTGTGGAATTCGCCATTCGAGCCATTTTTGGGGTAAGCATGTCTTATTCCAATTCTTTCGGTAATCCTTGTTATAATTCTCAAAATTCCCGCAAACCTATGACTTTCGGTGAATACTTAGAATCCCAAAAATTTGCAAATTCAAATATTACCTTGGGCGAGTATAACGAAAGTCAAAATTTAGGTTATTGGAATTTTGATGATGATGATAATGATTTTGGGCCTTTACCTCCTTATAATAGGAATTTTGAAACGAATTCGAATAGTTTTCAAAATTCCTATAATAATGAGTTTTCGTTTAAGTCCGATGGAAACTTTCAAAGTTCCCATTTTCATGCATCCGCACCTCGACCCATGACTTTTGGTGAGGGTTTGCGTATGTATGAAAATGAGAAAATTGAAAATCTCTATCGGGAAGAAAATCGTTCGTGGGAACATGAGTTGGATTTATTATTTGAGTCCCACGACGATTTTGCTTTCGAGACTTTTGAAGTCGAGGAATGTTTTGAACCAAATGAGGTATTTGTACCTACTTTGGACCAATCCATTATAGACTTTGCCCAACTCGTAATAGATATTGAAAGTGAGGATGAAAATGACGTAATATCTATTTGCAATGAAATGATTTCTTCTTTGGCCCCCAAAGAAGAACATTTCATTGAAAATGATATTATTTCCTTTGAAATTCCAACTTCATGCGATGATGATTCATCTCATGAGTTTGAATTTCTTTCATCCCCTTTTTCATTCTCTATTACCCCACCGGAACAAGTACCCGATGATTCGGTTTCGAACTTTAATGTTTTAAACCCTATCGCCGATGAGGAGTACTTGCTCGAGTCTCCCTCCACGATCGCATCTTTACCTTTGTGTGCTCCGCCTCCCATTCCAACTTCAAAATCATTGGGAGGATATTCGGCTTTTCTCGGTCCCCACTTGTTTTTGTCACCCGTTCAATCCAAAAACCCCATCGTCCCTCCAAAACTTTTAATTGGCGATGGTTCATTTCTTCCGCCTTACACATGCCTTCCGTTGTTAAAACGGAATTCATATTTTTCGGAAGGCATGCTTGTATGTGAGGGTACACCGGTTATCCTCCAAAGTCAAATCGTTCTTATGGTGGACCCTCAGCTATTTAGACTTCTAGTGTACAGTTAGTGTGAAGTCTAAATAGTAGGTTGTATATAGTTAGCTTTTTATTTTTTCTTATTATTTTTTTTTCCTTCCTTTGTTAATTTAGTCTAATGTAATTAGTTAACTTTTTATTATTTGTTTTTGCTATGCTCGGTACTAACTTGTTTTGTAGATTCTTTGGAATTGTTCTTATGGGGATCGCTCCACTTTTGGGTAATATCGCTCTTTTCCTCTCTTTAACTTGGTTCTTAATTTACATTGAGGACAATGTCAAGTTTTAAGTTAGGGGGTGTGGGATATTCTATCCATTTCTTATTTTAGTCCATGTTTTTGTTCACATGTTAGTTACTTAGTATGCTTTTCTTAGAAAAATTAAAAATTTCAAAAAGATTTTCTTTCTTTTTTCTCCTTTTTGGGCATTTTGCCTTTGTTTCCGATGATAAATTTCAATGATTGCCCGATCCTATTGACAACCCAATGATGCACGTTCTCGATTTTAGAAGTTATTAGACTTTAGTCCTTAAATCATTGATATTGTGAATAACTTCATGAATTAAACTTTATCCCATGAGCATATGCACTTTTATTGTTATATTGATTTGGTTTAAGATTTTTATAACCCGATAATCTTTTGTTGCATTGTATATACTTACACCGAGTAAGCTTTGTACCTTTCGTCGTTTGTGAGTGTATACACTACTCTTTTCTCATTGAAAACGTTGAATTCGTTGGTAATCTCACTATTCTTTCATTTGATCGTTCATTAATTGAGTTCATACTTGAAATGTGTTACTTGAGCATGATTTTCATATATTGTTTTGATTCGAGAATTGCGTAAACTTTGTGAAATGATCATAGGCCCTCTTTGTTATATCACCCATATGAGCCGTGACCTCACCCTTATATGTTTACCCTCGTTAACCCTTTTGAGCCTAAATATAGCCTTTCATTTCATACCTCATTCCCATAACCAACTCTACATTGGAGTTATAAACATACATACACTTTCTATACCTTTGTTTGGAATGTTACTTGGGATTGAATGATGTTGTTATGATGTCGGTTGCAATTTAGGCATTTGAGAGTTTGATAAGTAAAGAAAAGAAAGTAGTGAAAAAAGTGAAGAAAAAGAGAAAGCAAAAAGAAAAAGAAAACAAAAGAGAAAATGAGAAAAAGAAGAAAAGAAAAAGAAAGAGAAGTTTGTATTGTTGTATATAGTTCAATAAGCTTTGATTACTCTCCCCAATGATATATCTAATGCCTTTTTGGAACTTGTTTTTCCAATTTTGTTATTGCCCGCATTTTCCCATTATCTCGAGTTTTCATCCCGAACACTTTGAATCCGTACATACATTCCTTTCATTTCATACCCTAGCCATACCTACATTGCAACCCTAGTAAAGTCCTATGTGAGCTTTGGTTGATGTAATTTAAAAGTCATAATAGTTGTGATAATCTGTGAAAATGCATTTCGCCTCTTTTAGTGTGTGGTATCCTTTCATTGAGATTACATTTTTCAGTTTATATATAGCGTTCTTCTTTTGTGACATGTGCGCGGCCTAGTTTCCATTTACAATTACTCTATAGCCCGCATGTTCCGTGTGTTACCTCCCTGTTTCGAGTGAATTCGCTTGATGAGCGTAATGCCCGTGAGGATTGAATATATGCTTGCATTAATGTTTATCCGGTTTATTTAAGTTTTTCGCTAAATCATACTTTGCATGTGCTCCCTCCCCTCCCGCATTTTAAGGTTTCAATTCTATGAGGTGCATTCTATAATGTTAATGATTTGGACTTTTGTGTGAATTATTTCACTTTGCTAATAATGCGTATGAAATCCTTTTCGCTATTTTTAGGCTTGTTCCATGTTGGGTTGGGCATATTTTGAGGAAACCATGTGATGTTTGTGGGTACCATCTCTGAAAACCCTCACGAGACGACACTCGTCCACTAGGGTGACCTAGGGGTTTAACGGCTTATTGCATACGCTAAATGCAATCGAATCGCCCGCGAAAGTGGACTTATATTTTTATTACTTTTATACCATACTTTTGTACTATCTCATGCTTTTGGTTTGCTTGTAGTTCTTGTTGCATCGTATTTCATTGCTAGGGACTAGCAATGTGTAAGTTAGGGGGTGTGATAATACGCAAATACTACGTATTTCATCCTCCGAACGGACGCATTTTAACCCCCTCGGGTATATAATTCCCTATATTTATGCTCGTTAACCAGACAACCTCGTATTTCTATGTTAACATGTTTTGCAAGGGTTAATTAAGCTTTTGTAGGTAATTGGATGCTAAGTGTGAACTTCGGACGCGTTCCGCTCTATTTTCGTACACAACCGCACGTTCAAGGGCATTTTAGTCATTTTACAGATTGGGCACCCAGCCCAACATCTTCATGGAAGTTGTATCCCTCCTCGCAAGCTTCGCGTGGCCGCAAACAGTGCGCGATTCCGATTCAGAACGAAGAAGTTACGACGATTTTAGCGGAGGAGATATGCAAGCCAAAATAGGGGAAAATGCAGTCTGCCCCTGCTTGATCGATCGATCGACCAAATGGTAGATCGATCGACCCCCTGTTTTTCAGCAGATATTTTGCATTTCTTTTCTCTTTTCTTTTCTAATTTAATTCCCACTTGGTATATTAGCCAATCTTGATGTAATAAACAGGGGTGAACGTTTTTAGATAGTTTTAGAAGATAGAATAGTTAGGGTTTGGGTGATTTGCTTAGTTCTTCTTCATTTCTTCCTGGATTGACACACTTTTGGGATTGAATGTTGACTATTCATCATCCTCTCCATTAATATAGTTTGTATTTCTTCATTTCTTGCTTTCTAGTTAATTTACAAGCTTTCTAATTTAGGTTTACATGCTTTATTTACATACTTTGATTACTTGCTTTGTAGTGTAATTTTACCGTGTTTATTTACCGCATTTTTAACATGCCTTCTAGGTAATTTAAATTAGGTTATGTTTGAATTGAACTCACTCGAGTTGACGCGTTGCTTTGCTTTGGTGATGGAGTTTACGGGTCTATTTCGAGTGCGTTGTCCTAGTTATTACGCCTAGGAGATTTGACGGGGCATATCATGTATGTCCCTTGCTTACGACCTTTTGCGCGTAATTTCTGGTATATTTATTGACGCCAAAATCTTATTAGGCTTTTATGATGATTTAGGGCGCAACAACCCTTGATTTAATTAACTGTCGAAATGAGACGCATTTGTAATAACTCATCGACCCATGTAACCATTTTATACTAATTAACTTGGGTGAGGTATATTTGACTCAACCTATAGTTTTACTCGCTTTCATAATCTAGTTTCAACACATTGCCTAGATTAACTTTTCCTTTTAGTTTGTAATCATCTTTTACACTTTTATTTCGGAGTATTAAATCACTTAAATTCTAGCAACTTGTCTCTGTGGATTTTCGATACCCGACTTACCGCTATACTCACCCGTTGAGTGTAGTCGTAATTTAGGTTTTTGTATAGTTCAGGTGAGCCGAACACAAAACGGCCAGCGCGTAGGTGACTCTCGTGCCGCGGCAAAACCCTATCTATCAGGTGTCACAGGTGGTATCAGAGCATCAGGTTCTAGTGTCCTTAGGATCTGTACGGCTTATTTCGCTTTCAACTTAGCGTTCTTGTTATAGAGCCCTATTTTAGGATTGTTGTATTCTTGCTTTTACGATTACGTCTTCAGCTATTTTGTGATTTGATAATAACTATAGACTAATAAATTTCTTCACGTTTCAGATGCCTCCTAGACGTGCACCAAAGGATAGGCGTGCCCAAGCCGAGCAGCCAGTAGCTTCGGCTCAGGAAACGACGAATGCAAATGAGGTAGACGCTATCGTTGCTCAGGCGGTGAATGCCACGCTAGCGGTAGTACAGCAGGCTCCACCCCAAGTTTAGGCAGTGGAGCCAGTACTGACATAGCTTCCATCTCCATGGGAGCGGGTTAGGGATGCCTTTCAGAAGGCACATCCCCCAGAGTTTATGGGTGGATCAGATATTATTGTAGCTATCCAATGGAAGAAAGATATCCAGAGGCATCTGCGTATGTACGAGTGCACGAATGTGCAGAAGCAGCTGTTGGCTTCCTTTAATCTTGTGGGGGTCGCTTTCCATTGGTGGGAATCCACTACCACCCTGGAGGAGAGAGAGGTTATTACTATTTAGTTGTTTTGGGCATGGTTTGATAGCAAATACTTCCCATCCGCTGTGCAGACTGAGATGAGGAGGAAATTATTGAGTTTGAATAAGGAGAATTCTACTGTTATTGAGTATGAAGAGGAGTTCACATGACTTCTCACTATGGTGCCAGATGAGGCACCCACCGAGGGAAAGAAAATACAATTATTTGTGGATGGGTTAGCTTGGAGGATCAATCAACACCTTATAGGGAATCTGTCTCTGAGTACCTACACAGATGTACTCAATGCTACTTTACTACACTGCCAGGATCACCGATTCCATCTCTAGGGAAGCAAGCGAGCAGGAGAGTGCGGCCAGCAGGTCAGGACAAGGGGTAGTGGCACTTGTGGATCACTGACATCTCAGGGGCAGACTCGTCAGCATGAACAGAGTTCCCATCAGGGGGACCCTGCCAAGAGATTCCGATCAGGTGATTCCAGGAAGGGATTTAGGGGATTTAGACAGGGTCAGCAGGGCCAGCCTAATCAGCAGGTCCAGCAAGGCCAACACCGTCAGCAGCAGGGTCAGCAGCAAGGCCAATATCATTTTCATTAAGGCCAACCGGGCTAGTGGCGGGGTGGTAACGGCTAATAGGGCCATGGTCAGCAAGGTCAGAGGGGAGGTAACTTTAGGGGTCGATGTTTCGGGTGCGACAAGAATGGAAATAAGCGCCAGGATTGTCCAGAGGGTGATAGGGCCCCATAGCAACAGGGTGCCCATAATGAGCGACAGAGGCCACTTTTTCTAGCCGCCCTCCAACACCAGCTCAGATACCAGCCCTACCAGTAATTCTAGTCGCTCCAGTACAGCAGGGGCAGTTACAGTACGGACGTGTCTATAACGTCCACCAGGCAGCAGCTTCACAGGCACCACCCGCGATTGAGGGTATGTTTCCTATCCATGGTACTATGGGTTGCGTTTTATTTGATACTGGGGAGACACACTATTTTATAGCTACCCATTTTGTGAAGGCCTTAGGGTTATTAACCACAGCAGAGAGCACTGTGACGTGTGTAGACTCATCACTGGGAAATGGATCGTTAATTTTCTTTATATGTCGGGGTGTAGGAGTAGAGATTGGTAGCTTGGTATAACCAGCAGACATGTTAGTCTTAGATATTCATGAGCACGACGTCATTATTGGTGCGGATTGGCTCGCAGCTTATAGAGCCATGATAAATTATTTCGGTGGGAGTATTGTCTTTGCCATTCCGCGGCAAGAGATGTTTGTAGTGGCGATGCCTCACCCAGAGGGAGGCTCGACCGCTCATTTGTATTATATAGAGGAGGATACCTCTAAGGAGGTCGTGATTCCCTTAGACTCGATCCCATTTGTTTGTGAGTATTCCGATGTATTTAAGGAGATACGAGGCCTACCCCCCAGTCGAGAGATAGATTTTTTCATAGATTTAATACCGGATACTCGACCTATAGCACGCGCTCCATACCGTATGGCTCCGACGGAGATGCGAGAGTTAGAAGATCAGATAGAGAAGCTATTAGGTCAGGGCTTCATTCACAGGAGTACCTCGCCTTGGGGCGCTCCAGTCCTATTTGTGAAAAAGAGAGATGGCTCACTAAGGCTATGTGTGGACTACCGGGAACTGAACAAGGTAACGATACGGAATAAGTATCCGTTACCTCGAATCGATGATCTGTTCGACCAGCTGAGAGGAGCAACTTTCTTATCAAAGATAGATCTGAGGTCAGGGTACCATCAGCTATGTATTAGGGAGGAGGATGTTTCAAAGACTGCTTTCTTGACCAGATATGGGTCCTATGAGTTCAGAGTGATGCCAATTGGACTCACAAATGATCCAGCCGTATTCATGGACTTGATGAACCGAGTGTTCAGAGAATTCTTGGATCAGTTTGTCATTGTTTTCATAGATGACATCTTGATATATTCACACTCTGAGGAAGAGCACGCCGAGCACTTGAGGTAGGTTCTTCAGACTCTACAAGAGCATCAATTGTATGCTAAGTACGAGAAGTGCGAGTTATGGTTAGGGGAAGTGTAGTTCTTGGGGCATGTTGTTTTTGAACAGGGAATAGCAATTGACCCGAGTAAAGTATCAGCAGTGAGGGAGCGGGGACATCCCACGACACAGACAGAAGTGCGTAGTTTCTTGGGATTAGCCGAATACTACAGGAGATTCATTCGGGGGTTCTCCAAAATATCGGGTCCGTTGACGAACCTGACTTGCAAGGGGGTACCATATGTTTGGGACGATGCTTGTCAATTGGCTTTCGATGAGCTGAAAGACAAGCTTACTTCAGCACTGGTCCTTACTTTACCTAAGACGAGCGTGGAGTATCTGGTTTACACCGACGCCTCTTTACGGGGACTTGGGGGAGTACTTCAGCAGGAGGAGAACGCTATAGCTTTTGCCTCCCGCAAGCTTAAGTCGCACGAGAAGAATTACCCCACACACGACCTAGAGTTAGCAACGGTCGTCTCTGCATTGAGGACATGGAGACACTATTTATTGGAGGAGAAATTTCTCTTGTTCACAGACCACAAGTCACTGTAGCACCTATTCACTCAGCGAGAGCTGAATATGTGTCAGTGCAGTTGGTTAGAGTTTGTGAAGGACTATCAGTTCGACATACAGTATCATCCGGGGAAGGCCAACGTAGTTGCAGATGCGTTGAGCCGTAGACCGATAGATGATGTAGCGAACATCTTGAAAGAAAAGTGGAAAGTGTTGGGTCACCAGGACGCAATAGCCTGTTCCTTTATATCTGTCATGACAGTGACACTCGAGATTGTTACGAGGGTAATACAGGCACAGACCGTAGACCCATTTTTCCAGGAGCAGATTGTACGACTTTTAGTTGAGGGTGCTGAGTCCTATTATGTTAGTTCTGATGAAGGTTTGAGGTTTAATGGGAGATTAGTTGTCCCAGAAGGAGCAGACTTGCATCATGCAGTGATTACCCAGTCTCACGGGTCCCGATTTGTGATGCATCTTGGGGGAGATAAGATGTACCAGGATATGAGGCGGTAATACTGGTGGAGTGGGACGAAAAAGGATATTGCTGAGTTCGTGTCCAAGTGTTCTACCTGCCAGCTAGTAAAGGTGGACCACCAAAAACCGTCGGGGTTGCTTCAGCCATTAGAAATACCCGCGTGGAAGTGGGAGAGTATTTCTATGGATTTTATTACTGGGTTGCCCACATCACAGTGAGGCCACGACTTCATCTGGGTTATTGTGTACCGTTTAACCAAGGTGGCTCATTTTCTGCCGGTGTGGATAGACTACACCACGGTCCAGTACGCTCAATTGTTCATTGCTGAGATTGTTAGATTACATGGGGTGTCCCTGAATATTGTGTCAGATAGAGACAAGATTTTCATGAATCGTTTCTGGGAGAGCTTTTAGGAGGCTATGGGTACAGAGTTGAGGTTGAGTTCAGCTTATCACCCACAGACAGATGGACAAACAAAGCGTACTAATCAGATGTTGGAGGATATGCTACGCATGTGTGTCCTTGATTTTGGAGGAGGTTGGGAGCCACATCTTCCACTGGTGGAGTTCACTTATAATAACTCTTATCAGTTCACGATTGGCATGGCTCCATTTGAGGTTTTGTATGGCAGGCCTTATCGTTCCCCAACTTGTTGGCTAGAGGTGGGGGATAAAAAGTTGCTCGGGCGAGAGGTGATTCAAGAAACCTTAGCTAGGATTGAGATGATCAGGAGTCGCATTCGAGTAGCCCATGACAGGCAAAAAAGCTACGTCGATGCAAAATGATTCTTCCGAGAGTTTAATGTGGGGGACCAAGTATTACTACGTGTATCTCCTATGAAAGGAGTGATGAGGTTCAGAAAGAAAGGGAAATTAGCACGAGGTACGTGGGACCATTTCCCATTATCGAGAGGATTGGGCCGGTAGCATACAGATTGGGACTGCCAGATCATTTACATCGGATTCACGATGTATTCCACATCTCGTCGTTGAGATGATACATTCGGGATGATATGGCCCACACCCACATCGTGATAGAAGAGATAGACTTACAGCCCAACAGCTCTTACGAGGAGAGACCAGTGTCTATCCTAGACCATAGTGAAAGGAGATTGAGGTCGAAGGTAGTTCCACCTGTACAGGTCCAGTGGGAACATCATAATATGGAGGAATCCACTGGGAGCGCGAAGCAGATATGCACGAGAGATACCCAGATTTATTCTTACCAGGTATGCCTTACTTTTCGAATTTCGGGACGAAATTCCTTTATTAGGGGGGAAGTATGTAATACCCCATATTTTTATGCTTTCTAAATTTTGGGGATTTATTAAATTTAATGTGTTATTAATTTAATATAAATCCGAAAATTAATTATTTTTATAATTCCTAATGTGATGAGAGTTAGTAATTATTGGAAACTTGTTGAATATTACTAATGATCAAAGTAATATATGATATTGGTTCTATTAAATGTCACGAGTGAATAAAATGACAATTTTGGAAATTTAAGTCGGGACGCGCCCGTGTCGTGTCGGGACTAAATGTTGATTAATAAAAGTGAATAAATGATAAGTTGCCTATATGGTCATTTTGAGTGCGCCAAAGTGTCCGGAAGGGTTGATATAGTCAAAATAACATACCAGGGGGTTTAGTTTGGGTCTCGGGGCGTTTTTAGGCCTAATTAACACCTAGGAGGTCGTTTTGGACATTTTACATTTTTGGGCCTAAAAACCCACGAAAATTCTAAGGTTATATCAGATGCTTAGGGTTGTCTTCTAGGGTTAACACAACCAAAAACAAAAGACGACCATTGGAGAAGGAAAGGAAAAGCTTACCAAGGAGTTCTAGGCCAAGAACTCCTCCGTTTGCACCGCCGTCACCGCCAAACGTTAGATCACGCCACGAGGATCATAACCACACTGATTTCAGCCACAAATTAGAAATAAAAAAATTCCCAGGCAAGTATTTATCTTGCCGAATTTAGTTAATTCTTCATTCATATTAATTTAGGGTTGATCAAGATGAGTTTTATGAAAGAAAACCTATGTTGGAGGTTAGAAATCGCATGTTGTAGAGGTATAAACATCATTCTGGAAATCCCCTTCACATGTAGAGGTTGAGCCACGAATTTACATTGGATTAGAAGTAGAAATTCTGGGGAAAAAAGAATGAGAAGAACTAAGTTAAAGGAATTTTTAGGGTTCTTGATGTTTTTATGGATTATACCCTTTTTAATTCATTTTTCATGATGAAAATCCGCATGCTTGATGTAGGAAATCATTTATTTGAGGAAGAGGAAACCTGTTATAATACTTGTAGTATAAATTATTTGGATCTTGGTAATCAAATATATCGTGTTGGATGATTTTGGAAGAGGAAACCCGTAATCTGGAAATTCTGCAGATTTGACATACCTGCTTGATCGATCGATCGACCATAGAGCATCGATCGATCGATGGGTCGATCGATCGAACACCTGCCATCGATCGATCGACCCCTCCTGTATAACTCATATTCCCTTTTTAATAGTTCATTCCAACTTAAATGATTAGACATTTTTGGATATTAATGTTGATACATTTTGGGATATAAAGGACACCAGTAGTACCTTAGAAATATATGGACCCGTTAATGTAATACGAGATTAACATCTCACGGGGGGTTATTTTACACATAAAGGACAATGGGAACTTGTGTTAAAGAGTGAGACTCGTAAGAAAGATATGTTGTAAAATAAACGAGTACCTACTGAAATTACACTTGGAGAGATAGGAACCCATGAGTGTTCCGTAGTAAGTTGGAATAATCCTACAAATTAGAATAAGAGACAAACCGTTATACGTGATAACTAAATAACGAGTAATAAGGATAAATATCAATAATTATGGGTCGTAAGAGTGTACCTAAATTTGATATGATAAAATTAGTATATTTATATGACTTTTTTATGCTTATACTATATACGTGTAAAAATCATGCCCGCGCTACTTGCTATCCTTGAGGTTACCGCGCTGGGACAGTCTTATCTCGATGGGACCTTTATGGGGGATATTGACTCGTACCCTAGAAGATAGAAATCCTTGGTACAGGCTATCGGGTCGATAGTCAGACGGTCCTAAGAGACGTGAGGGTATGTGCTGACCTCTTAGAGACTTGGAACTATGCTTAGCCTCAATATTGTATGTGATTTGTGTCAATACAGTTCGAGAGTGATTCCTAACTTGTATCTCCATTAGTACTAGTGATATGGGGACTGGATAGCAGAGTATGCTCGCACCATAATTGTTATTTGGGGTGCCGTTAGAATATATATTATATGAGTATTTAATATATATATATATATAATTCTGGAATTTGGGGACTACCTACTGTGACTATGGTAAGTAAGAAATGAATAATTATTTCAACTTGGAAATGAGTGTTTGAAAAGTACAATATATTACTGAAAAGACTTTATTATCGATTAAGGTTTAGATGAGAACTTTGTTGTCAAATAAAAAAATTAACCTCTTAAACAATTGAATTTGTCAGTTTAAAATCTTACGAGCAACTTAAGATAAGATAAGTTAAACTGTCGAGAAGATTAGTGCGATAGGTGTTCACATTAGAGGAGAGGTGAGAATTTCTCAAGGGAGTGTCGCACTAATTTGTTGTTGCATTAGCCATTAAATATTTTAAATACTTGCTAAACTAATTTTAAACTGTTTTTACAATCAGGCTCTGACCCATTTTCCAGTTTCTTCTCTCTTGTATATATGTATATATTACAGGTGCCCAGCCACATGTGCGTCTTGCATAGAATCATTTGGAAGGAACGCGCTGCAGCTTAGATGGGAGTTGCAGGCCTCTTGCTTAGACGATTTTATTCTTGATTCCACTCCTAGCATTATTTTATCCAGTTGGGCATGTGTCGCCCTTTACCATTATTCAGTTGTTTTATCGGATATTGTGATTCGTTTATTTCCAGTATTTACAATTTGGGATTTATTACTGTCAGGATGTTTTTCCTTTAGGTTTTAATGTTGGAATCAATTGGTTGGATGCTTAATTAATTGGATTGTTTGTTCTAGTGTAATTGTTGGACGATTATTAATTCATGAATTATGTAAAGTTTTAAAATATTGGTTTTATTTGAAATTTGGAATTTATGTATAAAAATATGGTTTTTGTCACTTAGCTTAATTAATTAGGGTGTTTAATTGGAAAAGTTATTTTTACGACAGTGATGCTAAGAATGAACCGACCGTTCACCTTGATTATAATTTAATAATGGACTGATCACCCGGTATTTAATTAGGCGGGGTGTCACACATTCTTATAAATCATACACTCTCCAACCATCCTCCGATATATCCTCGAGTTTATCCAAAATGCCCCTCAACGTCTTGTGAAAACTTTATTGGATTAAGACATCACTCATTTCAAATTTCCACATGCCAAAATTAATGGTTTTACCATCAAACTTCTCCAAGTCAAACCTCACCGTTGACACATTTATAAGCTTATATATAGAAATTCTCTAATCTATGAAATGAGCCTTCAATAAGAAATAAGTGGTCGAAGACGAAAATCCCACTTAGGAATTTTATCAAACACCTTGGATTCACACAAAGAAAAGACCTTACAAGCAAAAGTTTTGATACCAATTTGTTATGCGAATACTCACTCAATGGAGTGATTCATGCACGCTCAAGATCCAAGATAAAGAGCAACCCAAAAGATAAAAAGGGAAATACACTCTAAATTCGAAGTAATGAGAAATCACACACACCAATAATTTACAAGACAAGATGTACGTTGTTCACCAATTTGGATACATCCACGGATGATGGATTCCTTTCTTTGATATAAGTAATAAGGGTTACAAGTCTCTTAAGACTAACAATCCTCTCAAAGCGTATACACAGGAACTAAACGATGAACAATAGAAGCTCTCTTCTATTTCCATTTGTTTTGAACTATGGCTAAAACACTCCTCACATATGAATAGTACCCCTTGTATGAACAGTCCCTCATAGTACATATATAGTACCCTGCCGTGGAATGTGAACAATGGCAAGTGCCTAGGACTTATTACCGCGGCCCCCTTATACAAGGTGTGGAACCTCATTGTTAAGGGAACAACCCCTATTTTATACAAGGCACGACCCCTATTTCATATAGTGCGCGGTCCAACTTAATACAGGGTGCGACCCCAGTCTTATCATATTAGTTGGTCGCACCCTACTTTTCACCTACCAGTTATACAACAACTATAAATAGAGGAATCTCGGGATAGAGAAGGGGATTCATTTTTCTTCCTATATTAATGTCAAGCTTAGTGCTGATTACTCTCACTACGCCATTGGGAACAGCTTGGGGTTACTCGTCAGCATTATATCCATCTCTCCATCACACAGAAATCCTCATTACTATCATGTACTCTCCTCTATTCTCATACTTGTATGCCTCTTTAGGCTTGATTATATTATACTATGCAACGCATATAATGAGAATGGAGCAACACAGTGGACATAGGCCTATTTTAGAGGCTGAACCACTCTATATTGCGTGTCTTCTCTCTCTCTTTACTAGTTCTATCTACTTATTATACCTTACACTTGATTTTCTGGTACCAGAACGACTAGTGGACGATTTTTTGTATCATCAATTTGGCGCCGTCTATGTGAAACGAGATATTTCAATCTTATTTCTCTGCGTTTTGAGTTCTTAAACACCTTATTCTATTTATGGGGATCCTTTGGATCATCATCTTATGAGTAAATTTTGGTTACTGAGTTGTATTTCCCATTTATACCCTTAATCGGGTATTTCTTATATTCTGATCCGCTCTTGGGTCTTTATTTGATGACCTTAGATCTATTTTACTTACCCTTTTGATATTATTTCATCTAGATAGTGCTAAAAAGCATGATGGGCTTTAGCCCTGAAAAGGTGAATGGTTAGAGAAGGATTGTATTTACTCCTATTTTTGCTGTTCTCGACCTATGATCTAGGGATTATCATTGAAACTGTGTCATTTTGTGCACCATGAGGGTATTCTCTCATTAATATACCCTAGTAGGTATTATCTTCATGTGCTGGGGGAGAAAAACTCAATTTATGGGTCTCAAGATTAAGATTGTTCCCTTCGCTACTTAGAAAGTGATGCGGCCTCATAGTTCAATTGTCTTTCTTATCGCGGCCTCTGCTAGTGCGGTTTTAATACAACAACCCCAAATTATTGAGGAAATGACTCATGTGGTCTTCAGCTCAACCATGGTGAATACCATTCAAAGGCTGTGGCAGTGCACTTTTATGCTTTACTAGCCGTGACCTCGTCAGAATATCATGCAATAGTTCAAGCGCTGCATCCCAACTTCATACTTGGTTAATCCAATGTTTATATGATTACTCACTTCTTGTAGTTTTGTCTCAGATTATATATTTTTTAAGACTAAAAAAAGAAGAAAATGGAAGAAGAAACCATCCAGAGCACAAAAGTCAAATATGAGATTTTAGAGTTGTACAATCACATCAACCATCTCCACGACAGTCATGCATCACTCTAAACCCAGGTCAACTACTTGAATCAGAGGGTCCTAATGCTTGAGTCCACGGCATCATCCAAAGTGGGTACGGCACCCAGAATCGTTGCCTCAACATCCTTCGTTTCCTTGACAGTTCCAAAAGTTCCATCCGTAGAAGAAGTCAGTAGGAGCCAGAAAAGGAAAGCAGAGAAGGCAGAAGAGGGCAAAGGCTCTAGGGCTTACACTCCATTGGCTTTCCAAATTAAAAACATCCTTGAGTCCATAAAAGAGGACAAGCTACTGAAGTGGCCTGAAAAGCTCAAAGCTCAACCCCACAAGAGGAACAAAGCCAAGTAGTGAAAATTCCATATGGACCACGACCATAACACTGAGCAATACTATGCATTGAACGTTGAGATTGAAAGGCTGATTGGGCAAGGGATGCTGCAGAGGTTCCTCAGAGATGGTTAGGAGATGTAGCCTAGTGTGATAGGCCACATGCCTATTTTTCATGCTTATGTTTTATAGTTCATCTATTTTTATTTCACAATGAAGCCCTTCTTACGCTATTTTAAATCAAACTTTGTATTGCCCTTACAAATTCATATATATGTATATATGGATAGATATATGAAATCAAGTTCACTATGATAGTACCATGTTTTGATTCTCATTTCCATGAGATGTTATCTTATAAATGACCATTTTATCTTAAATAGATCTCGATTCAAGATAATATATTTTATTGGTAATGATAATATCTAAACGGTCCCACAACCCCCGTCAAGATGCCAGATTGCTCGAAAGCAGATCACAATTGAAAATGGCAAAAGTAACTATCGAGAGTAGCTATTTGAATTGGTCTGCGACATCACTTATAGCTTTTATTTTATTCCTACATATTATGGCTGCACTATGGAGAGCTTCTATGAGAAAGTTCTATTAGCCACAGGGGCCTACAATGCCTGTTCTTAGCTCTTAGGATGCGTCATTAAGCAGGGAGGCTTGCAATATCCAGTCGGGGATGACTTTATATATTAGTTGTGGGTGGCTTAATAACATAACCCTTCATGGGGAGGCTTGATAGTATCCCATATATTAGTTGTGGGTGGATTAATAACATAACCCAGCCTGGGGAGGCTTGATAGTATCCCATATATTATATGTGGGTGGGTAAATAACATAACCCAGCCTGGGGAGGCTTGATAGTATCCCATATATGTACAGAGGTCCATTTTTTAAGATAAAAGCCATATTCCAATGACGGTTCATTGCCCTACAGAGTGAAATTTTGTAGCCTACAAGGCGAGATACAAGTATACGAGTGAAAAGTGCAAAGGCTCGCCCATATAAGTCGCGGCCTTGTTCTCCTAGCTGCAGAAGTATCACATGGGATATTGTCGCGGCTTACTCAAGAGATTAATGAATGCGAAGAAAAGACAGTCTAAGGCTAAAGCATGGTCGCAGCCCGTATGAATAAACATTTGTATATTGGTTATAACTAGTATGTTAGCCTGGCAAGCTCATTCATACAAGAACGAAGGTGTGCAAATGAAGTTAAAAAATTATAGAAGAAATCTGGCCGTAGCCTATGTGAAGAGACCATTTATACTATGGTGCCACAACGTTAATCTATTAGTCACAACATTCAAGCAATCAAGCAGGAAAGCAATTAAGTTTTGAATCATTGGAAATGAAAAAGTGGCTGCAGCCTTGATAATGAAGATAAGAAGTTAAAAACCCTTGAGTGTTAAAGTTATACAAACGAAGGCCACAACCTTGAATATCAAAAGTTAAAATTCAAAGGGCCACAACCCCAATGATTGAGAATTAAAGGAAGGTTAGGAAGTGCCATCATCTTCTTAATTTCCATCTTTCGCATCTGTAGCCGTCTCGGTCTCTTGCTTTGCTATCATGGCCTCTGCCTTAGCCCTCAGCCTGGCCCTTTTTTTGGCTGCAGCCTTCATCTCGGCCATGCAGGCGTCATGTTCAGCATCCGTGATGCTCCAAGATTTGATTATAGCTTCAGCATTAGGGAAATTCTTAGCTACTCTATACCTCAGCTCCTGGTAGTTGTGAATATAGGCTCTATTGTTAATAATTAAGAAGTACGATGGTCTTTTATAAGATGCTACGGTGTTGTCAATGGCTAATTGAAGGGCTTCTCTATGTTGCTCATCTTTTCTGACAAGGGTCGTAGAGTGATATTCCTTCATCTTATTCATCACCGCGGCATGGACCTCGAAAATCCTTGGAAGATTTGACCTTTAGTTCCTCGTGCTAATTCTCAAGAAGTCCTAACTTACCGTTCGTAAGCTCCGTGGCCTAGGAAACTTTCTCAATCTAAGCTTGAGAAGCCTTAAGAGCCTTTGAGGCTTGCTTGAAATTATCCTTAGCTTTGTCCTCGGATTTGACAGCCGCTTCCAGATCCATATGAGCCGCCTGGAGAGTCACGACTGAAGTTTTCTTCCAGCTTCAAAGGATTCATCTCTAGCCTTCTCCAAATCAGATGTGTGAATAACCTTCGCAGCCTCCTTAAGTCTGTAGAGACCCTCATACTGCATTTTTTGGGTCGCCACAGCTTCTGCAGCCTGTATGTGTATTGAGAGTTAGAAAATAAAACTGAAAACTACAAAGAATGTTGGAAAGTGGGTATTACTTACTCTGAGTAGAGTGTGAAGGGCGTAAGACTCCACATACTCATGTTCCTCACCTACCAACCGATCTAAGTCAGCCCCACCCATCACCTTCCTTATCCTATGGACGTCATGGGCAGTTATGTCCCAAGAATATTGGGGATTTGGTCTGCGCAGTTGTGGCAGTGGGCATCTTCTTTGCGAAGGAGGAAAATTGGCATTTATAGCCATTATGGATGGTGGGGGAGGAGAACTTCTCTCATGTACAGGAGAAGTACCGCGGACACCCTGATTAGATAATGGTGACATCAGAATGGCTGCGTCAGGGTTAGCACCGATATCATCATCAAAAGTTCCCTCAGGCCCCTCATTAGTGGCCAAATCCTCAACTTGATGTGAGGGCGCGACAATATTTGTTTGATCCGCAGCCAAATTTTGGAGCGCGACAGGCTCAACTTGGCCACTAGGCGCGACTGTGGGAGGAGCCTTGGACTTGGTCCTTTTCCTCTTCCTCTACCTAGTGGTATTATTGAGGACAACCGCGTCCTAATCCATCCCAGCTAGCTGAGCCGCTAACTAGGACCTATAAATATATCCTCACCTGAGAAAAAATAAAGCAAAGTCATTATCCAAAGTTAAAGACAATTGTCGCGGAATCAAAAAGTTCAAATAGTAGCATTACCTTCAACAACTATCTTTTGGGGAACGAATTTGCTAGGGAAATAGCCCGCTTAAAAAATGGAGGCAGAAGTTACAAGTGTGCTGAACTTCTTCTCCTTGGCAGGAACAGCTGCGACCTTGTCAACTCTCTTCTACTGCCGCTTACTCAGCTGCAAATTATTAATAACTGCAGAAAAATACAAAGGTTAGTACCTATTTTGGAATATTATGCAACTATAAAGAGGGGAAGCGGCTATAATTGAAAAAGCGCCTAGTTTGGAGGGACACCCCCATTGCCACGACATCCTAAATGATCTTTCCCTCTCACTCTCTTCAGGGTGGATCTCCCACCCTTCTCCAGAAATGTAAAAGTATTTTCCCTTCCAGTTATTCACACTGGTGGGCCTCCCAGAGCAAAGGGTCTCGTCCCTATCTCGGGATGAGAAGTAGTAGTACCCCGCAAACTTTACCAAAAAATTCTTGGGGTGGTAGAAGTGGAAAAACTCTGCAGGAGTAATGTCCCTCTTGAATTGATTCCCCATAGTACAATAGTTGCAATAATGGACCTTCATCCGTTGGGATCTAATTGGGCTGGGGCTAACCTCATTATTTGAAAAATCCTTCTGATGGGAATAGGGACAGGCAACCACAGCCCGTAAATGAAGGCATGTAGGGGGAAGCTGACCCCATCGTCAGCAAGTGTTGTGCTTGGTCTCTATTCCACGGCAGGTGATGAGCATAGTAAACTCGAAGACCTCAGCAACCTCATCAATCCATTCTTAGGTCATAGCACTGCGGATGCTAAGTGCAGCAAGAGGTCTCTCAGCCCTCCTAAATGGGCTAGCAGGTTCATCCCTAACATTGGTTGCACCCCCTGCCATGGCTCTCCCATCTATGTCCATGTGATGGTTGCTAGAATTGGACTCTTCTTCCATGGCCATGGAGTCTGGGATTGAATATGAAGTTAATACTACATAGTTAGGGCAATCTCTCAACTGACACGGCCCTATTGTCCTCAAAGGATGTACTGAAGGAAGTTCAGGAGGAGAGGCTCCAAAATGTTTGTTCCAAAATCCTCTCAGAAATTCATCAGGGTCAAAGTTCATATGGGTATAGCAGTACCTGAAAGGCAGAGAGTTCGCAGATAGGTGCCACAGCCAATATCGTCCTAAGGCCTCTCATAGGCCGCAGCAGGTGTAATGATATAACAAGTTGAGGATGAACAAGAAATATTAGGCTAAATGGGCTAAGTATACCAAATGTTGGGTTCTAAAACCCTAGAAGTTAATTTTCATCGCGACATATTATTTTAGGGGGAAGGATGTATGTTATCTTCATACATGTCGTAGTTATTAAACTGTGGACAATGCATGGGATAAATGCCACGGACTCTATCTGAGAACCTAAAGATCCTGAGTTACTAGACCATAACCAAATATCTACATGCCGCAGCCTATACTGTGTGCCACGTCAATATGTTTAATACCCACTGCAACAACATTTTCTATGCTGTAGATATCAATATGTGAAGGTTGCACTGATTCAAGAAAGCCTTAAATTACTAAAGGGATATTACCATGCCGCGTCTACTCACTCAAAACAAGTTAGTATTAATCTTCATAAATTCAAAGATCAAAGGCTCTACAAAGTGAAACGTCTCTCTCAAGAACATAACCTTTGAAATCAAGCCCTAGAATATAAAGGGTCTCTCTCAAGAACACAAGGAACAAATGCAGTGATTATTACTATATTTACAATTAGAATAATCATAAAGCAGAAAACACGATTATAATATCAGTTGTTTATCGCAATTAAAGAAAACACATTCAGATGTTCAATTCATGAAGCCCATTTCTATCATATGATGATTGAATTCAAGGTTCAAGAGCAATTATATTCAATCAAACATACATGAATTCAATTTTGAACAGACATGCAAGTTTAATTCTCAGAAGATTCACAGTTATTATGATTTGATACATGGGTTCCTATCAATCTGATGGAGTTGTTCTCAAACAATTGAGGCAAAAACTTAAAACGTAGGAAAAATGGCTGGGAAATTACCTGGAAATGGGTGAAAGTCGGTTTCTCAGCCCCAAACCACCTTGAAGCATCTCAGAACTACCACACACAGCTTTCGAAAGTCACCGGAAAAAGTAAGAGGACGAACAAATAGAGTTTGGCTATCGATATGCTCTCAAAGATTTACGGAGCGTAATGAAGCCCATGGCTGGAACAATTTATATAAGAGAGCGCGGGAAGATGAAGCATCACCTTGGAGGTACCATGGAACTTTTAGAGGGTCGGACTACTTAGCCGCAGCCCCAATCGCAATCTCTTGGCACTGCGACTTGAGGGCTTATTAATAGTACATATATAGTACCTTGCCACGGAATGTGAACAATGGCAAGTGATGAGGACTTATTATCGCGGCCCCCTTATACAAAGTGTGGCACCTCATTGTTAAGGGCGCGACCCCTATTTCTTACAGGGCGCGGCCCAACTTAATACAGGGTGCGGCTTCAGTCTTATCATATTAACTGGTTGTACCCCACTTTTCTCCTACAAGCTATATAACACCTATAAATAGAGGCATCTCGGGATAGAAAAGGGGATTCATTTTTCTTCCTACATTAATGTAAAGCTTAGCGCGGATTACTCTCACTACGCCATTGGGCACAGTTGGGGGTTACTCGTCGGCATTACAGCCATCTCTCCGGCACACCGGAATCCTCATTACTACCATGTACTCTCCTTTATTCTCATACTTGTATGCCTCTTTAGGATTGATCATATTGTACTATGCAATGAATATAATGAGAATGGAGCAACGCAGTCGACGTAGGACTATTTAAGAGGCTGAACCACTCTATATTGTGTGTCTTCTCTCTCTTTTTACTAGTGATATCTGCTTATTATACCTTACACTTGATTTGTTGGTACGAGAACGACTAGTGGAAGATTTCGCGTATCACTAGTCCCCTCGAAAAATTCAAGCCAAAATTCACTACATCGTCCTCACACTCGGGGTTAGGGTCAATAGATGTCAGTGGCTCGTTATCTTTAATCGTGATATTTTTTGACTTCATAACATTAGAGCTTGCAAGGTTAAACACCCTATAATCCCTACTCGACGATGAATAACCTAAAAATATCCCCTCATCGCTTGGGGGGTCCAACATTCCAACGTACTCTCTATCTCTCAAGATGTAGTAAGTACTCCCCAAAACACAGAAATACGATAAGTTGCATTTCTTCGCTATCCCCAACTTATATGGTGCATGTAGTGTGTGTGGATGAAGATATACTCGATTCACCGTATGGCACGCAGTATGAACCGCCTCTACTGAAAACATCTACGCACGTTTCTCCAAAGAAATATGGATCTAGCTATATCTTGTGTCGTCTGGTTCTTCCTCTCAATTATCCTATCTTGTCGACGAGTACGAACAACTGAAAACTCGTGCTTGATTCCCATTCCATCATAATAGCTATCCATTATGTCTTCTATAAATTCATCACCGTTGTCACTATGCATCCAATTAATAGTGATACAATGTTGATTTTATAACACACGACACTTGGTTGTTAGGAACTCACCCATATCAAACTTTTCTCTAAGAAATTATATGATGGAGTGTATCGAAATGTATTGACCATCATGCGAATGTATCTCTTACCACTTAATATCTTCGTACTAGTAGGACCCATAAGATCCATATGTATCAACTCCAATACATGAGAAGTGGTAATGGTATTCAACTTTCGACAAGGACTTCAAATTTATTTCCCATGTTGGTAAGGACCAAAAACCGAGGAAGTTGGTTTTACAAAATGGTAATCCATGAACCAGGTCTTTCTTCACTAATCTCTCAATGTATTTAAAAATCACACATCCTAGTCGTTGACACCAAAGGTCTGTAGAGGAGACCGTGGCATTATTTCACATAAAGGATGAATTGGTTATGATCTCGTAGTAATTATCAAAGTTACTCACTCATTTAACTTATAGTTCACCGGATTGATCACATACATTACACTCGGACCGATCGAACTTCGTCACAAAGTTTTCATCCCAAAATTGTCTTATGCTAATCAAGTTCGCTTTTAACCCTTCGATGTGCAATACATTGTCTAGTTTAAGAAATTTAGGTATTTTAATGCAACCAAATCATAAAATACTAAAAATACTCCCATCTACAAAGGTGACTTTGCCTTCCTTTTGATCCCCAATGTTGATAAAATACGACTTGTCACCAGTCCACCTACTATTAAAATACCATTGAACCTTGAGAGCATGTGAATAACAAGAGCTTGATTATCTTGATTAAGTACCCAAGTGGAGGTAATATTTTGTTTGACCTTATGATTATTGCCTCTAGTCGTGGCGTTAAAAGTGTTTTCAAACGGGATAGACATCCATTGAAAATCTTCCATTAAGCTATGTGAAATGGCACTAGGAACTCAACTTGCTCTCTAAGACTAGCAAAGTCGATGAGCCGGAGTACGTGTACATTTAGTTCTCCCTAACTTGTAGCGAAATTCCCTAACGTGACCTCTCCTTTAGCAATAGGTACACACATAGACCTATTTGGGTCTACCATGATTCGCTCGTTTAGGTTGAACTCTCTTTGGTGGGTTAGGTTGAGGCTTATATGGATCCGCCAAAAACTTAGGATCCAATTCCTATGCGTAAAGGGAAGTGTATGCACTGTTGTAACCTATTCCGTTCCTCTACCTAAAACCTAAAGAGGGACCCATGATCATATTTCCAACACCCTTCGATGTATCCTCTATGATAACCTTGATCTCCCGGGCATGTTAAAGATCTTTCATGAGTTGGGATACATTGGATTTAAGTTTCTCATGAGTCTCTAATGAGGATAGAATATCTCTCGTAAGACTAGCCACTTTCTTGGTCAAGTCAATATTTTACCTCTCCAGTAAAATGACCCTTTATCCAAAAGACACTCTCACTGAGGACTCTCTCTCTCTCTCTTGAATCTCTCAACTCCTTCTCTAAACCAAAAACCCTAAGAACCAAAATATTATTTTTCCTTATCATTTTAAATGACTCAGCGTAAAGCTCATCATGAGCACATTTAAGGTTACTCTCCCCCTCACTCAAAACATCATCTCCCCCACTCTCTCCAGAATGACTAAACTCATAGTCGAGGTCATGATGTTTAGAAACTTCCTCATCAGCGTGAGGTGTACTCTATGTACTAACATGGTTGACCACTGAAGGCTGATTTACCTTTTCCTTGTCTCTTTAAAGGGATATAGAAAATAAAAGTGTTTTTGAGTAACACAAAGAGGAAAACTTTTGGTGCAGGTATTGTTATTGATTTTCACCAAATTAGTTGTTTAAAATCGAACAAAATAATCCTTTGTATAAGAAAACACATTTTTTTAGGCGACAATTTTGTTCGAACGAAAATGAAACCTCGTTCGAATGAAAACATGCCTATGTTCTAACGAGGTTCCATCTCAATAGAACGAAAGCCTAATCTGGTTCGATCATCTTTCCAACGAGCTTCCAACGAGAGTGGTTTTGTTAAATAGGGACCCTTTCGTTAGATGTTCATTAGAAGTCTGTTATAATTAAATTACCATTTCTTTCCAATGAAATAAATCCTCTTTTAAAAGATAACCAAGTCTCATTCTAACGAGATGATAATCTCGTTCTAAGGATGGAAAAAAATAATTTTTAAAAATTATTTTATAAAAATGGCTCGACTAAAAACAAACATCACAGAATATTTTTGACGAGTAAAATCAAAACCACAAGTTCGTATACCTCCATAAAATGTTCGTGATGATTCCAACGGCTTGAATCTCAATTACTTAGCTCGATCACTAACACATCTTCAAATGACCGTGGAGGTAAATGTGGATGTAGTATTTGGTTTGTAATTCCGTTTTGTAACGAGGTATGCCAAAATACCTAAGCTATATGCAATTATAAAATCTTAATCTTACAACCTTAAGGTATCCGAACTCTTCAAAGGAGGGAGGACCTACATAGGCTTGGATTGACTTCCAAGTCAAGATGCGCGCATCGCTCGTATGACTCGGTCCATTCCAGACCGACTCGGCATAGATCGTGGGTTGTGGGTTGTGGACTTTGACTTAGCTAGAGTATTAAGTGTTTGGACCAAATTTAATTGGTCATTTTATTTATTTTTGTGTCCAATTATTTAGTGTCTTTTATTTATTTCTGGCCCAATTTTTATTCAATTTTGAAAAATTAATTTTATTCCAACTCTTGTGACGGTTAGGAACGGTTTTAGCTATATTTTAACCCCAATTTATTTTAGTGTAAATTGGTGGTGTGAATTTCATTTTTTCTACTAGATTTTTCCAATCTTATATTTTATATTGGCCAGTCTATTTTTGTGTTCATAATAAAAGAGAGTTCTTCCATTGTCGGTTTGTTATTGCTTGTGATTGGAAGTGCTACTATTACAAGTGCTAATTTTTGTATCTTGGGAGACGATTGCTATTGAGTTCAGGAAGCACCGCTGGGGGAAAATCTCATCTTAAGGATCAAGTGTTGAACATTTGCCTCAATCGTTTAATCTCCATTAGTATCGCTATGAGTTTGCATGTATATGTATATTCTACTAATTAATTAATTAAAATAATTTTGGATTACAATTCTAGAGTTAAAGTCTAGCGAGACATTATCATTGTAGCAAGGAAGATTATCGCTACTGCAAAATAGGTTGTCAGAGTGTCCAAAGAATTTTTTCCAATTGGCCCTAGAAAAAAATTTGAAATTTTTTTTCCAGGCAAACTCTATGTACGTATGATGAATCTAACACCATGCATACTTAAAATACACAATAAGATGCAATTATTTACAAAATAGATTTTCTATATCAAAATTATATTTGGATGTGTATTCGACAAAATTACAACACCAAGGTTAATTAGAAAGATTTCCCAATTATAAAAAGAAATTAACCGGGCTGAATATAATTCCGTTGAGACTTATATACCTTTCCTAAGTGGTGTACTTGAGGTTCGATATTGAATGAATATGGGATGTTGATGAAGCTTTTCAGTGACCTCTTAGACAAAGACTTAAACATGCATTGGTCATGGAATTTTGACAATATATTCTATAGAGCACATTAAGTATACTATACTCTTACAAAACCAAATGAGATAAAAAAAAATTGAAACCCACTGTGGGCCCATAAATAAAATATATGAAATAATAATTGAAGAGTTTGATGTGAATGTAATATCGAAAGAAATAAGAATTCGACATCTAAGGATAAAAATCTAAATGATTATCTCAATGCATGTTTGTACTGCTCAGCCTTATTGCTTTGGCATAAAAACACCTAAAAGTATTTTTAGAAAAATATGTCTCGGTTAAGGGGCATAAAATAGATGCTAGTGATGTAATGGCGGGATGAGGAGGTGGTGTCACAAAGATCACTATAGCATATATTAATGATAACTAGGATCTTTAAAACTTTAAGGATGCATTTACTTTGGAAAACCTTAAAAAACTTGCGTGTTGTGTACTGGTACAAAAATGGTTTTTCAAGAACGCACACTTACAAAATCTGAAGGAAACATGCCTACAAATACTTTTGTTAAGGCGGTGGATTTCTCGAACGATGGAAGCTGTCGCTCGAACGAGATGACCATATCGTTCGAACGACAATGGCATCTTGTTTGAACAACAGTGAATGTCGTTTGGTGTCGTTTGAGCGACGGACAAATTAGAGTCCCAATAAAACTCTTCTCTAATTTGTCATTATCAAATTTAAATGAAGTGTAAGACATTTGAAACACTTATAAAATAATTTTAAAACATTTAATTAATAAAATAACATCCATATATTTATAAAAATTAAATTCCGAGCCTCATCAAATTTATGCATTCATACCTGAGTGATCTCAGAAATCAATTTAACTTTGAAGAAGCTTGCACCAATTAAACTTCAGCATAAATAATTCTTTTAAGCTTTGTCGCAACGTCTTTAATTAAACTTCAACACGTCATAGTTTATGTGGGATCGTGACAATAAAAAGACAAACCTATGACTGAAACGTGTTTTATTCCGGGAATAAGTCAAAACTATACAATGAATTCAATTGGAAATTTTATCCTTACAAATCTCTCCCTTTGACAATTCTGAGACAAAACCACCAGTGAAATTCTTAAGTTGGGCCGTCAAGCCGTATGACGCCTAAATCTCATCCCATAAACTCAAAAATAAAAAATACATGATATGCCTAGTAAACAATGGACCGACAAGCATGAAACTGTCTCTGAATGTCTCAATGTGATGTAGACCTGAAATATAGAATCTCTTTAAGCATACCTACACACATAAAACAGACAAATACCCAGTGAAGTATGGAGGAACAAATGATATAAATCATAATGAAATATGTGAGCAAAATATTATGATGCCAATTTGAAACAAAACAACTTTTAAATCCAGATATCAAATATGCACATAAATAATATTTATTTAATAAAATAACATCCTTATATTTATAAAAATTAAATTTCGAGTCCCATTAAATTTATGCATTCATACCTGAGTGAGATCAAAAATCAATTGAACTTTGAAAACGTATAAGCTTGCACCAATTAAACTTTGGCATAAATAATTCTTTGAAGCTTGGTCGCAACGTCTTTAATTAAACTTCAACACGTCATAGTCTGTGTGAGATCATGACAATAAAAATACGACCTATGACTCAAACGTATTTTGTTCCGGGAATAAGTCAAAACTATACAATGGACTCAATTAAAAATTTTGTCCTTACATAATAATTGGGGGACTTCTAGTCTACTCCCATTTTATTAGACAACCAAAATTTAGGTTTGGCTATGACATATATTCGTTAACACTTTATCTCTAATAATTTAGGAACTTTAGGTCCCAAAATTTGAACAAAAAAGTGCAAGTTCCAAATTCGAATAATTATTGAGAAACTTCAGATCCAAACTATAAATAATCATTATAAGACTTTTGATGTCCTTACCCTTATTATGTAATAATAAAAACTAAAATTTTAATTAAAAAAATTATTTTTTAGAGCTTTGGGTCCTAATTATATATAATTTTTAGGTGACTTTTAGTGTCTCGCACCCTATTATACAAACAAAACAAAACTTTAGGTTTGTATACGGAACATATTTTATTGTAACTTTGGGCCAAAAATAACATTTGAAAACTTTAGGGCCCTAATTTCAAATAATTATTGAGAGCTTCGGGTCCCAAATTATAAATAATAATTGGAAACTTCAGGCCCCAAATTTTCGATAATAATTGGGAATTTTAAGCCCCTAATTTTAATTAAGGGATACTTCAACTCCCAATTTTTTTTATAATAGTTGAAACTAATAGAAAACAATAATTAGAAAATAAAAATTCTTAAAATTTAATAGACTAGTTGTAAATATCCAAATTTTCGTGTTAAGATGTGTATGATAAATAAATAAAAACTCATGGTCAAAATCAAAGCAATCAAATGTATAAGGATGAGATGTAAATTTGGGAAATAAAGTACTCATAAGGAGATGTAAATCGGGAAAAAAAATCACATGCCCCACAATAATCTATGGGCGTATATCAATCTTGGAACAAAGCGATATATGAAAATAAGAAATGAAAAATAAAACTTACAAATTAAGAACCCATGATGGACTAACAAATAATCGGTTCCAGCAGAACTAACCCCTCTTTTCTTCTTTTAACGAGCTTCTATCACATTGGTTTTGAAAAAAAAAAAAATTATCTTATGTACATCACATCATATACATATTAGCAAGTCTTGTAGATCACTTATCTTAAAGATAGAGAAATGAATGTTGAAAGGCTATCTAAAAATTTCTTCACAGATAAGAACAAGACATTTTTTTTTTGGTAAAATATGATTTAATTAAAATAGCAAAGCCAAAGAATAAAAACAAGCACAAAGACTGTCCCAACAAGGGCAACAAGCTGCCCAAAGGAACACATGGGCCCAAAGAATAAACCAAACAACCTAACACAACACTGAACAATTACAATCAAGGCCAAACAAACGGCCCAAGACAACCCTAACAACCCAAAATATATTAAAACTGAATGAAAACCTAGACGTGTCATAAAACCCTAGATAAGGTGGTCTATTATTGAGGATGGTTGGTGTGTTTTGATTAGTTGCTTATGCGGTGTTGGAACGAGACAAATGTTGTTTGTGAAGATGACTTTTTATTGTTTAAGTTACAGCGTGTTATAAAATAAAGACAGAGGAAGAGAATAATATATAATATAGCTAGAAATAAATTTTTTGATTTAATAATGTGTAAATAATGGGAGAATGATGTATCTATTTATACAAAAGGGTCACCTACTACTACTACTATTATTATTATTACTAGGTGTAAACCCGCGCGATGCGCGAATTATGAAAACGTGTATACAAAGTTAAAAATAAAAATTCTCTTGAAAAAGTGTCATCATTATTGAGGCAAGATAGTATACTATTAAATTATAACAATTTTTGCATACATGTTTAGTTTCAATGTGAGTTTGTTTTTAAAAAATGTTAATGGACTTTTCATCGAATGATCCTAAAACTTATACTCGATAAGTTAAATTAGAAATTTCCCTAATCAAATTTTAAAAAAATAAATCTAAATTAAAGGAAAATAAGCACTGAGAATGGCGGGAGTTAAATATAAAAGCACATAAATAAATAGAAAAATGTTTCCAATTTGTTCATAACATTTACTGAAGTAGAGTGCCTATTAAAAATATGCACCAAAATAATAATAATAATAATAAGTATAAAAATTGTTTTACATGTAGTGGAGGGTAAAGTACTCCATCAAACAAAATCAATTATGACCGACAAAATATAATAATTCGGCTTGATAATTGGTCATATTGGGGTTTAATGGATTTAATTTATTTAACATAGTTTTATGTTTGTTAAAAATAAGTGTAAATACCAATAAACCCCCGAGATTATTTTATATTTATAGGTTCTCTCATTTTAAAAACCCGACAACGATCCCCTTGAAATACTGACCCACCACAACTAACACAATACCTTTAAAAATATGATTAAAACATTAACTTACAGAAAGAAAAAAAGATTAAACTACCCTCAATTCAACATGTTCTTTTTTTTATTATTAAGAAAGCACTTTAGTGCATAATGTGAAAAGGCAGCAAAGAAATTAGAAAAATAATCCAAAGCACCATTTATAAATTGATTATAAATTATATTAAACATATGATATTAGGATGTTAAGATATTATGGTGAGTGAGAAAAAAAAAATCAATACATTTGAAGCAATAAAAAAAATCATACACAGTGTAAAATGAAAAAAAAAATACCCACTTAATTTTTTTAGTTCTGTATCTTGCTTGGCTGTTTTTTTCTCAAGTGCCCTGAGCTTCTTCACTCGCTACCCAACAAACTCACTGCAAAAGATATAAAGACTCCACCCAAGTCTATACAAAAGCTTTTCACAGCTTTCTCTTCACATACCCAACAATGGGAAGGAGAATAGGAAGATATTCGTAAGAGAGAGAGAGAAGAAGCACCATTTTCTCCGGTAAAAATAGAAAATGACTTTCATACCTGTGAAAACAAAAAAGATGGATGTTATTAACAAAAAGATACGTAGTGTAAACAAACATGGAAAACAAATCAGGTGAAAATCATTTTCTCCCATTTTCTTTATAACCCACTTTCTCCCATTCCTGTGAAAAACAGAAATATCCATATTATAAACAAACATGGGATTGATGAAATATATGAAGGAAAAAAAAATCATGCTTTATTATAATTGAAAATAAAAGGACTCTCTCACGAGAAACCCATTTAATTTTTTTCCCAAGTTTATAAGGCACTGCCAACAAAGATGTGAAATAGGTAGAATGAAGAGAGAGAGTGTGTAAAAAAGGATGGTCGTCCATCAATTTATAGGGGAGAGAGTGGGGTGTTGTGATTTTTAATTTAGAAAAAGAAAGGATCTATTGAAGAAAGAGAAAGGGCAGAATTAAAGAATGAGTTGGGTATTTGTTTGGTAATCTGTGTTACCTTTGATATTCCCCAAAAGAAAACTACAATGAAGAGCAAGGTTTGAAGTACGTAGACATGTAAACATTCAGAAAAAGCCTAACTAATATTTAAGTGACTTGGGGCTGAGCATTTAATTTATTACGTTTTTTTTGGGCGATCCATTGAACACCCACATCCACGTTTTTTTATGTGGTACATTGAACACCCACATCTATTTTAACTGTCAATCTCCAACGTTTCTTAAGTAGCAATTAGGAGGAAATTGGGTAATATAGATTTGCATTTATGTCAATGCCACGTGTCATCCTCAGAAGATTTATAGTGAAATGATGTGCCACGTGGATAGGCTAATTGCAAAGCATAATAAATGCCTTGTTTTGCATTTTATAGTATTAAGAGATTATTATTATTATTATTATTATTATTATTATTATTATTATTATTATTATTATTATTATTATTATTATTATTATTATTCTTTATGACGTGATGGTTATTATTACAAATAAATATAGTTCTTAATTTTTATATGATAATATTTAAATTTAAATTAAAGAAAACACCAAAATAAATATTTTAATATAATTCACCTATAAAGGTTTATTTTGTGGTTGCCCACATTTATAGGTGGCTTGTCTATTTTCATTTCTTTCTGAAAATTGTGTTACACTCCACTCTCTAACTAGGATAAGTTGTATGTTACTTTTAACATTTGGACATATTACTCTTAAATATTTCTCGTACCTTGTTTTTAACCTCACACGAACATGAGGAATTAATAATACAACACAATTAACACGATTCAAAATATTTATAATTGACACGGGCACAACATGACACAAATTTTTGTAAAAGACCTAAACTCGGACACAATTTATCATGGAAATTTTAATTTAATTTCGTGTCATATTGCGTTGTGATGTCATTTTGTTCCAAAATCATCACCCTTATTATTTGGTTCTGAAATAAAATTACGATTTTAGAATTTAAACGGCGCATCTTTAAATTTAAAAATTATTTTTTTGTATTTGAGAAATTAACTTTTTATATTTAAGATATTGTTAAATATTTAGTTTATAAAATCTTATTTCAATCTTATTTTATGTTTTTGTGTTTCCCAAAAATACTTAACATGGTTAATTATCAAAATTAATTTTTTAATTAATGGTAATTATAGAATTATGGTAAATAAAATTTTAAAAAAATAGATATCATAGTATCAACAGTGTTCTTTGATTGTAAACACTTAAAATCTTACTATACTAGGTTTTAGCCCTGTACGATGTGCAGGAACTTTGTAATTTTTTTGAAGATTGTAATATATATGAAAAATACTAAAAAAACAAATATTTGATATAAAGAATAATTTATTTCATCGTAATTATAATTATTTCTAAATTTACACTCTAAGTAGTGAAAACGTCAAGTAATCTCTATTCTTTAAAGCACAATACTATATATAAAAAAAACTACAAATACATATTTGAAGATAGTTTACAAAACACTCAATCTCAAGGGATAGTTTAGTACTTTTATATCAAATGGTTAAAACCATAAAAGATCTCCAATCATATATATATATATATATATATCAGGACGGCTCTAATGCGAACGCAACTTGTAGATTTAACTTGCGGACGGATTTTTTCGTATTTTTTAAAACTAGCAAAAAAACAATTTGACTTGATTTTTTCCAGTGGTATTTAAACATTTCAAGGCACCCTATAAAAAAATTTACCTCAAACTGTATTGTTTTGCTATTTTTAAAAAATCGGTCAAACATATGTCAATTTTCAATGCTCTTAAAAATTAACATATATTTTACCGATTTTTTAAAAATAGTAAAACAATTCATTTTAAGCCGATGTTCTTTATATGGGGCCCCAGAAATGTTTAGATACCACAGAAAAAAATAAAGTCGAAATTTTATTTTTTCTCTTTTAAAAAAATCATACAAAAATTCGTCTGCAAGTTAAATTCGCAAGTTGCGCCCGCATTAGAGCCTCGCTGTATATATATATATATATATATATATATATATATATATATATATATATAAGAAGCAATGATGTTTTTATTGTTTCATAAAGTTATAAGATAGTTATTGGTTTAGATTTGATCAATTAAGGCAAAAAGAAACAGTTTGATCTTTCTGAGGTACGTGGCCCAAAGCCAGCTACAACAATATAGTTTAAAAAGTTTAAAAAGAAACATCAACGAACCTACAAGGATTGTGACATCGTCTCGAAGAAAAATATGTCCAAGTTGGACTGATAAGAGAACGTGGCTCGAGGAGTAAAAACTGGATAGATGGGATAAAAAGTGTCCAAGGCAGTAGATGGAACTTACATACAAAACAAATGTCCCTTGACTTTAATTTAAAACCGATCTTCTTCACACACCACATCTTCTGCCAGACTCAAAACAAGTTTTTATATGCCACATCCTCCTACCCACATTTTTCACTCGCACCTCCTTCTTCACCACACCTCTTCTACATTCTTCAATGTTAAATCTTCATTGCATGTGCATATAAAAGGTGAGAATTGAAGGTTTGTGCATGTAGAATTCTTATGTTCATGTATAACGAATCTGTTTGATTTCCCATTTTTAGTTTTTTTTTTAATTTGTATGTTTGAGTAGAATGTTTGTTTTTAACTTGGTTATAATGTCATTTCCACACTCATTCCTCTCTATTTGTCTATCACAATCACACAAGAGAGGTGAGATAAAGGGAAACTACTCTCGGTTGAAACCCAGATCTGATTTGAAGCAAAAGACTCCCAAGGTTAACTGAAACCCAGATCTTATCTGAGGCATGGGGACTGGGCACGAGGAGTCTGACCGGAAGTGCCAAAAAAATTCTCAAATGGTGGAGGTACATGCTCTTGATCCTCCAAATCAACCTCAGGTTCACCATCCTTAAACTAATCCTCAAGTTTTCTCTTCTTTCTAGTGAACTTCAAAGACAGTCAGGTGATGGATTTTAACCCCAACTTAAATGCACCCCTTCAAACAAATGCACGTTATGGTCATGAAACAAACCTTCCAAATTTGCCAAATATACCTTATCAATTGTTAAACTCTTATAAGATTCGTTGGCATATGGTATAAAACCATACGAATACGTAAATTGTTATCATATTAGTGTTTTATAATAATTGCGCTCCTTTTTCTAATACTTATGCCCAATTGGTATAAGAATGAAACGGTAATTGGCAAACCTCCCAAAAGTTATCTAAATAAAACAATTATTAAATTCTTGATTATATGAAATCGTAGGTCATTAAAGATTAACTAGTCTTTTGTATCTAAGGTAGTATAGTTAACAATCTAAACAAATTAAAAGACGGGTTTGTAGTGCGGGTGAAGGTATAATGAAATTTGACCTTCAAATATTTTTCTGATTCATATGTTGATGGTGGGAATGATTTTTTGTTTTACAGGCAGAGATCAAGTACTACTCATAAGACAAGGATGCGTACAAGAAAATTATACATAAATATTAGGGTGACTGACTACATTTGTGAAAACTGGGATTTATGTAAGGGCATGTTTTATAAATGTCTAGGTTAGTATGTAGGCATTTCAAGTTTTATCCTAGATCTCAGCATATATGTCATATACCGATATAGTCAACTACCGCTTCAGTCGGCTTGTCTCAGCACGATCATATTTTGACGGCCTCAATCCGAATTTTGTGTTTCATGTGCCCATCATCATCAATATTGTGCGTTGTGACCATTACCTACATCGTGGGTTCATGGTATTGATTTTTTGGATTCATAAGAACTCTCATACAGGAGATAATCGAACCGATCCGGGTGGCTTTTTATACAGAAAATGTCTTCTGACCGGACCGATCCGGAGGTGAGGAAGAATGAACCGATCCGATTGTTAATTTTATACAAGAAAAGTCATCTGTCCGAAACGATCCATTTAAGAAGAAAATCGAACCGATCCGGATGACCGATCCTATCCGATGATCCTTTTCGGATCGGTATAATGGGCTCAGAAAAATCCGGGGCATCAGATTTTGTTTGCCTCTATAAATTCCAACTTCGGAGATGTTTTTATTTAGGACATTGAGGGAACACTTTATTGACCTAATACATCAAGTCTGCATATGTTCAAACACAAACACTTTAAGATTCAAAAACACTCATAATCATATGTGTGAATCGTTCTAAACCTAGTCATACCATGTGTTGAGAAGAGGGTTCTCTACACTGATGAACTTGGAGCATCTTGAGGGAGCTCTTGCTGATGACAACAAACCAGTGCCTGAGGGTCTTCGCTTGCCAAACTGTATTTCTTTTTGTATGTAAGTGTTTACAAACCATATTGAAATAAAAAAGTTTTGCCCCTTTGGGGGGATTTTTCCTAATCTGCTGTGTGTGATTGATCCTTGCTTGATGTGAATATGTTTAATGTCGAATCAATCACCTTTAGATGCATGACTTTGGTGTGTGTTTAAAATTAGATATTTAAAAATTGGATTTAATTAAATTTGTTTCTCCGGTTGAACAAAAAGCGCACACGATATTTATTTCAATAATTATTTTTCCACTATGTTCTAATGCTTATCTTGATATTCTTACTCTCTATAAAAGCTAATGTTGTTATGTACATAATCACGACTCTTTAGCTTGGTTTTGGGTCTTTTAAGTTTGTTTTGTTAGGTTTTTGGTTTAGTCATTTCACTATAATGAGTTTTGTTATAGATCTGGGGTGTTCTCGATTCTTTTATCATTATGGTTTAATTTATTATGTTTTTAGTTCCATTGAAAACACAATATTGCTAGACAAATCAGTCAAGATAGAACTTCATTATTTTTCTTTACCACTCACCTAAATTAATTTTAAAGCACTTAAAAATGGTTTGGGAAGATGGTTGGGGTTATGATTTTTTTTCTCTATGTAATTCTAAATGATTGGGTTCTCATGTCCATTAAGCAAGGAAATTTTATTAGCATTGTTGTGGCTTATAGTTAGAACAATAACAATGTAATAATAGTTTTAATACGAACATCTACTCCAAAATTGACTGTATTATAACCACAACCAATCTGTGACACCCCGTTTAATTAAAATAAGAGGTGGCCAACCCGATAGTTCAATAAATATAGGAATCATAGATGGTCCATTCTTAGCATCACTGTCGTGAAAATAATAATACGAGATAAGCACCAATTATTTTAGAAAACGAATGTCAAATTAATTTTGTAAATTTAAAGAAAACCATTTAGACAATCCAATTTAAAGAGATTGTGGATATAAATAAAGATGGATAACAGTCTCACAATCATACACAACATAAAAACTGAATAAGTTGTTAGTTAACAGACCAGTACAAGCAGTTACACCGAGTATTAAAATAAATATCACAGTATATAAGCAAGTACAAAACTTGGGCAACACGCCCGAATGTTTATACTGATCATAACTAGAGTACACAAAAGATAGAGGCGTGTATAACAAATATCCTACAACATCCGCAAAAAAGTTATAGCTCATGGACACTTGGATGAAAGGGTTAACACGGGCGTCCTTACGACGGAGCACCTGGACGTAAATAGAATCCACACAAAATAAAGAGATAGAAACGAGTCAGGGCCCGGTTTGATATGATATACATGTGAATAAAATGTATGACAATTATGAATATATAACAACATGAACAAGCCTGCCTCGCTCTTCATCATAAGAATAATCCTCACCTCTCAACTAAAATGCACGACCTAGCGCAACATCATATATGGTGTTAACTATGCATTAATGCAAGAGAAATAACTCAATTTCGACTTAAAAAGCTTACAATACAGTTTTGCACAATATGGCTTCACTAGTCCATTCCTCATTAAGAAATTTATTCCAAATAGTTGATTTATAAAATGTCACATTCGGGAGAATAGTTATAATCAAAATATATAATGATTCTCAGACCATCCTTCCGGGAGTCACCCCACTGGATGCGTGTCACCCCCTAACCCCATTAGGATATAATTAACTAAATAGTTTACAAACCACAATTATAATTTATTTATTATTTAGGTAATACATATTGAAACAACTTCAAGGTTAAAATGCGGAATATTAAAAAAATCCACTCGTTTTAAGGAGACATAATTTCAACAGAACTCACATATCATTTAACTTAATTACAACTAGTGCAGTGTATACAACAAACTAACAAAACCCTACTTCTATGTACTCAACCTCCTAGACCGAGCAGTGGCAGCTGGAAAACCTGAAAATGTAAACATATAAAACTATGAGTTTAAAAACTCAGTGAATGTACTACATCTCTATATAGTAAAAGTACTATATTAACATCTCAACATATTAATATATACATCTCTGTGCCAAATTAGGCCATATACATATCCGGAGTTAATAAACCCCACATCTCCTACCCGTAGGCAATAATCATATCCATAGGTTTTAAAAACCTAACATCTCCTGAATTGCATAGCAACTCAACATATCCTGACTTTTATAAAGCCATAACATCTCAACATCTCTTGGATTTTAAATAAGCCATAACATCTCAGCATCTCTTGGCTTTTAAATAAGCCATAATATCTCAACATATAATACATATACATCATATCCAAAATCAACTCAGTAACTACACTCAAATTGGGTTGTCAACTATATATTCACGTTTCCCTCTGGTGGAGTTGAACTTGGTTGATTTGCCCTTAAACCTGTTAATCCAACTAAATCAGTACTGAATCTCTATCATAAATATTATCTTAATATAATATGTACTTTCAATGACTACACAACCACAATATGATTCCACTTAAGTAGAATCCCAAGAAACATGAGTAAAGTCGAAACAATGGTATATATGTTGATAGGGTTATGAACATTCAATCGTAGAACATACCTCATAAGAAATTTACAACTAAAACCAAGTAATTATTAAAGCATACTTCTCAATGTATATAAACATGAAACGTGTACTCAAAATACTCTTTGGAAAGAGCAGATAAAAACATTCTTTTCATGGAGTATCCAATATGGCCTCAAATTATTGTCCTCCATACTTAACCATCCCATATTCATAAATAGTACACATACAGTGTCCAAGCTTATCAATCTAAAAATATATCTGAATATACTTTCCGTTACAAGTGACGGTGTAATTTTTCAAGCTTCCTAGGGTAAGTTATGGCCATTTCTTTACAACACAAGGAATCTGCCCTACAAACTCCTCTCTTGTTCCTTCGACTTCCAAGAATTTTCATAATTTTTCTACAGTATAAATTTCCATGATTTTCAACACACTTTCAGTAGACATAATGAGTAGCACAGAATTAAAGTTTCATAATATTTTGAATTCATTTGCTATCTCAAAAGCTTGACCAAACTCAGGGCATACTGAAATGAAATATACAAATAGCAACTATATACCAACTTGCAACCATCACTAAATCCTAACCATAAGGAGTTAAATCCTAATTTTCGGATAAGATATGTATATATGAGTCTATTTTCATATCCAATTGGAATTTATGAATTCCAGTAAGCACACAAAGAGATATGAAATTTTGAATACAAAGGGTTTCAATATAAAGCAATATGACCTATAACACCACTTATCTCACATGTGAACCAATACATATTATCACAAAGGAGGATGGAATCTGGATCAATACTTCACGATTTATATACTTTGAAATAAGTATAATAGAAGATTAAAACAATATTAACACATAATATTACCTTGGAAACACCTTAAGGATTTTTTTTGGAATTGTTTTCCTAGATTTTCCTTGTAACCCTTTCTTCCTTAACTTCTACCTCTCTTTCCTCAAGCTAATAACACCTCAAACTGAACCTAGATACTTATTTGCTGAAGAAATAAGGTTAAGGGAGAGTTTTAAGTCGGCCAAGGCTGCCTCCCAATCCATCCAATCAAATTAAAACATTTGGTTTAATAAAAGACAATTTATCACTTAAGGGAATTGACAGATTTTCCCCTTCTCGTAATTTCGACCTAACTTCTTACTCGAACATCCATTTGATGCACCGTTTATTGTATTACAACCGTAACTCACATGTCTACAACTATGTAGTTTTCACCTCAAGTCAATTGTAATGTTACAAGGGTCAAAACTAGTCTTAAACAGGAACATTTCTATCGAAAATAACCAAATCTTGTGTTCGTAAATAATTCGACATTTCATGATTTGTGAAAGTAGAATTTTACTAAACATAATCACTTAACATTAGATATAATAATAACACATTACTCATATCACATAAGATAATTATAATTTATAAACTCCCTCAGCTTCTCCTTCCTATAAACCTTAGGGAAATACCTAACATACAAAGCTTTAATAAATTCAGCCCAATTAATAACATCAGTACCTTCCATCCTGGGCACCAAATGGTTGCTGGCTTCCCACCAATATTTTGCCTCTCCTTTGAGCTTAAACACAACTAGATTCACTTCTTTTCTTATCTGGAACCTTCATAACTGCAAAGATAGTTTCTAGATCTCTGACCCATATCTCAGATTCTATAGGTTCAACTGACCCTGAATATTCTAAAGGATTCAACTTCAAAAACTTCTCATGCATGGAATCTTTCATTTCCTTCCTTGCCTCTTTCTCAATCTTGGCCACAGTCTTTGATTCTAGATATCTAGCCTGTTGTTCTGCCATTTGCGCCATATTTCTTTCTTGTTGCTCTTCCATCCTCATCATTGCCTGTGCTATTATTTGCATCTCTGTAGGTTGCTCTCTAGCCCTTCCAGTAACACTTTGCTCTACTTCAGTATTCTCTATACGAGAAGCCACTCCCTCTTCTCTATGTTGTCCATTCCCAGGTTCCATCTAGAATTATCTGTAATACAACAAATTTCTAATAACCAATATAAACAGTTTATGATACTAAACTATTGGTTAGTACATAAATAATTCATAAATATAACATCAACTCAATACTGCCATCTAATCGTCACACACATCTAGAATTAATAACCACGCTCTGATACCAAGTTGTCACCCCTAACCCCATTAGGATATAATTAACTAAATAGTTTACAAACCACAATTATAATTTATTTATTATTTAGGTAATACATATTGAAACAACTTCAAGGTTAAAATGCGGAATATTAAAAAAATCCAATCGTTTTAAGGAGACATAATTTCAATAGAACTCACATATCATTTAAATTAATTACAACTAGTGCAGTGTATACAACAAACTAACAAAACCCTACTTCTATGTACTCAACCTCCTAGACCTGGCAGTGGCAGCTAGAACACCTGAAAATGTAAACATATAAAACTATGAGTTTAAAAACTCAGTGAATGTACTACATCTCTATATAGTAAAAGTACTATATTAACATCTCAACATATTAATATATACATCTCTGTGCCAAATTAGGCCATATACATATCCGGAGTTAATAAACCCCACATCTCCCGCCCATAGACAATAATCATATCCATAGGTTTTAAAAACCTAACATCTCCTGAATTGCATAGCAACTCAACATATCCTGACTTTTATAAAGCCATAACATCTCAACATCTCTTGGCTTTTAAATAAGCCATAACATCTCAACATCTCTTGGATTTTAAATAAGCCATAACATCTCAACATATAATACATATACATCATATCCAAAATCAACTCAGTAAGTACACTCACATTGGGTTGTCAACTATGTATTCACGTTTCCCTCTGGTGGAGCTGAACTTGGTTGATTTGCCCTTACACCTATTAATCCAACTAAATCAGTACTGAATCTCTATCATAAGTATTATCTTAATATAATTATGTACTTTCACTGACTACACAACCACAATATGATTCCACTTAAGTATAATCCCAAGAAACATGAGTAAAGTCGAAACAATGGTATATATGTTGATAGGGTTATGACATTCAATCGTAGAACATACCTCATAAGAAATTTACAACTAAAACCAAGTAACAATTAAAGCATACTTCTCAATGTATATAAACATGAAACATGTACTCAAAATACTCTTTGGAAAGAGAAGATAAAAACATTCTTTTCGTGGAGTATCCAGTATGGCCTCAAATTATTATCCT
Source organism: Sambucus nigra (assembly GCA_949130495.1). Classification (NCBI taxonomy): domain Eukaryota; kingdom Viridiplantae; phylum Streptophyta; class Magnoliopsida; order Dipsacales; family Adoxaceae; genus Sambucus; species Sambucus nigra. The sequence goes on along the minus strand of OX422218.1, from coordinate 122,803,284 downwards.
CCATACTTAACCATCCCATATTCATAAATAGTACACATACAGTGTCCAAGCTTATCAATCTAAAAACATATCTGAATATACTTTCCGTTACAATTGACGGTGTAATTTTTCAAGCTTCCTAGGGCAAGTTATGGCCATTTCTTTACAACACAAGAAATCTGCCCTACAAACTCCTCTCTTGTTCCTTCGACTTCCAAGAATTTTCATAATTTTTCTACAGTATAACTTTCCTTGATTTTCAACACACTTTTAGTAGACATAATAAATAGTACAGAATTAAAGTTTCATAATATTTTGAATTCATTTGCTATCTCAAAAACTTGACCAAACTTAGGGCATACCGAAATGAAATATACAAATAGTAACTATATACCAACTTGCAACCATCACTAAATCCTAACCATAAGGATTTAAATCCTAATTTTCGGATAAGATATTAATATATGAGTCTATTTTCATATCCAATTGTAATTTCTGAATTCCAGTAAGCACACAAAGAGATATGCAAGTTTGAATACAAAGGGTTTCAATACAAAGCAATATGACCTATAACACCACTTATCTCACATGTGAACCAATACATATTATCACAAAGGAGGATGAAATTTGGATCAATACTTCACGATTTATATACTTTGAAATAAGTATAATAGAAGATTAAAACAATATTAACACATAATATTACCTTGGAAACACCTTAAGGATTTTTCTTGGAATTGTTTTCCTAGATTTTCCTTGTAACCCTTTCTTCCTTAACTTCTACCTCTCTTTCCTCAAGCTAATAACACCTCAAACTGAACCTGAGGACTTATTTGCTGAATAAATAAGGTTAAGGGAGAGTTTTAAGTCGGCCAAGGCTACCTCCCAATCCATCCAATCAAATTAAAACATTTGGTTTAATAAAAGACAATTTATCACTTAAGGGAGTTGACAGATTTGCCCCTTCTCGTAATTTCGACCTAACTTCTTACTCGAACATCCAAATGATGTACTGTCTTTTGTATTGGAATACTAATATGATAAGGATTGAATTACCAAGAATAAATGAATTTATATTTGGTCTATGATTTGGATATGTTAAATATATTAACATGGATTTGGATGGAACTTCACTTGTGATAAATGATTTGAATGGAATCATGTGATGCTTATGGATTGAATTATGTTTAAATCATTATTTAGATTATTGATATTCTTATGATGATCCTAATATTGTAAGAATGCTAGGAAGGGAAGAAGATCTGATTGAACAAATACCGGATAAAGGCTAGGGAAAAGCCAATTAAACTATCAAGGTGAGCGTACTTATGATTTGTTTCATATATAAATATGAATATAGCTCTAAGAGCAGGATTTGTTTGAATACTTCGGTATTCAGGATCTGTTTGGATATTAAAATATCCAAGATTTGTTTGAGTCTCATGATCCAGGATTGGTTTGAATACTTCGGTATTCAGGATTTGTTTGGATATTAAAATTTCCAGGATTTGTTTGGGTCTTATGATCCAGGATTGGAATTGGACAAAGATCTAATGATTTGTTGGAACTAGTGTTCCAGGATTTGTTATTGCCAATGGGAAGAATTATTTGGATCTTATGATCCAGGAATTGTTATTGCCAATGGGCAGGATTGTTCGGATTTTATATCCACATATTCGATATAGAATTGTTATTTCATTGTAAGGAAGGAGTACCTCACTAAGCTTAATGCTTACGGTTTATATTTTAACAATTTCAAGTTTGTATGCTACCAGCTAGAATACCATATGATCGGTAACTTTGAGAGTTGCACCGTTGGAAAGAGCTGGGGTTTAAATATGGGGATTTTATCATTGTCACGCTGAAGATTTTAATATACTCACACATTGTATATATTGCGTTCGTATGGATTGAGTTGATGATTGTGAAATTTTATCATAGTTAATCATAGTATTGTATGTCCAGTTAATTATGACTCTGATATTGATTTCATTATGGTATAATAATAATAATAATAATAATAATAATAATAATAATATTATGTTCATTATACACAGTGTGTAGAAAAATATTGATAAATGAAATATATTTTCCAATGGGCTCAAGATTATGATCCAATTATTCCAATAACAAATGATTAGTATGGATATTGGGTTTGGGGTGTGACAATGCGCCTCTAAATAGCTATCATCTTCCAGAGCCTATCATCAAGACAACCAGGGCATCCTAAATCGCATCTCGTGGGAAGAGGCCATATACCTTCGACAGTGAGTCATAACCATACTCGGAATTACCTCACTTTGAATAAAATAACATCAAAATATAACAACCGATTTCTATGGCCGAGGACTATAATCACCCTGCATGCATAAGTCAGGGGACTTCACCTCATTCGCATAACTTCCCTTATGATAGAATTTAGAGTGGTATGTATATGCAAGTCAAAATTCACAAGATATGGTATTAAACAAGTGCATTTTATTAATCCCGAAACCATATGTTTAACGAGTCAAACCACAACATATATTTGTCTTCATAATAGTCACCGAGAGCTCACAACAACACTAAAGGCTACCAAGCGTGATTCCCTTAATACTCGTCTCTGAAAGTCCTAAAACAGTACCATCTACATGCCCCTAAATCCTAAGCTAGCTTACTTTAGAAAAAAATACTAACTTTTACTTAAATAGCCCCAAAATACTCCCAATTATCTCCTTACTAAGCTAGGGTGTTAATCCCCATAATATAAGATGCTAATACACTTTATTACTTCATAAGAGAAGGTTCCTAGGCCTTAAACCTAAAAGAAAATGGCTAGAAACTAGGGTAGAAAAATATCCTAAAACACCAGGAATTCTGAATCGTTTCTCCCTAGACGAATCGATTCGGTCTTGAAAGCGAATCGATTCGGCCTAGCCGAATCGATTCGGTCAAGAGGACCAATCTTTCTGCATGTTAGCCAAATGATTCAGACAATTTGAATAGATTCGCCCAACACAGATCTGTAGCCGACCATTTTAGAGAACCGATTCGCTAGGGGAGAATCGATTCACCTGGGTCAGATTGCCCAATTTCATCTATGGGTTTTAAGAACCCTAAATACCCCAAACTCATTCTCTTCCATTTAGCCAACTCCATCCATCAATAATCCCCCCAAAACAATCCTACTTAACCACTAACTAAAGTAACCAACACAATTTCTATCTAAAATAATATTTAAGGGTTTAAACACAAAAAATTCATCAAAACCCATAATTGTTCAATTCTTCCAAATACACAACTATCACTACAATTCATCCACATTAAATCATGAAATTTCAAGTTAGAAACTTTCTTTCAGGGTGTAATCTCGAATTTTCTTCCGGTAGCAGCAAATCCAAGCTCCAATCTTCAATTCTCCCTCTTTTCTCTTCTTTTTCTCCCAAATTCTCTCTTTCTCTTTCTCTCTTTCTAGGTTTAAGACATATAAATGAGAATAAATGTGGTTGGAAGACTTAAATGCCCATTAACACTAAATTCCATCTTTAAATGTTACTACACAATTAAAATGACTCGTAACAACATAATTAAGTCATAACCGGTCAAAAGTACCCGGAACCCCAAAATACAACATGGTACTTATTTTGAGTATTTCGACCATTTCCGAACTAACCGCGCGCTCTAATTGGCATTCGGAATAACATAAATCATTTAATGTTCCAACATCATTTTAAATCATAACCGTCGCTTTAGGCACAATGGCGCAATAAAATATAATATGATGCTATTTACATTCACTTAACAGTAAATATGCAAAATTCAGTAAATATTATCTCTTAAATCACTTAAAATAATTTTTACTCCAACTCACCTTTATTTTATATAATTAACCCACATGGCAAAATAATATAAAAATAATTACTCAAAAATAAGGGGTATTACATACTCCCCCCTTATAAGGGAATTTTGCCCTCAAAATTCACGCGTACCTTATAAAAAGAGGTGTGGATACTTCTCTCGAATATCGTCAGCATGCTCCCATGTCGATTCCTCGGCATTGTGATGTCTCCATTGGACACGAACCAAGGGCACCACCCTCGACCTTAGCCTACGCTTTTCATGATCTAAGATTTCAACTGGTTATTCCTCGTATGAAATATCGTATTGCAATTCAATATCATCTGAAGGAATGTACCAGTGAGCTCCGTCACACCTTTTGTACTTCTTCAAGGACGAAACATGAAACACATCGTGAATATGTTGTAGGCGTTCCGACAAGGTGAGTTGATAAGCTATGGGGCCTACCTTAGTAATAACAGGAAAAGGGCCTACATAGCGAGGTGCAACCTTGCCTTTCTTCCCAAATTGTGTTATTCCCTTCATTGGTGACACCCATACCAAAACTTGGTCTCTTACCTCCAATTCCACATGCCATCAATTTGCATCGGTATAACTCTTTTGATGGTCTTAAGCGATTCGGATGCGGTTGCGAGTAAGTTCAATCTTTAAAGAAGTATCTTGGATCATTTTAGGTCCAATGAGCTTATTATCCCCTACTTCCAACCAACAAGTAGGCGATCTACAGGGCCGGCCATATAATGCTTCATAAGGTGCCATACCTATTATGAATTGGTACGAATTATTATAAGCAAATTAGACCAAGGGAAAGTATTGGTACCATCCTCATTTGAAGTCAAGTACACACATTATAAGCATGTCCTCCAACATCTGGTTGACTCTTTTCGTCTGTCCATCAGTTTGAGGGTGGTAGGAGGTACTCAATTTCAATTCGGTTCCCATTGCTTCTTGGAAGCTTCGCTAAAAATGGGAGACAAAAATCTTGTCTCGATCGGAGACTATATTAATGGGCACCCCATGGAGTCTCACAATCTCCGCAATAAATAGCAGGGTGTAACGAGCCATATTGTAATCCGTACGTACCGGTAAGAAATGTGCTGACTTGGTCAGACAATCAATGCTAAACCAAATGGAATCATGATCGCTTTGGGACATTGGCAATCCTGTGATGAAATCCATCGAGATACTTCCCCACTTCCATACCAGTATTTCTAAAGGTTGTAGCAATCCCGTTGGTCGCTGATGGTCTACTTTCACCAATTGACAAGTAGTATATTGGGAAACAAATTAAGAGATGTCATGTTTCATACCCTCCCACCAATATTGACGGTGCATGTCTTGGTATATTTTGTCTCCACTAGGATGTACTACAAATCTTGACCCATGAGATTCAGTCATAACGGCACGTCTCAAATATCCCTCATCCGGGATAATAAGTCTCCCGTAGAAACGTAACCCACCCTGTCGAACTTATAGAGTAGGATTTCGCTCCTTCGATTAGCAACTGGCATATACGGTCCTGACAATCTTTGTCCCTTCCTTGAGCTTCCACAACTCTTATCACAATCGCAGGCATAACGGTCAACACTGACATGAACACCCTCGCAATAGCATCCTCCTGGCTAAGTTCTTTCCATTTAGCCTTCCATACCTTAGCTAACTTGTAATGACCCCATTTTCTTATGCCAATATATAATTGTCTTCTTTCAATTTCGTCACACTTACTATCTAATAATGATATATTATTACATATATGATATTCCAAGTTCTTAATATGACAAAGCCCGTTTTTAAATTTGAAGAATCAACGGTAAAATGGGTCAAACTGAGATTTTATGGCACATCCTAAGCTAAGTGGTAAGTTTTGGGGTAGAAAATATAATTTTATGAAACTTTAGGGACTTGGTTTAAATAAAGAAAGTTTTAGGGACCAAAATGAAAAATAAAAAGGGGCCTTTTTGTAAATAAAGTATTTTTAGGGACTTAAAAGAAATATTGAAAATATATGGTGTAAAATTACTAAAATACCCTTCAGGTGTAAAATGACCCTTATACCCCTAATAACTTTCCACCTCGTGCTTTCCACCTCGTACTTTCTTTTGAACATATCCACTGCACACGTGTCACCTTTATAGGAAAGGATAAAACTTATGTAAATCCTCTATAAAAAGGAAAAACACGTGTCTCCGTTTGGTAAAACAAGACTGCAAAGCTGATCCGTTGCACGACACGTGAACGACGACTCACCAAAGTAAAACCTTATCACCCAGACACGTGTCAACACCTAAATAACTTTGAAAAACTATAAATAGGGCCTTTGGGGGATCATTTGAAACTCACACCAATTCCTTGAGAATTATAGAAAGAAATAGTGAGAGAAAGTGTGAGAAAGTTTAAGAAGAAGTTCTTAGGGATATTCATATTAAGGTAATCTTAATGTTATAATGCATCTTTATAGTTTTAATTTATTGTTTTATAGCTTTACTTAGTAGTTATGCTGGTAAAATACAATAAAGATTTCACTAATCAAAACTTTAAATTTAGAACAAATCCAAGTTGATTTTATAAACATGTTTGAAATTATACGCTTTTAAAAATGATTCTTTTTAAAGAAATTGCTCGTTATTATGGAATCCGATTTAAGTAACTCCAAAGTCAGGCCCGGTGAAGTTATGTCTAGATGAGATGGTATTTAAGTGGTGTCCCTGTGACCCTCCATCTCTACTGGGAATGAATCCAGAAATGTTCTGTCTAGATGAGATGGTATTTAAGTGGTGCCCCTGTGACCCTCCATCTCTACTGGGAACCGACCGATGAGGAAAGACTATGAATTGAATTCTTCAATTACGATCAAGGAGTTTTAAAAGTTGACAAATGAGGATTCAGTAATCCTTTAAAAGAGGAAGTTATTCTTAAAGTATAGTATAAACTGGACCTTAGAACGTGTACTTAAATCTTTATCAGATTAACGTGTGATCGAAGACTCATTACCTGTAAATTTGACCTCCATTTTGGGTGAGTACTCTGACATTCCTTGTGTGTTTTGATTATATGATATTATGCAAACTATATATATTTTGTGAACTGCTTTTATTCTCAAAATTCATGTGATACCGATGATTGATTCATTTGTGATATGTTTATATTTGTCCATATAAACATATTGATTAAAATGATTATTGAATATTGAAATATGATTCGGCCTAAGGGACCTCTTTACTGACTGACCTTCCCAGCTGGGTTATCGCTGGTGTGCCCTAAATAAGGCGTTGTGACGAATTAGTTCGATTGACCCTCAACTACCGGGGTATAATACGGTAGAAGAATACGGTATTAGAGTGTACTTGGCCATCAAAATGATATGATTGAAAGAAAAAGATATCACATTCGATTTGTTGCATTCGTTTTATTCTGAGCTATCCAATTGTGATATATGTAATTTCATTTCAAAATTATATCTATTTACTGCAAGTTCCTCTCCATATATGTATATGCCTTCTCTTTTGACTTGAATAGGTATCTATTTTCTGAAAACCCTGGAATGTTTGGAGATTGAACCTCATTCGGCTTTTAGCTGATGTTGTATAAATAACCATTTTCAGGAAACGTTTAGGCTCATGGACGGAACGAAAATGGACTATATTGAAGATTTAGCTTTTAGAGCTCTGTTTGTAAAATGTTTATTTAGAGCATGTCTGGCTCTCTTGTAATAAGGTTTAAATTTTTTCTTAAGTTGTAACTCGTTGTTACTTTTAATATATATGAAGTTTCCTTTAGAAAGCTCTGATGACGTAATTCCTTTACTTTCAGTATTTTACGATTCATAACCATGTGATAATATATCCGTTGCATTTATTTAAGGAAACAATTAAATCAAAATATTTGTTACCTTGGTGGCATGTTAAGACACTCGTTCCCTAATACTATTTTGGGTCGGGGTCGTGACAGAGGTGGTATCAGAGCATAGGTTATGAACCCGTAGACTACTGAACATAATTTTCGAACGTTATAGATTTTATGTTTCCATACATAGGATACATGATTAAATATTCGACTTATGTGATAACCCTCCACATGTATTTAAATATATATAAATTATTTATATATCATTATTCTTCTAAATTGCAATCTTGGCCTAGTATAATACATCTTACGTTTGGCCATGAATGTAGAAAATGACCAAGGCAAGATCAACTCCAGGAACTAGTGGTTTGAGTATGGAAGGACTGAAAGGTGCATACAAGGTAATTGAAAGTCTAGCAAGAATTGTGGAGCATTAAGTGAATAATGGAGAACCAAGGAATCTTAAACTAAGTAGTTGTACTATTGAACAGTTCAAGAAATTGAACCCGCCGTCTTTTAAAGGGACTCCTAACCCCACTGAAGCATAAAACTGGGTTATGCAAATGGAAAAGATGTTCGATGTTCTTAAGTGTACAGATGAACAACGGGTTTTATTTGGAACATTCATGTTAGAAGGTGAATCCGAACATTGGTGGAGAATGACTAAGAGAATGCATGGGGAAAGGAATAATCCCATAGGTTGGAATGACTTCTTAGTGACCTTCTACGAGAAATACTTTCCCGAAACGGTGCAAGACCAAAAAGCAGCTGACTTCATGGGTCTGATTCAAAGAAATATGACGGCTAGTCAATATGAGGCAAAGTTTACTGAGTTATCCCGTTTGCACCTCATGTTGTGATAACCGATGTTTTAAGAGCCAAGAAGTTTGAACGTGGGTTAAGGTTGAATATTCGTAGCCGAATTTCCATCCTAAAGTTGGCATCATATAATGACGTGGTGGCTAGGGCAACAATAGCTGAGAAGGATAGTGAAGAGTATAATCAGGTTAGAGAGGGGAAGAGGAAATTTGGAGAACAGAGAGGAAGGAACCCCAATAACAAACCCTTTAGGACTATACCTAATATAGGGCAACCTTTAGTAAACAAACCCTCTAATGTTGATAAATGCCAACGTTGTGGTAATATTCATAGAGGGTGACCGTGTTACCTGGAGACGGGTAGTTGCTTTGGGTGTGGCCAAAAGGGACATAAAATGCGAGATTGTCCTAACAAAGGGAAGACGGCAACAAAGACTTCTAATGACAATAAGGAGCAGGGCAGACAAGGTAGAGTCTTTAATCTTTCTGATGCAAAGGCTTCTAATGCAGTAGTGTTAGGTACACTTTCTATATGTGCACAACCTTTTCAAGTTTTAATTGATCCTGGTTCTACCCATTCATTTGTGTCTGTGCGTTTTGTTAATCGCTTTCCTAATATTCCTGAATCCTTGAATCATATCATACACGTTTCTACTCCTTCGGGTGAGTTATTGACGGGAACATTAGTATATAAGTCTTGCCCTATAAATGTTAGTAGTCATAAACTATTCGCTGATTTGATAGTTTTAGACATAAGAGATTTTGAAGTCATTTTGGGGATGGATTGGTTAGCATCATATCATGCTAGGGTGGATTGTTTTGAGAAGAGAGTTATTTTCCAAATTCCTAACCAACCAGAATTCAGTTTTGAAGGAACTAGCATCTTATCTCCCATGCGTATTATCTCTGGAATGCAAGCTTATAATTTTCTTAAGAAGGGATGTCAAGGATTCCTTGCCAGTGTTATTGATTTGCAAACAAAAGAGCCTAGTTTAGAAGATATTCCTATAGCTAGGCTTTTTCCAGATGTTTTTCCAGATGATTTGCCCAGTCTACCTCCTAGTAGAGAAGTAGAATTTACCATTGACCTTGTTTCTGGAACCACTCCAATCTCAAAACCACCTTATCACATGGCACCTTTAGAATTAAGGGAATTAAAAGTTCAATTGCAAGATCTGTTAGACAATGGTTTTATTAGACCTAGTATATCCCCTTGGGGTGCTCCAGTGTTATTTGTTAAAAAGAAGGATGGAACGATGAGGTTATGTATAGATTATTGTGAACTAAATAAGGTGATCATTAAGAATAAATACCCCTTACCTCGTATAGATGATTTGTTTGACCAACTGCAAGGTGCGCACGTATTTTCTAAGATTGACCTTAGGTCAGGCTATCACCAATTGAAGATTAAGGAAGTGGATATTTCAAAATCAGCTTTTCGTACTAGATATGGTCACTATGAATTTCTTGTAATGCCATTTGGATTAACTAATGCACCAGCCGCTTTTATGGATATGATGAATAGAGTGTTTAGAAAATATCTGGATCAGTGTGTGGTTGTTTTCATTGATGACATTCTTATTTATTCCAAAGGTATTGAAGATTACGAGAAGCATTTGGAGATAGTATTACTAATCCTTAGGAAAGAGAAATTATATGCGAAATTAAAGAAGTGTGAATTTTGGTTGCCTAGTGTTTCTTTTCTAGGACATGTCATATCCAAGGAGGGAGTGTCGGTTGATCTTCAAAAGATTGAGGCTATACTAGATTGGCCAAGACCAACTAATGTAACGGAGATTCGTAGTTTCCTAGGGTTAGCAGGTTATTATCGAAGATTTGTTGAAGGATTTTCTAGTATTGCCAAACCTCTCTTTAGGTTAACACAAAAGACGGTGAAATATGAATGGTCTGAGGAAGTTGAGAATTGTTTTCGAGAACTTAAGAATCGATTAGTAACTGCCCTAATTTTGACTATTCCTTCCGGTATAGGAGGATTTGTGATTTATAGTGATGCTTCTAAAAATGGTTTGGGATGTGTGCTAATGCAAAATGGAAAAGTAGTAGCTTATGCCTCGAGACAGTTAAAACCCCATGAGCAAAATTATCCAACCCATGACTTAGAATTAGTAGCGGTAATTTTTGCTCTTAAGATTTGGAGACATTATTTGTATGGTGAGACTTGTGAGATTTATACCGATAATAAGAGTTTGAAATATATCTTTACTCAGAAGGAATTAAACATGAGACAAAGGAGGTGGTTAGAATTGATGAAGGATTATGATGTAAATATTCACTATCACCCGGGGAAAGCTAATGTAGTTGCCGACGCTTTGAGTAGAAAGTCTACACCAAATTTAGCATGCCTTATTACCAGTCAGGAAGCTCTATTGAAAGATTTGAGAAGTATGGAAATAGATGTATGTATTTATAACGAAGGAGGAATAATCGCAAACTTACAAATACAGCCCACGTTGATGGAAAGAATTAAAGTTGCACAAGTAAATGACCCACAACTGAGGAAGATTAAAGAAGAGGTTATTGAAGGGAAGAAAGTTGAATTTGCGATACGAGATGATATATTAAGGTTTGGAAATAGAGTCTGTATACCTGGTGATGCCCAACTAAAGAGGCGGATTTTGGAGGAAGGTCATTACTCGAGATTCACAGTTCATCCTGGAAATACTAAGATGTACAGAGATCTCCGAGAAGTGTTTTGGTGGAATAACATGAAAAGGGAGATAGCAGAGTTTGTATCTCAGTGTTTGATCTGTCAACAAGTAAAAGCTAAACATCAGAAACCATCAGGACTATTACAACCTTTACCAATCCCTGAGTGGAAGTGGGAACATATTACCATGGATTTTGTGACAGTGCTACCAAGGAGTTCTAATGGTAATGATTCCATTTGGGTAATTATTGATAGGTTAACTAAATCTGCTCATTTTCTTGCCATTAAGATTACCCATTCCTTAGAAAAGCTAGCTAAATTATATATACGGGAAATTATTAAGCTTCATGGAACACCAGTTTCAATTGTTTCTGATCGTGACCCTAGATTCGTGTCTCGCTTTTGGAAAAGCCTGTAAGTAGCCATGGGAACAAAATTGAATTTCAGCACTGCTTTTCATTCTCAAACAGACGGACAATCGGAGAGAACCATCCAAACCTTAGAGGATATGCTTAGGGCATGTGTACTTGATTTGAAGGGGAATTGGGATGATCATTTACCGTTAGTAGAATTTGCATATAATAATAGCTATCAAGCAAGTATTCAAATGGCTCCGTATGAGGCACTCTATGGTAGAAGGTGTCATTCTCCTGCATGTTGGGAAGAAGTTGGGGAAAGAAAATTATTGGGACCAGAACTGATTCAGGTCACAACAGAGAAAGTGAAATTGATACAAGATCGACTTCAAATCGCTCAAAGCCGTCAAAAGAGTTATGTTGACAATCGACGCCAACTGTTAGAATTCTAAAGAGGAGACTATGTTTTCTTATGAGTATCACCGACAAAGGGAGTAATCCAATTTGGGAAGAAAGGAAAGTTAAGTCCAAGATACATAGGGCCTTTTGAAATCCTTGAAAGGGTAGGTATTGTTGCGTATAGAATAGCCTTACCCTCTGAACTCTCGAGTGTGCATAATGTGTTTCATGTTTCAATGATGAAGAAATACATCCCTGATCCAGCACATATCTTAAGTCACGAGCCTCTTCAAGTTAAAGAAGATTTGACATACATTGAGCATCCAGTGGAAATCTTGGACCATAAAGATCAAATATTACGAACCAAGGTTATTCCACTAGTCAAAATGTTATGGAAGAATCATTCTATTGAAGAAGCAACATGGGAGCGGGAAGATGAAATAAAAGAGAGATATCCATACCTTTTTGGAAATTAATGTAAGTAAAGTTTGGGGACCAAACTTTTTATAAGGAGGGTAGGATGTAATGACCCCATTTTCTTATGCCAATATATAATTGTCTTCTTTCAATTTCGTCACACTTACTATCTAATAATGATATATTATTACATATATGATATTCCAAGTTCTTAATATGACAAAGCCCGTTTTTAAATTTGAAGAATCAACGGTAAAATGGGTCAAACCGAGATTTTATGGTACATCCTAAGCTAAGTGGTAAGTTTTGGGGTAGAAAATATAATTTTATGAAACTTTAGGGACTTGGTTTTAATAAAGAAAGTTTTAGGGACCAAAATGAAAAATAAAAAGGGGCCTTTTGTAAATAAAATATTTTCAGGGACTTAAAAGAAATATTGAAAATATATGGTGTAAAATTACTAAAATACCCTTCAGGTGTAAAATGACCCTTATACCCCTAATAACTTTCCACCTCGTGCTTTCCACCTCGTGATTTCTTTTGAACATATCCACTGCACACGTGTCACCTCTATAGGAAAGGATAAAACTTATGTAAATCCTCTAGAAAAAGGAAAAAAACGTGTCTCCATTTGGTAAACCAAGACTGCAAAGCTGATCCGTTGCACGACACGTGAGCGATGACTCACCAAAGTAAAAACTTATCACCCAGACACGTGTCAACACCTAAATAACTTTGGAAAACTATAAATAGGGCCTTTGGGGGATCATTTGAAACTCACACCAATTCCTTGAGAATTATAGAAAGAAATAGTGAGAGAAAGTGTGAGAAAGTTTAAGAAGAAGTTCTTAGGGATATTCATCTTAAGGTAATCTTAATGTTATAATGCATCTTTATAGTTTTAATTTATTGTTTTATAGCTTTACTTAGTAGTTATGCTGGTAAAATACAATAAAGAATTCACTAATCAAAACTTTAAATTTAGAACAAATCCAAGTTGATTTTATAAACATGTTTGAAATTATACGCTTTTAAAAATGATTCTTTTTAAAGAAATTGCTCGTTATTATGGAATCCGATTTAAGTAACTCCAAAGTCAGGCCCGGTGAAGTTCTGTCTAGAAGAGATGGTATTTAAGTGGTGTCCCTGTGACCCTCCATCTCTACTGGGAATGAATCCGAAAATGTTCTGTCTAGATGAGATGGTATTTAAGTGGTGCCCCTGTGACCCTCCATCTCTACTGGGAACCGACCGATGAGGAAAGACTATGAATTGAATTCTTCAATTACGATTGTTGATGTAAAAAACTAGATTGCTCTAATTATTCAATCACAGATAAATAAATAAGACAAAGATTTTTAAAGTGGTTCGGCTAGGAATAAAGCCTACGTCCACTGTTATGTTATCGCTGAGTGTTTGTGGAATTCTTGATTACAAGTTCTCTCAAAAATTCCCCTCCCTTGAATGGGTTTGATACAAGGTATTTATAGCCTTGAGGCTGTACATGAAAGGTTCGATACATTAAATGGTATACATGTGAAAGGGTAATACATTTAATGCAGCGTGCGCGTCAAGAATATAAGCATTCAATGAATATTTGAGCTGTTGATTATCTGGCAATTAATGATACGACCGAGGTGCAGCTCGGACCGCCATAGTTGCTCACTGATCAGGAGTTCCTCGGAGTATTAGAGTTCCTCGGTGCGCTAGACTTCCTCGGTGCACTAGAGTTCCTCGGTGTATCCTCGTTGCTCGGAAAGAAGCATGGTTGGTTGGGAAATGAACTTCCTCGCTGCTATCGTGCCACGTAGATTGACACGTGTCTTCTTATTATTCGTCCACATCAGCATATTAATTTTGGTATCAACAGAAGCCCCCAATATTTCATATTTCAAACTTTGAGGAGTATGGAACATTCTTTCTCGGTATATGGCAATATTAAATGACTTTTCCTGGGTTTCAGGAACATCGTGTTCAAATTTCCTTCTCATTTCGCAGCTTCCGCCCTTTTTTTGAATTTTTTATAAGCGCTTCGATCTCCGTGCAGTTTTTGTCCTTTTTGCCGCCGGAAGTTCAGTAGTTTCTTTTTGGTAATCATTTCTTTCGCCGCTTCCCAATGCAAAGTATTTAAACTTCTTGGGTAATCATACCGTCTTCTACGTTTTCCAATTTTCTGCATTCAAGCTTTCTATTCTCTCCTTCTCTCTTGTGCGTTCATCCTTGTTTTCGTTCGTTGTCAACATTCCTCCTTTCTTCCTGTAAGATCTTCTTCCTTTCTTCTGTATCTCTTTTATTCAATATGGTTTATATTGTAGAATCTGTTGAAAAATTTCGTTATGATTTTTCCATTCCTTCGTGGGTAAATCTAGAGATTCTTTCTGAGCCTTTAGATTACTTCCGATTGCCTGAGGGACATTGGTTCCCCAGTCTTTTTATTGCTGAATGTGGTTTTTCCTTTCCACCAAATCCATTGTGTCTTGAGTTTTGTCAATATTTTGACCTTGTCCCTGCAAAAATAGCCCCCAATTCATGGAGAATAATTAATGGGGTACACAAATTAAATCTAACTCATGGGACTCGTATTGGGATCCCTGAGATTATGTATTGCTATAAGTGGGCCACTCTAGATAATATTTATTATTTAAAAACTAGGTTTCTGAATAGGGCTCTTGTAGTTAACCTCCCTGACTCAAATAGAGATTATTTTGAACATGGGTTGGTTATAAAAAATTGGCAATATGCCCCTTTAGCTGGAAATGAAGTATACAACGGTCCCAGATGTCCCCCATATGGCAATGGGATAGGTTTATTTTTCATTTTATTTTACTTATGAAATTATGCTTTCATCATGTTTGACAAAATGTATGACTGATATCTCAATATGTATTTATTTGCAGTTGATAGCAAAAGAAGAACTCCAAAAGAATCAGAGGTTAATATCAAGCATCTGAAACTTATCTGGGATTTGCACAAGAATATTGCAGACGAACACATCAGGTCTGCCTCATATCTGCTACAGTATAAGAGTTACACAACCTCTTATATTGCTCGCCCTGTTGAACCAGCTTCAACTCCAGAAGGTTCATCTTCAGATTCTCATCTTCCTTTAAGTCAAAAGATGGGTAAGAAAAGAGCTCCTCCTGCTCTCTTTGATGATGTTACTTCTGTTGCTGGGGCCAAGAAAAGTAAAACTGACGCCCCAGAGGGGACTAAAAAAGTGGATGCTGGGTCTTCTAAAGCTGCCGAGAAGCCCCCAGTGGTTCCGAGCAAGAAAACTGCTCCTGTAGATGTGATTACAATTTCCTCGACCAAAACCTCTTTGGTTGAAGGCTCTGATCGTCCGTTAAAGAGATTGAGGAAATCATCCTCAGTTACTCCGGCTGAAACTGCCTCCTCCTTACCTGCTGGTGGTACTGATGTTCCAAACATCACTCTTCCAAGTTCTGCAATGAGCTCGGTCGTACCCGAGGTCCATGGTATTGATGAGAGAATTCCTAGGGATATGCTGACATCCTTAGCTGCTCGTCACCTTGCTTCAGTAAATTTCTTATACTTCTGATTTTTCTTTCTTTCTCTGAAAGCTTGCATTTCGTATTGACTTTGCTATTTTTCTTCATCTTTCAGTTGGTGAACTATTTTAATAATATTGTGAAGAAGGATGAAGCTATTAAATCTTCAAGCTCCTCGTCAGGCGTAGAGGATGCTCTGTTGGGTTTGACCCAGTCTTTAAAGGAATCTCGTCAACAGTATGTTGACGAAAAAGCTGTTTGGGAGAAGAAATTAGCTGTGGCTGAAGCTGAGAAGGTGAAATGGCTGAAACCTCTAAGAATTTGGAGGAGAAAGTTAAAGGTTTAGAGGTTAAACATCAGGAATATGATGGCCAGCTGAAAAAGGCAGAGGAAGAATTATCTACCCTGCGAGATATCAAGGTCAAAAAAGAGGAATTGGAGGTGAAGCTCTCCTCGGAGAAGTTGAGGAGAAAGGTCGCAATCAAGAAACATTTTAGTGCTGGTTGGGAGAAAGGATGGGAGAGAGGGATAGCTGCAATGACATCCCAAGTCCAATATGGGAAGTTGAAATACTTCCACGATGGCTGGGTAGCTGCTCTGCAAGAGCTGAAGGTCCAAGACGATTCTGAGCTATTCCAACAACATCTCCCTGGTCCTCCTCCACCAATTGTGGAAGAAGAAGAAGATGAGCCTGCCTCAGATGAATCTTCTATGGCTACGGGTGACCCAGTCTCTGCTTCTCAACCCTCTATCAACGAGGACGTTTCTTCCATGCCTCCTCCTCCCGAGAAGATTCCTGCTAATTAAACCATTGTTACCACCGAGCAACCGAGCTCCTCGTCCCAGCCTCCCGAGAAAGTCTTGGGGGACAAGGAAAAGGTGTGAAGTTGTTCGGTATCATTTCTATATTTTCTTACTTGTAATCGAACAATGTAACTTTTTGATGATCTAATAAAATACATCTTCGTTTCTCTTCTTTGTTGATACTCTATCTGCTCTTATTTATTAATTCCTGCTTCCTCTTCTTTATTAGTTTTTGGCCAGAATGGAATTGATATCTGCTCCTGATACTGAGTTGATGCGACAATGCAATGGATATTATAAAGCTGGTCATACAGACCTAAGTGTATCAGAGATTGTCGACATCCTTGGTCACGATGCCTCAGAACAAGCAGTTGAGGCTTACCGGAATCTGAAGGATTTGCTTGATAGATCTGTGGCCAATAATGTGGCGTATTACGAACTGATCGAGGAACTTCATGGTTCCATAGAGGATCTTCAAAATCAACACAATGTAACAATGGCCTCGTTGCACGAGGATTATGAAAATAGATATCAGCAACTCTCTTCTGAAACAGGCCATAAGAAGATCATTGCTGGATATGATATTAGGGAAAGGACCTTAAAAGGTGAAGTTGAAGCTTGCAGACAGATTGCCGAGATCCTGGAACAAGAAAATAACAATTTACAGAAGAAGTTGGCTCAATATGAATCTGCAGCATCATCTTCCACTGCTCTAGTGCCCGTTACTGATGAAGGTTTCTCTTTCTTAGAGGTCGAAAATGCCAAATTAAGGCAAGAACTGGACGATTTAAGAAGGACTGCAGTTTCTGGGACTGCTCATGGACGAGGAAGAGGTTCTCGGGGGCGAGGAAGAGCTGCTCAAAATGTTGCCGAGGAGCGAAACTCTCCAGTCGCTTCTCGGAGCCGATCAAGAGTTCTTAGTCGCAATGTTGAAGAGGCTCGTACCCAATCTACTTTAGAAACTCAAGCATTCCAGTTAAACGTCAAAGATCGGGCCCTATCAGAAATGTCCAAGAAGAATCTATCCTTGGAGGATCAACTTACAGCGACGAAATCTGCTCTGCATAATAAGGATCTTTTTGCCAAAAGCCTTCATGAACAATTGGATAGATTAACCTTCCAATTCCATAAACAGCCAAGGGAATTCTGGATGGCAGGATACAATGAAGCCCTTGTTCACCTGGATGCTCATATTGAACATGCCAACAATGAAGGTTACAAGCAAGGATGGTTGAACGCACTGGGTGTGTTAAAATTGGAGCAAGGGCATTTTTTATGGGATTATCATGCTCCATCATTATTAGACCTGCCTGTACCACCTTTCAAATTGGACATGGCATGGATCCCAGCTCGTTCCATTCCTCGTAGCTTGATTTCAAAGTACCTTGGCGATTATAGCCTTCATTCTCAGGTTGAATTGTCTCGTCCTGAGCATCTCTTGGATACACCTTCTGTGATGAATGTCAGAATGCTCAGGGATGTTAATTTCATTAATTCTCCTCTTTGTCTAGAGGATCCTCCTGCTGGCGAGGAGCCTGTTTCAAAAAATAAAGGAAAGAAACCAATAGAATAGGTTTTCAATGTAACAGTTAGTACATTTATGTAACTTGTAATTTATTCTAGATTAATGAAAAGATTTTCATTTTCTGTTTGCCAATTTTGCTATTGTCTTGTGTTTATCAAACACCTTTATATTTGTGCATATGTATCTATATATTTGTTAAAGAGATAACCATATCGTGTTTTTCATCAACCAACTTAATAAAAATTTACAAGTATCAAGGCTGATCAATCACTTAGTACTGAATATAAATTGTTCAAACTGTTTCCAATCCAACCAAGGTGGATAAATAATGTTTGTCGACCAACTACAGTTGATGGGTTTTTATCCCCGACCAGCTATACTTGGTTCAATTTCGAAAATAAAAATGTGTCCGACCAACTAAGGTCAATAATTTGTCCTCGTCGACCAACTACAGTTATTGGGTCTTTATCCCCGACCAACTATACTTGGTGTATTTTGGAATATTTTGTTCTTCAAAGAACTTTTTGTAATAATGTTATCTTTCGACCAACATAAGTTGTAATGTGAGAATATATTTTTATTTTACCAACCGTAGTTGATCATGCTGGTGTACACCTCCTAACCAAAGGAGTGGTAATGGTTCTTTCGAACTTTTTGGCTCCTTAGAGATTTTGGCTCCTTAGAGCGCTTTTTTGGCTCCTTAGAGCACTTTTGGCTCCTTAGAGCACTTTTTGGCTCCTTAGAGCACTTCTAAGGAGCACTTTTTGGCTCCTTAGAGCACTTTTTGGCTCCTTAGAGCACTTTTGGCTCCTTAGAGCACTTTTTGGCTCCTTAGAGCTTTTGGCTCCTTAGAGCACTTTTTGGCTCCTTAGAGCACTTTTGGCTCCTTAGAGCACTTTTGGCTCCTTAGAGTACTTTTGCATAGTGTATTACACTAGTATTCCACGAAAAACTTTCAACAGAAAAAAAATGGTGAAACATCCTCGTTTTATTCATACTAAAGGAAAAGCTTTACATTTTACATTACTGATAATACTTGCGTAGGTGTTCAGCATTCCACGCATTCTTAAATTCTTCTCCTTCTAGAGTTGCTATTCTGTAAGTTCCTGGACGAACAACCTCTGTAACTCGGTAAGGTCCATGCCAGTTTACTTCCAACTTATTTTGCTTCTGAATGACTTTCTTTAGCACATAATCCCCTTCTTTTAAATCACATTTCTTCACCCTTTTGTTGTAAAACAGAGCTGTACGTTGTTGGTAAGCAGCATTTCTAATGGCTGCCTCTTCTCTAACCTCCTCGAGCATATACAAATCCAGTCTTCTCATCAAATCGCTGATCGGGGAGTTGAAATTCAGCACTCTATGAGTTGGGAGACCCAACTCGGCAGGTATCACAGCTTCACTTCCAAATGCCAACATATATGGTGATTCTCCAGTTGTTGCTCGAGGAGTTGTTCGGTAAGCCCATAGTACATATTGGAGCTCATTAATCCAATTTGCTTTAGCTTCACTTAACCTCTTCTTCAAACCATTTAGTAATGTTCTGTTCGTCACTTCAGTCTATCCATTGCTCTGGGGATGGCCTGGTGCTGAATGATACTTCAAAATGTTTGACTGATGACAATAAGTAGCAAATTCTTCATTATCGAATTGTGTTCCATGGTCTGTGATGAATGCATGGGGGAGACCATATCGACAAATGATGTTCTTCCAAATGAACTGATATACCTTCTCGTACGTCATATCAATTAGTGGTTCAACTTCCACCCACTTAGTAAAATAATCCACTGCCACGACGAGATACTTGAACCTTCCTCTGGTCGTCGGCAATGGTCCAACCAGATCAACTCCCCACATGGCAAATGGCCAAGGTGAAGTTATGGGTGTCAATAATGCTTGTGGAGTTCTTCGGATGGAGGAAAAACATTGGCACTTGTCACACTTCTTGGCATAGGCTATACAATCAGCCCTCATCGTCGGCCAGTAATATCCCTGTGTCATTACCCTTTGCAAAAGTGTCCGACCTGCTACATGAGCTCCACAAGATCCTTCATGGATTTCTTCAACCAATTCTTTGACTTCTGATGGATGCACACATCTTTGTAAACCTGCCATAATTCCTCGTCTATACAAAACACCATTAGTTAACACATATCGAGCAACTTTATATTTCAATTTCTTGGCAGCTAGTTTGTCGTCCGGTAATTCTCCATTTTCAATATATGCCCTGATAGGATCCATCCAAGATGGTCCTAAATCAAGGGTTATTATATTCACCATCAGGTCTTCTTCTATGCTCCGACTTTCTAATACTTCAATTGGTATCGTTCTTCGTAGCTCGGTGCGCGTAGCTGACGCTAATCGGGCCAATGCATCTGCTCTAGCATTCTCCATCCTCGGTATTCTCACCAATTGAATAGCATCAAATTCTGCCAATAACTCCATCGCCTTTGCATGGTACTTCACCATTAATTCTCCCTTAACTGCATATACCCCCATCATTTGATTCACAATTAATTGAGAATCACTGAAAATAATTACTTGTCGTGCCTCCATAACTTTCGCCAAATGAAAACCTGCTATCATAGCCTCATATTCAGCCTCATTATTGGAAGCTTTGAATTGGAATCTCAAGGCATACTCCATGTCAATATCATCTGGAGAGTTTAAAACAATCCCTGCTCCATAACCAGCTGTGCAAGATGATCCATCTACATATAATCTCCATGTAGGTAACTCGTCTTCAAATTTCTTATCTGTTAGAGTTCCTCGGTGAAATATCATCTGTTTTTTTTCATCATCCCCGAGTATCCTTCGTTCCTCGTCGGTCATTTATTCGCGCCCTTCTACCAACCGGAGTTGGTCTAGATTTGAATATGATGATTTTTCCACATCCACAAGTCCTTTTACCAACCTTGGTTGGTCTGGATCTGTGTCTGTTGATCCTGTATCGTCCACAGGTAGGTCAGCAAGTACTTTTTGTTCCTCGGGGCTATCAGGGTATGTGAATTCCGCTATAAAATCTGCTACAGCTTGCCCCTTTAATGATGATCTGGGTTCGTACACAATATCATATTCACCGAGCTCTATTGCCCAATACATCAATCTTCCTGATTTTTCTGGCTTGTGAAGAGCTTGTCTTAATGGCATGTCGGTATACACTATGATGGTATGGGCCTGGAAGTATGGCCTCATTCTTCTACTTGCTTCAATTAATGCCAGTGCCAATTTTTCTAACTTTGGGTATCTGATTTCTGCACCTCGGAAGGCCTTACTTGTGTAATAAATTGGCTTCTGGACTCCATTCTCCAATCTGATCAACGCTGAGCTAACTGCATTTTCTGATACTGCCAAATACAAATACAGCTTCTCTCCAGTTATTGGCCTAGACAACAATGGTGGGGCTCCCAAATACTTCTTCAAATCTTGAAAGGCCTTCTCACATTCATCAGTCCACTCAAAACTTTTTCGCAGTGTTTTGAAGAACGGGAGGCATTTATCAGTTGCTCGGGATACAAATCTGTTGAGAGCTGCAACTCGTCCGGTAAGAGTCTGTACTTCTTTCCTCGTCGTTGGGGATCGCAGCCCTAAAAGAGCTTTGATCTTTTCTGGATTTGCCTCAATACCTCGTTGATTGACGATGTATCCGAGGAACATTCCTTCTCGTACTCCAAAGGTACACTTTGTCGGGTTGAGCTTCATTTGGTATTTGTCCAGTTGATCAAAGGTTTGGCCTAAGTCAACTAGATGATCAGTAGCTCTCTTGCTTTTGGTGAGCATGTCGTCGACATAGACTTCCATATTGCAACTGATTTGTTCGGCAAAAACCTTGTTCATCAGCCGCTGATATGTTGCACCTGCATTTTTTAAACCAAAAGGCATAACATTATAACAATAAGTTCCCCTTGGGGTAATAAAAGAAGTACTTTCCCTGTCTTCTGGCTTCATTTTGATCTGATTGTAGCCAGAATAAGCGTCCATAAAGCTGAGTAGCTCATGTCCCGAGGTAGCATCCACTAATTGATCAATTCTGGGCAATGGAAAATGATCTTTTGGGCACGCCTTGTTGAGATCAGTGAAATCAACACACATTCTCCATTTGTTGTTCTTCTTCTTTACCATCACCACATTTGCCAACCAATCTGGATATTTCACATCTTCAATGAATTGGGCTTTCTGGAGTTTCTCGACCTCCTCTTGTATGGCCTGGTTCTTCTCGGGACTAAACACTCTTCTTCTCTGCTTCACAGGTTTGATCTCCTTATTCACATTGAGCTCATGACATAAGAAGTTTGGATCTATACCTGGCATGTCTTCATGACTCCAAGCAAAAGTATTCTTCCTGTTTCTCAAGAAAGTTATCAAATTCTGTTTTATTGAAACATCCAACGACGATCCTATCTGAGTTACTCGTTCAGGATGCTCGTCGTCCAGGATAACAGTTTCTGTAGATTCCACCACCTGCCCTTTTACGAGTTGAGATTCATCCCTAGGGTCAAGAGTTTCAATTTCTGTACCTTCCTCCACTTGGTAAGTAGTAGTCTTTTTCCTTGACTCTTCAAGTTCCTCTTGCTCGGCAGACGAATAATAGCATTCCCGAGCTACTTTTTGATCACCTTTCATAATTCCAACTCCAAAATTCGTTGGGAATTTCAAACACTGATGTACTGTAGATGGAACTGCCTCGAACTTCTTCAATCCAACTCTTCCCATGATGATGTTGTAGGCTGACTGCACATTCTTATCCATCACAAAGAAGCGTATTCTTTCTGTTCGACAAGCAGGCCAAGTTCCAATGAGTATATCCAACTTGATCGTCCCAAGTGGAAAAACTTTCTCGCCAGCAAAACCCAGAAGGGGTCTGTGATAAGGTTCCAATTGAGATAATTTTAAATTCAAGCTATCAAAGCATGAATAGTACATGATGTCTGCCGAACTACCATTGTCTACTAACACCCTTGAAATGACCACATCCTTCATCCTCATTTTGATCACCAAAGGATCATCATGAGGGTAAAGAACACCTGCCAGGTCGTTTTTTGAAAACCCAATCACTAGCTTCTCTTTATTTACCTTCCTCGGGCGATCATCCTCGGCCAGATTTATTCGCTAAATATATGAACAAGCTTGAGCCTCTCCGAGGTAAGCTTTTCTTTCTGCAGTAAGGTCTCCTCCCCCTGCATCTCCTCCTGTAATAACATTACAATCAAATGACCCAAAATGTATGGAGAATACCTCTCGTTCAGGCTGCCTTGGCTTCTTGGGAAGATCAGGGTCATCATCTGGATCATCTTCGTGGTCCCTCCTCTTTTTCTCCACTGCACGACGAGGAGATCTAGATCTCTCTCTAATTCTATCATCATTCTTCCTCTCACTCCTGCGATCTACATACTTTGACAATTTTCCTCTTCGGATGAGTGTTTCGATCTTATTCTGAAGGGCTATGCAATTTTTGGTCATATGGCCATGATCTTTATGAAACTCGCAATATTTGTCCTTATTCCTCAGATCGGGATTTGTCTTCAGTTTCTCTGGCCACTTGATTTCCTCGTTATTCTTGATTTCTTCCAAAACATGATTAATACCCATTTTCAATGGGGTATAATTATCGTACTTCTTTAGGACTTCCAACGTTGTCCTATTATTCCTGTAATGCTTGTCACCACCATTTCCTTTCTGATCATTCTTCTTAGACTTGTCGACCTCCACTTTTACTTCTTTATCCATATTCTTCTTCGCAGCCATAGCCTCCTCGGCATTCATAATTTTGGCTGCTTTTGCCATCAACTCGGACATAGTTTTAGGTGGATCTTTAGCCAAGGTGTAGTACAGCTTATTAGGCAGCAAACCACTCATCAAAGCAGTGATTGCTGTCTTTTCCTCGTAATCTACGACTTCCAACTTTTCGTTATTAAAACGAGTTATGTAGTCTCTAGTACTTTCTCCTGATTTTTGTCTAACACTTAACAAATGTGCTACTCGCTTTACTGGCTTCGCCCCAAAACAAAAATTGCCAATGAACAACTCGGCTAATTGAATAAAAGTTGAAATCTTACCCCGAGGAAGATTGTTATACCATATCTGTGCAGATCCGGTAAGAGTTCCCGAGAAAGCTCTGCACCTCATCTCGTCGGGGACGGCATATATATCGGCGGCAGCTTGATATTATTCTATATGAAGTACAGGATCTGTTTTTCCATCGAACTTAGGAGTCACTACAGGTGCTTTGAATTTCGACGGTGTAGGAAAATCCACGATGGACTGCACAAAAGGTGTCCCTTGAACAAAAGTTCTCTGTAAGGGGTTCCTTGCCTTAGCCATTTCTCCTAATCTATCCTCCAACAGTTGAATAGAACCTTTCCATGCTTCATTTCCTTCCTCAGGCCGCTTAGTCTGAGCAATTGATCGCTCTGATGTAGCTTCCTGAGATGTATCTTGGCGAGTAGCTGGTCGTGATTGTGCCGATCCTTCTCTTAAACGTGATGGTGGTCGAACACTTCTCGATGGAGCTCTAGGTGGACTCATGTTTCTCCTTGGTCCTAACCGACTGAAAGGAGACGCCCTGCTTAATCTTTCCAAAGCGCTGGTTCTCTCCGGAGAGAGAGATATAGGTTGATTTGTATCTGTATCCCATATCGATGAAGTTCGCCCAGGTTGATAAGAAGAATCATTAGACTCCCCATTGCAATATGACACAGTACGTCTGGACCGTGATTGCCCACGATCACTCCGTTGTCCTGAATAGGTAGGTGCACCGCCTTGAAGAGTTTGAATGAGTTGCCTCATAGATTCTTGCATGGCGGTTTGTCCTTGAGCCAGATTTGTCATAATTCCAGCCAGATCTGGAGTTGCAGATGGATTTGGAGGATTTCCAGCATTTCCAGCATTTCGATTACTGGATTCTGGATTATCTGCCATTGATAACAAATGATTTTTGCGAAAAACGATAGTAACAGTCGTTTCCCACAGACGGCGCCAATCTGTTGATGTAAAAAACTAGATTGCTCTAATTATTCAATCACAGATAAATAAATAAGACAAAGATTTTTAAAGTGGTTCGGCTAGGAATAAAGCCTACGTCCACTGTTATGTTATTGCTGAGTGTTTGTGGAATTCTTGATTACAAGTTCTCTCAAAAATTCCCCTCCCTTGAATGGGTTTGATACAAGGTATTTATAGCCTTGAGGCTGTACATGAAAGGTTCGATACATTAAATGGTATACATGTGAAAGGGTAATACATTTAATGCAGCGTGCGCGTCAAGAATATAAGCATTCAATGAATATTTGAGCTGTTGATTATCTGGCAATTAATGATACGACCGAGGTGCAGCTCGGACCGCCATAGTTGCTCGCTGATCAGGAGTTCCTCGGAGTATTAGAGTTCCTCGGTGCGCTAGACTTCCTCGGTGCACTAGAGTTCCTCGGTGTATCCTCGTTGCTCGGAAAGAAGCATGGTTGGTTGGGAAATGAACTTCCTCGCTGCTATCGTGCCACGTAGATTGACACGTGTCTTCTTATTATTCGTCCACATCAGCATATTAATTTTGGTATCAACAACGATCAAGGAGTTTTAAAAGTTGACAAATGAGGATTCAGTAATCCTTTAAAAGAGGAAGTTATTCTTAAAGTATAGTATAAACTGGACCTTAGAACGTGTACTTAAATCTTTATCAGATTAACGTGTGATCGAAGACTCATTACCTGTAAATTTGACCTCCATTTTGGGTGAGTACTCTGACATTCCTTGTGTGTTTTGATTATATGATATTATGCAAACTATATATATTTTGTGAAATGCTTTTATTCTCAAAATTCATGTGATACCGATGATTGATTCATTTGTGATATGTTTATATTTGTCCATATAAACATACTGATTAAAATGATTATTGAAAAGGATATTGAATATTGAAATATGATTCGGCCTAAGGGACCTCTTTACTGACTGACCTTCCCAGCTGGGTTATCGCTGGTGTGCCCTAAATAAGGCATTGTGACGAACTAGTTCGATTGACCCTCAACTACCGGGGTATAATACGGTAGAAGAATACGGTATTAGAGTGTACTTGGCCATCAAAATGATATGATTGAAACAAAAAGATATCACATTCGATTTGTTGCATTCGTTTTATTCTGAGCTATCCAATTGTGATATATATAATTTCATTTCAAAATTATATCTATTTACTGCAAGTTCCTCTCCATATATGTATATGCCTTCTCTTTTGACTTGAATTGGCATCTATTTTCTGAAAACCCTGGAATGTTTGGAGATTGAACCTCATTCGGCTTTTAGCTGATGTTGTATAAATAACCATTTTTCTGGAAACGTTTAGGCTCATGGACGGAACGCAAATGGACTATATTGAAGATTTAGCTTTTAGAGCTCTTTTTGTAAAATGTTTATTTAGAGCATGTCTGGCTCTCTTGTAATAAGGTTTAAATTTTTTCTTAAGTGGTAACTCGTTGTTACTTTTAATATATATGAAGTTTCCTTTAGAAAGCTCTGATGACGTAATTCCTTTACTTTCAGTATTTTACGATTCATAACCATGTGATAATATATCCGTTGCATTTATTTAAGGAAATAATTAAATCGGAATATTTGTTGCCTTGGTGGCATGTCAAGACACTCGTTCCCTAATACTATTTTGGGTCGGGGTCGTGACATAACTCCCCCTCGGGTTTTCAACTCAAGGCATCCGCTACAACATTAGCCTTACCCAGGTAATAATGGATATCAAATTGATAGTCTTTCAGAAACTCCAACCATCGACGTTGTCGCATATTCAAATCCTTCTGCGAGAATAAATATTGCAAAGATTTATGGTCCGTGAAAATACTAAAATTCTCCCCCAGGAGGTAATGTCTCCATATCTTCAAGGCGAACACTACCGAAGTAAGCTCCAGATCATATATAGGATAATTCTTCTCATGGGGCTTTAGCTTGCGAGAAGCATATGCAATAGCCCGATGCTTTTATTGCAACACACCTCCGAACATCTCCTAATCCTTATAGAGACGCGTCAGTAAAGACTAAATAGTCTACCCCCGGCCTTGGTAACGCGAGTACTGGTGCAGAAGTGAACTTATCCTTCAACTCATTGAAAGCTAGCTGACAAGAATCATCCTAAATAAACGTCACTCCCTTCTGGGTCATATTTATCAAAGGGCTAGCGATTTTGGAAAATCCATTAATGAAACAACGGTAATAACCAGCCAAACCTAGAAAACTATGAATCTCTGTAGGCGTTGCGGGATGACCCCATTTCCTCACTGCGGAAACTTTACTCGGATCTATCGAAATGCCCTCAGCTGTCACGATGTGACCCAAAAACTACACTTCCTGTAACCAAAAGCCACACTTCTCAAACTTAGCATACAACTGATGATCCCATAGCGTTTGTAGGACCAAACATAAATGTTTTGGTATGATCGGCTTCACTCTGAGAATAGACTAGGATGTCATCAATAAACACGATAACAAACTGGTCCAGGAAGTCCCAAAATACTTTATTCATAAGGTCCATAAATACAGCAGGATCATTGGTTAGCTCAAAAGGCATGAACAAAAACTCATAGGACCCATATCTAGTTAAGAATGCAGTTTTGGACACGTCCTGCTCTCGAATCCGCAACTGATGATACCCAGTCCTCAAGTCTATCTTAGAGAAGTACAATTCTCCCCTTAATTGATCAAACAAATAATCGATCCGAGGCAACGGGTATCTATTCATGATGGCAACCTTATTTAATTCTTGGTAATCAACACATAACTAGAGGGAATCATCTCTCTTCTTCATAAACAACATAGGAGCGCCCCATGGCAACGTGCTACGCCGAATAAACCCTTTCTCTAATAATTGCTGAATTTGATCCCTTAACTCCCTCATTTCCATAGGAGCCATACGGTATAGAGCTTTAGCAATTAACCGAGTTCTCAATGCTAAATCAATCATAAACTCGATCTCACAACTTGGAGGTAAACTCAAAATCTCCCAAAAAACATCTTCAAAGTCTCTAACTATGGGGATCGAATCTAAGGAAACGACTATATCACGTGAAGTCTCCTCCGTAATACAATATAAATACGTGCTCGAACCTCCCTCCGAAAGAGGCATAGCTATAAGAAACATTTCTTGCCCTAGAATGGCAAAGACTACACTCCTCCCATAACAATTTACCATAGCACGATATTTCACTAACCAATCCATACCCAAAATAACGTCATAACTGACCATATCCAGGACGAGTAAATCAGCCTCAAAACGTAAATTACCAAGGTCTATACCTACCCTTTTACAAATAAAGAATATGAGTGAACCATCATCTATGGATGATTCGATGCTAGTAAAGGTACTCTACGTAGACTTAATTAACCACGTCGATTGAGCAAAATGTCTAGCAATAAAGGAATGCGTTGCACCCGTATCAAATAACATACGACCCATATACTCGTGAATGGAAAACTTACCCTCGATAGCTGGCAACGCGGGTGGGGATGGAGAAAGTAAAGAATTCTGAATATGATAAACACGCCCATACTGTATTTGCCCCTGTTGTGGAGGGACGACTGGAATAGGTGCGGGTGGCTTATGATGAGGACCCCCAACCAACTGTCCCCCAATCAACTGCGAACAAGCTTTCTTAAAGTGCCCCTATTCACCATATTGAAAGAAGTGGCCCGCCATATTCTCCGAATAACGACCCCAATTATTATTTCAAAATAGCCCCATGCCTTGACCCGGATGGCCTTGACACCCATTATTACTTCGTCCTGTTTGGCCTTGGTGGCCCACCTGCGAATGCTGCGGCCGGGCACCCTGACCATTGCTAAAACCACCTCCTCCAAAATTCCCCCAAAATGTTGTCTCTTGGATGAATCCCCCTGCTGGGTGTCCTTCTCTTTATGTTTGCTTCCTGATGGTTATGATGAGGGTAGTGCTCCCCTGGCACCGTTACCTCCCTGCTTACTAGCTTGACCCAAAACCAAAATCTTCTTACTCCCTTGCACATGAAGACGGTGATCCTGGAAATGAAGCAATGCTGCATTCATCGCGTCACCAAATGTTTGTAAATATGGATTTCCTAATAAATGTTGACGTATCCTCCAATGCAACCCCCCAACAAACTTCGATATCCTCCTTTCCTCCGGAATTACTTCATCTGGCACAAAGCTTGCTAGACGAGTGAATTCCTCTTCATACTCCGCAACTGAACGTTCTCCTTGTACCACATCCTGGAGTTTCCTCCTCATCTCATTTTGGACTATGGGAGGAAAATACTTCCGGTCAAATAAAACCCAAAAGTCCAATATAGACATGGTATCCCTCTGCTCCGACGTGGTCATCGACTACCACCAGTGTAAAGCTACCCCTACTAGTTTGAAAGTGGTAAGAATCTGTTTCCGTTCCCCGCTACACTCTACCATTTGGAGATGACACTGCATATCTTTCTTCCACTGGTTTTCTACTATCACATCGAAACCACCCTGAAATTCTAGGGGGTGACCTTTTAGGAAATATTATCTAACTCTCTCCCATGGGGAAGGTCCCGCATGGTCTTGCGCCTTCGGTACTATCGGTTGTTGGGCTTGAGGAAACTGTTGAGCCATAACAGTCATTGCAGCGTGGACTGCCTGGGCGATAATGTTAGCCACCTCCATGGCATTAATCGTTCCTTGTTGTGGTGGGGTTCTACATTATCTTCTTCAACTCTATTTCTTTTAGCTGGGCGACCTATTTTAGGCGGCATCTGAGACGAAGAAACAACTGAATCAGAATACAATTTAAAATAATTTATCCTTGTATAAGATCGCAAGCATATACAAACAAAACAGTCCTAACAATAGGGCTCTATATCAAATCACGCTACAGTAGAACTTGATAAGTCCCCATAGATTCTAAGAACTCTAGAACCTGGTGCTCTGATACCATCTGTGACACCCCGCCTAATTAAAATAAGAGGTTGCCATCTCGATACTCCAATAAATACACGAATCATATATGGTCCATTCTTAGCATCACTGTCGTGAAAATAATAATACGAGATAACCACCAATTATTTTAGAAAACGGATGTCAAATTAATTTTGTAAATTTAAAGAAAACCATTTAGACAATCCAATTTAAAGATATAAATAAAGATGGATAACAGTCTCACAATCATACGCAACATAAAAACCGAATAAGCTAATTAACTTCAAATTCTAAACCGATAACAGTCTCACAATTATACCCAAATTCTAATTAACTTCAAATAAATTTCAAAGTTTCTTTGAAAACTTTATTTCCCACTTATGAAAATTAATTTTTACTTAAAATAATTATTTAACTTTCTCCCAAAAATTTTAAAAAAATCCAATTTCAATCCTCAGACATTCGATTTAATTAATTATTTTGATTAATTAAATTCTTTTAAATTTACGGGGTATTAGAATAATGTAGTTAAAAATCTAATTTCCATCCATCGAATTCATAATTTTTGTAATTGGGTTTAGATTGAGAGTATAACCTTTAGTTATAAGTATTCACTTGAGTACAATAATGAGGAACCCCTTGAAACATAACTTGAATCTATGTAAATTTATAAGATTAGTGTAAATCTAAATTATATTGGGTGATTTATGGAAACATTTAGTAATTTCAAACTTGAGTAAATTTTGGAGAGGAGGTTGTTACTTTAGGTTCATAGGTTGTTAGGATTTGATCATAAAAGATTTTAGATATCAATAGGTTGTTCTTAAAGTGTTATAACCTTGGAAAAGTCATCCATGGAGAATTAGGACTGGTAGGTTCATATTTTGGGCTTCGACGTTGAAGAAAATGTAAGTTGAAATTTTGGATTGTGGTGTTCGTTCGCACGACTCATTATTGCTGTGAGAACGGAATTCATTCTCATGGATAGGATTTAGTCTATCCACATGACTAGGATTTAGTCTGTTTGTACGGTTGGCAGAAATAAAATTGTATATTTTTTAATTATGAATGTATGGGTACTGGTTTCGTATTTTTTGGATTTTTATATAATTTATCAAGAATATTTTACCAACAATACGCAAGGTTGAAATTCTATATTGGTGATTTTGGGTTTGGACTTGTGTTGTGCTCGGCTGGTTAGGGTTTTGAATGGAGAGTTGTGTTGGGATTACAATATGAGATGTTAGGGTATTAATTCGATAATATATAGTATTAATATATAATTATTGAGGACCTTGAGTATAAAGTCGAGTATGGAGGTAAATTATGAGATAAGTATATAGCTAGTGATTGTGTAGATCACCCGATAATTTAGAATGTATTGATAAACTGTTGAGTAAGGTCGTAATTGTATTATAATAATGTTGGTAAAGGTTAGTTGTGCGAGATACCTAGAATTAGTGATCCATAGGATATTAGTCTAGTGTTATATAGCAAATTATAGTTAACCTGCGTATTTGCAAATAATAATTAGATAATTTATGTGTAACCTTGACGATTGGAGCTTATATTTATTTGTTTGGTCCAATTGAGTATGGTCATACTTGTTTACTTATCTTGTACATTATGTGCAACATATCGGCTGTCATTACTCACGGGGGAAGTAATTGAGGGAATATACTTCTGAGCGCGAATGACGATGATTACATGGGTACTCTGATGCGACATACGGGTTTTACCTTATTTATTTTACTCTGGACACTACGTGGTAAATGAATCCATTGTATCTTATGGAGATGTACATGGGTGGAACCTTTTCATATAGTTTTTGGTTATGGCGTTATATGAATAGTGTGAAGGAATAATGATTATCCCTAGTAGATGCTTTGACACTTATAGGTATGGGATGCCCTATAACTAGGCCTAGTACGCTCGAGTGATCCCTGAATGTGGTAGGAATAGGCCTTCATTATGTTGTGGCTAGTGAGTAGCCCTTATATGATGTACATGGTATGTAGTGTACATTTATGTCAATGTTAGACATAAAGACTGCCTTTCTCCTTCTATATGGGATTATACATTGCGGTACTAGAGGTAGTTGTACCGGTTTATATGATATGCTGGGAATGTACACTTATATACTTATACACTTGAGATGTTTAGTGTAGAGTTATTTTTTATCCACTAGTTATGTTCAATCAAGATGAATAATACTTAAGCATGGGATCACTTAGGATTGGGATTAGACACATGAGATATCTAAGGTTGTTTGGGTTAGGATAAACTTAAAATAACTAAAAGACGAGAGGAAGATACATAGTAATATTATACCCTAAAAATTCAGTTATAATCTTATTATTCATAAACTTATTGTTTACATTGTTGTTATATATGTTTTTACATATTTTATGTTGTTGTCGCGGCTATAGACTTAGGTTGATTTTATTGGTAGTTATATGGTATAAAAGTTGGTATTATATCAACCAATAATTCTTTACTTATTTATATTACTTATTCAGTTTTATATTTTCATTTATGTTGAGAATGTTACAAAATTATTCTGATTCCGCTGATTTTTGTATTAGACCTAATCAAACTATTTATGAATTTTATGGGGTATCACACTTTATAGGAAAATCCTTTCACAAGCCTTTCCTTGAAGGTTTTCACCCTTCCATCCATTTATCTTTCAACTTCTTGTAGATCCACTTTCTCCCTCTACGTTTTATCCCATTAGCAAGTCTATAAGTCCCCAAAACGTTATTCGAATACATCAAATCACCATTTGGTATCCATAATCTTAAGTCAAAACTAAAAGTCGTTATGTTAGAATGCCTCATTGTTATTCTAAGGACCTATTTTTTGTTTTCCTGGGATGATATTAAAATGATCACCCAAAACACTAACCGTTCAGGATTTCTTCCGATCCTCATACTACGTTGTGGCATCACATGTTATCCCGTATATATGACTTATGTATCCTGATTATCAGTAATACTCCCACTATCACTAGGTACTGTACTTATCAATATTAGGTTGTATTTCTTCGTGTGCGGGTTGTATAACAATATCAGTAATATGACATTCATTTTTATCTTATAAGTCTTACTCACTCTTGGGCTTTTGGTTTATTACATAATCATGTTTCAAGAACCGAGCATTGATGTAATCAATGACCTTCTTATACTTAGGAAGATGATATAAACTAACTTTATAACCTTTGGGATAATAAAAAAAGAGATATACTTCAGTCCTTGATTTATTCTTCCTTGACTCCTTCTACAGCATAAGCGGCGTGCACTCTTAGATTCGAACATTCCCTAGAATGAACTTGTGCCCACTTAATAGTTCCATGGGATTTGAAGAAACCAATTTAGATGAAACTAAATTCGGAGTGTATATATCCATCTCTTACATAAAATCCTAATATGAATATTACAGTCCTGGATAATTTATCACATAACTCATCATATCTAAAAAAAGTCTTATTACTCCCTTTCCTCTGCACTATTTCGAAGTGGAATACCTGGTATAGAAAACTACATTAAAATCCCTACCTCCGATAATGATTCTTAAACTATACCAAGAGATATACCCCCTACTATCAGATCATAGGTTTGGGTTAGTTTACCTCACCTATGCTCCACCTTAGTCTTATGCATTTTGAACTAATAAAAGGATTTAGAGATTTGGAGCATAAAGTAAGTATGGTGACAATTATATTCAACACAAATAAATGAGAAAAACGTAATCACCAAATCATGTAAAGAATGTAAAAGATGCCAATCACACAACACAATATATACGTGGTTCAACAAGAATGCCTACGTCCACGGTGGTGCAGTCAGTATTATTTCGATATACTCCGGGGAGTGTTTTTCAGAGAATACAAATCCTACCTTTTGCCCCAGGCCTAGGGTTGTTTATATGATAGTTCGTTAGTGGGGTGTTGGAAAACCACCACGTCAATACAAAATCCCCAGAATATCTGGCTCCAAGATTTTTGGGGTTTACCAAGTCATTACTCGAATTACTTATGATGTTAGGCTCTCCAGACTTTGGGTCTTTTTATCAGGCTACTCCTCCCGGGCCTGTTTTGGGCCAGACCAACAAATCTAGGTACCCACAATTGCCCCTAAAGTTGTTGGGCCACAATTTTTGGGCTTAATAAATTTAAATGATTTTTCATAATGGCTTTCTTATAAATTGTGTAACTCTTTCCGAGATTGAAGTGCATCCGAACTGATTTAGGCGACAGCCTGCTTCGTGTCCTGTGCATTATGATTGGAAACGTTTAAGGAGCCATTTGGAGTGGTATTTCCATATTGCCGTTTCAAGTTTCTTATCACTTTCTTATCTTCTTCAAGCTCCGCTGTTGCACTTTTGCCCCCAGGTCTCCATTTTTTTCTTTCATCACCGTCTGTGCTTGGGTCCTTGCATCGTCTTAAGACAAGCTCCCATTCTGTAAGTCCCTTTCGCACTCTCTTTGTGTTGTTTCTATTGATATTTCTTCGGATTCGTAATCAGGGTTTATAAATGGCGAAGATAGGTAATAGGTTTGTGTCTGAGTTTAAGAAGTTCTATAATATTCCAAACTGGGTTCATATTGAGTGTGCCTCTGTCCCTAAAAATATTAGGGAGATAGAGGATAATTCATGTTCTCTTGCTGTCTCAAAGGGGGCTCACTTTCCCTCCAAGCAATTTGTTTTTGCATTTCTTCAGTTATTTCAACATTGTTACCGCACAGTGTTCGCCGAATGTGTGGAAGAAATTCAATGGGGTCCATAGAATAAACCAACTCTATGGCACCAAATTAGGACTTGTTGAAATCTGTTTTTGCTATTCTTTCTCTCGAACTAGCTCTGGACTTCTTTACCTCAAGGCCAGGAGTCTTGATAGGGTATTGGTAGTAAACCTACCTGAATCCCATAAGGATTACTGGCAAGAGGGTTTTCTTGATAGAAAATGACAGTTCTTCCCCCATACTGAGGGGGCGAGGTCTGATAGATTAACAATCCCCTTTTATGGGAAGGAGTACATAGGTAATCTTTGCTCTGCTCATTGGTCTTCCTGTTAATGTTTGATTTTTCTGATACTCTTCTGTTTTCTTTTCAGCGAGGATAAAGAACTTGGAACCTACTCTTATTGAGGTTTGAGATGCCGAGTTGATTAAAGCTTGGAATATCAGAGAGCCTTTAATTGATGGTGAATATCCCCGGTCAGCAGCTTTTTTTCTAGAGTACAAGAACATCGGATCCAGTTTCATCGTACGACCTATAGATAACATTTCTGACTTAGATATTACTGAAGAGGTTACTACCGAACCCATCCAGTTGGACGAGGAAGAGAGCAGCTCTGAAAGTGATATCCTGGGAGGTGCTGAAGGTGGTTCCAGCGAGGCAAGATCTAGTGGTGAAGAATCTTCTAGATCGACAGAGGTTTTTGAAGCTCCAGAGTATTCAAGCATATTCAGAAGTTCTAGTGAGTAAATGGCTCCCCCCAGGAGAAACCTGATCTGTGATGATGATGATGATGATGATGATGATGATGTGCTTCTTGCTTAGTGGTCAAAGAAGTAAAAGTCTATCGGTGGGGATGTCACCACCGGTTCTCAATCTCCTGTTCATGAGCTGGATAAGAAGAGAAAAGAGGAAGAACAATTGAGAGAGAAATAGAGAGAGAGAGAGAGAGAGAGAAAAGAAGAGAGGAAAAAGGCTGAGGAGAAAAAGAAGTTGGAGGAGAGGAAGAGAGCTGAGAGGGAGAAGGAGAGAGAAGAGGAGAGGAGGAGAGTGGAAGCGAGGATGAAGGTCGGGAAAGCTTTAGTGACCGTGTTTGGGATGCCTGAGGGGGCCTCGGTTTCCACCTCTCCCCAACTGGCTCCTGCACTGCTCGAGAGAGCAGTTTTGCCTGCAGATCGACAAAGGGCAATGAGGACTGACCAGTTAGCCGTGGAAGCGAGTCAGAGGCTAGCCTTGGTAAGTCTATTTATGTTCTTTAACACTTGTAATACTCTGTTCACTCCTTCCTTCTAATTCTTTCTTTATACTTGCAGTTCATGACTGAATTCGCCGTTCTTTACCGTACTTATGCGGATTTGGAGAAGCAGAATGCTGAGCTGAAGGGGAAAGGCATCGAGATGGAGGCCAGTCTGAAGACCACCGGCGAGGCTAAAAAGTCCTCTGATCTTTCCCTTGCTGAAGCCAGTAGAGCAAGGAAGGAGGTGATCAAGGAACTAAATGAGTTGAGTCAATCCTACGATCTGGTGTGCACAAGTAAGTTGGCTGTGGTTGAGGAAAATAAGGTGCTGGGGGAGAAGCTGAAGAAGATGGAGTCTGAGGCAGCCACCATTAAGGAAGGTTCGTATAATTCTAGGTGGGCTGCCGTATATGAGGATACTGAGGTTCAGATAGGCTACATTAGCCGTCTGAACTTTAAGAAGGGCTGGAATAAGTCTCTTTTGGCTATCGGAGTGGATGTTGATTCTCCCTTATTCGATGAGCATGATCCAGGCCCAAAGCCTATTGTAGACGAAGCTCCTGCCCTAGCCATTGAAGGTGTTACCCTTGCCTCCCAGACTATTCCTGTTGATGCTCCTCCTACTCAGGGAACAACAGTTATTCCGTCCGAGGGAGATGCCTCTGCTGCTGCTGATAAAGCAAAGAAACCGACAACCTCTGAACAAAGTGAGGTTGCTAGCTAGTCTGCTCTTAGGATTTCCTTTGTATTTTTAGCTTTATTTGTACTGCCTCCCTTTTTTGTTCATCGATGTAATTTTGACTTCCATTAATGAAATGAAAGAACTTTTCCTTCAGCATACAGATTCTTTTATTTTATACTGCTTGTATGGCTTGTAGTTGATTGATGTAGACGAGTATATATCTGCTACCTCTCAACTGGGAAAGATCCTTGGACCTAACGCGAACACCCAAGTTCGTCAGGCCTTCGTTAGGATTTGCAAATATCTTAGGTCAAAAAATAAGAGCTTTAAGGACCAGTCTGAGCTCATCGCCATGCTGAAGGACATACTTCAGGAGATGGAAGAAGTTGGTGCCTCAGTTCAAGAAGAGGTGAACACTTTGAGATCTAAGCTCCTAGATGCCTCTGAAATCAACCAAGTCGGAGAAATTCTTCAGCAGGAGAATGAGACTCTAAGGAGGGAGGTGTCGTGACTCAGGGAGCATGTGCCGAGCGTTACACCTCATGTTTTACGAGGTTCTTCTTCATCGTCTATTTTGCGAGCTAGCACATAACCAAGCAGTGCTCCTCCAGTCTTGCGAGGTTCTACCTCATCGGTGGCTTCGCGAGCTGGTCCTGATGCAGGGGTTTCAACTAGGGAGATTGATAAGCTTTGAGAAGATGTCCGTCGAGCATATATGATTGCTACCGGGCTTTAAAGGGATGTCACACGGTTGAGGCATCTGTTCAAGAAAGGACTTCGATGAGTGTGGGCTGGCGAATACGACCAAGGTTGGGCTGATGTTCCGACAAGGCTGACAGAGTTTGAAGAGCTCACCTTTATTAAGGGATGGTTGAGTTCCCTCAGGGAGCTGCAAGTCCCAAGGAACTCAGTACTATGGTACCATCATGAGATCTCTCCTTAGACTTTGAGGTCGAATCCTTTCAGAAGGGACGACCAATGGATCCCTATCGATGCTATCCCCAGGTAGCTGTTAGAGCCAAACGCAAATGTGGTCGAGGAGGAATTGGCTCCTCATTTGGACGATGGACGAAGAGCACAAGTTTTTGATTACCTTGTTCAGAGGCCTCAGCCTCATTAAGATTTTATCGGATGTAGCTCATTGTATATGTGATGGAGTGATGCAATATCGATGTTTTGGGAGATCTTGCCGACCAAACCCGTGTTGTATATTCTCATTGTCAATGTGATGGAGTAATATAATATCTATGCTTTGGGAGATCCTGCCAACTAAACATGTGTTGTATGTTTTTTACTTCATTTATTTCTCACTTAACTATCTTGGGCCCTTCGTGGCCGACTAGATTAGTAGGGTTATTTTATTGAGTGATTGTCCTCCCAGTCCAGTATGCTTATAAGATACCATTATTCCATACTTTATCTTTTAGGTCGTGTCGTCACACTCCCTTAGGCCTAAGTATGGCAATGTAGAGGACACACCTGGTGTTGGAAGTTCCATCTGATCAGGCTTTTTGAGCCAAACACTGTTTGGCGACCAACTCGATTTGGCTGAACTGCCTAAGGGTCCCCAATAAGGCTTTATATATTGCCAGGGGCAATGCTAAGAGGTCGTTCGTGTCTCATAACGAGGACACAAGGAGGGTGATTCCCTACTTTTGTATAATTAGTAATATGCTTGTCACTTGGAAAGGGTGTGCAAGTTATAAAGTTTACCATTCAAAATTAATACTTCAGAATGTCACTGGCAAAAAATCTTTTATCACTCAATAAAAACTGGGTTGCTAATTCCAAAAATACGGTAAAAGATGAATAAAAAAACAAAAATAAAACTAGAAGTAGAATTTCTTCAGATTGGCTGCATTCTAAGCTCGAGGTATCTCTCTGCCCTCCAGCGTTTCTAAGTGATAGGCTCCTTGTAGGTCGTTCCTTGTTACCTTGAATGGTCCCTCCCAATTTGGACCCAGCTTTCCATCTGATGGTTTTACTGCGCTGCCAAGGACTTTCCTTAGGACGTAGTCCCCAACTTGGAATGCCCTCGGATTGACCTTCTTGTTATAGTATTTCACGAGTTGTTGTTGATAGCTAGCCAGCCTCACTAGGGCTAGCTCTCTGCGTTCGTCAGCTAAGTCAAGTTCAGCGAGTAATGCTGCATCATTTTGACCTTGGTCGACAAGGGTGGTTCTCATGGTTGGAAGGCCAGCTTCCAAGGGGATGATAGATTCCATTCCATATGTTAGTGAGAATGGGGTTTCACCGGTTGCTCGTCGTGGGGTGGTGCGGTAAGCCCATAAAATATGTGGCAGCTCGCTTACCCACACGCCTTTGACTCACTCTAGTAATTTTTTCAGCCCATCGATCACTATTTTATTGGAGGCTTCGTCTTGACCATTGCTCCGGGGGTAGGCCACCGAGCCGAAGTAGTGCCTGATCACGTGTTCTCTGTAGAAGTTCTGGAAGGGGACGCTATCGAACTGCATTTCATTATTAGTGATGATGGTTCTGGGGATTCCAAAGCGGGTAATTATGTTTTTTCATATGAACCTCATTATATCTGTATCTCAGATGTTTGCCAGTGCCTCTGCCTTGATCCATTTGGTAAAGTAATCTGTTGCGACCAACAAATATTTGCGATTACCGGTAGTGGTAGGAATAGGGCCTATGATGTCCATTCCCCATTGGGCGAAAGGCCATGGGATGGTAAGAGATCTTAGGTCACTGGTAGGTTAGTGAAACATAAGAGCATGTAGTTGACATTTCTCGCATTTACGAGCATACACTATCGAATCTCTTTGCATATATGTCCACTAGTAGCCTTCCTTCATTGCTTGGAAAAATAGTGACCTCCCTCCAATCTGGCTTCTGCAGATTTCTTCGTGAAGCTCATGTAAAACTTTCTTAACGTCCTTTGGATGAACACATTGAAGGTAAGGGCCAATGAATGATCTTTAGTATAGTTTGCCCTTAGGAGTAAGTGAAAGCGAGCAGCTTTGGCTCTTATTTGATGAGCAGTCTTCTTATCGTTTGGAAGTGTACCATCTTTCAAATAGTTCCTAAAAGGATCCATCCAATTGGGTGTCGACTCAATTTGGAGCATATGTTCTATGTTTGGCAGCTTGTTTCCCCGATTGATGCTCGGATGAAGAAGGAAGTTGATGGGGATCATCCTTTTGAAGTCAGAATTGATTGCTGAACTTAGGGCTGCCAGGGCATTGGCATGGTTGTTCTGTCCTTTGGGAAACTGTTTGACACTGACTTTATCAAAGCTGGACATTAACTCCCTTGCCAAGGTGAGGTAGGTTTCCATTCTTTCATCTCTTGCGTTGAATTTCCCACTTATCTGAATGGAGACTAATTGTGAGTCGCCGAACACCTATAGTTGCTTTACCCCCAATGCCTGTGCCCTCTGCAGGCCGGTTATCAGAGCCTCATATTCTTCCTCGTTATTGGAGGCTTCAAATCCAAGTTTAACTCCTTGCTCGATGATCGTGCCTTCTGGAGTAATGAGCATAATGCCTATTCCTGCCCCCTTTGAGTTGAGGCTCCATTGACAAACAGTTACCAGACTCCTCTTGATGTGTGATCTTCCGTTTGCTTCATGGGTTGAAGCTGGTCGCAAGGATGTTCGCCTGTGAATTCTGTGATGAAATCGGCGTGGAACTGCCCCTTGATTGCGCTCCTGGGCTAAAATTGGATATCAAATCGTTCGAGCTCGACTGACCATTTGGACAGTCTGCCAGACAGATCCGCTTTCTACAGGACTGCTTTAAGGGGGTGTGATGTAAGGACGATGATAGTGTGAGCTTCGAAGTAGCGCTTTAGCTTCCTCGAAGCTATTACTAGTGCGAAGGTGAGATTTTCCATTGGTAGGTACCGCTGATCGACGTCCAATAAGGTTTTGCTCGCATAGTAGACTGGATGTTGGATTCCTGCTGTCTCACACACTAGTGCAGAACTGATGGCATGGCTGGAGACGGTGAGTTATAGGTGAAGGGGATCATTTTCTTGAGGTATAACGAGCAGAGTGGGTGAGCTAAGGCAAGCCTTGGGCCCATCCAATGCTTGCGAGCAATCTTGATTCCATTCTACTATCTTGCTTCCTCTTAAAAGCTAGAATAATGTCTTGCATTTCTCAGAAGACTTTGAGATGAAATGATTCAAAGCAGCAAGCATGCCCGTAAGCTTCTGTACGTCTCAGATTATGCGAGGGGGCTGTACCCTATTGATTGCATCGATCTGGTTCGAGTTAGCCTCAATGCCTCTTTCACTAACCAAATACCCAAGGAATTTTCCTGACTGGACACCGAAAGAACATTTGCTCGCGTTGAGTTTCATTCGGTATTTCCTGAGGATCTGGAAGGAGTTTGATAAATATGAGAGGTGGTCCTCTTTGCGCTTACTCTTGATGAGCATATCGTCGATGTAGACCTCCATGGTATCTCCTATTTGGTCTTTGAATATCTTGGTGACTAGCCTCTGGTACGTTGCTCCTCCATTTTTTATCCCAAAGGGCATAACTTTATAGCAGTATAATTCGACAGTAGTGATGAATGCTATTTTGTCATGGTCTGATGCATACAGAGGGATCTGATGATATCCCGAATATGCGTCCAGAAAACTCAGTCTCTCGTGAGCTGCTGTGGCCTCCACCAATTGGTCGATCTTTGGGAGAGGGAAACTATCCTTTGGGCATGCCCTTTTAAGGTCAGCAAAATCAATGGAGACTCTCCATTTCCCATTGCTCTTTGGAACTACTATTGGGTTGGATAGCCATTTAGGGAATTGAACTTCCCATATCGATCCTGCATCCAGCAGCTTTTTAACCTCTTTCTCTACAGCCTTAGCTTTCTCAGGTGCGATTCATTGTGCTTTCTGCATGATAGGCCTGAAGGTGGGGTCGACGTGTAACCTATGGCAAACCACACTGGGATCAATGCCAGGCAGCTCGTAAGGTTCCCATGCGAAAACGTCTAGGTTATTTCTCAGTAGCACCGTCAATTCCTTCTTATCTTGATCTATAAGAGAATTCCCGATCAAGAAACTCCTATCTTTCTTGCTTCCATCGGTTGATATCTCCTCCAGGTTTTCGATGACCCGCTCATAGGGGAGGAGCCTGGTTTCCTCCACTCCGGGCCTTCCATATCTTAACTGCTATTTTGAAGTTATCAGACCTTCTTGCTCATCGACCTTCTCTTTAGCCTTCTCGACCTTCTTCTCGGGTTTCGAGCAGATGGCTACTATGAAGAACCTTCTTGCCATCGCCTGATCTCCGTGAATCTCCATTGCTCCTCATTCTGTCACGTACTTGAGTTTCTGATGGTAGGTCAAAGGGACTGCCTTCATAGCATGTAGCCACCCCTGCCGAGGATAACCTGATATGGCGAGTCGATATCGACCATTAGAAAATTGATCATCTTGGAGACACTTCCTTCTCTCACCGGCAACATGATCTTTCCTAATGGAATAGTTACTTTTCCAGCGAAGCCAACTAGAGGGACAGTAGCTTCCTTCAAGTCGTCAACACTTAACTTTAATTTTCTAAATAAGTCGAGATACATTACCTCAAATGAGCTTCCCTGGTCGACGAGAAGCTTGTCGACGTCATAGTTAGTTATCCTGAGCGTAATAATCAAGGCATCATGATGTGGGGTTCTTACCCCCACCAGATCTTCATCTGTGAAAACGATATGTTTGCTATAGTCGACTTCATCTGCTCGTCGATGCTTTCCTGATTGTGTCTTCGCTGGATCGATTTGAAAATCTTGGATTACTACCGTAAGCTTTCTCACTTCCATCCGGGTTGAATTCCCTTGAATCTACTTCATATCAAATGCCCCATGAATTATTGCAAATTCATGGCCAACATCATCCTCGAGTACGTTGTCGGGCCTCGTGTCTCCATTGGCAGTGACATTCTCTTCCTTCTTCTCCACAAACTCATTCAGGTTCCTAGTCTAGGCCAGTTCTTTGAGGTGAGACTTAAGATCCTTGCAATGATCAGTCTTATGTCCTCCTTCTTTGTGAAAGGTACATCTCAGCGTGTTGTTTCTTTTTTAGGGATCCCCCCATCTTTCTGGGCCACTTAACAAATGGCTCGTCTTTGATCTTCGCCAGGATCTTGTAGATTGGTTCTTTGAAGACAGTGTTCACTGACTGAAATGTTTTTTAAGCATCGTTCTTACCTCCGTTCTTGGAGCCATTTTTGCCCCCATTCTTGCCTCTTTTCTTCTAGTTTTCAACCTTGTCGTTGCCCTTGGCAGCGAGCATAGTTCGGCCATTTTCCCATGTGCTGGAGCGGGTCACATCCTCCATTTTGGCGTATTTCTCGATGCAAGCCATCAGGTCATCTATGGTTGTGTCCTCCTTCTTTGTCAGGGATTGGTGCAAAAGGAAAGAGTTTGGTAGGCCGATCATGAAAGAGGACACTGCTACCTGCTCCGAGCAGTCCTCGAACTCGTTGAATAATTTCCAGTACCTCTTGGCGTAGTCCTGGAGGCTCTCCTGTGATGTCTTCATCATTGTTAGCAAAGCATCCATCCTCTTAGGATGGGAGCTGCTAATGATAAAGTAAGCCATGAAGAGCTCGACAAGGGACTCAAATCTTCTGATGGACCTATGAGGGAGCCTCTCGAACCACTTATGGGACACATCGTGCAGGCTCGAGAGGAAATCCAACACATTAGTGCATCTGGTGGTTCCAGAGAGTCATGGCTTGTTTGTACTTCCTAACGTGATCGATAGGGTCAGTCTTTCCATCATAGATCTTAAATCTCAGAATTGTGAACTTCTTCTTCTTCTTCTTCTTCTTCTTCTTCTTCTTCTTCTTCTTCCCTTAAGA
This sequence comes from Sambucus nigra, assembly GCA_949130495.1. Classification (NCBI taxonomy): domain Eukaryota; kingdom Viridiplantae; phylum Streptophyta; class Magnoliopsida; order Dipsacales; family Adoxaceae; genus Sambucus; species Sambucus nigra. The sequence goes on along the minus strand of OX422218.1, from coordinate 122,759,717 downwards.
AAGGGGATTTCATCTGGGTCCTGAAAGCTCGACGAGTAAGCTCTCTGGTTGATCTGGCACCTCGATGTGCTGGGTGCTGGTCCATCTCCTTTCGAACCAAATTTCGTATGTCCTCATTGCTGCGAGCTGGGCTTCTATAATGGCGAGCCGATCGCTGTTGTTCGAGCGAGTCATCATTTAACTCATGCTTCTCATTATTCTGGGATCCACGTCTAGGGATCCTTCCTCGGCTGCGAGACTTGCTCTTATAAGGGCTAGGAGTGCGATATAGACGTCGCCTAATGCTGCGATGGAGTTCTTTCTCCAACCTCTCTAATTTCCTTTTGACGCAAGCATTTTTAGCCTCTTGCATGAGAGCGAACTCCCTTTGTTCTTGGAGCCTTTCATCATAGGTATCAATCAATCTGGAGATTTGTGTGGAATGTGCTAGTCCCTGTATCTCCTTTGAGGCTGGTTGCTCAGGAAGAGCCCTTTGATCCATACGTTGAACTTCAGATCTGATCCTGCGGGGTGCAGGCTGCTCTTGGATATCCCCTGCCTGAGGGGAATTACTGCTGTGACCGGACATTTTAAATTCTTTATTGGTGAGGGATTTCTTGAAGAAGATAAACGTTTCCCACAGACGGTGCCAATTGTGGTGACAATTATATTCAACACAAATAAATGAGAAAAGCGCAATCACCAAAGCATGTAAAGAATGTAAAAGATGCCAATCACACAACACAGTATATACGTGGCTCAGCAAGAATGCCTACGTCCACGGTGGTGCAGTCAATATTATTTCGATATACTCCGGGGAGTGTTTTTCAGAGAATATAAATCGTGCCTTTTGCCCCAGGCCTAGGGTTGTTTATATGATAGTTCGTTAATGGGGTGTTGGAAAACCACCACGTCAATCCAAAATCCCCAGAATATCTGCCTCTGATATTTCTGGGGTTTACCAAGTCATTACTCGAATTACTTATGATGCAAGGCTCTCCAGACTTTGGGCCTTTTAATCAGGCTACTCATCCCGGGCCTGTTTTGGGCCAGACCGACAAATCTAGGTACCCACAGTAAGCATATACATACCACGAGTAATCATTCATAAATCACTAAAAAACACCTATTTGACTAGGTAGTCATAGGTACATACAAATCAAAGAAAACCAACTCTAACACATCTTTGGCTCTATAGTTTTTGGTTGTGAAGGGACTTTGATCATTTTACCTTTGAAATTGGATTCATACACTAGAATTGCCTCCACTTCCAATGAACTCAATTGTCCATATTAAACCAGTCTTTGAATTTCTTTTAGAATAAAATAACCTAAATGTAAGTGCCAAAACTGTGTGTGGTTCAACTAAGTAAGAAACTTTCTCTTTAATAATTTATCCATCAATATTATTCATTTTAGTATTTAGCAATATTTTTGAGACATGCGTTATTATGCATGAATTATTTTTCAATGTTCCAGAACAGATAAAAGATTTCCCAATTTTCATAAAATAACTTTAATAAAATAATAAGTTATATGTCCAAAACTAATTTAGAAATCAAAACCAACTTTTCTAAAATCATGTATATGGCCATCCCACTTTTCGATCCTCGTGGCGGGAGAGGTGATGAATATGAGGGGGGTCTCCCCTTCGTCTCAGGAGGATCTTGGTCCCGTGAATCCCTCTCGGGAGCACTTCAGCCGGCATCGATGATGAGGTGAAAATGTATAGAGATAGAGTCTCCAGTCTATTTTACTCAAAACAGACAAAAGAAAAATGGGAGCCATCCTGAAGGACAGCATCCAAAGACATACTTATACATACGAAACCAAAATGATTCGAAAGGGTTTCGGAGGATAAGTTACGAAATGGGAAGGTGTTAGGCACCCATTCCGCCCTTATGGTCTCTCATGGGTTATTGTTATTTTCCTTTATTTCCTTGTCATATGTGTGCATGTGTAAATGTAGCGGAGATAGGAATCATCAACTTGTATCATGGAGGAGATAAAGAGAGTCATCTATAGGAATTTTCTTAAAAGTAATATAAATAAATAGGATTTATGCGATTATCCTAGTGTTGATCGTTATAAGGAATGATAACACATATGGAATAATACGCCACTAAGCACAAATATATGTATATGTAAATATATAAAATCTAAGAGAGTTAAGTTTAAAGAACGTAGAAAATTAGAAAATGAGAGAAAAGTAAGAATAGGACTCGAGTCTCGGGTTTTACCCTGAGACGCCTACGTAGCCTATAGAGGCATCAAAGTCAATGTAGTTCGTATGTAAAACGAGGGGTGGGATTTATCCCATAAATTCAATCGGGGACTTCTCTTATATGTGTGTGTGTGTGTGTAAAAAGGTGTTTTAGTTTTGAGAAAAGTGTGAGAATTCCCGTTTAGAATTTATGAGCAAATCCTCTTTTTCTTATTTTTTGGGTTTTATTTATATAAAAATAAGAGATATGTAATAATACTAGATAAAAAGTATATTAGGATATGTGAGATGAGAGAATAAAAGTACTAAGTAACAAAACAAATTAATGCGAATTTAGGAGAATTTGAGGAGAGAGTGGAGAAAATTGGACTTTCTTGAAGATCTTAAGCTTAATCTTGGATGTTGGAGAGCAGCCCTTGCACTCGAGTGATGATGGAGGATACTTAATTCACCAAGTTTGATGAAAAAGGTGATGAAAGGTGAAGGTTGGAAAAGGATTTGGATGTGAAAATCACGTTGACTTCGAGAGGGGTTTTCTAAGCTTGCTGAGAGTGATGGACCTATGATCTTCCTCTGTTGAAATGAGGTTAGGCCCTCCTATTTATAGGACTAAGGAATTGATGATCGACATAGCCTTAGTCCTTCCAATCAACAGGTGTGTTTAGGCACACTGCCGATAGGCAGGGTTTGAAACCTACCATTTGGCAGTCTCTTTCACGTTCCTTCATAAAATCGATCGTAGAGCATAAATTGTTGATCTGAATCGCACACGGGGTGAATAATTGGAAAGTTACTTTAGAGACCTTCGAAAGTCTTTTGGACTCTTCCCGGGTCCAAGAGTTGACTTTGGGTCAAATGTGGCTCGGAATCGTTCATCGGTCCTTTAGATAGGGATTGTTAGACGCAAACGGATCATTCGTTCGCATGGTAAGTCAGAATCATGCATGGGGCAGACCGTTGGAAAGGTTAGGAGATGTAATCTAACATTCCAAAGAGTTTGACTCGATTTGGGGAGTTGACTTTGGTTAAACGGGGCCTGGAAGCATTCGGTGACCTTTCGGAGAAAAATAGATCGTTCGTCTGTACCGTAAGTCAGAATCGTGCACGGGGTGGACCATTGGGAAGGGGTTTCAGTGACCTTTAAAGATTCATTCAGTCTCGATCGAGCTGAAGAGATGACTTTGGTAAAAAGGAGCCTAGGAGCCTCTAGTGACCTCTTAATCAAGTTTCAGGGGAAAATAGATCGTTCGTTCGTACCGTAAGCCAGAATCATGCATGTGATAGACTGTTGGAAAGGGGTTTAAGTTCCCTTTAAAGATTCATTCAGTCTCGATCAAGCTGAAGAGTTTAACTTTTGGTCAAACAGAGATTGGTAGTGCCCAATGGCCTTTAGGTCAGTACTCGGGGTATGAGTTAGGTTTGTAATGATGAAGGGAGGTGCTAGGCACCTAAGGAGAGGTTAGGGGGTATTAGAATGGGGTGTATATGGATCCCCTCGACGGGTGAGTTTGGAACAAAGGATAGCCATCGAATAGACACCATATGATGTCGAGGATGAGGATGACCGATTCTGCGGGTCGAAGCCAATTCTAAGGGCTTGAAGATGAGATGACTAATTCGACGGGCTTGAAGATGAGATGACTAATTCTACGAGTCGAAGCCAATTCTGCGGGTTGAAGCCAATTCTACGAGCTTGAAGATGAGGATGACAAATTCTGCGGGTCGAAGCCAATTCTGTAGGCTTGAAGATGAGATGACCGATTCTATGGGTCGAAGATAATTCTGATGGCTTAAGTTAAGATGACCAATTCAGCAGGTCGAAGCTAATTCTGCCGGCTTAAGGATGAGATGACCAATTCTCAGGGTCGAAGCCAATTCTGAGAACTTAAGTTTGAGATGACCAATTTTATGGGTTGAAGCCAATTCTATGGGCTTAAGTTTGAGATGACCAATTCTGCGGGCTTAAGTTTGAAATGACCAATTCTGCGAGTCAAAGCCAATTTTGCGGGTCGAAGCCAATTCTGAGGGCTTGAGGATGAGGGTGATCGATTCTACGGGTCAAAGACAATTATGCGGGCTTAAGTTTTGATGACCAATTCTGCGGGTCGAAGCCAATTCTGCGGGCTTAAGTTTGAAATGACCAATTCTATGGGTCGAAGCCAATTCTGCGGGCTTAAGGATGAGATGATCGATTCTGAGGGTCGAAGCCAATTCTGTGGGCTTAAGTTGTGATGACTAATTATGTGGGTCGAATCCAATTCTGCGGGCTTAAGTTATGATGACCAATTATGTGGGTTTAAGTTGGGGATGACCAATTCTAAGGGTCGAAGATAATTATGTGGGCTTAAGTTGGGGATGACCAATTCTGCGGGTCAAAGCCAATTCTGAGGGCTTGAGGATGAGGGTGACCAATTCTGCGGGCTTAAGTTTGAGATGACCAATTCTGCGGGTGAAAGCCAATTCTGAGGGCTTGAGGATGAAGGTGACTGATTCTGCGGGTCTAAGCCAATTCTGTGAGCTTAAGTTTGAGATGTTCTCGGGGAACTCTGCCGGGAAAAGTACCTCGTGATTTTAATTCGAGCTGGGGAGTTGATTGCTGGGGAAATCTTCGTGTCTTTTGGAAACTTTATCGGGGGGAACAACCAATCTGATGATGGGGAAGTGATTAGGAGGTCTAGGGTTTGGACGTATTTCTCAGGGAAATTTGAAACCTTTAGGGAATGGGATATGATCCTGAAGTTTTAGATACTTTAGGGGTCCTCTGGGGACATTACCGGGAGGAGATTCGCTTGGCTTTTGAGAGTTCCGCTAGGGAAATAGGGATTTTGCTTTGGGGAGTGTGAAACTTTCTTGATGAAAATATCCTTTCCGGGATTTTTAAGACTTTTCTAAGGATTTTTCGGTGTTTTCAAGTATTTTTTGGGAATTTTTGTACAAAAATTTAAGGGGGGTGCTGATCGGCATAATGTGGAGGGTTCCATTCGGCAGTGGCATGGACTTTTGAGCTGCCTCAAGAAGGCAAAGTTTCAGTGCCGATCGGTAGGTGGGGGTACAGTGCCGATCGGCATGAATCTTGGTATCCTATATAAAGAGGGAAAATTCCCCTCATTTTTCACAACTTCTTGCCTTCTCTCTTTCTGCGATTTTCTTCCGCGAATCGTTCTAGCATTCCGATCTCTAGAAAATGATCACTTTTGTGAGCACTACAGCACACAGGGAGTGGTTGGTTGTTGACGACTGGGCGAACGTGGAGTGGAGGGCTAGGGTGCCTCTTTCTTTGGGGTGCGAGAACTCTTTTGACGCATTCGAGCTGGTTACAGATGAGCGGACCTTACTGCGGGAGCCGTCGCGTCATCGTTCTTCGAGGGTGGTGAACCCTGGCGATTATGTAAGTAAAATGACTTTTGATATTCTTTCTTGGTAATTTTCTTTTTTTCTTGGATTTTGACAAGGATTTTCTCCTTTTTGACAGTCCGATGTTTCTCTGTCGAATATGCGTGCCCGCGGGATGACGGGGCTTCAGGATGTCTGGGAACATCTTCCACCTGTGGTGTGTTGGGTGGTATCCTCAGTAGGCTTTGGGAGGTTGGCTTCTATGCTGGATGCGACGCCTCATTCGACGGCGGTCTTATGCGCTCTGAGGGAGAGGTGGTGGGACACTACCCACACCTTTCATTTTGTCTTTGGGGAGATGACTGTGACTCCTATGGATGTGTAGCAGCTGTTAAGGATGGATTGTGATGGGGAACATATAGACGTGGATCACTCTTTGAGGGTGAGGCCGAAGGCAGTGCGCGCGGCGCTTCGTGATGTGGGGAGGATAGTGTCTGGGGATTTTTCAGGTGACCTTTTACCCTTAGGGGACGACTGTTCAGGATACAGGGTTGACTGGGGTGAATGCACGGATGATGCATTTGCTGGCGCACGATTTTGGTCACTCTTGGTATCTCAGGGAGAGGGTGGTCCAATAGGATGTTAAGGGGGAGGTGGTGGTGCCACCTGCGAGTCCCTCTATGTCTATGCGGCAGGAGCGGCTACTAACGGAGGATGCGAGGATCGCGGTGATGATTAGCAAGTCCTGCCTTCTATACATTGATACGGCTGTGCCGTATGATTTTATGGACTTTATGACGAGTTGGCTGATGGCGTCCAGCATATATGATGCACTTTCCTTCCCTCTTACGAGTTCGAGTCGGCCAGTAGGGTCCTCCCACAGCGGTGGAGGTTTATCGACATCTGCGGTGGCGACGACCTCAGAGGTCCCCTTTCTGCGGATGCATACCCTTCATATAATATCTAGCGGGTTGATGGAGGGATGGTGCCTATGATGAATCGTTCTCATGCGATGGACCCAAAAGAGTTGGTCTTGACATAGGAGGTTCCTCTTCATCAGGTATATCTTTTATGTTCTTCTCCTTTGGTTTCTTTTGATCTTTTCTACTTGATACTAATTTTTCCTTTTCTTGTAGCATGTCTAGGTGTCCACCACTTGGCTGAGGGATATTAGGGACTGGATATCTTCAGTGACTACCCATATTCGGGATGCAATACCTGTTCCTTCTTGCTTGGTGCTGTCTGCCTCATCCGGGGAGGAGTCTGGTTCGGGTAGCGATGGTGCGTCATCTTGCCGTCGGGGAAAGAGAGCGCGTCACAATGGTGGAAGCTCTTAGGAGAGAGAGGGGAAAGGGAAAGTGAGAGAGAGAGAGAGAGAGAGATAGATAGATAGATAGATAGATAGAGAGAGAGAGAGAGAGAGAGAGAGAGAGAGAGAGAGAGAAAATGTGGGTTCGGTCCGAGTCCCGTTGTTTTTTATTTTTCTTTATTTTCTTGCAAAAATGATGTAACACGGAAACATATATATGCAATGCAATGAAGTTTTTTTTATTATCTTCTTTTAATGATGAATGAATGCATGCACATGTGCTTTTTACTTTGCTGCTGAGACTGTAAAAAGAAATATTTTTGGGATTTTGAAAGAAAGTTTTATTCATAATGAGGATTTATATAAAAATGAAAAGGGGATTTTTGAAATTCTTTTGAGAATATCAATTTATTTTGAGTTTTTTTATTTTTGACAAAAGAGTAAAAAGGAAAATTTCCAGAAGTAGGGGGTGCCGATCGGTAAGCACCTTGTCCTGCCTATCAGTAGGTTAGTCCAGTTCCATCCGTCAAAGCTTTGATTGGTACCATCTTCAGCCTTTGGTACCTTGTGGGGCAGGATTTCTTTCGATTTTTGTAGAGGTTATGTCTTTTGTGGGAGTTTTCAAGTTTAAAAGAGGGGTACGGGTGGAGTGTTTTCCTCACACCTTCACATTTCTACTTTCTTGTTCTGTGAGATGGCTCTCCCTCGTAGTGTTGAGTTTTCCAACTACCTCGAGACTTTGGAGGCGATGTACTCCATAACGTTGACTACGATGCTTACAATATGCGTCGAGTTTCTTTATGGTGTAATCGGCCCATAGAGTGGAACATGCTGATGGCGGCGGTACAATTCTGGTAACCTAAAGACCATATATTACACTTTGTCTTGAAAGAAGTCTGTCTGACTTATGAGGAATTTTTTGCCATATTGAGGATAAATCCTGGCGTTGCTGCGACTCTGCCTAAGTTTTTCCATTCTCCCCGGGAGTTATTGGTCGAGATTCTTCATGTCTCACCCTCGGCAGGTAGATCCTTGGTTACTGGTGGAACAATTTATCTTTCGGCGGTGTTACGGTCCGTGCACTTGTAGGAGGTTGGTGATGCTGGATATGCCGGAGCTGTCGTTTTGGGCTTGGTTTCAAAATTACTCCTGGTGATCGACGAGCTGCTGGTGGACCCACAACTTGCAGCCATTACGTCATGGATGTCCTGCCATCGCAATCCTGCGGCGGTGATGCTGGCGGAGACTCTAAATGGCATGGATGCCTGGCGAGAAGGTCGTTCTGACTTTATGAGGGGTAGCCCTGTGATGTTGTTCATGTGGTTGTCTGAAATATTCCGCCTGGTGAATCCTACAGAATACCGTTTGTTGGCTCTAGACAACTTCTTTTCATGCCATTTCATCAGTGTGGGTCTAGATATTGAGAGCTGGGAGAACTGAGTCATGGAGCATGGGTCTCAAAATCTACACTCGTCAGTGCATTGGTAGGGACAGCTGCTACTTATTCTAAAACTCGGAGAATACCCGTATGTCTGGTTGGTTGGTCTCAGACATACCTCTTTTTATTTCCCGTGGCAGTTTCTGCACCAATTTGGCTAGGAGAAGATCGTTCCACCTCAGAAACTAAACTTCTTTTCGATAGAAGATTTGACAGAGCATCTATGCACGCGGCTTAGCTCTTTGTGGGAGAGTCGGTATCCGTCGACCCGTCCCTCTTAGTCTGCTGGGAGAGTTTGACACATCCCTGGGGATTATATGAAGTGCTTGTGGATAAGAGTAGTTAGCAAGATGTTGGTAGTGTAGACTGAACAAAGTTGGATTGTCTTATCTGATACCATGGAGGGAGATGTGGTAGTTTTTTCGAGGCTGGTTCGAGCTTATCGGTCCATGGAGCATTTGTGGCACTCCATTCAAGCAAGGGAAGCTTGGGTACCCCAGGATGTAGATGACGATGATGGAGCCCGATCCTATGGTAGCTGTGGGTAGGACTCTTGGGAGGAGTTTATTTTGTACTGGGAAATAAGTTTGGTAATTTATTTGGCTTTTGAGGAAGGTATGGGAAAGGGGTCATCCGTTCCTTTTCTTATGTAATTGCACTGTAGTTTCTTATTAGTGAAATAAACAATTTTTTGATCATCTAGCTGTGCCTTTTGATGAATTTTGTATTTTGAATTATCTATACCGATCGCTAAGGCATGCATAATCATTTTGTTCAAGTATATATTAGAATGGACTGTCGTTCTCGGAGATAAGAAAATAATAGTTTTTTTGTGAAAAAGAAAGGGTCGTGCTCATGTAAGATGTATGAGCTGCCTACGTACCTCTGGGGGTTTTTGAAAATTTTCAATTTTTCTGAGAATGATTTTTGCATAGGATCAGGCCCACGTAGTTCTGGGTAGAGGAAAATGAAGAGTTTTTTTTAATATAATATAAGGGAGGATGAGAAGAGTCGTAGCACGCTGAGATTTCAGACTAGGGGTAAAATTTCTTGAGATGGTCCAGGTTGATTAAATGAGCCATCTCTTCTCCATCTAAGTCGGTGAGCATGGCGACACCGCTAGACAAGATCTTTTTCCCAATGTATGGGCCGCTCCAATAGGGCTTGAATTTTCCTCTAGGGTCCCAGTTGGGCTCTACTATTTCTTTGTGGGCTAAATCCCCTTCTCGGACACCTCGGTCTTTTACTCTCATATTAAATGAACACGCTATACGGTGATGGTAACCTTGGATGTGATACAACGCTTTTAATCTCCTCTCATCCAAGAGTGATAGCTCGTCGAGGCGGATTTGATTCCAGTCCTCCTCACTGACCTTGATTTCAAGCATGATGCGTAACGAGGGTATTTCTAGCTCGAAGAGTAGGAATTCTTCCATGCCATAGACTAGAGAGTAAGGGGTAGCCCCAGTAGAGGTTCGAATTGAGGTTCAGTAGCGCCAGAGGATGTATGGGATTCGGTCAGCCCAATATCGATAGCTTTCGATCGTCTTACTGATGATGGCTTTGAGGTTTTTGTTGGCAACTTTTACTGCACCGTTGGTCTGAGGTCGGTAGGGAGAAGATTTGTGTCTCTATATCCCCTACTCATTGGCCACTTCTATGACTTCTACCTCGAAATGCAACCCGTTATTTGACACTAACTCGTGCGGGACCCTATATCGGCAGACGATGTTTTTCTTGATGAACTTGGCCACTTTTTTGGCATTCAGACTGCATATGACTCAGCTTCGACCCATTTGGTGAAGTAATCAATGGCAACCAGGATTAACTCAAGTCTTTTGGAATATTTGGGTGAAACCTTCCCTTTGATGTCGATGCCCTAGGTGGAGAACGGATAGGGAGAAGTCATGTTGTGTAATTCTCGCGGAGGCAGGTGTTGAAGGTTGGAGAACTGTTGGCATTTGAGAAATCTTCGGACATAGGCAGTGCAATCTTGGATCATGGTGGTCCAGTAGTAACCTTGTCTTATGATCTTCTTAGCAAGCATGTGACCGTTGATGTGAGGTATGCATTCCCCACTGTGGATTCTCTACATTACCTCTTTAATGTTTGCCCCTGCGATGCAGTGTTGATGGGTTCCATCGAATTTTCTCTTGAACAGTGCTTTGTAACAGATGATGTACTGGGTGGACATTCTTCGAAGGGTTTCTTGGTCTTTCTTATTAGAACCCTAGGGATACCTACCATGCTTGAGGAGGTGCTAGATATCATAATACCAATAACTGGCTAGCTCAGGATCTTCTTTGGTGATGAGCCCAATGTGGTAGCAGTAGGTTGCTTTATCTTTCTTTTGGACCAGGAAGGGGGTCATTGTTATTCCTTCGGGCATGTCGACCATGGAGGGTAGGGTAGTAAGGGCATCGGCTAGGTTATTTTTTGCTCGAGGTAGGTAGTGGAAGGTGATGTCTTGGAATTGGGAGGCTAGTTCTTCTAGATGGGCATGGAATTGTTGGATTTTCTCATCCTTGACTTTCCATTTTCTGAGAACTTGACCAATGATGAGGGAAGAATCCCCACAGACATCTAGGCATTGGATATATTTCTTGAGAGCAACCTTGAGGCCTACCATACATGCCTCGTATTCAGTCATGTTATTAGTTAAGGGGAAATCCAATTTGATGGCGATGGGAGTGTGGGAATCATCTGGGGCGATCAGAAGTATCCCAATGCCATATCCCTTTTTGTTGGTAGTGCCATCAAAGAACATTTTCCATCGGAGGCTATCTTGAGCAGTGTAGAGGATGTTTTCATCCAGGAATTCGGAGATCCAATCATCAACTTTTTCCATGGGGTAATCAGCGAGGTAGTCAGAGATGGATCTTCCTTTCATGGCTTTCTATGTGACTTACATGATATCAAACTCGGCTTAGAGCATCAACCATCGATCCATTTGGCTTGATGAGGCGGGTTTCTCAAGAAGGTACTTGATGGGGTCCATTCGGGATACAAGATTAATGGGGAAGGCGAGCATGTAGTGTCATACCTTTTGGGTGTCCTAAATAAGCTCGACGCATGCTTTTTCCAAAGTAGTGTAGTTGACTTCGTACCCGACCAGTTTGCAACTAGCGTAATAGATATCTCTTTCTTTACTAGAATCTTCAAGGTATTGATCTAGCAAAGCCCCAGCTGCAGTGTCAAATATGGTTAAGTATAGGAGAAAGGGGAGACCAGGTTGTGATGGCATGAGTACCGAAGGTTGAGTCAGGTATTGTTTGATTCGGTCAAAAGCTTCTTGGCAGGCCTCATTTCAAACTTTAATTGAATCCTTTCGAAGGAGTTTGAAAATTGGTTCACACATGGAGGTGAGTTGGCTGATGAACCGATTGATGTATTGCAATTTTCCAAGGAAACCTCGAATTTCTTTCTCCATTTGGGGAGGTGGCATCTCAAGTGTGGCTTTTAGCTTGGCAGGATCTGCTTCTATCCCTTTTTCACTGACCATAAATCCCAAGAGTTTTCCTTTTGTAATGTCGAACACACATTTCTGTGGATTGAGTCTCATCTGATATTGTCGTAGTCGTTCGAAGAACTTTTGAAGAGCGGGAACATGACCTTCTCTAGTTTTGGACTTGATAATCATATCATCCACATAGACCTCGACTTCCTTATGAATCAAATCGTGCAGGATGGTTGTGGCAGCCCTCTGGTAAGTAGCTCCAGCATTCTTGAGACCAAATGGCATAACAGTGTAGCAAAAGGTTCCCCATGGGGTGATGAACGTGGTTTTTTCTTGATGATATAGGTGCATTTTGATTTGGTTTATCCGAAAAACCCGTCGACGAATGATTTGAGAGCATGACTGGTTATGTTGTCCACGATCATGTCGATATTGGGTAGCGGGAAATCATCCTTTGGAGAGGCTTTGTTCAAATCCTGGTAGTTTACACACATCCGAACCTTCCCTCCCGATTTCAGTACAGGCACTATATTGGCTATCCATGTGGGATATTCGATCACACGAATGAAGCCCACATTCAGTTGTTTGACCACCTCTTCTTTGACTTTGATCGACCATTCGGTGCGGAGCTTTCTCAGCTTTTGTTTGATCGGCTTATAATCTGGAAGAGTGGGGATCTCATGTTGAGCTATTTCAGGATCAATTTCGGGCATATCATCATAGGACCATGAAAAGACATCCACGAATTCCTTTAATAATTCTTCGAGTTGTGCACACTCATGCTCGTCGAGGGTAGCCCCTATACTAATCTCCCACGGTTGGCTACTATAACCGAGGTTAACCGTAATAGTCTCTTATTCATTAACTTGAACGCGGCTATGTTGTTTGTTATTAACCTTATTTAGATCAGTTAAGAATTGTTCATTTGTAAAATCATCATCATTAAAAGTTTGATTAGAATCTAAGCAATTAATGTAAGGCACAACAAGATACTCAAAATCTTCGTTTATTTCATTGATAGGAAAACAGCATTGAGAACCTCATCAAAGGAGGTCTCGATTACATTTGAGCAAGGATACACAATATAAGAAGAAATGGAGTAAACATTGGGGGTTAGGTGGGATTTCAACAGGTAGAACTAGCGCAGCATGCTAGTTGAGGAGAGGAGTATCAAAAACTTTAATCAGGTGGAAGGGATCCAGTGATGTAGTGCCTGAATGAACCGTGTAGAGTGTCAGCCCCAGTGTCTGCAAGTTGAACGAGTCCTCGGAGTCACTTTCCTCAGAATCTTTGGTATCTTTTATGAGCAATTGTACATAGTGTTGGGAAATTTCGACCCATGGATAGCTGTCCTGGAAAAAGATCTCCATTCCAGGCTTCTTCTTGTCTGTATGGTCATACCAGGGTTCCGAAAAGCCACAAAAGGGGAAGTCTTCGCCCTCTTTAATGAATCATCCATTCAAGGAGTCACCTGAGATAGTCTGGATGCAGTCTAGTCTTCTCCTTGGTGGAGACTGGCGGATCATTCTGAGCTCTTATTCTGATGGTTGATACCTCAAACCACTAGGGGGAAATCTTTCTTCAGTTCAATGGGCTCAAGTATCCCTTGTTATCTTTGTCCCAGCCCCAGTCCGGGAATGAAGTGCATGTTTTTGAACATCTGAATCACATTGATATTGCCATGAGGGTCATATTCGGGACAAACCCTTTCTTTGAAATCCTCCCCCGTCGAGAGTAAAAGTGTCTCAACTAGGAACCCTGATAGGAGCATGTCATTTGACTCGTGTTGTATCTCAAGGATTGGACTACTGGTACTTACACCCTCGACATTATGGTCGTCGCCCAAAATGGTGATGACTCATCCGTCGGTGAAGAACTTCAATTTATGATGGAATGAGGAAGACACACCCTTGATACTGTGGATCCAAGGTCGTCTGAGCAACAGGTTGAAACAAGTTGGGTTGTTAATAACTTGGAATTCAACGACAGGGTTTATAGCTCCAACCCCTATTACGAGTTTTATGGATCCCATCACCTCCCGACGGGTATTGTCGTAGGCACGTACAACAGCGAAAGTTGGAGCGATGTCACTTTCCTTCAGTCCTAAGCATTTGAAGGTTCTTAAAGGGCAGACATTCAAGGCGGATCCATTATCGTCAAGAGAGAGTGGTACGATTTTCCCCATAACTTCGACGGAGATGTTGAGTGCATGATTGTGGTTTTGGCTCAATTCTGGAGATTTTTTCTTCGAAAAAGGATAGCATTCAGGTAGAGGCCAAAGATCTGACTAAATTTATCGCTTCTTCTGGTGTAGTAGAAGGAGGAACTATGGGTCCAGTGAGCAACTTTATCAAAACATTTATATGCAGTTGGTAAGATATGAAAATACCCTATAGAGTGATGTTAGCTTGAGTTTTCTTCAGTTGATCGAGGATCTTGCTCTCCTCGAGGGTCATTTCTGGCATAGGATGGTTTTCAATGCCCTTCCCTTGTCATTGGATGGTAGTGAGCTTGGGATCTGGTAATGCCTCCCTAATCTGGTCATGTGATTTACTGAAGAAGAGAAGAACATGAACCCTATTTCTTCGTGAATCTCGGGTTTTTCTTCCACTTTATTTATTTTTTCGAGGAGCTCCTCAAATGATATCATCCCACACATGTTACTGGGTTCATTTTCTCGAAAGCTTGGTCTTCATTCGAATCATTGAATTCTTCCACATCTAGTGGCAATAATTCTATCTTTCCTTGTAAATTCAATGCATTCCACAACTTCAATGGCTTGTTCATACATGTCTTCCCATTCTGTGGGGATATGTAAGGTTGAAGGGACCAGGCGTCCTTGTAGCTTCAGAGTATCAAGTAACTCGATCCCACTGCAAATGTTGTTGGTTTGACTAAATAATTCTGCCATGATCTGGACGACATCATCCAGTCTGATTTCATCGGTTGGTACCACCCAAATGCCTGACATTCGAGCCCATTTTCATTCTTCCAAGAACAATGAGATGAACCTCTGGTAATCAATGATCATCCATGAGGGCAATGTCAACCTGAACTCTAGGAGTTGGTTTAACATTTCTGATAATTCCATACCTCCATTTTTAGAATGAGTACGGAGAGCAATGCATGCTCTGTTAAGGAGTGACAATGCCTGATCAATGAGGCTGACAGGGTGTAAGAGGAAATATGGGCAAGTTTGAAGAGGTTTGGGAGAGTGTATGGGTGTGATTTGAGTTGAGGGATCAAATTTTGGGTTCATTTATAGGAAGATAGCATTGGTAAGATTTAGGAGTGGGTTGTGAGTAGTGTTTGGCTTAGGATTGGCTGGTGGGGCAACGGTACCCTGGTCAATTAGACCTTGGATTATATTTTGAAGGTGAAAGCATTTGTCGGTAGTATGACCAGCGGTTTGGTGAAAGGCGCAATGGACATCTGCCTTGAAGTTTCTTGGAAGTGGATTGGGCAATGGACGGGGATCCAAGGGCTTGATGAAGTTTCGGCTTAACAAGGCTTTATAAAATTTGGATAGGGGAGCGTGAATCTCAATGTATTACTCTCGGA
This sequence comes from Sambucus nigra, assembly GCA_949130495.1. NCBI lineage: Eukaryota > Viridiplantae > Streptophyta > Magnoliopsida > Dipsacales > Adoxaceae > Sambucus > Sambucus nigra. The sequence continues at coordinate 122,744,417 of OX422218.1, read as the reverse complement.
CTGGGATAGGGCGGCTTTCTGGTGCCCATAAAGTGGTTGGTTGAGAGATGTTGTTGATGGTTGAGACTGTAGCACTGGCAGGTTTGTCATATTTTTTAGGGGTGAACTTTTCGGACACTTTCTTTGGTTTGACCTCTGTTTTAGCAAGACCTTCCTCAATTTCTAATCCTACTTCTCTGAGAGCTCGAAAGTGGGGATAGTATTATCCTCCCATGGTGGCTCGGACATGGGGCAATAAGTTCTCCTTCACTATATTGACTTGTTCTTCCTCGGATGGTCGATTAGTCATGGTGGCTGCCTTTTCCCTCCATCGGGCTATGAAGTTACTGACTGATTCCCCAGAGTTATATTTGAGCAACTCTAAATCATGGTGGGTGACCTCAAGATCTTCATTGTATTTGTACTGCGATATGAATTCATGGTCTACATCCTCCTAGCTACGGATTCTGGACTCCTCGAGAGACAAAAACTATCGGAGAGCGCTATCCTTCAAAGTTTGCTGGAATAATTGGGCCATCACTTCTTCAGAAGCCCATAAGAGAGTCATGGAACAATGATAACTGCGAAGATGAACAATCGGTGGTCCACTTCCTCCGAATTTCTTGATATTCGGCATCTTGAACTTCTCAGGTAACCTCTCCTTTGGATAAGGAGACATGTGGGTGTAGTCCATGTAATTTTCGGAGATTATGACTTGTTCGAACTTCTTAGTTAGCATCTTGAGATATTCTTTGACCTTGTCCAATTCTTACACTTTCGGATCAATGATCACAGGCAAGTTAGCTCCAGGCTAGATAAAGTTTGGCATATGAAGCTGGGCAGGCGGCGGCCCATTAACGGGAGGGGCACATGGAGCGTGAAGATACTCTTCAGGAACCCAAATAGGCTTGGGTGAACCCATAGCATGAGGAAATAGGGTCTTAGGCTCTTGAGGAATAGGAACCTGGTTTCGTTGCATCTCTCGGACCTTAATATAAAGGTTGTCAATCTTAGACACGAGCTAAGCTAAAACTGCCATCAGATCTGGCTGCGCAACTGGCACTTGATATGTGTTCTCCACGAAAAGGGGATGGATATCGGACTCAGAAGAAGTAGCAGGGGAACGAACGGAGCTCCGGGGTCATTTGACTAAAGATCGAAGCCAATAAGGAGCTAGGCCAAGGGCGTGCGATCGACCTGAGAAGGCGTAAAATGGGATTTATTTTTGATAAAAAAGGATGAAAATATTTTTGACATTTTTTTTAGATTGAAAGACAAAATATTTTTCGATTTTTGATAAATAAAAGAGAAATATTTTTTATGAAGAAGGGATAAATATATTTGGATTTTTGATAAAGAAGGGAGGAATGTTTTGGAGACGGGTCTCAGTATGATTATTATTATTATTATTATTATTATTATTATTATTATTATTATTATTATTATTATTATTATTATTATTATTATTATTATTATTATTATTATTATTATGTTCTCACTTGTATTAAATTTTCCTAAATGCAAAATGAAATGTCGGATGGGACTCGAGCCAGGAAAAGTTGGGTTTGTAACATATGCAAAGCTATGGATTGACTTGTAACTAAGCTCACGGGCAGGGTCCCGTTTTAAAAATGCACAAAAATTTGGGCGGAAGGCCGACCATAAATTTTGGCAGAGTTTCGGGTTGAAACCGACAATCTAACATGTGTGTCCTAGGCTTGACACCTATATGCAGGTATGCAGTTGATTGGGTGAATTGGAAAGGGTTCCCCCCTTTGGCGTGGCTTCCACGATATACGTCTTGCTTTTTGAGGGAAATTGGTATATGTGGACAAGCCATTTGATATACCTGAGTGTACGTGAATTGCCTCACTATATACCTCATGGGGACGGTACGTGTGAGAACGAATTTGATATACTCGGTGTATGTGAACGAGTTTCCAGCGATATACCTCCCGTCATGACTTCGATCAAGTGGTATGATACGGGGGAACCGTTCGATATACGTCGAACGTACTTTGCCAATGGAAAGTGAGAGTCATATCGCTTAGGCTAACTGCGCCTTGCTGGACCAGCGGCCATCACGAAGTGACCCTCCAGTTACTGGATAAAATTTGGTCAATCGTAATGCTCTTTGGTGATATCGTGTGAATCATACATAATTATCTTATTAGTATCTTATGAGAGTATCTTTCTTGATCATGCCCAATAGGGAGCAAAGTATGAGTACCAATGGTATACCAAGTATGGGTAATGCGCACAACATGGGGATATATGTGATCCTAGGTGCACGTGGTGTGAAGTGTACGTGGAGAATTTTTCTACAAGTGTGTGAATAGAAGCATAAGCATTAAGTACACATGAATAGTAAAAGGGAACACTCAAAATAGGGGAAACTATAAACAAATATAACACCCATGTGAATAGAGTCTAGCCCTCAAAGTGAAAAGTCCCCAGCCGAGTCACCACTCTGGCCATCCCACTTTTCGATCCTCGCAGCGGGAGAGGAAAATAAGATAATGGGGTCTCCCCTTCGTCTCGGGAGGATCTTGGTCCCGCGCATCGCTCTCAGGAGCGCTTCGGTCGGCGTCGGTGATGAGGTGAAATTGTATAGAGATAGAATTGCAAGTCTATTTTACTCAAAATAGACAAAAGAAAAATGGGAGCCATCCCGAAGGACAGCATCCAAAGACATACTGATACATACGAAACCAAAATGATTCGAAAGGGGTCCGGGGGCTAAGTTACGAAATGGGAAGGTGTTAGGCACCCATTCCGCCCTTACGATCTCTCATGGGTTATTGCTATTTTCCTTTATTTCCCTGTTATATGTGTGCATGTGTATATGTAGCGGAGATAGGAATCGTCAACTTGTATCATGGAAGAGATAAAGCGAGTCATTCATAGGAATGTTCTTCAAAGTAATATTAAAAAAATAGGATTTACGCGATTATCCTAGTGTTGATCGTTATAGCGAAACGCTAACACATATGGAATAATACGCCACTAAGCACAAATACACGTATATGTAAATATATAAAATCTAAGAGAGTTAAGTTTAAAGAACGTAGAAAAATAGAAAATGAAAGAAAAGTAGGAATAAGACTCGAGTCTCAGGTTTTAACTCGAGACGCTTACGTAGCCTATAGAGGCATCAAAGTCCACGTAGTTCGTATGTAAAATGAGGGGTGGGATTTATCCCATAAATCCAATCGGGGACTTCTCTTATATGTCTGTGTGTGTGTGTGTGTGTAAAAAGGTGTTTTAGTTGTAAGAAAAGTGTGAGAATTCCCGTTTGGAATTTATGAGCAAATCCTCCTTTTCTTATTTTTTAGGTTTTATTTATATAAAGATAGGAGATGTGCAATAATACTAGATAAAAAGTATATTAGGATATGTGAGATGAGAGAATAAAAGTACTAAGTAACAAAATAAATTAATGTGAATTTAGGAGAATTTGAGGAGAGAGTGGAGAAAATTGGACCTTATTGAAGATATTGAGCTTAATCTTGGATGTTGGAGAGCAGCCCTTGCACTCGATTTATGATGGTGGATACTTAATTCACGAAGTTTGATGAAAAGGTGATGAAAGTTGAAGGTTGGAAAGGGATTTGGATGTGGAAATCACACTGACTTTGAGAGGGATTTTCTGAGCTTGCTGAGAGTGATGGACCTCTGATCTTACTCTCTTGAAATGAGTTTAGGCCCTCCTTTTTATAGGCACGAGGAATTGCCGATCGACATAGCCCTGGTCCTACCAATTGGCAGGAGTGTTTAGGCACACTACCGATAGGCAGGGTTTTGAACCTATAGTTTGGTAGTCTCTTTCAGATTCGTTTGGATAATTGATCGTAGAGTGCAAACCGCTGATCCGAATCACGCACGGGGTGAACCGTTGGAAAGTTAATTCAGAGACCTTCGAAAGTCTTTTGGACTGCTCCTTGGTCCGAGAGCTGACTTTAGGTCAAATGTGGCTCGGAAGCGTTCATCAGTCCTTTGGACGGGGGATCGTCGAACGCAAACGGATCGTTCGTCCGCATGGTAAGTCAGAATCATGTATGGGGTGGACCGTTGGAAAGGTTAGGATATGTACTTTGACAATCCAAAGATTTGACTCGGTTTGGGGAGTTGACTTTGGTCAACCGAGGCCTGGAAGCGTTCGGTTACCTTTCGGAGTAAAACAGATCATTCGTCCGTACCGTAAGTCAGAATTGCGCACAGGGTGGACCGTTGGTAAGGGGTTTCAGTGGCATTTGAAGATTCATTCAGTCTTAATTGATTTGGAGAGTTAACTTTGGTAAAATGGATCCTGGGAGCCTTCAGTGACCTCCTAATCAAGTTTCGAGGGAAAAAGGATTGTTCATTTGTACCGGATGTCAGAATCGCGGATGGGATGGAACGTCGGAAAGGGGTTTCAGTGCCCTTTGAAGATTAATTCAGTCTCCATCGAGCTGAAGAGTTTGACTTTTGGTCAAACAGAGCCTGGGAGTGCCCGATGGCCTTTAACTCAGTACCCAGGGTATGACTTAGGTTTGCAATGATGAAGGGAGGTGTTAGGGACCTAAGGAGAGGTTAGGGGGTATTAGAATGGGGTATCTATAATGTACATTAAATAATTAACCTATATTATCCTTATGTCTTATCAATAATCTAAAATAAATATCGTATCGCTAATACTCTTTCCTTATTCTAATTGTCCATTATTAGGATCATCTCTCTTTTAAATAGTTGACAAGTTACATGAAAGCTCTGCAAAGAATTGTAGTCTTAATTTGTGCTTCCTGATTTTACACACTAGGTTATTGAAGACCAGACTGTAAATCATGCTTTTACATTCAAGAGAAAAATATTACCATATCCCTTTCTTATAGAGCTAAGAAAACTGGGCACATTGCTCTAAAAGTTCTAACTAATTTAGTGAAAACACTCGCCTTTTTGACCTTTTCACTTCTACAAAGGAATATTAACATTCTTAACCCCAATCTGTTTCACTTAATACTTATCCTTATCTTTCCACCTCCCTTTCGAGAAAGAAGTAAAAACTCACTTCAACAATTAACACCAACCCTTGGCTACTGATGATGATCATTGTCGGATTAAGAAATGGATATGAGTTTTCCCCACTATACCTAATCTATATAATCCCTTGTTCAATCAATTATCAAAATCAGTTTAATAAGACGATTCTTACTTGAGCGTCATCAACAAACATTGATGTTTATAAATTTCCATTGTTCTATTATTTAAAATTAAACTTGTAAATATAGAACTCCCCCGCTAGGGGGGGGGGGGGGGAAACATACATAACTCTTAATTTAAAAGAAGTACGTTAAATTTAAAATATTACAATTCCTTGATTAATTCCATTCGTTAGGGGGCCAGATTAATCTGACACGAGGAGCTAATCACATCAAAATTTTAAACTGTTTATGAGAACTGTGGGTTAAATAAGTTTATTTTTCTCTTAAGTTATAACAATATCCAATTACATTTTCAGTCCTTGAACTTTATTACAATTTAAAATTTATACTTTCAGACAAAAATAGTGAGTGATAGATGAATTCATTTTTGAAATATCATAATCATCATTGAAAAAATTAGTTTTCAATTAAAACATAATAATTATTTTTTCATTATATTTTAAATTAGCATACATCTATCTCTAATAAAAAAAAATAATCCTGCTTGGCACCTTAATTTCCTTTTGAAGTGAGCTTTCTCGTTAGGAGCTTAAATCACCCCACCTTGAATTAGACAATTTTTTATCTTTCAATTATATCCGGGGGGACCAAAATCACTCACATTCAATTCTTGAAACTATCACTTAAGAGTTTTGAGAGTGTGCCTCTTGACGGTAAGTACCCAAATAAAATATAACTCCTATAATTCAAGAAAAAAGGTTTGTTAATATATTATTACAAAAGTTTAAAACAATTTAAAACTACATGTAACGAAATATTTTACAAGTTTTTAAAATCTTAAGTTTTATCTTCCTATTTCATACAACTATTCCAAAAAATTCAAAAATAGTAAAATAAGTACAAGACCGGATGTACGAGAGAACACCCCATTAACAGAAAAAGCCTCAAGCCGATAATAATGAAGAATGAACTATGATAGATTTATACATATATAAGATAGAGAATTACAACCATAAAACATTATCACCGAATAGACACTATTTTCCATCATATCTTCATAGAGAGCGCCAAGTGCTTGAGAATGCTGCATAACAATGATAGTTTTAGGTCAGCAACAAATGCCTTCAAATCTTTCACCAAAACTTTTCTTATTTAAAATTGAATCAACTTTTGTTCCTAGACATAGCGTTTAAGCAATCAAAATGATACACTTTAGGATTTTGAGGGAATCCCAAAGATGTGTGTTGGGTGTATGCAAGGGTGTGGTTCTTTAAATCTCAAAATGAGTTTTTTCAAACCAAGGAAGAGAAAATATTTACTCACTAATGAAAATAGTTTTTTGAACACAAGGTGAGTAAATATACCTATATTAGAAATAATGTCTCGAAAATAACTTAAAGAAGAGGAGTGAAAAAATGTGTTCTCAAATGTATGGAATGTTTTGATTAGCAAAAATATTTTTCAAAGCTCCCACTCCGGGTTTGGAAGAGTAAGTAGCACTTAACTTATAGCCTTTTGACTTTGAAAATGGTTAAAGGATTATATGCTAGGTGTTACACTCTTATGGTGTCAAATAGTCACATAAGGGTCTTATTCACATAAAAGGTTATACTGGACACACTAACCAAGAAGATTTTTAAGAAAGATATTATGAAAAAATGACTTTTGGCACTGTCAGCTGGGTTTTGCTACAGTATTGCTACAATGAGAAAATTCTTTGCTGCAATGAACTTAAAGAGATCTAAGCCACACCAATGTCCGCGCATTTTACATGGGACACAAGTGAATAGTGAGAGACTATAGTTGTAGTAAGGACATACGTCGCTGGATCATGCTGCGACGAAACAGGTCGCGCATGTGCCAAGAAAATTTTGTCCATTTTTTTTAGAAAACATTTTCCAAAATGAGTTTTTAGGAAAACTCTAAGTATGCGTGTTTCACACATGAACACCCATACTTAAAAGACAAAAAATGATGAAATTCTTTATAAAAATAGATGTTTTTATATGTAAAGTATTTTTGCATGTGTATTTGATAAAATTACAAAATCAAGGTTATTTAAAAAATATCCCAATTATGAAAAAAATTAACTGAGGTGAGTCTAAGTCCGCTAAGTCTTGTAACTATTCCTAAATGGTGTGATTGAGGTTGGACATTAAGTGAATTCAGTTTGCTGATGAATATTTCTAGGGACCTCTTAGATAAAGACTCAAACATGCTTTGGTCAAGGAATTTAGACAATTTATTCTATGGATCACATCGAGTATACTATATTATTACAATTTCTCCCTTTGTCAAATTCGAAGAAAAAACATAAAAAGTAAAAATTACAAGAAAATGAATGAAATCTACCATTTCACAACATGCCTGGCAAAGAAAAACTACAAAATAGGAAATTACATTTGTTGCAAGCAACTAATCCCTATAAGAGAATCAACCAACATCATGGATAAAAAAATAAGCTTTTAGAAAATACTTCCTGTAAGATACTAGCAAACTCATTAAGGTACCAACGAGAAAAAATATAATAAGGAAGTGTGATAAATATGAACATTTAAATATATCAATGTGATCACATGAATATCATATTTAGGTAAAATAAATACCCCTAAAATCAAACATGATATTAAAACAAATAAATCTAATCAACCTAATATGCTTTGATAACAATACTCCCCATATCTACAAAATTCTTCCCCTTTTGTCATGAAAAGCTACTAAAGAAAGAACTAAGCACATATTGGGATCAACATCTCTAGGCATTTAAGAGAGAAACATTCTAATCAAAACAACACATCGAGAAGAACAATATAATGAGTGAATAGTTAAAGTGTGAGTTTAGGCAAGGTATAATCAAGAGAATAATAGGCCTAAGATCAATAACTTTACTTACAGATGGGAAGAGAAAATATATCATGCAAAGATATAAGTGATACCAAAAAGTGATAAGCATTCAAATGTTAAGAGTTTACAATGATTAAAATGAATTTTTCACATTCATTCCATTCCAACTAGGAAAATGGTTGTCGCTCAAAAGAGTGATCGCATCCTGGTGACAAGGTTCACTCAAAATAGACTCATAAGGATAATCTGTACACTTAACTTCTACAACACCAAAGTAGTTGATTATCCACTTAAAAGTAAGTTTCACTTAAATTTCCCTCACTTTGTCAGAAAGAAATCTAACGTCTAAGTTTTCTTTACAATCCACAAGAGTCAAATAAAATTCTTTCACCAAGTTGGGGTAATATGGTCGGTTTGAGAGAAAATACCAATTCAATGTTTCCTACCAACCAAGAACTTGTGTAGATGGGTATTAGAAGACAAATCCAAATTAATTAATCTCTCCTAATTCATGGAACATGTAGTAAAAAGTTCATTAAATATTGAGTGATTTGTGGAAGTCAAGGCGTGTGAGTGTGAATTTGAAGCCATGAAATAGCCTAAAATCACAAACCAAGACTCAAGAACAGGGATACTATAAGATATGGAAAATAAAACCAAGGAACCCGTACTAACACTATGAGTAGACAAATCCCAAACATGTAAAGAAAATCTATACACACTAAAAAGTACTCAAGATATTCAAACTAAACTCAAGTCAAGTAGAAACTCATCAATCATAGAAAATATTTCATCAAAATCTATCAAAAATAATACCATCATGACCTAAATGTAAAATAAGTAAATCTAGAAATCTATGGAAAAAACTTACCAAGATAAATATATATCCACTAGAATGAGGTAAAGAAAACCTAAAAGGACTTCCAAAATGCTATGTTGGGAGGAAGGCAATAGATTTCTCGAGGGAGAAAATGGTTTTGCGAAATAAATGGGTAAAGTTGTTCAAACGTCCTGATTTGGGCATTTTTTTTACCGAAACCACATGTTGTCGCTACAGCGAGACATTTTCTTGTTGGTCACTGTGATATCTCTGTGGCAGAGCTCAGATGACAGTGGTCGTGCTAGCTTTCAGCAAACCAAAATTGTGCAAAGATAATACAAACAAATAAGGGAATTTATATATAATTTCTTACCTATGAGGAATTACATTTTGATCCCTAAAATTCCATTTTGAAATACCAAAAAACAACAAAAGATCATACAATGGTTCTTGGTTATGCTAAATACTCTAAATAAAGAATGGTTTACCATTCAAAGGCCTAAGGTCAAATTAAAGCCTTATAAAAGATAGAGTGATTCAAAGACATAACTCGGGATAGAAAACTAAATAAAATGAGCATTAACCCATGAAATAGAAGAATGAAAAATAATGTTTGAACTCACTTTTGAAAAAAATTGACTTTATGCAATAAAGAGAAAACGTGATTTTTTGTTGAAAACAAATAAACTTTTAAACTACCACTTTTATTTCCTCAAAAAGCGATTTATGATTAAAACCTCTTAAGTCTCATATCCTTTATGCTACTCAATTTTGGATAGATAAAAATCTTTGAGACATTGCTTTTGAAAAAAATCACCTGCAGACTTTCGTTCGTTCATTACAAAGGGTGGGAACTATTTCCAATTTTTCATTGGTAGTTATCACGACCCATTGCAGCCCTTACCACATTGTCACTCATGATTTTGATGATACATAGTTTTTAACTCTAACCATGAAAAATAATATCTCATACGCAAAAAGGATTAAGAGTGACACCTTTTCATCAAAACATAGCATAAAACTTTTAATTTTTAGTAGAAGTAGAATATAAATCCCTTTATCATATTTTGCTAAGAAATGTTCAAGTTTATTGTGATGTGTAAGGTGTATGAGTTATGACAAATAGCAAGCTCAATTTACCAAGGAATTTCAAGCTATAAAAATTTAACAATAGATTATTAAGAGCCATAAATAAAATCGTTGGGATAATTACTAAACATGTATGTTTGCATTTAAACTCATGGGATAAAATAATACCTAGCAATCATAGAAGAACAATATTGTATAAGATCAAATTTTAAAGTTAAGAACAAAATAAAGATTATAACTAAAGGGAAAAAATAATGATAGAGTGGGATCCAAATGCCTATAAAAATATTATACCAGACACTCTAAGACGCTAAACAAAAAAAATCACATTTCTTATTAAACAAAGACCAAGCCTTGACAGACTTATCTAATGATTCTAGTCCTCCTCTATCGATATATTGTTTCAGAATCCTATCCGGATCAAGTCTCGTGAAATTTGATCTAAGGACCGAATTGGGAAGTGTGGGAGTATCAAACAATTTTCCTTTTACATTTCCTTTGGAAGAAAACTTTTGATAATGGGCTTTGACATTCCTCTTACTTTCCTATCGACCTTTCTACCCTTGTCAAAATCACCTAAATGCGATGTGGGTTGAAGAAAACCATAAAATGCCTTAAGGTGTCCTAAATTATGAAAATATGTGCACCTATAAGGTTGTGAAACAATTTGGTTGATAGGGAACTTGATTTGTTTCTTCCTAAGTCTAACGAAAAACTCCTTCAAGTGTCCTTACTTATTACAAAAGGAACACAAATTTTGAGGCTGTGCCATTCGTTTGATATTTTTAAGAAAGTTTATGAGGCGAACACCAATGGGAGATGGAAAAATAGATGTGGATGTTAAGAAAGCTTCATTAAACTTAGAGACATTACTCTCAAAACCGAGTCCTCATTTATCTGAAGTGGAAGCTGTAAAAGTGTGCTTTCCAATCTTAATGGAATATTTATATAATTAAATGTCCAACACACACAAATCCAACTTTTATCTTTTTATCCTAAGACTCGCATCCAGGTGATAAAATAGATAAATTAAAACATGCATTCAATAAAGAAAATTTTATGAAAAATCCCTTGCGAGAAAAAATCTTTATTGTTAGCACTTTAAAAATAACACAAGACAGTCGACTTATGGACTACTTGATAACCGCCACAAGTATAACGTACTAGTCTTCACAAATCTCTAATTAATACCACTTGTCTCCAAGAAGTCCACAGGCATCCTTCAACCTTCAGTATCCATCAATCAGACTTTGTCTTCAGCAACGATCCCCTCGAGAATCATAATGATCACCCATGAAGAAAGTCTCTCCACAAGAGATGTGTAGGCAATGATACAAATTATCTAGAGCTTAAATAGATTCACACAAATATATTTCGAGAATATGTTTTGTGAATAAAAAGATTTTTTTTAAACATAAAATTATGAAAACTTTTGCAAATGATTTGTAGAAATAGTTCTGGCAAGACAACCTATTATCCCAAAAGATATCATCTAAGAGCCTCACTTTCTCACTCCTCCCTTTCGGGTCATTCCAAACATAATAGGGTTATAACAACTAACCACTCATTAAACTCTTACATGCGATAATTCTAATACCCCTAAAAGCATAATCCTAATCACAAAGGAAAATAATTTATAAATTACCTCTCTAGTCCGACTACATCGCTTCATCGATGGGTTCCTCCTCAAAGTCCTCTGGCCTAAACTGTCCTATGATTTGCTGTAGGGGTTTCACATCCAAAACCTCCTTAAAAAGTGGACCTCTACCTCTTTCGGGACAATCTCTCTTGCTATGGCCTATTTTTTTACAAAATAAACATCTACCAGCAAATCCTCCTTGCCCATCCCGAGGAATAAAACACTGCTGCGACCCTCGATAATCATGTTTAAACCATCTTGCTTCACTGGCATTCTCTTCTCCAGACTTACTTGAAGAACCCGAGTCTCTAAAGTTCTTACCCCTTGCAAACGAAGACGATATTTCTGACACTGTAATAATATGGCATTCACTACCTCGGCAAAAGTCACTAACGTTGGGTTTCCGAACAAATGCTATAGTATTTGCCATTCTAAACCTCCCACAAACTTCTATATTCGATTCTCCTTTGTATTTACCTCATCGGGCACTAAGTTCTCCAATCGATTAAATTATTCTTCGTAATCGGCCACCGTTCGATCACCTTGAAACACTTCCAATAACTTCCTCCTCATTTCCTTTTGGATCGCGGAAGGAAAATACTTTTGGTTAAAGAGTTCCCAAAAATCTGCTATAGGCAATGCATCTCTCTGCTTCGATGTGGTGATTGATTCCCACCAATGGAGAGATGCTCCCGTTATTTTAAAGGTGGCGAGAAATTGCTTCTACACCTCAATACATTCAACCATTCGAAGGTGCCTTTGCATACTCTTCTTCCAATGACTTGTAACCATCGCATCAGCTTCCCATGAAAATTCTAGAGGATGTCCCCTCCTAAAAGCATCCCCCACTATTTTCCATGTATACGACCCTGGGTGGGCTTAGGCTGCTTGAATTGCATGTTGATGTGCCATCACAGAAATGGAAGCAGTTATTGCTTGTGCCATAATGTTGGCAACTTCGGTTGTGGTCCTAGTCCCTTGAGGCATTTGGGGTTCCATATTCTCAGCACCTCTATTTTCCCTGCCTGGACAACCTCTCTTCAATGGCATCTGAAACAAGAACAATTGCATCAGAACGCCGTTCAAATGATTACACATCGCAGAAGAAAATATAGACGTAATGAACACAACAGTCCTAATAGTAGGGCTCTACATCAAGAACACTTATAGAAGAACGCAGAAAACCCACACAGATCCTAAAGACACTAGAACATAATGCTCTAATACCACCTATGACACCCCTCTTAGCATAATAACGGGTGGTCAACCCTGCACTAAAATAAATCAGGAATCTCAAGTGGATCATTCTCAGCATCTACTGACGATACTAGAATAAATATAGCTAACTACCCACTACTATAAAAAGAGGGTGCCAAAAAAATTTAAAACATACAATGCAATAACCAACTAAAAATATAATAACTATTGAACATGGTATGAACACACACATGCTAAGGTAAAAGAGAATAGTTCTAGTATACCAAACATACACAAAAGTAAATACACGAATATGTTGTCGGGTCATAGACAATACAATAATCCTGCTAAAATAATTACAAACAAAATGCTACAACTACAACTCTTGGGTGTAAACCCGATATACAAACTGAATCCTAATCTAGATATACAAAAGATAGGAAACGTCCATATCAAAATCCCACAACAATCCGCTAATGTCACATCTCCACGAATATAGGATAGAAAGCATCGTTGGCGTCCTTGCGGAGGAATACCTATAACAATACATTATATATAGCAATAGGAAAAAATATAAACGGGTTAGAGCCCGAGGTGTGAAATTTTTTTAACAAGTGCATTAAAATGCATAATAATTATAAATGTGCTATATCATGATTAAAGTGGAGTCACACTCTCATGAAAATCCATCTCACCTCTCAACTAGAGCGCGCACCTAATCGTATGCACATTATCCTCAAAATAACTGCCCAATACCTCCTAGGGACAAGTCAATCTAACCTACGCAAATCCACACTCACGTAACCCATCATCTAAAACATAACCATCAACTTCCGATTCTACCGTAACCCAAATATGCATCTAAACTCATTTATCATATATATACATATACAAAACTCTTACTAGAATTTAGCAGATTCTAGTTATTAACTTACACGAGTTATTAACATCTAAATGCTAAGGAATAAACTTCTCCCAACTCTTAACATTGCATTATGTTTCATGTGTGGGACGTCTCGCAAAGAGAAATCCAAACAAGGACCCCCCCGATACACTACTCCTTGAGATTCATTATGCCCACAATGCACGACGCATATAACATCAACTACTCAATTAAAATATTACTCCAGTTTATTCTCATAAAACCTTGTTTCACTATAACATATAAACCTGAGTACTAAGGACTAAACTTATCCTCACTCCCAACATTGCACTGCGTTTCGTGTGTGGGGCGTCTCGTAAAGCGAAATTCGAACAAGGAACCCCCCCGATACACTACTCCTTAACAATGTTGGTCGTTGAGGTCCATTATGCCCTCAATACTCCACACATAACTACAAATACATATGGGGAGAAATAATATCTAATCACATAAATAAGATAATGTTCCAAACCATTTTGGGTTTATAACATTACTCTAGTTACAAATCACAATCATTCAATCCCAAAAATTAAGTACACTTAACACGCTTAGCGTAGATATAAATATCTATAATCCAATCACTTATGGATATACAAAATACTTCACAATTCTATCATCTTCCAGGAATTACTCACTTTATCCCAGGTTACCATATATCGGATTATTATCACACCGCCATGGTAATAAAACAAATCATAACGTATAGGAAGCGGTCATAGTTTCGAACGAGAAGTGAGAATGAATCATACCCAAGACTTCTCAACCCGAATAAAAACACACAATAAATAAAGTATGACTATAACCTGGGGACTATACGCACCCTGATCCTCAAGTCAGGGGCCTCACCCACATCGTTCAACTTCCCATGATAGCACTGGACGGTATGCTCACATCATAAATATACATATATCATTCACTCTCTCTCTCTCTCTCTCTCTCTATATATATATATATATATATATATATATATATATATAATCACATCATATAAATGCAAACCATCACACAAGGTATTTACATTACACCATATAAGTATACATACTCTTTTACGCTCGTATGTATAAAAGAAGTAATTTCATTTATAAGTATATAACTCTCCCATTATACTAACCGTTGCTAACTCTCATGCCTTCCCATTTATTTCATACTACGACTCCTCACTTGAATTTTTACTCATCCATCACTTCAATTAGTATGAATAGTCTCCTAATTCAATCAACATTAAGGATACCATCTATATCCGAATCCACATCGATCAAGAACAATAATATCCAAATGAAAACCTCGACTCTAAGAGGATTCCCCACTAAATCGATACGATAACTCAAACTCGTACTCTCTCATAATAACTCAATACTACACCAACATTTCATCTTATGGAACTCCCTAAAATCACCGAAAGCATACTTCTCATAACATGTATTAAGTTTCCTAAGTTTCAAACCCAAAGGATAAGGGGTGAAAACTAAATCCAAAACTTGGACCCAAAAATAGAGGACCAGTCGACCGGCCCCTGACCCCCGGTCGACTGCGATTTCCAATTTTGCCTAAGAAAGAAGGCAGTGGGATTTTCCCTTGAGGCGCGATCGACCGGCATGTGGCCGCGATCGACCTAAAATAGCAGATACCTCGGACAACCTCCAATTTGGATGAACTCCAACTTTCCAAAAACCTCAAAATACCAACTTCAAACCCCAAATCTTCAACCCAATCATGTTTATAATATTAATACTCATTAAATAACTCAACCCCACTAATTTAGAACCTTAAATACATATATACACACCTCAAATGCAAGATTTATCCAAAATCTATGTTTTAACATTTTTAACCCAAAATCCATAAATTTATCCACAAATCATAAAATAAATGATAAATAAGAATTATTTAGCAAGTTTAATCACTTGCCTCAAAGTTATAGAGGTTGAATCTTCCTCGAAATAGCGTAATAGCCGGAATCCCCAAGCTTGTCTTATCTTTCTCTTCTTCCTTTCCTCTTGTCTCTCTCTAGGCCTTTTTCTTCTCACGAGCCCTACTTAAGACTCATAACCCAATTACCCAACTTTAAATGATAATACACACTTTAAACAACTCGGTTACTTTAATTCGAGTCAAACGAACTTAAAATATTTCGAAACCCAAATAATACCCAAGTAGAGTCATTTTTACCATCTTTACCCTTTCGGGATCAACCGCACACTCATAATCGTCTTTCGAAATACTTTCTAACATCCCTAAATTTTGACCCCAATTGCCAATTTAATAATTCTCCAATTAAAAATAATATTTATTTCTCCCAAATTAAGTCATTATCAGTCCCAAAATCATGGGGTATTACAAAGACATATACTTACAACCACATGCTATGACCGTTGAGACTCTCTTTCCCACCATATTATCTGTAGAGAGTGCCAACTACTAGAGAACGCTGCATAACCACAACATATTTTGGTCCGCAACCAATGCCTTCAAATATTTTGCTAAAACTTTTCTTCTTTAAATTTTAATAAACTTTTGTTCCTAGATGGAACCTTTGAGCAACCAAAATGCTACATGTAGGATTTTGAGGGAATCGTAAAGAAAAGTTTGTTGAGGTGGGGTGTATGTAAGGGTGTGGTGCTTTAAATATGAGAATGAGTTCTTTCAAGCCCAAGAAGAAAAAATACTTACTCACTAATGAATAGTTTTTTTTTAACACAAGGTGAGTAAATATACCTCTATTAGAAAAAATGGCTTGAAAATAACTCAAAGAAGAGGAGTGAAAAATGTGCTCTCAAATGTATGAAATATTTTTATCAATGAAAATATTTTTTCAAAGCTTGCACTCTTGGTTTACAAGAGTAAGAAATACTTAACTTATATCCTTTTGATTTTGAATAGGGTTAAATTCTCAAATGATAGGTGTCACACTCTTATGGTTTAAGATAGTCACATAAGGGTCTTAGTCATCCAAAAGGTTATATTTAACACACTAACCAAGAAGATATTTAAGAAAGATCTTGTGCAAAAGTTACTGTCAACGCTCTCAAATACGTTTTGTTGTAGTGTCGCTGCAACAAGGAAATTCTTCGTTGGAGAGAACCTGAAGTGATCAATATCACGCCAATGTCTAGAATTTTTGCACCGGACATAAGCAAATAGTGAGACACTCTCGCTGTAGCGAAGACATATCTCACTGGAGTGTCGTTGCGTTGAAACTTGTCGACGATGTGTACAGTTTGCCTTAGAAAAAAAATCAAAAATGATTTTTTAGGTAAAATCTAAGTATGTTTGTTTCACACATATAAACCCATATTTAAAATACATAAAATTATGCAATTCTTTATACAAAAAGATTTTTCAATGTGAAAAAATATATTTTCATGTGTATTTGACAAAATTACAAAACCAATATTAATTAAAAAGATTTTCCAATTATGAAAAGATATTAACAAGGTGAATTTAAGTCTGCTAAGTCTTATAACTTTTCTTAAGTGGTGTACTTTAGGTTCGACATTGAGTGAATCATGTTCGTTGATGAAGCTTTATGGTGACCTATTTGACAAACACTTAAACATATTTTGGTTAACGAATTTATACAATCTATAATATAGAGCACATCTATTATACTATACTCTTACAAGTTTTCAGAATATCTAATGTCGTGATTTAAATCCATTTGTTCGGAGGCTTGACTAAAGCTGATGCGGGGAAGTAATCATATCACATTCTTAAAATATTAATGGAGATCGCGGGGTTTATGTTGAAACTCCTTTCCCACTTAATATTTTAAACTTGAGGGTATTTGAGAAACTATTTATTCAATTCTAAATAACTGAATTAAATCCTTGGTAATTATTAATTTAATTTTACAAATTAAATATCCTGATATCACTATTTAATTTTTCCAAAAATAAAACTGTTTTTAAATTAAAACAAAACTTGTTGATCACAATTTAATTTATACCTTTAAATCAATTATGTAATTAAACTTAATTTAGAAAAATAAAAATAGTTTTCAAGAAAAATCATGATCTACGCCGGTCTCAAAATCATAAAAATATTGTCCATGAAGTCAAGTGTCCCCAATTAATCAATTAATTAGCACATGAAATCAAGCAATAAAAATAATTAAGAGACATGAAAATAGAAATAATTTCAAATAGAAATAATTAAAAGTACTCACCATTTCCATCATGGTCTAGACTTATTCCATGTGTAGAATTACTCAAGAATAAGGCTACATGATCAAAGTTCAAGAACCCCTATTTTATGCATAATAGTCGGCCAGGCTAATAAAACGCAGTTAGGTCTTGTCAGATAATTTATATCATTCTCAACATCAAACAATAAATACGCAGGAGTGAATTTAAAACCATTTACAAAATGCGATAACTAAAATGATAAATAATTCTCATATAACTAATATCTCCAAAACCATCCAACAATAAATAGTTTGAATAACTTAACTCCAAACTAATTGACTGAAATAAATAATTATGACACAAGGTCCATACAAATATTTAAAATAAAAACTGAACTGATATACTAGAATGAGTATCAACTGATGAAGCTATTAAATGACGTGAAATAAAAAGTCTGAAGTTTACTCAGCCCTGTTGGTCCTATCAATGAAAGTGAGGAAAATATTTTTATACAATTTGGGTCAAACCTCTAAAATTGCAAGAAATATCTTTAATATCAGCAATGAATAATCATGCGACTCATTTACAACAAACATACCATACCGTCAATTCTCATATGCAATAAGTATCTCACCCCTCAACTATGCACAAATACTACGAGCATGTCCCAATCTAAGGCATAACTATACTGACAAATCTCTATTACTAGAATAATGAGTAAAAAACTAATAATCATCATGCAATATGGATGTAACTAACTATATGTATGAGAATACAACTCAAATAACAACCCCTGTAATGTCACCTGCAAAAGAATACACACATATCACAAAAATGTATATAATTGGACATATGGTTCGTTAATAAATTGACCATCACTAGACTAAGTATGTCTTCCATATATTCATAAATAATCACATGAAGGAAATAAACCTCGGTGATACTCTTATGCCTCTATCGATAAATCTGTAGGAGTCCTTCACCTATTGAATTCAACATAAAATAATTCCACAAACCTAAAAATGGGGGATCAATACACAATCACACCACTAGGTAGTCCCATACCAAAACTTGACCGATGTATCATATCATCAACCTCTCTCATCACCAAGTTTAGACCGATTGACGTATACTCTAAACATAAGGCATCCACGATGACCTACATCAACAACCAAGTGTTCAGTACACAGTCATAACCTCCAGAGCAACCTCGACTGATAGATTCACCACGAGTATGGTATCTTTAATTAAACAAGTAATACATATATATAAACTAAACAATATATGTATACTTTTGTAGGATATCGTTTCTCTCACTGGTCTACCCAAATCAACTAAATCCCCAAGGGGCTAATTGTACTATTAATTGAAGTTTACTAATCTTCAGCCTTAATTAAAGTAAATATATTTTCTCTTTTGGTTTATACTTTAATAAACCTAGTTACTAAAATTTATTAATCACATCTCAAGTAAACAAGGATTTAACCACTCGAATCGACTGGCAAAAATTAACCATACCACTTAAGGCCAAAACTACCTACTGCCACCCAAGTCATTCTAACGGCTACTATAACTTATTCGGGAAAAAAAGGAACTCACATAAATGATACACGAACCTTGTTTGAACCAAACCATCCATCCCGTTCAAATGAGATGAGGGTCTCATTCGAACGAGAATGGCTTTGGTCGCATACTTCGTCACCAAAAACGTATTTTGAACCTACAAACCTCCATTAACGAGTTTAAAGCTCCAATACAGTAACCCAAACATAAATAAAATCAAAACTTAAGATGGGTTTATGATTCTAAATGATTTCTAGTCATTATTTAATATCTAAAACATCATTTAAGGGTTTAATTCTGCAATGTTCCCAAATTTACACCTAGCATGCCATTAATACAAAAGGAGTATAATTTCTCTAAAATACCACCAATATTTCAGTTAATGTGGGTATTTAACTTACAAACAAGATTATATTAAAAAACATGAGGTTTGACACAAATTTAATAATAATAAAACCATTTTGTTCAGATCTCTCTTCAAAAAGTACAAGTCTCCAATGCAGAGTTAATTAACACTAATCCAAATTAATCCACAACGTAAACATGATTAAGATTAACTAAGTAAGATCCTAAACTCTAATTTTAATCCCATAATATAAATGGAAACTATGAATTATAAACAAGTAACATATCATAAAGTGGCATCGCAAGAGATTTCATCCCTAAAACAACGAACGGTGAATTCTTTACGCATGTGATTCTTTATTTTTCTTCTCCCAAAGTCCCATTAGGTTCTCCAACAAGTCAAGGCTTATAGGGTTTTTTTTATGTGTAAAGTAATATTTTTGGGCCCCTAAAGGAGCCCAAAATATTATCTCACCCATGTGATTCTCTATCTCACCTAGATCAATGTACTGATATGCTGACTTGTTTCTAATGAACCTTCGTAATGTCAAGACATGAAAAACAACGTGAATCATCTGCAAGTGATCCAATAAGGTTAAACAGTACGCAACTAGTCGATCCTATTAATAATGGTAAATGGCCCCACATAATGGGGAGCCAACTTGTGATTTTCCCGAATCTCATAACTCCCTTCGTGGGAGACACGCTAAGTAACACTTGATCTCGAGCAATAGGTCTCATACTCAGAGTGAAATCAAACATAAAATACATATCTCTTTTCAGTAGTAGCCCCAAAATCTCCTAAAACACATTCGAAAACTACCTAAAATGGAATTGATTCCAAAGACATTATGACTCCCATAGAAGTTTTCTACTTATTATATTACAAATGGTTAATCATCTCTTCCATCGGGAGTGACATCGCAACAAAGTAAATATCTTTCCCGAGAATTGTAAAGACGATGAACCTCCTAAAATAATCCATGAAAGCGTGATAAGTGGATAACTAATCCATCCGCATGATAACATCATACTCAGACATATTTAAAACAAGAATGTTGGCTACAAATCTAAGCTTAGTGATGTCCACATCAATTCCTCTACACACGAAATAAATATGTGCTCCATATACCCACTGGTGACTCAACATATAATAGTATATCTGATTCTAAGTCTACTATCCCCGATGATCAAAGAAAACTAATACTGATAAAAGAATATGATGCACCGGTATCAAATAGAATGCACCCTATATGGCCAAAGATAAAAAAGCGTACCCTCAACCACCTAGGTTAGTGTCGGTGCCTCCTTTAATGCGACATGGTACACACACCCATATTGTAGCTATTATTTCCTTGAGGCTGGGTTGGTTGTGCTGGTTTCACTAGGACTATAACAATTGGTGAGGCGGGCAATTGTTAACACTGCCCTTATGGTTCTTGATATCCATGTTGTCCTCCCTACTCTTGCTCCCCTGATTTCCCTTAGATAACCTCCTAACCATGTGGACACCATCCCCACAATTAAAACAAGTGTCATTGAAATGGAGATTCTCCTGTTGCTTCCCATGTTGTCCATGTTGACTTCGATGGTGTTAGCCCTGATGGCCTTTAGCCTATTATCCCTGACCTTGATGGTCCAACTGAGACTACTACCCTCCGCCATGGTGGTGCCTACAGTCATCATAAACCTTGTGTTTCTTATGGTTCTTCTCCCTTGACTAAGACCCCTTTTCATGATAGTCCCCCTGAGTGGCACCTCTGTTTGTCTTGCATTATTGGCAAGACGAATTTGAGTTAGGCCTATTCCCACCTTTGTTCTTTTGGAACTCTCTGTAGTCCTGAAAATGAAGTAAATCGACATTCACCACTTTTTTGTAAGTGGTAAAATCTAGGTTCCCCCAAATGGCCTTCTAAATGCACCATGTTAACCCAAAGATGAATTACTCCATCTTTTTTTGCTCCGTATTTACCTCATCTCGTCCACATAAAGAAAGAGTGGTAAACTCCTACTCATACTTAGTCATTATGCTACCATCCTTCTTGAGGATCACAAATTGCCTTTTCTTGTCACCCTTCACCGCTGGTGGGAAGTACTTATCATGACACTTGACCCAAAACTCTAAAATGGTCATTGTGCCCCTCTGCTCAATTGTGGTGACTGACTCCCACCACTACAAGGGATCTCCAACCAATATAAATATGGAGAACATATTCTTGAGGTCCTTCTAATACTTCACCATCCTCAAGTTCCTCTATACTTCCTTCCTCTATTGACATGCCACTATATCCCTACTCCCAGAAAACTCTGGTTGGTTGCCTTTAGCAATGGTCCCATGTGCTCTCTCCCAAACTGTTTTGTGAGGATGAACTAACATCACCACCAGCTATGGTGGATATGGATGTGGTTGTGGTGGTGTATGGAAGTTTTATAACATGACAACCATTACTGTGGTGACCTCTTAAGTAACAATAGTAGTTTAGTATGAAGTCGAAGCTATGGGTGGTGCCCGATGCAGATCCTGTAGATCCTCTCTCTCTCTCTCTCTATATATATATATATATATATATATATGTATATATATATATATATATATATATATATATATATATATATATATATACTGTAAGAGGGTACTTTAGATTATATATATGGAGGCGTAACCCCTATTGAGTATGGTAATCACAAGTTAAATTAGCCAAAACCCTAGACTAATTATAGGAAATGCACACACAAACTCAATGAAGATGAACTCAGTTTAAACTCTCAAGTCTCTCGTGTATAACTCAGGTCATGCTAATGGACCTTTAGAAGTGGCTTAGCCAGAAGGAGGGAGAAGTAAGCACCCTAGATACACCCTGATAGGCAGGTAGAAACACACCAAACACCCTCAAGAATCTCTGTCAAATATTAAAAGCTTCGTAATAAATGACAATGGTGAGTCAATGAGCTCTCTAGTTTGCAATAACTCTTTTTAATTCTCCAAAAACAGGATCCTCTCCTCAAAGGTGGTTGGGGTCCTTAAATAGCCCCCCACACCACCCCCGAGGCAACTCAGTCATTAAAGACTATGAAAGACATCCCTCATACTTTATGTCACAACATTAAACGCCTGATGCACTAGTTGTCTCCACGTCATAAACATTAAATGCCAAGACATGCCTTTTGCCTAACCACTGTGTGTCAGGGGGTTGTTGTCGCAGAGGTGTCTCACCAACTGCCTGACAGCCCAAAAAACCATGGTGGTTTACTCAAGTGCATGTCTGACATTGTTTAGATGGCTAGTGACATCACCCATAGTAGATGTGACATTAAGTAGAGGGTCGTTTGGTCCAAAACTCAATGCCCGATGGAACTCCAAGCTGCCCCGCTTGAGGTTCCACGGTCAGGGTCCTTCGGTGTTTTACCAGGTGTATCTAAGATGGTCAGGACAAGCCCCAACGGTGCCTTACTTCTCAATCCTCCAAACCAAGTCCCTCTAAAGTTCCCATGGTGAGGTCATTCGATAGGGCATGAAAGCCCTCCCAGGTCCTTCCATGCCTGGTCTCTCGTGAGTACCGTTTGACCTCACCCAAACTGTATTATTATTATCGTTATGTCATTACAACCGTTACAGCTTTATAGTGGATGTAATCAAAGGTACAATATGATTAACACAACAAGCTGAAGTATGAGTTGCCACGCTGAACTGCCTCACCAAGATGTCGCGCTTGAGTTGCCACGCTGAGCTGCCTCCCCAAGCTGTCACGCTTGAGTTGCCACGCTGAGCTACCTCCCCAAGCTGTCACGCTGAGCTGCCTCACCCAGATGCCACGCTTGAGTTGCCACGCTGAGCTGCCTCCCCAAGTTGTCACGCTTGAGTTTCCACGCTGAGCTGCCTCCCCAAGCTGTCACGCTGAGCTGCCTCACCAAGATGCCACGCTTGAGTTGCCACGCTGAGCTGCCTCACCAAGATGTCACGCTTGAGTTGCCACGCTGAGCTGCCTCGGTTGCTTAATCTCGAACACTGTTGCTAATTGGGAATTTGTCCCTAATCTCGGGGTTACCTTCAAGCCCCCTCTACATTTGCCCCCTCGTGGAGAGATTTGTTGGGACAAGAAATGTCTGCACGAAATGACTCAACTTAATGGATTTTTTCTTTGTGTAAACGTTGGGACATCTTCTTCGTTGTGGCCCCGTTGGATAAGTCTGACAAAGAGATTGGCGCCAAAACTCAAACTTGCTGAGGAAGGCAACGCTTCCTGTTCTCTATGAGTCATTTCATTAATGACGTGCGCTGTCTTTTCAACTGTCACAGCACTTCCCGAAGTGCCACGTGTTCTTGTGAAATGATTACAGGCGGCCGTGCACGTGCGATGGCGGGGAAATCTAAACGCCAAACTTCGAAAGTCTCAACAGCCATTTTCAAAATACTTTGAACCTCAACCATGTGGGCCTAAAGGGTGTGTTTCTACTTCTTCTTTCTTCTTCACTTATTTCCTTACTTCATTGTTATCTTCTTTCCTCAGACTATCGCTTCTGTTCTTATAAAGAGAGAGAGAGAGAGAGAGAGAGAGAAAGATACTCCATTATTGCCAGAGCCATACCACCGTTTGTAATCGTCCGTCCCCCTTGTTGCTCTCAATCCCTTTTCTCTAGAAGCTTTCTTTGTTACGACTTCAAGCACCATTTCTGCCATGGCTTCTTCAAGCAGCCCCGCCATTTCTGCCACCAGTGTTCCGTCTGCCACCACCACTGCTGCCTCCTCCCAGGGTGCTGCTCGCCAAGAACAGCTGAGGTTTTACCGTCGCTCTCCCATTTTTGGGGAGGATGATGGCTTTGCTTTTGCCTGTAAGGCTGTTTGCTTTTCCTCTAAGTTTGACGCCCTCTTGTTGGGTGATGAGGACGAAGAGGTGTCTGAGTGGGGATTTCTGACCCCAGAAGGAACTCTGAGATTTCTCTTAGAGCGAGGGGACATCCCATGGTCCCATATTGAGTTCGAAGTGCCTGGGGGATCCCCCGCGCACTTTGTTGCCTGGAACTCTCACATGCAGAGTTCCTATGCTGATGTCCTTACTAAGATTGGGCTGCAACGGGCAAGGTGGTTTGGTGAGTTTATTCTATCAAAGAACAACACTGCCTTGCCTATACTGGTCTCTCGCTGGAACGTTGATACTCATACATTCATTGCTGCCTGGGGTGAGTTTACCATAACTCTGGAGGATGTGTGTGAGCTCCTGGGCCTCGATGCAACAGGCCATGAGCCTTACACCGATGAAGCTCTTGATGCTCAAGAGACTGCGGATCGTTCAGAGTTGGATCGCATATGCCGAAGCTGCATCGGTTCTTCCAACAAAGCTACTTTTTATCCCCTGATCAACTATTTCTTCCAGAGTTCTAGCGAAGGCAGCTCTTCATCAACTGCCCCTGGTCAAGGTACATCGTTGGAGCTTCCTGCTTACATTCTTGTGATTTTGTCCCGTTTTTTTTTATGGGCAAGCCTAACGATCAGCCCCGAAGAGACCTCATCAACCTGTCCCTTCGCCTAGCTCGAGGCATAAAGCTTCCCCTGGCTGAAATTGCCTTGGGATCCCTGTACACCTGGTTGGACAGGATTTTATTTAACATGGAACGTTCCATTGGCCGTTATAACCTGGACAACTTTGCCAACAGTGTGCTTCTGACCAGCTTTCTCTACTTCTGCTTTCCTGCCGTAGCGGCCAAGCCCAACAGTCCTCCTCCAGCTGAAACAATTTTGCCTCCTCGGTCATTCAGTTATCATAAGAGGCAAAGCCGAAAGGAGTTGATTTCAGTGATTGATCGTTTTGAGAGTTTCGTTATGAGGCCTTATCAAGAAGACGCCTTTTTCCACACTTGTAAATTTTTTCATCATGATGCCAGGTTGATACAGGACCCTTCTCCTGACATTGAGGATCCCTCGCTTGCCGTGGTTCTTCTGCTTTCTCCTGGATATCTGCCCTCCTACACCGAGTGGGGCTACACGAGCAAGCATTATAATCCCAACCGATGCAGTTGTCAGTTTGGGTTTGACCAGGGGGTGCCGCGTCCAGTTTTCCAAGCATCAAACCCCAAAGTCTCCTTTGGCGAGGCATGCTCCTTATTTTCCTCGACTGCTGCGTGGGGGATATCTTCAGTAATGGCTGGGCGTGTCACCATTCCCAGCATTACCAGGCATGGGGATGTGACCCCTCTGTTTGCCACCAGGTATTGGCCGAGGCAGCTAGCTACAATTGCTGGTTTTGTTGAGGGAGAGCTCGTGTATCCTCCCGTTTCTTCGTTTTCTGCCCTGGAGTTGGGGCTAAAGGGCAACTCTGTACTTGGGATAGAGTTCCCTCTTAGTTCAACCCACAAAGCGCCTCCCAACGAGCTTCCCCCACTTCGTGCCATGGTCCCAATTGCCAAGCCAAAGTCTAAAACTGCTGCTGTGAAGAAGGCTGCCCCCTCTACTGCAATTACTACCGACGAGGGGGCTTCTCAACCACTTGCCAAAAAAGCAAGAACGACCAAGAGTGGGACATCGAAATCAAAGTCGAAGTCCCAGAAGCCCCAAACTCTCGTGGCAGCTCTTCCCATAGCATCTGTTCCTCCTCCCATGCCTGCTGAGATGGCTGAGCGTGTGAGGAAGGAGGCCCAGGCAGAACTGGACCGAATACACGCTGAGTATCAACGGCATGCAGTCGTTGTCCCTTCCCCCGCTGCTTTCCCCATGGTGGTGGTGGATCCTTCAGAGCCAACGGCCAAAAAGAGGAAGAGTTCCCAGGTTCCTCAAGGGGTCAGCATTAGTGCAGCTAGCTCGAGGAAGAAGACTCTGGGCACTAAGTCCCAGAAGAAACGGACTCTTGAAGTACGCCTGACCCCTGAGGTGCAATCCACCCATGCCCCATCAGTTACTGCGAATCCTCCCTCTTCGCCCGTGGTCGTACCATCTCGTTCTCCTTCTGAATCGGAGGTATGTATGGATGACTTAATTATTATCTCCTTTTTGCTTGAGGATGACTGTCTTTACTTGTGTGTATACTTATCCCTCCCCCCTTTTCTTTGACAACTATTTTGCAGGGGGTTGAAATAGAAAACCCAGACCCTACCAGTCCTCCCGTGAGCCGTTTTGTGGGGGGACGCTTCGGTGCACCTCATACCGATGTGACTCCTCCCCGTTCTCCCATGACAGGGCTCACGTATTCGCGTCGTGGAGCCAGCCAACGTGCGAGGGAAGTTTTTGTGGGATGTGATGACGTTGATCGTGCGAGTGATTCCTCGCCTGAAGTGGTGATCTTGCCCGAAGTGGCACATCCCGAGATAACATTATTTGTCCCTTTTGATTCACAGGCCTCACCTGAGGTTCCTCTGCCCATTGTACTTGTGGTAGAGAGTGAGCCCGAGGTATGATGTGATCTATAATTTGTTTATTGTAGTCCTTTCGATTATACTCTTTTCGTATTTGGCTTACTGAATTGTGATATGTATTGGGTACCCCAGGTGGAAGTGTCCTTGTTGTTGGCGAGCATTCTTCTTCTAACGATGCTGATAAGGCCCCCGCCTATCACTCCTTTGTTTAGCACCCTAACCGAGGTAAGTGACACGTCAAGATATTTCTTCATAATTTCTGTGCCCATTCTTCTTTTCTAACACTTGGCTTTGTGCACAGTTGTCTCCTGATCTTGCACCAACTCCCGTAGTGAGGGCCCAGGTTGGTGTGTTTACACCCCCTCCTGACGTGGCTTTGTTTGAGGGCCTAGTGTCTTCTCATGATGATCCCAATATGCTGGCCCTTGTGCCCTATACGGGTGATCAGGTTTGGACAAGCGTGGAGGCTTCTGCGCCAAGGGACCCCGTTATGCCATCTGAGGCAATAATCGCTCCCCTAACGGTTCCTGTCCCTGTGGCTGCCTCAACTGCTCCCGTTGTGACTGAGGTATATTTTTCTTGCTATCTTTCATTAAGGTTTTCCATTATCTCCATCTTATGATTTTATGTAAGATTGTTCTTAAGCTCCTCCTTGTAACGGTGACTTAACAACGAAAACACTTGTTAAGTTTTTTTTCACAAACTCCACCTTATAACGGTGACTTAACAACGAAAACACTTGTTAAGTTTTTTTCACAAACTCCACCTTATAACGGTGACTTAACAACGAAAACACTTGTTAAGATTATTTTTACAAACTCCACCTTATAACGGTGACTTAAAAATGAAAACACTTGTTAAGTTTTTTTCACAAACTCCACCTTATAACGGTGACTTAACAACGAAAACACTTGTTAAGTTTTTTTTCACAAACTCCACCTTATAACGGTGACTTAACAATGAAAACACTTGTTAAGTTTTTTATTCATAATTCCATCATTTGGGCTTTTCTTTTCAGGTTGCTCGGGAAGATTCGCCCCCAGTCCTCTCACTTGTAGGCTCGCCCTTCCGAGAACCTGATGCTTCGGAAAATTCTATTCATGATGATCAAGGTTCTACGACTGGTGCTGCAGCCGAGAGCGAATCTGGGTGTGAATTGCCTCTTCCCGACCTAGCTCCTCACTCGTTCTGCCTCATGGTGCTTCGGCAATCTCCTCACATGCCCGTCCACCATCGGCTGGTGATTGAACAATTGGTGGATCACCATCCTGAGACCTTCACACCGAATTGCCTGCGCTCAAATATTCATGTGATGAGTCACAAACTGCAAGGCATGGCGATCGTTGTTGCTGAAATTGCCGATACCCCCACTACCAGTGTTACCAGACCCCTTCTCAACCAATTTCTAGGTTTTCTGAAGGAGTTAGGACGTGATGGATTCCGTTTCAACTGGCTTATAACGTATTTGAAAACTTTGAAGAGTCAGCAATTGATTGGCCAGAGGGAACTACTGATAAAGCACCAGGAGGACCAATGGGCTGAGGAGGTTAAGTTAGCTGAGCTGGCACCTCTTTTGGAGTCGGCGGATGAAGAAGTAACGAATGCCGAAGAGGCTCTGCGTTTGGCCAAGCTAAAACGGGAGAGGCTTCTTATTGAACGCGCACAGGTGCAAACCAGGCTAGAGGTTGCTGTCAACGCTCAAAGCTCCTTTGCATCAGCTTCTTCGAACCTTCCTGGGGATTTTTTCTCTTCCCCGGACCTGTGGTTTCTCTTAGGGTAATAAACTCCTGTATATATTTTCTTTCTTTCATTCATGTAATTCTTGGGTAGTAGTTCCCCATTTTGTTTGTAATGCTCTCTTATTTAATGAATGAAAGAATGTACATTTTCCAGTTTATCTCTGAGTTATGCCTGCTTTCATATCAATGTCTATTCTTTACGTGATTAACAAAACTTGTATATTCATAATCAAAAGACCCAATACATCGATGGTACAAACTTAATTGTTTACACATGATATACTTTCAGCCATTTATTGTTAATTTTGAATGGCCTATCTTCCTCCAACTTAGAAATTAGGCAATAACCTGAATCATGAGCTTCCTTCATGATGAAAGGTCCCTCCCAATTGGCTGCAAACTTTGGCAGAGGAAGTCCCCTAATGTGTTTCACCGCTGCCTTCAAAACGAGATCTCCCTCCACAAACCTCCTTAGTCTTACCAGGTTGTCATATGCCCTAGAGAGTTGCTTTGTATACATTTGAAAATGTTGCATCGCGTTGTCTCTATATTCATCCAATGCCTCCAACTGCACATGCCTGTTCTGAGGAAGCATGCTACTTCGCAAGGCGTATCGAGCCGAGGGAACTTCCAACTCCACCGGAAGGATTGCCTCAGCCCCGTAGACATGGGAGAACGGAGTGTACCCTGTGGGCTTCCTCTTGGTCGTTCGAAAGGCCCACAACACTGCTGGTATCTTGTCATCCCACGATCCTGGAAAGTCCTCCATCGTTTTAGCCAAGATATTAACCAGAGTTTTGTTAGTTGCTTCAGCCTGACCGTTCCCCTTCGGGTATGCCACCGTTGAAATGTGATGAACAATGGAGTACTTGTCTGTGAGCATCGTCACTTCTGAGTTGACGAAGGGAGTCCCATTATCTGAGAGAATAACCTTTGGGATCCCAAAATGGCAAATGATATACTCTCTGATGAAGTTACTCACTACACCAGCCGTTGCCCTTCTGAGTGGTATTGCTTCAACCCATTTTGTAAAACACTCCGTTGCTACTAGTATCCATATCTTGCCCCTTGACGAAGGATGTATCGCCCCCACGAGGTCGAACACCCAAGTGTGGAAAGGATAAGGCATTGCCAGAGAGTGTAAGTCCACCGATGGGGCATGGATCATATTTCCATGAAGTTGGCAAGCTTTGCATTTTCGAACAAATTCGGCAGAGTCTTTCTCCATCATTGGCCAATAATACCCCAACGTCATCAGCTGATCATATAACTTGGCCCCTCCCATATGAGCTGGGTCATGGGCTTGTTTGAGGACCTCAGTTGCTTCTTCTTTTGTGATGCAACGCAATGGCCTGTTGAAGTACCCCCTTCGATAAAGCTGCCCCTCCTGGATATAGAACCTCGGGGCCCTTCACCTTAGTCCCATCGCGTCCATTTTCTCCGTTGGGACAATTCCATCTTGAATAAAGTCGATATAGGGCTGCCTCCAGTCCGTTTGGGCTTCGATGAAATGGCACTCAGCTGCTTCGAAAAATAGCTGACACTTATCACAATTCCGTTGTAGTTCTGTCGCATCCTGTTTCATTCTAGGCCAAAAATATCCCCCTCTTTGAATTCTCCTATAAAGAGGTATCTCAGTTGTTTCGCAGTGCTCCTCATGTGTTTTCTTCAACCTCCGCTCTGCTTCCTCTGGCCCAATGCATCTCGATAACCATCCCCCTGCATTTCTGAAGTAAAGATTTCCCTGGTTTGTAAAGTATTGGGCTAACTCTCTTAGTCCCATAGCTCCTTCGCCAGACTCCAGTTGCTTCCTGACCTCTCCTCTCCAATCCGCGTCTCCCTCCATCGGTAGTATTGACTGCACCACCAAAGGAGCTATTCTTCGTTAGATCGTAACAATAGTCGTATCGCTCCTCATGACCATCTTTTGAGCAATAGTGGCATAAGCGTCTGGATGACGGTTCATCGTTCTGGGATGTCTTCTGATTGTGGTCCGATGGAACTGGCTGAGGAGCCTTTGAATGATCGTTCTGTAAGGTGCCAAACTCATGTGCTTCAACGCATACTCTCCGTTAACTTGCTGAATTACCAAGTTCGAGTCACCCTTGATGCAGAGTGAACGAATTCCCCTTCGAAGAGCCTCCAGCAACCCTAGTACCAACGCTTCGTATTCTGCTTCGTTATTGGAGCAGGGGAAATCTAGTTTGTAGGAAAGGCAAATCTCCTCCATTCCTTTTGAAAGGATGACCCCTGCCCCTCCTTTTTTTTCTACCGAAGATCCATCAAACTGCATCGTCCATTCCTCATCGGTTGCGTCCAGATAGTTGGCTTGTAAGTCGTCTCCCGAAACGTCTTCTTTAGGTGGTTCAAACGTTCCTGATGGAAATATTGCCAACAGATCAGCATACGCCTGGCTCTTGATAGCACGAGGAACCACACACTTTAAATCATATTCGGAGAGAATAAGGAACCACCTAGCTGCCCTGCCAATCAAGATAGTTCTAGCCAACAAATACTTAATAGGATCACATCTAGTTACAATGTGAATTGTAAAAGACAGCATATAATGTCTAAGTTTTTGTGCTACAAAGACTAGGGCCAAACAATGCCTTTCTAGGCTGCTATATCTAATCTCTGGCCCATGTATGATCCTGCTGAGGTAATACACTGGCCGTTCTTTCCCGTCAATCTCTTGTGCCAGCAAAGCTCCAACGGACCTTGTAGTGGAGGTGAGGTACAGCTGCAACGGTAATCCTGCCTGTGGAGGAACCATGATTTGTGGTGAAACGAGCAGCTTCTTCAACTCATCGAGAGACTCTTGGTGATCCTTTTCCCACCTGAACTTTGTGTTCTTTCGCATCAGCTGCATCAACGGGTGTGTTACCTCTGCCAATCCTGGTACAAATCTTCTAAGGTAGGAGACTTTACCGAGGAAACTTTTCAGCTCCTTCGTCGTTCTTGGGTACGGCATTTCTAAGATCGCACGTTGTTTATCCTGGTCCATCTGCACCCCTTGTCGATCAACCACAAAGCCTAGAAACTTCCCACATGTTACTCCGAAGACGCACTTCAATGGGTTTATCCTTAATTTATACTTCCTACATCGAGTAAACACCTTCTTTAAGTCGTTTAGGTGGGACTCCTCCTTCTTCGATTTGATGACCAAATCATCCACATAGAATTCTACAAATTTGTGGAAGAAATCGTGAAAAATGGCCATCATTGTTCTTTGATAAGTAGCTCCCGCGTTCTTAAGTCCAAACGGCATTACTTTGTACATGAAATTGCCCAACGGGGTTCTGAATGTCGTTTTCTCTGTGTCCACGGGGTCCATCTTGATCTGGTTGTACCCTACGTACCCATCCATGAAGCTATACATCTCATGCCCAGTCGTGGCATCTATCACGCTATCAATGGAGGGTAGAGGGAACTCATCTTTGGGGCAAGCCCTGTTCAAATCTCTAAAATCCACACAGATCCTTATTTGACTTTTGTCCTTTTTTCCTACTGGCACAATGCTAGATAGCCAAAGGGGATGCTGTATTGGTTTGATGAATCCTGCTGCCAACAAACGCTGAACCTCTTCCTTAATCTTCAAGTCCAACTCAGGTTTATAAGTCCTTGTTGCCTGCTTCACCGGGATGGCTGAAGGCATCACGTTTAGTTTGTGGCAGATCACTTCCTCATCTAGCCCTTCTATTTCGGTATACTTCCATGCAAAAACATCTATGAACTCCCGGATTAGCCCAACCAAGGCTTCTCATTTCTCTTTACCGAGATCCTTCGCGATGAAGATGGGCCTTGGGTCTTCCCCTTCTCCTGCCAGGTTCAACTGCTCCAACTCTTGTGCCTGGGGCTTTGGTTGATTTGCCATGTAGTCTGGTTCTTCGGCGACCTCCTCCACGAACTCCTGTATGTTGGAGTTGTCTATCACCATACACTATCCCTGTTGATCCACCAAGAAGCACTCATATAACGGGTCAGCCCCATCCTCAGTCTCTTCGACCGCCCGCTCACATCGTTATAAACGGTATACCACCTTCCCCTCTTCAGTGACCACCTTCTTGCATTGCCTGTTGGTAACTGTTGCCACGGCCTTCCTCTTCCTCTCTCTCGAAGCCTCAACGATTCTTCCCCCTGAAAAGCGACTCAGCACGCTTTGCCGTTGGACCTCATGCTCCATAGGATCCACTCTAATCTTTACTTTGTTTTTGAGCTGCTTCGTGGTACTTTGGGGTCGAGGGATCACCTGATGGGTTTCTTCGGCCCTCACCCCTTCGTTACTCGCGACTTCTTTGCTTTGCTCGTTCAGAGGACCCATTCTATCTCTGATCGAGGGAACCCATGCCCCCTCCATTCTTCTAGTTAGGACTCGAGCATCCTCCTCCAACTCCGTATAAAAGGCCGGCTCTACATAGTGAGTTTCCTCGATAGCAAAAGGCCTTTTTGTAGCCCTAATGGTCACTTCTGTTCCTTTGACATTTGTCTTGGCGCATTGATGATATGTTGAAGGAACTAAACCTTGATTGTGCATCCATACTCTTCCTATTAGTAAATTATAGGAAGTTGCACTTTCTATTACATGGAACTTGATGTGGGAACTCAGATTTCCCATTACAATTCCCACATTCACGTACCCAATGGATTTGGAAGATTGGTTGTCATACCCTGAGATTACCAGAGGCATGGGGACCAACCTTTCTTCTGGTATATTAGCTGCGTGGAAGGAGTTGATCGGCATAATGTTGATGGAAGCACCCCCATCCATAAGCGCTCTTGCAAAACTAACCCCGTTGATACTGGCCGTCACATACAAGGGCCTGTTATGAGGGAACCTTACAGCTCTATCTGCATCACTGAAGGTCACCTCTGATAGGAACTTTTTCACCAGCCTCGCCATAGGTCCCCTCCATTTCAACGAGGGAACCGTGTCCTTCTTCGCGATGTCAAGGATCGCCCGAGTTATTTCCAGTCTGCTCTCCTTTGGTATCCCCACTTGATCGAAGAACCAAGCGAACTTTGGGGATTTTGAAACTGCGCTATATTCTATGACTGAATCCGTTTCCTCTCCCTCAACGCTATAGGCGTCTTCTACGTCCCTAGCACTTGCTTCATCATACGCCAAAACTACGTTAGCCATCCCCCTAGTGCAATACTCCAGTGCTTTATCGAAATCCATTGTTGCCCCTCTCCCCTCTCGCTCTGCCTCCTTATCGTAGGCCGTTACAACATTGGCCCCATGCGCCGGGAGTGGTTTATTGTTAACGTTCCGCGGGGGGATTTGTAATGTTCCCGCCCTCATGTGCTTGTCAATGATTCTTCGCAGCGTGAAACAGCTTTCCGTTGGATGTTGGACCTTTCGATGAACCTGACAATATTTGGGATTGGCCCTGGTTGCCGCGTCGGGTTCTTCCTCCGGGACGCCTTTCGGTTCATAAACCGTTCCGCCTTGTACCATTGCGTTATAGCAACTCACAGCCTCCTCCACCGTACAAGGCAACGGTGGCGGGTCCTCTCTATCCCTTCCAAACTTTCTTTTGTTGTCCTTCCTCTGGGCCTTGCCCCCATCCTCTCTCTCTACATATCCTACTCGTGGGGACTGAGACCTTCCCCCGATGGGTTGTATCGGCGGTCTGAACATCATGGGAGCTACTACCGGGCTAGGTCGCACCACCAAAGATATATTTCTCGCGGACTTTAAGAATGCTGAAAATGTTCCCTCGCGTGTCTCATTGATCAGGTGACAGATATACTCAGGAAGTAATCCCTCAGCACAAATTTGTAGTAACCTAGCCTCCTTAGCTTCTTCCCTCACGTCGAGGGACCTTTCCCTAAACCTTCGGATGTAGGCCACTACCTCCTCTCCTGGCCTCTGCCTCTCCCTGCCAAGTTGGGTTAAGGTGAACTCATCTTCTGCCAAGAAGAACTTTCGGACGAACAATACATGCATCTCCTCCCACGCGGAGACACTATTGGGCGGCAGGTGAGAGTACCAAGTGTATGCTTTATCAGTCAGGGATTTGGAAAACTCCCTCAGCCTAAGCTTTTTGTCATTGCAATGCGCCCCCAAGTGTTCAACGAAATGCTTAATGTGT
Source organism: Sambucus nigra (assembly GCA_949130495.1). NCBI lineage: Eukaryota > Viridiplantae > Streptophyta > Magnoliopsida > Dipsacales > Adoxaceae > Sambucus > Sambucus nigra. The sequence goes on along the minus strand of OX422218.1, from coordinate 122,709,576 downwards.
TCCTTCGGGTTCCCGCCCTTCCCTGAGTATTTTTCAAAGGTAGGGGGAATGTAGTCCTTCGGGTAGGGTTTGTCGTTGTACTCCTGGGGGTAGGGTGTCCGGAAGTCATCGTAGACCGCTGCCACCTCGCCCACAGCCTGCGAGGAAGACTTCAGCATCTCCTTCTGCATCTCTTTTCTCATCTCTTCCAAGGGCAAGGCCACCGGGGCCACCCGCAACGGGGCAGACGGTTGAGCGCTCGTTGCAACCGGAGCGGACGTTATCGGTTGCGCCGTTGAAACTCCTGAGCCGCCCACAGTGGGATTCACAATAGAGGGTACACTTGCTGGGACCACTCCTGTAATACCTACCCCCGGTGGGGCCCCCGGGGCCACTCCTGGTGTTACGAAGGCATTAGTCTCCAATCCTCCCAGCACAGTTGAAGCTACTAGGGTTTGCAAAAACTCGTAAAATTTTCTCATGAGGAGCGCCATCTGGGCAGGTCCCAGCCCTGCGCTCGTGGAAGGTTGTGCCGCCCCTGGGACGCCTATCGTTGTTGGAGCCAGCGGTACCTCTACTCGAGGAGCCCCATCTCTTAGGGCCTCCTTCTCCCTCGCAGCCTGTTCTTCATTATGATGTATGTCATCGAAATTGAATCTTCTAGTAGCGTTATCCTGCGCCATACTCCTTCTCTAGAAGGATGCCTCCCCAGCGGAGTCGCCAAATGTAAGAGGGTACTTTAGATTATATATATGGAGGCGTAACCCCTATTGAGTATGGTAATCACAAGTTAAATTAGCCAAAACCCTAGACTAATTATAGGAAATGCACACACAAACTTAATGAAGATGAACTCAGTTTAAACTCTCAAGTCTCTCGTGTATAACTCAGGTCATGCTAATGGACCTTTAGAAGTGGCTTAGCCAGAGGGAGGGAGAAGTAAGCACCCTAGATACACCCTGATAGGCAGGTAGAAACACACCAAACACCCTCAAGAATCTCTGTCAAATATTAAAAGCTACGTAATAAATGACAATAGTGAGTCAATGAGCTCTCTAGTTTGCAATAACTCTTTTTAATTCTCCAAAAACAGGATCCTCTCCTCAAAGGTGGTTGGGGTCCTTAAATAGCCCCCCACACCACCCCCGAGGCAACTCAGTCATTAAAGACTATGAAAGACATCCTTCATACTTTATGTCACAACATTAAACGCCTGATGCACTAGTTGTCTCCACGTCATAAACATTAAATGCCAAGACATGCCTTTTGCCTAACCACTATGTGTCAGGGGGTTGTTGTCGCAGAGGTGGCTCACCAACTGCCTGACAGCCCAAAAAACCATGGTGGTTTACTCAAGTGCATGTCTGACATTGTTTAGATGGCTAGTGACATCACCCACAGTAGATGTGACATTAAGTAGAGGGTCGTTTGGTCCAAAACTCAATGCCTGATGGAACTCCAAGCTGCCCCGCTTGAGGTTCCACGGTCAGGGTCCTTCGGTGTTTTACCAGGTGTATCTAAGATGGTCAGGACAAGCCCCAACGGTGCCTTACTTCTCAATCCTCCAAACCAAGTCCCTCTAAAGTTCCCATGGTGAGGTCATTCGATAGGGCATGAAAGCCCTCCCAGGTCTTGCCATGCCTGGTCTCTCGTGAGTACCGTTTGACCTCACCCAAACTGTATTATTATTATCGTTATGTCATTACAACCGTTACAGCTTTATAGTGGATGTAATCAAAGGTACAATATGATTAACACAACAAGCTGAAGTATGAGTTGCCACGTTGAACTGCCTCACCAAGATGTCGCGCTTGAGTTGCCATGCTGAGCTGCCTCCCCAAGCTGTCACGCTTGAGTTGCCACGCTGAGCTGCCTCCCCAAGCTGTCACGCTGAGCTGCCTCACCCAGATGCCACGCTTGAGTTGCCACGCTGAGCTGCCTCCCCAAGTTGTCACGCTTGAGTTGCCACGCTGAGCTGCCTCCCCAAGCTGTCACGCTGAGCTGCCTCACCAAGATGCCACGCTTGAGTTGCCACGCTGAGATGCCTCACCAAGATGTCACGCTTGAGTTGCCACGCTGAGCTGCCTCGGTTGCTTAATCTCGAACACTGTTGCTAATTGGGAATTTGTCCCTAATCTTGGGGTTACCTTCAAGCCCTCTCTCTCTCTCTCTCTCTCTCTCTCTCTCTCTATATATATATATATATATATATATATATATATATATATATATATATATATACAGCCTCTCTGGTATTTTTTTCATGATCTACTACATCTGGTGTTTTCCATCTAAAAGAAAATAATATTAAAATTCGTCGATGAAAAGAATACAATGAATCATATTCATATGGATCTACATATCAATTAAAGCAATGCAGAATATCTCCAAAACATACAATAATAAAATTGTTTGAACAAATGAACTCTAAACTAACTCACTGAAATAAAATAATAATGACACATGGTCCATAAGAATATCATAAATAACAATTGAACTGATATACTAAAAGGAGTAGTAACCTAAGCTAGAATAAAATACCTGAAGCAGCTAAACAAGGTGGAATGGAAAGTTTAAAGTCTCCTCAATCTTACTGATCCTATCTATGAAATCCCAGAAAACATTTTTACATAATTTGAATCAGATCTTGAAAGTATTAAGAAATATCTCCAATATCGGCAGTAAAAAATCATATGACTCACTTAAAATAAACATTCCACCCCATTATCTCTCACATGTAATAAGTACCTCACCCCTCAACTAAATTCAATACTATAATTACTAAAATAATGAGTAAAGAATTAATAATCATCATGAAATAGGGATGTAACTAACTACCCGTGTGAGAATACAACCCAAGTACCAACCCCCGTAATGTCACCCATAAAATAATACACACATATCACAACAATATATTTAATGTGACGTAGGGTTCATTAATAAATTATGCATCACTAGACTAAATTATCTCTTTCATATATTCACAAATAATCACACAAAGGCAATAACCTTTGGGGACACTCTCATGCCTCTATTGGTAATTCTATAGGAGTCCATCGCCTATCGAATTTAAAATAAAACAATTTCATACATATGAGAATGAAAAATCAATATGCAATCAATCCACTAGATAGTCCCATACCAAAACTCGTCCAATGGATCGAATCATCAACTTCTCTCATCATGAAGTCTTGACCGACTGACATATGATCTAAATATAAGACCTCCACGATAACCTACGTCAAAAGCCAAGTGTGCAGGGCATGGTCACAACCTCCAAAATATCCCCAATCGATAGATTCACCATGAATATGGCATGTTTATTCAACCAAGTAATACATATATACACTATATAATATATTAATATATCGATATGATATAGCTTCGCTCACGTGTCTACCCAATTCAACCCAATCCCCAAGCATCGAATTGTACTATTAATCAAAGTTTATTACTCTTATACCTTAGTTAAAATTAACATATTTAATCTTTTGGTTTATACTATAATAAACCTAGCAGCTATAATTTATTAATCATATCTCAGGTAAACAAGGATTCAACCACTCGAATCAACCCGAAAAATCTACAATACCACGTAAGGCCCAAACTGCTTACTATCGCCCAAGTCATTCAAACCACTACTCCAACTTGTTCGAATAAAAACAAATCCTTGTTCGAATGAGAAAGCAACCTCGTTCGAACCAAAATATACATATCATTCCAACGAGATGCATATCTCATTCAAACAAGAATGGAGATGGCCGCCTCTTTTGTCCCCAAAAAATGTACTTTGAACCTAAAAACCACCATTAACGAATTTAAAGCTCCAATACAGTAATAGAAATGCAACCAAAATCAAAATTAACATGGGTTTATGACCTTAACTAATTCCAACCACCATTTAAGAGCTAAAAATTATTTGAGGGTTTAATTCTTTAAAGTTCATGTGTTTAAACCTAACTTTCCATTAATACGAAATGAGTCTAATTTATCTACAATATCATATTCATCCTTTCAATTAAGATGGGGATTTAACTTATAAATAAGATTAAATCTTAAAACATGAATTCTAACACATATTCAATTATAAAAAAAAATCATTTCATTCGGATTTCTCTTCAAAAAGTACAAGCCTTCAATCTAAAGTTAATTAATATTATTCCTAATTAACCAAAACATAAACATGATTAAGATCAATAAATTCAAATCCTAACATGTGCATTATAATCCTATAATATAAATGAAAAATGTGAATTATAAATAAGTTACACATTATAAAGTGGTATTGCAAGATATTTCTTACCTGAAATGATGAACGATGAATTCTCTACATATTTGATCTGTTGTTCTTCTTCTCCCAAAGTCTCCTTAGATTCTTCCATGACTCTATGATTGTTAGGGTTTGTTTTTATATGTAATGTAATTAATTTTATGTGGATAAACTCCATTAAATACGTACTAATCCCAAATATCCATAATAGTCCTATTTTAGGGCCTTTAATGATACTAAAATACTACACATAATAGCCCAAAACTTATCCTCAGAGTATACCTACCCCCCGGGACCAACTTAAGATGATAGAAACACATAGTCAGGTCTCCGTTTTACTCTATAGTCCATTCCAAATAGTAATACCTCATAGCTCATGGTAGTACATTGCAACATAAAATAACATCCAATTAATTATTTTACGCATAACCACATATAGACCTAATTAATTAATTACACCAATTAATTAAATATAAAATGTGGTGCAAATAATTCCCATAACATGAAAATTTAATCATAATCTAGATAGGCATACACTCATTACGAATTTTCTCGAGTAATAATTAATTCTAGATTATTAATTTATTCCCACAATTAACAAACATTTATATAATACCAAAAATACATGCAAAAATACGGGTTATTACTCTAAGGAACTTGTTGTGGAAGATTTACAGTGAAGAAGAGTCCTTGGAAAAACAAACCGCTGTGAAGAAACAATTTTAAGAAAAAAAATTCCCAGCCACTGACTGCCTCAAACCCCCAACCGCTATAGCGGAGTTCAGCCACTATACCGGTTGTTAGCCCGCAATAACGGTCAAGGAAAGCCATTGTAGTGGGTCCTTATCATGCTTAGTGGCTCTATTTATTCTCCTCTTCGGTCTTCTGCTTTCTCCTACTTTATCCATTTCTATCTTTTGCAAACTTTGAGAAACTCCATTAGAGACCTCGACCCTTTGCAGAACCCCATGAAAATCCTCCATAACCAAATCGAATACTCACTGGGGAAAAATAAAATTGCATCCCCTCATAGACTCCTTAAATTAAAAGATTAAATACAATAAATAAGACCCTAATTATTACACCTAAATCAAATATAGGAGCAGGAAATAGCTACGGATAAATAACCATCGGATCCAATCACAAAAAATACATTCATGTGACCATGATGAAAGGGATATAATCATTCACATCCTTTAAAACCATGTTAGTACACAAATATACACATATGTGCACATATATTCTAACTTGCAAACTTGGGTTTATTGGTAAATTACATGGGTCTTTCTAACACATGATCATTCTACAACTTTGGCTCTGGTATCAATTGGTGGGGATTGATATATGCGGTAAATATTCTCGCCAAAAACTTTGAATGATTATGCAATAGAAAGGCGAAAATAAAAACTAGGTTTAAATATTAAGCATCGGGTTTTAAATAAAACACCTTTGTGAATATTATTGGTGATCCGAATGAGGATAAAAGGTATGTGGAGGAGATTAAAGAGCTTCCTTCTTTTGGTCCTCCAAAAGTTTGCTTATATTCACCGAAAGTATTTTAGTATATGATCCTTCCAAAGTAGGGTATGTGTGTTTACACATTTTGAGATGAAAACCATTATTTTTTTAGTGAGATGTGGGCCTCTCTATCTAAAACTCTTCAAAAAAAAAAACGTGCGTAATATTTTCTCTCTCCCTCCATAACCCTTAAAATTATGTATGCAGCTTAAAACCCTATGTTATAGTAAGATAAATAGGTTTAAGTCACGGTATTAGGATAAACTGGGTTTTTGGAGAGTTTGGGCATGCCACTTGGGCATATGGACTATGTTAGGTACCCAAGACCAAATAGTTAATTTGGGTTCCAAACAAATACTCAAAAATCCAAAATTGTTACCCCGTAATTTATTTTCTTTCTTTCTTTAATGATAATTAATTCCGCTAAATAATTATGACTGCAATTCAACTTAATTATCTACAAATCACTCTGAGTAATTAGGTCTCCTTTGCAAAGTTAATATGGTTGTTGGGTAAGAAATATACGCAAGGGTGAATTGGGTATTATAAATTAAATGAAAATATTAAACTTTTCAAACTTCTCTTCTAAAAAGATTAATTGCAATGGGATGGTTCAATTAATAATAAAGAAATTAATCAAATATGAGTAACAAAGTTAAACAGTTAATAATAATATTAAAGAAAGTCTTTTCAAATCGAGATTTTAATGTGGTTCGGTCGTCGCTACAACCACGCTCGAGATACTACTCGAGAAACTTTATTATCCTCGGTTCACTAAGGTAGAACCAATAATCTCACAAGGATTTAGAACACCTAGAAATTGTAACCAATAAGATGCTAAACTCGTCCTTGTTCAAATGATATCCACGCAAGAGCCCAAGCTCTAATACCACCTTGACTCCCCGCAACTACAACACTACATGCCATGAATATACAATGGAGTTCAATCATAGTAACAACAATAAGTATCATAAACGAAGTGTAAAATAATTTTTTTCCTAAATAAGAATTAATAATGAAATGGGTTTTTACTTTATCTCTCTAAAATGTAAACTTCCAAACAATCATAAGTACAATATTTCAAGGGTTGAGCTTTTGGATCATTACCACAAGTGGTTAAGGTATTGGGGACTTTGATAAAGTGGATTTTGATTGGAACTTTAGCTTAAGTGGATTTTCTTGAAGCTTTTGTTTTATGGAGTATTTGGGGCTAAAACACCAAAGGGGTTTTAGGACTTGATTTCTCAATCTAGAAACTCATGGATGGAATGACACAATATTATTAATATAACTTCCAATCTTAGGATGTTATTGTCATAACCTATGTTCTTTGGAAGTGAGGAAAAGGATTATTTTTTATAATTTTTTTGGGCTTTGTACTTCCTTTTATGCGTACTCGACTCTAAAAGCATGGAAATGGGTCTTTTGTATCTTTGGGTCTAGGATAGGTTTAAGAAGGTTTTGGGAAGTTTGTTTTGGGTTTGTAATTGCTTTTGTGAGATTTTTTACTTGTTTAAAAACACTTTTAAACCATAATAACTTGGAATGAACTTTTCTTGATTCCCTTGATCTTTTTTCTTTGAGTTTTAAAATGAGATTTTGTTTTATTATGATTTGACAATGGTCTTATTTCTTGGTTGATTTTATTATTTGGATCATGGGATGCTTGAACATGTATGGCTTAATATGGGATGAACTTTCTTTTCATGATTTCATTATTTGGTTACTTGTAGGAACATTTCATTGGCTTGGATTCATATCTTGTATCTTTCATTATCAATACTTGTTATCTTTAGATCTTAGTTGCATGGATGATATTATACTTGTGTAATATTTCATTATGTATTGAGTGTTTATTTAATCATAAGTACATTAGAGAGAAGATAGTGAATTATGATCACATATCAATTATGTTCTTCTCATGCAAAATCCTTTTCTTAGAAATACTTTATGTTTCATTAAAAATAATTTGAATCCCCGCATTAATTTTCCAATACCCTCTTAGTCAATTGAATTTATCACTATTTGATTTTTAACCAACATTTAATCAGTTCATTGATTCTGAGACTTAACTTACTTTGCCACTTCGTCAGATTATAAAGTAATACACTCACCAAGTATACTGGTGGAAACAAATATGATAAGTCTATCAAGGGGTGTTACAATCCATGATCTTTCTTGGACATGGATTCCTTCGAATTACGATCTCAGACCTAATCACACAATCATTGCCCAAATTATGGGGATTTATTGATCCAACCTCAAATTTAATCGCACCCATGATAATGAAAGAAACAATATTGCAAGCATTCCAATTCTCATAACCCTCGAGATTAAGTATCTATGCACCCTTTGCATATGGTCTGAGATTGCCCAAGTCTAACTAAGACAACCCTTAGACTTGAATCTTAAGGGTAATCATGTTTAATACATTCTTAAATGCACCGATCCCAGTCCTCTTCCGAACTTACAAACAAGTTCTTGAAATTGATAGGATGTCAACTCCCTAACTATTCGAATGTACTAGAATCAAAATTTTGTTTTTCGGCGATCAATCCAAACCCAACTCAGAATAATTCTTACCAAGTAAAATTGACCGATATAGAATACAATATATTATAGACATAAATATAAGGAATTATTACAAACATGATTCTCATTCAAATGAACTAGGTAATTCTTTTATTAGAAAATAAAATTTCATTACGTGGTTTTAATAATAAAACGCCAACATGTGTATGTTTAGGATTGTATATTGTATTTGTTTACATGTATTAGGAAACTTTATTCTTTGTGTTCTATTCATGGCATACTAGTGTGTGTGCACGCGCATGTGTTTATGTCTTCGTGGGGAATCCATTGATGGGATTTAAAAAAATTATTCATAGGACTGGGTACTATGCCTCAGGGTTTGGGCCATTTATAGGTCTATATCTTGATCCTATATGAAGTTTTTAAATTGTCTCATGAAAGTTCATTGTGTAATCTTGGTATGTGATTACATGGTGGTGTGAAGATCTAGTGATTTCCCTTCTTTATATATGTATGTTTTACAATCCTTTAGGAGTGGGAGTTCCTAGGGACTAACGTACTACCGAATTAACCTAGTTAAATCTAACACAGTTAACTAGTCTAACCCAATTTTCATTCACTATGCCTAATCCAAATGACCACATGACCATACTTTATATCTGAAAACCTTTTCTTATGAATTTGCCAAGCGAGTTATGTTTATCTCAATTCAGACTTAAGTTCTCAACCACTTAACTCATTTAATATCAATTACTCAATTTTATCTACTTACAAGCACAGTAGATTAATCATAGGTACATATATATATCACTCATAATATATACTAATAGGGCACCACAGATAAGTCTATGATGCTGGCATACTCTGCTATCAAGTTCCCGTATCACTCGTACAAAAGGGAAATACTAATTCGGAATCACTCTCGAACTGTATTAACACAAAACACACATATCGGAGGTGAAGCATAGTTCCAAGTCTCTAAGAGGTCAGCATATACCCTCACGCCTCTTAGGACTGTCTGACTATCATTCTCGAATAGCCTCAAGGATACTATGTTATAGGGTACAAGTTAATATCCCCCATAAAGGTCCAATCGAGATAAGACTGTCCCGGCGCGGAACCTCCGTGATAGCAAGTAACACGGGTATGATTACACACAAATATACAATATTATATATATAAATACAAGTACCCACATAATATATTTACATTATTCGGTTAGGTACACCCACGACCCATTATACATTCGAACCATGCGTGACACATAACGCCCGAGTTCTATGTATAATTAAATCATTCTTTTTATTTTCTCAATTACAGCAAATCCTTAAATACTTCTCGACTTTCGAAGTGTATCCTCTTCATAATTATAAAATCAATAGGTGTACACTCACTACCCTACTGTTCTAATTCCGTCTTAATTCTCACAAGACCTAACTCAACGTACGTACGATTTCCCATTCAATTTATACCCCTGAAATCTCACGGTTAAATCCCATATAAAATCATATTCCCCGAACCCTACTTATACCCTACTGGTCCTCCTCAAGTACCATTATAATATTTAAATTATGCCCAAAAGGTCCTTAGACATTAGTATTGGATTAACATTTAAAACGGGAAAAGTTTCCATTTTCAGGAGGAGTCGATCGATCGATGAAAGGGAGTCGATCGATCGATCGACATTCTTGAGTGGATCGATCGACCAAACAGTTCTTGCTAAAAATTCTGCATATTAAGCCTACGGGTTTGTTCCAACGTAAATCATCAAAACTCCATTAACATGTACCAAACTTCCAACCAAAAATCATGCAGGTTATATAAACCAATATGGATGATTTCTAACGTAAAACAATCATTAATTCCTCAAGATTCATCATCAAATGGGTTAATTCAAGAAATTATCATTTAACCCTAGTTCACGAAATTTTCTCAAGAATTCATTTAATTTCTAGATTTATATCTCTATTAGGCGTCAAATTTCATGGATAATATTCTACATATAACAAGATATTCATCCTAACATGGTTTCTACTCCAAAATTGCAATGATAATCTCCCAACAACATTATATTTTCATGAAGACATAAATTAATTAATTCCTACACTAGCTTGGATGTGTTATCAAATGAAGAATAGAAAGTTAGATACTTACCTGGAAATCAAAGTCTGAATCATAGAGAATGATGGGTATGATCCCTCTCCTCGTTCCCCGATTTACGCGTTGGTGGTGGAATTGGTGAGAGTGATGTAGGGTTGGTGGCTTTCCTTCTTGAAGGTCTTCTCTCTTCTCTCTTCTCTCTTCATTAGCCTCTCTGCAACTCCAAAGTTTCTAACCCTCGAGGACTCTAACTCCCATCAGATATAACCCTTCAATTTTCGTCCATAATTAAGTCCTAAAATGGAAAAATACTAAAATGCCCTCTCGGGTTGCCAGTTAGGCCTAAAAATGTCCCGAGACCCAAACTAAATCCCCGAGTACACTTTTCTGACTATCTCGACCCTTCCGGACACATTGGTGCACTCAAAATGACCATAGGGGTAATTTATAATTAATTTACTTTTTATCCCATTACTTTGGTCCCGACGCGACTAACACGCGCGTTCTGACTTAATTTTTATAACTGTTGTATTATTCACTCGTGCCAATTTTAATAAATGTGATCTCATATAATACTTTAATCAATAAGTAGTGTTCAACATAATTCTCATCAGTAATTACTAACTCTTGTCACGCTATTAAATATCTATTTTAAAATCCGAATTAATATCAAATTAATTTATCCTAATTTAATTTAATTAATCTAATAGTTAAATTCCATAAAAATATGGGGTATTACATACTTCCCCCTAATAACGTAAATTCATCTCAAAATTCGAAAAATATGGCCTACCTCGTAAAACAATTCTGGATATTTTATCAGTACACAAAATTCGCTTCAAAGTAAGGCGCTCAATCACTATAGCCCCCGCTTCAGAGAAAGCTTGTTTAACACTCTCAACATTTTACCAGTTATAGGTTCACACCTCAATAACGGCACTTCACATTGTGCTCCTATCCGACGACATTAGAATAACACGGGCCTATACATCATTAGCCCCCATTATCTTAATATTATTCGGAGGCCGCACCTCACTACGTGTCAACGACTAGTTTTTATCTGAACACAAAACTCCCATCCTGAGAGAAACCATATGAACATCTGACCACTCTTGTCCGTTCTTAGAATCTCGATTTTGGACAATGTAACTCTTACGACAGTCAAAAGCCACCTAAAACAGTCTGTGGTGATTCCACTATAGTCATCGGACTCTAACTCGAGCAATTTTTTTTTTGATTATCCGTTCACCTTTAAACAACCAGAGGGAGAATAGTCAAGGTTCTTCTACACAAAACCTCAATAAGCACTTTGTCCATAATAAACAGGTATGAGTGCTTACATACAACTCTACTATTTGGTTATATCTTCTCCCAAGTACCGTATTATACTTCATTTACCGGCTATAATTGTTGCGGAAATGAAATGACCACAATGAGTCCAAAATTACATTCATACAGCTCCACTAGTCATTTATCACCTTTCGCCTACTCCTCGGGCTATAGGTGATACAACCTACTCAAAATAAAACGTCAACCCCACTGCTTTCTGAACTCTTGTATTAAAGGTGGGATTCAAGGATCTCATCCTAATTCAGAACAAAAAGGGAAGGACCACTTACCAGTGCGATCCTTCTTTTCAAAGAAACACTAGGGCATACTGTCTAATAGTGTAAATCACCCAAAAGAATAACAATTAATTTATTTTATGTCAACTTGTTCCACACATTCAAAGGAACTCGTGACCTTATCTTGAGGTTGGCAACCCATCAAATAAATTTACCAAATTGATTGCCCTCTTCCATTATAGGAATCGTCAGCTTACTACCAAATTCTCTGGTTGATCCTCTTGCTCCAACCGATTTATATTTATGAGTGATGCACGCGAACACTACTCAATATGTATAGCTCAACATCTACTTCCACTTGTAATGTCTCACATAAAGTGATACTTAATACTCCCCTTCTTTCCTCGATGTATACCGAAAGTTCTGACCCGTGCACTTTTCTCCACGATGTGCACTTCTGGACTTTTTATACCTTACTACCATCATCATTCCATCTACGTGCAAGTCGTTCTCAACATTTGAATACGTAAAACTCCGTTCCAAGTGTTTTCCATAATAGTTAAATTTTACCCTTCTTAAGGAATACTCCTTTTTAAATGGCTTCCCACAGCCTTTCAACCAAATTCGGTTGTGATATTCTGATTGCACATGTATATATGGATTCTAGTCCTTCTCACATGATGCTTAATCCACTTTACCATTTTTACTTCGTTATATTAGTCCCTCGGTCATATATTTCACACATCTATTCCCACGTCCCTTTCACTTGGACGATTCTGACATCAGCTAATTGGGATGCCCACGCACCCTATAAACCGTGCATGCTGGCATAAACATCACATACGCTTCACACATAACACTCAATTCTTTATTTCCCCTGTATTCACAGCGTGGCTATAACACTCGGGTATTCCTAATCACCCCATAAATCGAAATTTTAAATCCTCCTTATCTTCATTCCACCCTTCAACTTGTAGTGATAAACCAAAATTTTCAATGCTTCCTTTCCACACAACCGGCTCCACTGGACTTAAATCATAATTTAACTTCCAACTTACAGTTATAACTACCTGCTCCTATAACGATCGAGGTATTGAACTGATGGACTAATGACCAAACATCTCCCTACTTCCAACCTTACGTTACGTTTCATGCGTGGGATGTCTCGTGAAGGGAAATCCAAATAAGGAACCCCCTCAATACACTACTACCTAGCATTATCGGTTATCGAAATCCGTTAGGCCCTCCGTCCATAGCATGTACCCCTATATCCACGTCTTTGAAAATGCGTTACTAAAGCCGTTTATTGAAAGTAAACTATTTAAGTAACTCCGAGTTGTTTTTTGAAGAAAATCTTTTCTTAAATCAAAAAGAATTAATCACAATATGTGTTTAATAAAACAGTATGTACGAGATCTATTCAAGATTTGAGCAACAAGTTTAAAAGATAGTTTAAACAAGTTTTAAACACAGCACAACCAAGAATTAGGAGAGAAGATGTAGAAAGATTCTGTTCATGATTTTTTACGTGGTAAAACCTCACCAATTGAGGAAACATCCATGACTCCCTCTACGGAGTAAAATGAAAAATCCACTAAAACAAATTTATGAGTTACAAACTATATAACTAACATGCAAACAACTCAGACCTATATAAGTTTAGGAATGTACCATCTGGTGTCCTTATAACTTCTCTGCAGTTCTGATTATAGATGTAGTTCTCTCAGTTTGCCAACTTCTGATTTGTTCCAGCACTTTACGTCGACTTATGTTCACAAGATCTTATTACCAACACTTTTCGTGTTGTGGGGTGAAAGTGTTTGTGGAAGTGCTCTCTAACACATGCATGCACACACACACTTATTAAGTACAAACAGTCCTAACAAATTACAGTAAGACTATATGTTGTGATCTTTTCTTTTCTTTCTTCTTACAAAACTTTGAACCTTGTTTGACCTTTCAATCAATCCCAGAATCCACGGATATCTTGCTAAGAAATCAGCCAATATCTTAATCAATCTCAGTTTTGAAAAGATTTTCGAGATTGAAAACCTCCAAGTGTGATTCCAAACTAGGTCAAAGGTTTAGTTTTATAAGAACTAGAAACATAAAGCATTTATTGTTGATTTCAAAGTAAGCAAATGTTTTAGAGAAAATAATCAACAATATATTTCTCAAGATGAGAAATAAAGAATGAAACTAAGTGTAATGTAACATGAATAACTCGGATCTGAGATTTCTATGGAATCAGAAACTAGATCTAAGTAAAAGTTTAAGTTGGAAATAAGATCTAACGAACACAAGGTTACAACAACAAAAATAACTCAACTCAAACTCTCAAACACTCAAGAACACTCAGGGTGGTGTTTTTGGATATGAAGTTTTGAAGAAGTGTTTGGGTTTGATTTGAAGAGGATTTGGACGAACGAAGTTAGAGTTTCTAACTTTCCTTTCTCTCTATGGTTTCTCTCTTCTCTCTCTTCTCTCTCTACTCTCTCTGAATGAAATGGAAAAAGTCTTCGAAGTCTGAGAATAGAGTCCCTTTTATAGGGAGAGGAGAAGGTTCGAGAGGCTGGTTCAAAACCAAGGGTCAGGATTAAGTCAATTTAAATTGACTTGAATCTAAGGGCTCACACAAGGCAGTGGTTAAATGAAACGTGATTGGCTTAAAAAGTTACACTGGGATTCATCAAGGCAACATGCAGATCGTTGATAAGAAATGATCCAAGGGTTCAAAACATACGCGTTTTTAACTCAGTAAAGAAACACAGTTCCACCCAATCAGATGCAGACAGGTGTAGGGCAAATATATGATATAAAATGCGCGTCTAAAATAATTAAAATCACAGACTCATGTTTATACTGCTTTTGGATTCTACCCAAGGTAACATTTGGCCATAATACACAACAAAGTATATTTAGAGATTGACCCCAAAAACTTATAAATCAAGTTTTAATTAATAAAAACGTATTTAAAAAATGTTTAAAAAATCCCAAAAAATTATTAAAAATCAAACTTAGGGATTTAAACACACTAGACTTATGTACACATATTATTATGTAGTATGACATGCATGAATTGAATTCTACTGTGTGTGATTGTTGGCAATAGTCTCTTGATCACTACAAGAAAGAGAGATGAAGAAGCAATCCAATTTTCGAGGCTCTTTGGTTTCTCGGATGGACATAATTTTGTCACAATTTCCAAACTAGATGAGCACTTATATAATATAGACTCAAGTGAGTCAAAGGTATAAGGGCTTCAATCTCACCCTTTGTAAATATGAGACAAAATCTCCTTTGAGTCAACTAGGACTCGTAGGGCAACAAAAATAAAGAAAACCTTAGTCCTATCAAAATTTTATCTACCCAAATCCTAGAAATCAAAAAGTACATAACTCAACTATTTACAAATGAACACCCTATTACATCAGTTGAGAATGACTTTACAAAAAGAATACCTGCAATGAATTACTAAGATCAAGTTGTTTAGTATATGCAAGAGATTAATAGACTCAAATTTCTCCCCCATTTTGTCTCAAATGGACAAAGGGAAAAAAACTTGGATAAACAACAAAGTTATTACTCAGCACAAACCATACCAATAGATTTTCATAATGAAATAAATCTATTATAATCTAGAGGTTTTGTAAACATATCTACGAGTTGTAGATCAGTAGGAAGATAATTGATTTCTAATTCCTTGGATTCAACCAATTCGCATATAAAATGATGTCTTATTTTTATATTCTTTGTTCGTGAGTGTTGAACAGGGTTTTTAGAAATATTAACCGCACTTTGATTATCACAATAGAGATGCAATTGGTTTTCTTGAATACCATAATCACTTAGCATTTGTTTAAGCCACAATAATTGAGCACAACAGTTACCAGCGGCTATGTATTCAGATTCAGCTGTCGAGAGTGATACGCAGTTTTATTTTTTACTACTCCATCCTACCAAGTTATTACCAATATAATAACATGCTCCTGAAGTGCTTTTACTATCATCAGTACACCCGGCCCAGTCAGCATCAGTGTAACCAATAATAGTGCTTGGTGTGTCATTAGTGTACCAAAGTCCCAGATTCAGAGTGCCTTTTACATATTTAATTATACGTTTAACAGAATTCAAATGGCTCTCTTTAGGATTATTTTGATAACGAGCACATACACACACAACATACATGATATCAAGACGTGAGGCAGTAAGATATATTAATGTTCCTATCATACTACGATATAGAGTAGGATCTACAGATTTTTCATTTTCATCTTTTGACAATTTTACCGTAGTACTCATAGGTGTTTTAGCATCTTTAGCACTCTCGAGGCCAAATTTCTTAACGATCTCTAAAGCGTACTTAGATTGCAAAACAAATAATCCTTCTGGATTTTGTTTGACTTGGAGACCTAGGAAGAACTGTAACTCCCCCATAAGGGACATCTAAAATTCCTTGCTCATAATTTTAGAAAAGGATTTTACTTCTGAGGTAGAAATTGATCCAAATATAATATCGTCTACATAAACTTGAGAAATCGTGATGTGTTTGTCAAAATGTTTGACAAAGAGAGTTTGGTCATTTCCACCTCTTTTGAAACCTTTGTCTAAAAGAAAACTGGAAAGACGCTCATACCAAGCTCTAGGAGCTTGTTTAAGGCCATATAAAGCATTTTTCAGACGAAATACATGATTTGGATAATTAGGGTCAATGAACCCTTTAGGTTGTTCTACATAGGTTTCCTCAGCCAGTATTCCATTAAGGAACGCAGATTTGACATCCATTTGGTATAATGTAAAATGCATGTGACAAAATATAGCAAAAAGCAGACAAACTGATTCTAAACGAGTAACAGGGGAAAAGCTCTCGTTAAAATCTATTCCTTCTATTTGAGAGTATCCTTGAGCAACTAATCTAGCTTTATTTCTAATTATTATCCCATTTTCATCAGTCTTATTTTTGAAAATCCAACGTGTACCAACAACCTTTTTGTGATCAGGAGGTGGAACAAGATACCATACATCATGAATGACAAATTGTAAAAGTTCTTCCTGCGTAGCAGAAATCCAGTGAGAGTCATTCAATGCCTCATTTACATTCTTTGGTTCCAGAAGGGAAACAAAACATGCATAATGTGCATAATTTCCTAGTTGGGATCTTGTACGCACTGGCTCACTAAGGTTACCAATTACGTTGTTTATGGGATGATCTTTAGAAACCCAGTTAGGTACTTCAGGTGTCTCAATAGGTAATGAATTATCTACTTCAGAGGAGTTATTTTCTAAAATATTTGTAGACTCTCCCTCAATAGTTGATTCACCAAGCTTGCTTTCTACAGTAGTGTCACTAACAATTACATTTATGGATTCCATTAAGGTTTTAGTGTGAAGATTATACACTCGATAAGTTCTACTGTTAGGCGAGTATCCTAGAAATATGGCTTTATCTCCCTGGCTCTCAAATTTGGATAAGTGTTCCCTATCTTTACATACATAACAATTACAACCAAAAGTTCTAAGATACTTGAGATTAGGCTTTTTATTTTACCAAAGTTCGTAAGGGGTTTGTTTGGAATTCTTTCTAAGATAGACCCTATTAATAATGTGACACGCAGTGCGAATAGATTCTACCCAAAAATATTTAGGTAAATTCTTGGCATGTAACATGACACGTGCCATCTCTTGTAAGGTACGATTCTTTCTCTCGACGATTCCATTTTGTTGAGGAGTCTTAGGAGCACTGAACTCGTGTTTGTAACCATTATAGTCACAGTATTCTATAATACCAGTGTCTTTGAATTCACCACCTCTATCACTACGGATTCTATTTACTTGAGTGTCCTTTTCATTTTCAATCCTAAGAAGAATTTTTAGGAAGGTTTGGAAAGTGTCAGACTTTTGTTTTAAAAAGGCTACCCAAGTAAATCTGGTGAAGTCATCAACCATAACTAAGATGTAACTGTGTCCACAGAGGCTAACAGTTTGGGAGGGACCCATTAGGTCCATATGGATGAGTTCTAAGGGATTAGAGGTGAGGATAACTTTGACTTTCTTATGAGGTGCCTTAATAATTTTACCTTCTTGATAGGAACCACAGACAATATTATGAATGGGTTTAATTTTTGGAATTCCTCTTACTATGTCTTGAGTAGACAATTTACTAAGATTATCGTAATTTATGTGACCCATTCGGTTATGCCATATCTCGTTGTCATCCATTCTGGCAACATTACTAATTTCAGAACTGTTCTTGACAGTGTAGCAATTGTCAGGAGTTCTGAATCCAGTAATTATGCATTCACCTTTTTCATTTAAAATTTTACAATTGTTCTTTGAAAAGGTAACAGTATGGTCTGAGTCACAACATTGTGAAATACTAAGTAAGTTGGCCTTTAGACCTTTAACTAGAAGAACGTCTTTAAGAATAGGAAGCCCATCTTCTTGGAGAGTTCCTTTGCCTATGATTTGAGATGAAACTCCATCACCAAAAATAACTTTACCACCAGCAAATCTGGTTTTGTTTAAAAGTTTACTTTCATCTCCAGTCATGTGCTTAGAACATCCAAAGCCTAAATACCAACCAGATGATGTGTGTTCAGATTTCAAAGCAGTAACAACAATATTACACTTCATCTGAGGCAATAGATCATCTTTTCTAACCCAAATTGCTCTCGTTTTCATCTTGCGCTTATTAGCTCTCAATTGATAAAATTTGCGAGCATTAGATTTTTTCTGAAAAATGTTTTGCGCATGATTTTGAATTTCGTGAAAGACTTGAGCATTTGATTTAGGAAAGTGCTTAGGATTCCTTCTAGGAAATGTTCTTTTAGGTTTGGTCTTTCCCTTTCTATAGTTAGAGTTTTTATCTGGCTATCTAGGAAGTATATAATTGTTTCGGCTCCTCCTAGAATAGTTAAAGTTCTAGTAGGTATGAGGATTATAGATAGGTTTAACCAGTCTCCTAGCATAGCAACCATCGAAAGAGTGACCATATATGTCACAGTAGGAGCAATAAAGATCGCTCAGAATTGGGGTCTCCTTAGGAAAGTTTCTAAACAAAGGTTTTGAAAAGTTTTGAGGCTGAACTTTATTCCTAGGGAGTACAGGTTTGAATGTAGGTTCACTCTTTCTGATAAAGGGGCAGACGTATTTAGCCTTAGGTGAACTTTCATGCTTAGAGCAACTTGATTCCCCAATGTTTAAGTTTTGATGTTTTAAATCAAACTCAGTTTTTAGGGAATGAAAATATGGGCATGTTTCAATAGGTCTTTTGCCTCCTGACACAAACTTGATAGGTTCAAAAGGTTTTGTTTGTGTCTTCAAATTTGGGCAAAACCCTATACCAGTTCGATCATCAGAATTGATTTTAGATTCAGCAACAAATTCATCAAAACAGTTAGAATTATTTTCAAATTTTGTAAATTTTTTGAAAACAGTTGCTGTCTTTTCTTTGGTTTGTTCCAATTCTAACAATGTCCCTTTGTACTTTTTCTCCAGAATTTCATTTGTTTCAGTCAAATTTTTCAATTTTTCATCAAAAACTTTAATTTCACTTTCATGAGATAATCATTGGGTAGTATACTCTTCAGCATTCAGTTTGACCATCAGGCTTAGATCTTCCAACTTTTTGGTAAGATCTTTCACAATTCTTTCTAGTCTAGCGCTTTTCTTGAGAGTTTTAGCGTAAAGTGTGTGAATGTCAGGGAGGTCTTCATTGTCCGAGTCACTAAGTGTAGTGTGTGAAGTGACCCCTAAGGCTTCATTCTTAGAACTCACACACCCATTGACATCGTCATTATCGCGTTCCCTTTGACTCACACACCCCGAGGTAGAGCATGCAACATTCTCAGTAATCAAAGCATCTAAACCAGTAACAACCATATTCGAAGTATCAGTCATAGAATTATTTGGTTCATCCTCATTAACAAACATAGGCATGTCATTATTATAAATAATCTTGGCAAAGAAAGACATGCAAGGATCAAAAACATTTGATGACTCAGGTTCCTCATTTTCAGAGTCACTTGAATCATCCCATGTTTTGCAGATGTTAGCTCTAGTATGTTTGTTTTGAGTGTTCAAGTTAACTCTACATTCCTGAGCAATGTGTCCCAGTTTACCACATCTATAGCATTCTGTCTTCTTAAGGTCTCTATTAGGTCTGATACGAGAGTCCTTGTGATTTTTGTCATGGTTTTTCTCATGAGGTCTGTGACTAGAGGGAGTTGGATAATTTGACTTGCCTTGTTTATTTTCCACTTTGTTTCTAAACTTAATAATTTTCTTGAACTATTTTGTCATTAAGGCAATCTGATTGTCCAAACTCTCTATATCCCAGTCCTCATCAGATTCATCATTGTAAGTATTAAACTCAGGCTTAATCAATTTAGAAGAGAAGCTTAGATTGGAACTAGTCTGTTTCCTATGGGATTGGGTTAATTGTTTCTTAAATTCCAGTTCCATTTCCACAGTTCTTAATTTACTACTGAGTAGTTCAGGAGTGATATTTATATCACACGTTTCCTCAATAGCATATCTTTTGTTATCAAACTTCTGTGGTAATGATCTCAGAATTTTAGATACAATTTCTTGTCTATCATAGGTTATCCCATTAGCATGCAGTTTGTTCACAATATCAGTCAGGTTCATATAGAAGTCATCAAATGACTCAGTCTCAGACATAATTAAGGAGTTATACTGCTGGATAAGCATTTGAGTTTTAGCAGCCTTAACTCTAGTGTCTCCTTCATGAGCAGTAACCAGGGTGTCCCAAGATTCCTTAGAAGTGGTACAGGATGAGATTCTTTTGAACTCATGTTCATTTATGGACATAAATATGGCATTCTTTCCTTTGTTATTATTTCGAGAAACTTGTTTCTCTTCTTGAGTGAACTCACTTAAAGCTTTCTTAACCCTCTCATTACTTCCTTCCTTGGCTAGTTTTGTAGGAAAAGTATAGCCATTTTCAACAATGTCCCAGACATCATCTCCCAGAGTTCCTTGAATGAAAGCAATCATCCTTACTTTCCAGTAAGCAAAATTGGTTCCATCAAAGATTGGAGGTCTGGTCAAGTTACCAAATCTTTCATTTTTCTCGTCCATATTTGATATTCAGAAAACAATTTCAGAAACACGGGATCTTTTTAAAAGCAGTTTTACCAAGCTCTGATACCAATTAAAAATGCATTACTAAATCCGTTTATTGAAAATAAACTATTTAAGTAACTCCGAGTTGTTTTTTGAAGAAAATCTTTTCTTAAATCAAAAAGAATTAATCACAAGATGTGTTTAATAAAACAGTATGTACGCGATCTATTCAAGATTTGAGCAACAAGTTTAAAAGATAGTTTAAACAAGTTTTAAACACAAGACAACCAAGAATGAGGTGAGAAGATGTAGAAAGATTCTGTTCACGATTTTTTACGTGGTAAAACCTCACCAATTGAGGAAACATCCACGACTCCCTCTACGGAGTAAAATGAAAAATCCACTAAAACAAATTTACGAGTTACAAACTATATAACTAACATGCAAACAACTCAGACCTATATAAGTTTAGGAATGTACCGTCTGGTGTCCTTATAACTTCTCTGCAGTTCTGATTGTAGATGTAGTTCTCTCAGTTTGTCAACTTCTTATTTGTTCCAGCACTTTACGTCGACTTATGTTCACAAGATCTTATTACCAACACTTTTCGTGTTGTGGGGTGAAAGTGTTTGTGGAGGTTCTCTCTAACACATTCATGCACACACACACATTTATTAAGTACAAACAGTCCTAACAAATTACAGTAAGACTATATGTTGTGATCTTTTCTTTTCTTTCTTCTTACAAAACTTTGAACCTTGTTTGACCTTTCAATGAATCCCAGAATCCACGGATATCTTGCTTAGAAATCAGCCAAGATCTTAATCAATCTCAGTTTTGAAAAGATTTTCGAGATTGAAAACCTCCAAGTGTGATTCCAAACTAGGTCAAAGGTTTAGTTTTACAAGAACTAGAAACAGAAAGCATTTATTGTTGATTTCAAAGTAAGCAAACGTTTTAGAGAAAATAATCAACAATATATTTCTCAAGATGAGAAATAAAGAATGAAACTAAGTGTAATGTAACATGAATAACTCAGATCTAAGATTTCTATGGAATCAGAAACTAGATCTAAGTAAAAGTTTAAGTTGGAAATAAGATCTAACGAACACAAGGTTACAGCAACAAAAATAACTCAACTCAAACTCTCAAACACTCAAGAACACTCAGGGTGGTGTTTTTGGATATGAAGTTTTGAAGAAGTGTTTGGGTTTGATTTGAAGAGGATTTGGACGAACGAAGTTAGAGTTTCTAACTTTCCTTTCTCTCTCTGGTTTCTCTCTTCTCTCTCTTCTCTCTCTACTCTCTCTGAATGAAATGGAAAAAGTCTTCGAAGTCTGAGAATAGAGTCCCTTTTATAGGGAGAGGAGAAGGTTCGAGAGGCTGGTTCAAAACCAAGGGTCAGGATTAAGTCAATTTAAATTGACTTGAGTCTAAGGGCTCACACAAGGCGGTGGTTAAATGAAACGTGATTGGCTTAAAAAGTTACACTGGGATTCATCAAGGCAACATGCAGATCGTTGGTAAGAAATGATCCAAGGGTTCAAAACATTCGCGTTTTTAACTCAGTAAAGAAACACAGTTCCACCCAATCAGATGCAGGCAGGTGTAGGGCAAATACAGGATATAAAACGCGCGTCTAAAATAATTAAAATCACACCCTCATGTTTATGCCGCTTTTGAATTCTACCCAAGGTAACATTAGGCCATAATACACAACAAAGTATATTTAGAGATTGACCCCAAAAACTTATAAATCAAGTTTTAATTAATAAAACCTTATTTAAAAAATGTTTAAAAGATCCCAAAAAATTATTAAAAATCAAACTTAGGGATTTAAACACACTAGGCTTATGTACACACATTATTATGCACTATGACATGCATGAATTGAATTCTACTGTGTGTGAGTGTTGGCAATAGTCTCTTGATCACTACAAGAAAGAGTGATGAAGAAGCAATCCAATTTCTGAGGCTCTTTGGTTTCTAGGATGGACATAATTTTGTCACAATTTCCAAACTAGATGAGCACTTATACAATATAGACTCAAGTGAGTCAAAGGTATAAGGGCTTCAGTCTCATGACATAAATCTACATCTCCTCCTGTAATTACACTTAAATAAAGAACTTTTTGCCAATTTCACTATCGCTCAGTATTGGTGGTAATCACATTCCTTAAACATCGTACACATGCAATCGGGACTCTCGAAATCCTGTCCCCAAACATATGAATATAATTCTTAACTCCCACGTCTCTAAAGGATATATATAATAATGCGCTCTTCCTATCACCAAGTACTGAGCCCTAAGCATAATAACGAGTTAAATCTTTCCACTCAACAGTAAACCCAATACATACCGAATCTTGATAATAAAGTCCCTACACACCCCGGGATTAAACATTTCGATACCATTATACCCTTCTAAGTCTCTATAATATATGATATAAATGCGAGCCCGACCCTTTCGTAGCTAAGGCTTTGCCAGAACAAAACAACTTGCACTAGGGCAGTAACCCCGATAGACTGCGATATCCGCCCACTATCGATCTAATTATTACTATAAAACCATAATCAAGATAATATCATACTCGTACAACACATCACTAAAACGAGTAATCTCAATAAGGTATATACCACTATTAATATACCCATTCATCCTCCGCGGATAACACTAAAGATAACCTCGCTATACGAGGGAAACATTCACATAATAATAACATTATCGATATAAGCATTAAACTCGTCTCACGTGCGAATCTAGCAATAATAAAAATAAAGTGACTCACTCGTTTCATATAAAACACGCCTCATCCTTCGAGGGTAAAATTCATTCTTCTATCATTCCAATCGCTCTAGCTGCTCAAATGGTTTCCGGACATAACACGCCTGTCCGAACTAAAACAAAAACTACTTTAATCATTTCCCTTTACTAGGCACCATAATCTTGTCCCTTTACTCGCTTCGAGAAACATTAACGGATGTGATTTCAATCTCCATAAAATACCACTACGCATAATCCACTTATCATCGGTCATACTGACCATATTAGGGTTGTCCTTCTCTCAAACTTTGGTAGGATCGATTCCGAATGCCTACCCCCATTGTTCCCTTCGCTTTGTTGTTCCTAAGGAACACACTACTAGCCTCAACATCCCTTACTGAATTCACCATCGCTTGGTAAGGATTCAGCTACCCGAATCATTTAAATGGGTCCCCGGATGGCTCTCCCCCTTGCAGAATTTCGCTAGCTGCAATTCATCCAGTCTTACTCGCCAACTAAATATTTCAATTTCTTTAGCTCTCTTAACCATGAAATGTTAACATCTCTACAGACAATGCATGACACTATCACCATATGGATCGACTGTCTAGCAGAATTCCCTTTAAGTGTTGCCAACTTTTCTTACGAGTCGATTTCCCACTTGAAATCCTCTTCTCCATTTGTATCTACTTCATCCGGCACAAGATTCGCTAGATAATTAAATTCATTTTCACACATGGACCTCTGTTCGTCCCTCCTGTAATGAATTCAGAACAACATTCATATTTTAATCGGAACATCTGATGAAGTAACTTGCGGTCAAATCGTAAACTGTACCTAAGATCCTTCTATTGACACAACATTCCACTTCTAAATGTGGTGGTTGACTCCCACCATTATAACTTTGCTCCGACGAGTTAAGAAAAATTTTACCCCAAATTTTCACTTCCGATTAACCACACTCCGCCATATGCCCAAGCCTTTGGATATTTTACCTTCGTTAACACACAATTCCCGTATTTTTAGATCTTTCACTGATTGTTCTCCTCAATTCTTCGTTTGACTCTATCCTAGTCCTACCACATTGGGTGAGTATAATCTCGCGCCACTTTCGGCTATACCACCACTTGGAAATCATATGTTTCTCCCTAGCCATCTTTACAGTCCTAGCTTCTTGTGCCATAATAGGGGTGACCTCCACTACGGTTATCATCCTCGAATATACTCTACGACCTCAACTAAGCCCTGCCTCCTTCTATCCACCCAACGGCCCTCTCCTGTCACACTCCATTATTCGAACATGCCCGAATGCAAATAAGACTCACTAGTATATATACGTTATAGCAAGAGGACGAAATCACTCCATAAAAATTAATAATCCTAAACATAGGGCTCTATATCAAACAACGCAATGCTGGAAACATAATAAGCCGCACAGATCCTAAGGACACTAGAACCTGATGCTCTGATACCACCTGTGACACCCCGCCTAATTAAATCCGGTTGATCAGTCCTTTATTAAATTTAATCAAACTATCCGGTTGGTTCATTCTTAGCATCACTGTCGAAAAATAATTTTTCTTTATTAATAACCTATTAAATAATTAAGCTAAGTGTCAAAACATTTAATTTTATTAATTTAAGACCTATTGTTATAATTTAATATACGAAACCATTTTTACGAAAACAGATAATAATATTAAAAACCAAATCATCCAAATGAAATAACCAAGCTAGATTAACCAATCCAATTAGTATATCCCAAATCGCAGGACAAGGAAATAAATAAAACAATCCCAACAATAGCTGAATACTGAAATAATAAAGAGTATAAGTCTCTCTATGAACTAAATGAAATATGGAAAAGGGATAAATATGCCCTATCTAATAAGGACTAAATAGGAGACTGAGAAGACAAGGATGAAATCGTCAACTGCAAGGACCTGCAACTCCCAGACTAGCTGCACCACGTCAACGATCCAAAGATCTAAGTCTGATGCCTCAGTTGCTGGGCACATGTATTACATATATATATACAAGAGAGAGAAGAGATAGCAGGAAATGGGTCAGACCCTGAGTGTAAAACATCTTTTAAAAATACTTTAGCGAGTATTTAAAATGCTTACTAGTTGATATTACATACATTTTAGTACATCGACACTCACTTAGGAATTCTCCCCTCTCAACTAGTGTGCAAGCCTAACGTACTACCGAATTAACCTAGTTAAATCTAACCCAGTTAACTAGTGTAACCCAATTTTCATTCACCAAGCCTAATTCAAGAGATCGCATGACCATAGTTTATATCTGATAACCTTTTCTTATGAATTTTCCAAGCGAGTTATATTTATCTCAATTCAGACTTAAGTTCTCAACCACTTAACTCATTTAATATTGATTACTCAATTCTATCTACTTACAAGCACAGTAGATTAATCACAAGTACATATATTTATCACTCATAATATATATATTAATAGGCCACACCACATAAGTCTATGGTGCTGGCATACTCTACTATCAAGTCCCCATATCACTCGTACAAAAGGGAAATACTAGTTCAGAATCACTCTCGAACTGTATTAACACAAAACACACATATCGGAGGCGAAACATAGTTCCAATCCTCTAAGAACTCGGCACATACCCTCACGTCTCTTAGGACCATTTGACTATCATTCTTGAATAGCCCGTACCAAGGATGCTATGTTCTAGGGTACAAGTCAATATCCCCCATAAAGGTCCAGTCGAGATAAGACTGTTCCTACGCGGTACCTCCATGATAGTAAGTAGCGCGGGTATGATTAGACATAAATATATAATATTATATATATAAATACAAGTACCCATATATATATTCACATTATTCGGTTAGGTACACCCACGACCCATTATACATTTGAACCATGTGTGGCACATAACGCCCGAGTTCTACTTATAATTAAATCATTCTTTTTATTTTCTCAATTATAGCAAATCCTGAAGTACTTCTCGACTCTCAAAGTGTATCCTCATGATAATTATAAAATCAGTAGGTGTACACTCACTACCCTATTGGTCTAAGTCCTTCTTAATTCTCACAAGACCTAATTTAACGTACGCACGGTTTCCCATTCAATTTATACACCCAAAATCCCACGGTT
This sequence comes from Sambucus nigra, assembly GCA_949130495.1. Taxonomy (NCBI): domain Eukaryota; kingdom Viridiplantae; phylum Streptophyta; class Magnoliopsida; order Dipsacales; family Adoxaceae; genus Sambucus; species Sambucus nigra. The sequence continues at coordinate 122,682,618 of OX422218.1, read as the reverse complement.
AAATCCCATATAAAATCATATTCCCCGGACCCTACGTATACCCTACTGGTCCTCCTCAAGTCCCATTATAATATTTAAATTATGCCCAAAAGGTCCTTACACATTGGTATTGGATTAACATTTAAATGAGTAAAAAGGTTCCATTTCTAGGAGGAGTCGATCGATCGATCCAGTCGATCGATCGACTAAGCAGTTCTTGTCGAAAATTCTTCATATTAAGCCTACGGGTTTCTTCCAACTTAGATCATCAAAACTCCATTAACATGTCCCAAACTTCCAACCAAACATCATGAACGTTATATAAACCAATATGGATGATTTCTAACGTAAAACAATCATTAATTCCTCAATATTCGTCATCAAATGGGTTAATTCAATAAATTATCATTTAACCCAAGTTCACCAAATTTTCTCAAGAATTCATTTAATTTTCAGATTTCTATCTCTACTGGGCATCAAATTTCGTGGATAATATTCTACATATAACAAGATATTCATCCTAACATGGTTTCTACTCTAAAATTGCAATGATAATCTCCCAACAACATTATATTTTCATAAAGACATAAATTAATTAATTCCAACACTAGTATGGATGTGTTATCAACTAAAGAACAACAAATTAGATACCTACGTAGAAATTAAAGTCTGAATCATAGAGAATGATGGCTACGATCTCATTCCTCGTTCCCCAATCTACGTATTGGTGGTGGAATTGGTGAGAGTGATGTAGGGTTGGTGGCCCTCCTCCTTGAAAGACATATCTCCTCTCTTCATTAGCCTCTCTACAACTCCAATGCTTCTAACCCTTGAGGACTCTAACTCCCATCGGATATAACCCTTCAATATTCGTCCATAATTAATTTCTAAAATGGAAAATTACTAAAATGCCCTCCCGGGTTGCCATTTAGGCCTAAAAACGCCCGAGACCCGAACTAAACCCGCGAGTACACTTTTCTGACTATCTCAACCCTTCCGAACACATTGGCGCACTCGAAATGACCATATGGGTGACTTATAATTAATTTACTTTTTATCATATTACCTTTGTCCCAATGCAACCGACACGCGCGTCCTGACTTAGTTTCTATAAATGTCGTATTATTCACTTACGACAATTTTAATAAATTCGATCCTATATAATAATTTATTCAATAAGTAATATTCAACATAATTCTCACCAGTAATTACTAACTCTCGTCAGGCTAGTAAATATCTATTTTAAAATGGGGCATATACCAAATAGTCCCTCGAACTTTTTTTAATACACGCTTAGTCCAACTCTTTTTATTTTGCACCAAAAAAGTCCTTCACCATGACAAAAAGGCTTTATCATGCCGCTGGGGCGAACCTATAAACATAAGAGAATAAGGGACTTTTTGGTACAAAATAAAAGGCTTGAACTAAATGTGTATTAAAAAATATTTGAGGGACTTTTTGGTATTTCATCCTTTTAAATATCAAATTAATTTATCCCAATTTAATTAAATTAATCCCATAAGTAAATGCCGTAAAAATACGGGGTATTACAGTGGTTTAATCTAACAAATTATAATGCTGAATTTTGTGGCAACATTCAAATACTATGTCGTGGTTGCTCTAAAGAGTCAGGATATGGTTTTTAGTGTTTGGATTATTAAAGATTTCATTTTGATTAAGCCATTGTGATTTGGTTTCTCCAAAGAGTCCGGTTGCAATGGTGAAGTTAATAATAAGGGGCAATATTTTTTTTTATTAAGGTTGCTATCGGTATCTCCAAAGAGTCCATAACCTTCCTTAATTTATAAGTACAATGTCCATTTATGCCTTTTGAAAACATTACTGCTCGTTGAAATTATTCTACAATCCATAAAATAATGTAATATTCATATAATGGATAATTTGGTAGTCACAAAATAACCCAGTTGGAATGCTCGTGAATAATAAATTAAGAGATAAAAGTGGTAGTAATAACTTATCATAGAAAAAATCATTAATGGGGAACATTTGATTTATTTCGTCAAGCGAGATAATTTCCTAAAGGAAATTAATTTTCAGTAACTGAACTAAATATTAAGGAATTATGTAATTAGGTTGTGAAAGGTTATCCTAGATAATATGTCCATCTAAATTGCATAACATGGTACCAAGTAAAGTCATTTATATAAATATTCAAAGTTATTACGAAAGAAAGTCCACATTTATAAATGTTATTCATGTACGTGTTGTCAACTCATAGCTTTAATGTAGTGAGCTATTTACCTTAATAATTATACATTACTTCATTTCTCTAAATTGCATGTTTTATCCATTTTAAAGTTCTTGAGACTTACTTATTAAAATGAAATAAAGAAGTTAAATTTCACTTAAAAATGTTAAATCGTTATAATTCAGTTGTACTTGAGGAACTCAATCTTAATAGATGAGAGTGTGAAACTCTTTTATAAATTTTGAAGAATTATTAAATGGATTGAGCATAAAATTTATGTAAAATCTCGTAATGTTAGAGATTAAAATATATGAGTACCCATTACGTGATATACATTGTGTGAATTATGATGTATCATTCGATATGAATGAAATAATTTATTTCATTTAAAAAAAACTAAAGTTCTACGTAACATAGTTTAATTCCATATGAGGATCGTTTCAAGACAAACCATCATAGAAATCATAAACACTTGGATTCCTTTTCTTATGTTATTTTGGAATCATTTCAAAAAGACCCCTCAATGGCCATGCCAAATATTTCTCTTAAGTATACAAAATAATTTTTTTTATATGAGAATACATTTTCTTCATAATAATGATCTCATTACTGGTTTGTATAATTATGTTTTTTCATAAAAAATTTACAAAAAAAATTATTGTGATCCTATAATATAATGTTGAACTTCAAAGTAGATTTTCGAACTTGTTGAATTAATATCATATTCTTTTAAGTCTAGGTTGTCACTTATGAATCTTGACACTCATGTTTGAGATCTTAAGGTTTTATAATTTTAAAATTCTCTATGTGGCCCAAGTGGGAGAATTATAGTAGTCCTTGGATAGTGGACCTACATGGAATATGTTGTTATAAAACAAGTCAAATTCAACAAGTCGATATCGCCGCAATATTTATTCACACAAAAATAAATATATATGGTAAAAGTGTATTATATAAATTTTACTTTACTTACCCTATTTGACACGCCCATATGATTTGGAGTGTCTAGTACATGCATGGATTTATAATCCATTAAATAATTAGAATTTATAATTATTTTTACACTTGAAGGAGGTTACACTATTTACTTTTGAAATCGAAAACATCAAATGTCAAATTCTTTAAAGAATGGTGAAATTAGTGGGAGTATGAAATCACCTAATGTGGTTATAGAAGACGTTAAGATACTCATGTCATTCCTTTAACGTCCAAAGTAATTGTTCTTTTGGTTCATGGATATGCATAGTTTTAAGAAGCTCTTAAATGAGTTTACTATTCTGAATGATTCTGAGATTTATCCCAAGAGTTCTAATTTGACCGAGAAGTAAGAAAGTTTTCAATTTTTATAATCAACGATATAAAGTTAGACTTATGGTCAAAGTTTTCATTACGAATAGAGACAGGGGTGTAAATAAATATTTTCACCTATATCTTAGAATATTAAAATTTATAGCTTTAGTATCTCCTTTTGAGTAAGAGTTACATTTAGTGTAAAAACTTCTAAGACTTTAAGAAAAGAACTGTGTACATTGAGAAATCACTATATAAACTTATGTAAGTTTTCCATCAATGATATTTTAAGAATACTTTATGTATTTTAATTAAGTATATATATACCTTGAAGCTAGTGGGAATAAATTTATATCTTGAATTCTTCTTAGTAGTGAATCGTAGAGAAATAAAATAGTTTAAGAGTATGAAGTAATGAGATGCTTAAACTATTATATGCTCACACTTATGATAATTGTTTTCTCTTGATTAAGTAGATTTGTTTTGGCCTAGTGACCAATATTATGAAAGAGTGGGAAACAATTAAATATTGTATGTAGCGTGCTTTGGGGATAAAACTTATGGATTATGGTTGCAAAAAAATTATTTTGGGACTTGAAGTTGTCGACACTATTATCAAGTCGCTGAAATATTATGATAATTTCGCTATACTCGTCGTTGTGAAGAGCTGATAGGTATTTTAAATAACCTAGGCACATTAAAATATGATACCTATATGTGAACAAAGAAGTTCATAAATAACAAGTGCTAGTCAAACACATTGGTTTAAGAGTTAACGCAACACATTCACTAATAAATGGGCTATCACCAAAGTACATTTATGAAACATGTTTAAGATATGAGTCATTTGTATATCCAATTAAGTATAAGTGTTGTATATTTTTTGGTGCTTAATTTTTTACACTATATTTTATATCAATTAAACTATATTCTGAACATTTCAATTGGATATACAAATGATGCACGCAAAGTAAACTTCGCAATCTTCAAGCATACGACCTCCAACAAAACGACTTGAATGTCTTGCCTTGTCCACAAAAGGTTTCCACGTGGAATAAAATTTATTAAGTGTCAGTTACCTTAAACAAAGAAGTAATCTTTTTTAATAGTTCGTATAGATGACAATCTTTAAAAACCATGTCAAATTTGTATATCTTCATATTATTTACTTTTAAAAACACTTAATATTTTTTTTAAAAATTCGGCAGAGTCTCCTTTGTTTATTCATGAAAACCAACATGTTTTAACATAAAAAAATTACTAAAAAAACAACGACAGAAATAGCCACAACACTCTAAACAACTAATGTAAATAAATATACACATTATGATTCCTTTTACCATTGGACAACAAAATGAAAAATTTAACTTGAATATATTTCACCCTGCTTGTGGTTGAGAGCAAGACTAAAGAGGACATAAGCGACAAGACCTTTGTTCAAGAGAATAGATGCAAAATCACCAACGGTAAAAGGATCAAGTATACGTATAACAAGTCCTCGTGGGATAGTAAACTTCCTGGAATAAATGGGATACAAAACACAGTTAGCTATGGTTCTAAAAAAGTCAAGAAACATTAACTTGATTTAGATACTTGGAAAATACTTGTTTAAAACCCAATACAAAAACCATCTTTAAATATGTCATGATTTTATAAATATAAAATAAGAACAAACACTAAAAACCTAGTTGATTTAACTATTTAACACTTATCTAGTTATTAATGTTGTTCGTGAAGATAATGAGGTTTTTAATGATGTTTAAACTCTAAATACTAACACTTGTCTAGTTATTAATGGACACAATAGATTTTTCTATGTTTATTATTGGGAGATAATAAAAATTTATCTTATAACTGCTCTATAGGAATCATTTATTGTAACTCCTAAGTCTGCAGTGTAAAAAGGACGACTGAACGATGAACTTAACATAGGGGACGACTGGTTTTATATATAAGAATAGTACATGTTTATGACTTTTAATAATAAAATTTACATACTCGGTCAATGTAACAATTTTTTTCTACTTTGCAAATGATATACACAACTAAGATTTACATCAATCTCTACATTCAATAAACAGACAAGTTGAGACACAAGTTATGATCTATAATTAGTAGTGTTTTTAAAAGCGCGCTATTACAATAGCGCACTATTGCATTTTACGAAGGAGAAACGCAACACAATTGAGTCTGATACCTGTGATGCTTCTGTAGCATGCACCATTGATCACGATTTGGCACAATTGAGCGCAAAAATGAGCAACAGGACACAACAGGGGGGAAATTCTATCTTTTTTTAAACCCTATGACTTATCGTTTTGGTAAGTACATCGGTTAAAAAAAACAGTTCCTTTAAAAAAATGATATCTGAAAAAACCCTACCTTGTTACTACTTTACTGCTTCGGCAGCTCCTTCTCTAGCAGTTCGACACTTCCTTCCACAGTTTGTCACTTCGGCAATTCCTTCCACACTTTGGAAGCTCTCGACTCTTCCTTTCCCTATCTAGAAGCCCTGATTTACTTTGGTAAGTAACACTTTAAGTGTTACTTACTTCGGCATTCACGATGTTAGATGTTGAATCACCATGATGAGGCATGCTGATAGCAGTAAGGTACACGTTGTACAACATATGCCAAAACTAAGATATTATTATTCAAAGTCGTTACACATGGTTATAAAGACAGATGACAGATAAACATCTTATGCAAAAACTTAGATCAATAATTTAGATCAATTCAAGCAACACAAATCATCTAGCAGTCCTATTATAAAATAGTCAATAAAAGTAAAATTATATAAATATCTAATCAGAAGTAGTCCAACAACTATCAAGAGACAAATCAAAGTCAACACGTTTTGTACCGTGTTGTGTCATATCCCATATAGCGTGTTGGGTCCATTCTTTGTAGTCCCGCACTTGATTGCTCAAAACCCACAAAACTAGCCTCATTTTTTTTCAAACTGAAGCCCAATTCAGCAGCCTCCTCAACCCACAATTCATCCAAATTACACAACCAAATATACCCCTAATGAAATCCGCAGCTTTATTTAATTTCTAGCGAACCGTGGGTTATTGAGGGGAGCAACACACAAAATTGTCTCCCCAAACCTTTTCCCACCTCAAAAAACTTGAGCCTCCGCTCCCAATTTTAGGGTGAGAGTCTACCAATGCCACATGTTTCACTCGAGAAAAATTAAAATTAATTTATCAGTTGGTAAAGAATTCTATTAGAACTTTTTTCTAAAAAAACAATGAGGTGCGTCTCAGCCACACCTTGAGCCTGGCGCCTGGGCATATAGGATGCACGCCTATGAAGGAGAATGGGAAATTATGTATAAAATATTTATCAGTAATTATCCCTTTGTATTTTATTCCTAGTAGAATTGGGATTTCAGTTTATATAGAAGTATACTCTTCCTTATTGAAGAGAACTTTTGATAAGAATTGAATATTGGATATTAAAAATTAGTTTAATTATTAGTTATCTTAATCTCATCTTTTAATTGTTGGTTCTCTTCTATAGAAAATCTTTTAATAGTTGTACTACATCAAGGAGCCTCATGAATCGTATTATTTGTGCTTTTGTGAGCCTCAAGCCCAGGAATGAGCTTTGTAGCGCCTTTGACAACCATAATATAATCTTTTCAGGTAATGTTTAACTGAAGTCAATATAGCCAAATGTGTTCCCATGATCACATGGTTCAAACTCACTCTTCCAACAACGCTAAGCTGCACGTCAGTACATTTGACATCTAATCCAAATGGTGTATCCCACATATTAACTTCTTTTTTCTCATTTCTTCTTACGGTGTGCTAGAACAATGTGCATACACCAAAACTCATGCTTAGTAGATTCAAATCTAAACCAAAGCAAAGTTATATAGCTCTATTGACATAAAACGATTGTGTCTTCTTCTTGTGTACATGGGTGCACCACCTCTTTTTTGTTCTTCTAACTATAATATTTGATATTAGAATATTATTAGAGTTTTTTTCTCAATACTAAATAGTAAAAGATATTTTTCATCATGGGTTGTGGTATTCATCCCTCAAAATAACAAAAGCAAATATCGAATGCAACTGGAGGAAAATAAAATGAATAAAAGCTATCATTGTTCGTATTTATTTGATACAGAATAATAATGGCATTCGACTTGCTAGAAAATATGTAAGTTCAAACAGTACAGAATAGAAAATTCTTGATTTGAACATTCTTTTGGCATACTTCAAAAGATTTTTACAGATTAAATCAAACTAGTCTGATGTTTATCCATCATCCGTATTTGATCTTGCCAAATAAAAACTACAGGCAGCTTAATAGGGTAGTAATAATAAACAATGCTATAATGGTATAATAAAATAGAATTATTAGAGACAACGCAACTCTGAAATAATAATTCACACACATTACATAGGCCATACCCAATGAAGAAGTAAAGAAACAAGAGAATATAGTGGGATGCACCTCCATTCATTGTAGTCCTTCCAACTACTTAACTACTTTTGTATTGAACTCGCTAAGACACGAGAGTATACATCGGGACACGCTCAGGATGTGCTGGGGCACGCTCAATATATGCTAGGGCATGCTGATGGTACTCTTTTGGACACACGGAGTAATTTTAATATTGATTCATAACCATTAATTATTTTTTATGTTGTTGTTATTGACTCAAATGATATCTGTTAGTTGATTGCATCTTAATTAGTAATTAGTAATTACCCCTCTCTTGTGTGGAATTTTGATCTCATAACTAAGAAGCTATGAGATCATATGAGTCAACAAGACTAGGAAGCTATGAGACCTGGTCTTAAACAATAACTAGGAAGCTATGTACATCACTTGATATTTGTTTTGTTTTGAATTGTTATTTTAAGAGTCTTCTATTAAGTACCACTTTATGTGTTAGTACAAATAGGGAAGCTATGAGATCATATATTGATCAGTTCATATATTCTACTACTTATGGTTGAATGTATAAATTGAGTAGTTCATATATTCTAGTACACATTATTATACCCTATGAAATGAGCACAGCAATTTATACCCGATCATGGTAAGTATTAACGACCACACATATATACAGAATCTCATTATCAACTGTTTCATTCAATCAATGTTTTTAAAGGTATATTAGTGAGGATTCTTTGAGGTATATGTTGTGTTGCGAGTGAGTGTTGTATACAAGAGTTATTATCAGCTTCTGGTTTGAATAGGATTGGTAATGGAAATGCGAGTGATGAATGGAAAATTCTTATAGTAGAAAATGGAGTGGAGATTTCAAAATCAAGGTTTCTTACTTCCTTTCACACTTTTTGAAGTTGGTGGTTGCTAAAATCAGTTTCTCTCGAACAATTTATTATTGTGGCCAATGCCATTGATGTTGCAAAGGTGAATTTTAATTAATTGAAATTTCTGGACATTGTTTATAGTTACCAGCTTTTAGGATCAAATGTCGATTGAACGATGCGAGATTCTTTATCAGATTTCGGCTGACCGATGCGAGGTGTGGTCTACTGACATTTAAGATCAAATGTCGGTTGACTGATGTTTGGGATCAAATATCGTATGACCGACATTAGATTCTTTATCAGATATCGGTTGACCGACGTTTAGGATCAACATATGTTTAAGATCAAATGTCGGCTGACCGAACTTGAATTAGTGATTGTTTATAAACCAAAGAAACAATGAAATGTAGAAAACAAACTCAATCTAACAAACACATATTATCACCATGAATCTCAGTATATATATCCGAAAACTATATCGCACTAGCATGGTGTTATGTGATGCTGAGGTTCTAATTTTTTTTCAATGAAGACTAACTTCTTTGTTTAATAAAATGATCTTAAAAAACCTACAAACACAAGAAGAGCTCCAGTAATGTGGTTCATTCTACAACCCCTAGTATGGCAACAGGATCAACGAGTGATAAAACTATATCCATCGGATCAGAAAATAGTTATCAGGGAGAATAATGTCATAATAACCAAACAGTTTGAGAAATCTAGAACTAGAAACAAAATCCTGACTTATTTTTTCTAGTACTAAAGAATAGTAACTTACGTTTTCATTGCCATTGTTGGATCAGTATTACCCTCCCATAATTTAGTTATTAATATGAGTGCTCAAGTAGACTCTGGAATTTCCCACGATCGGTGCAGTGGACAGCCAATATCATATATGATTTCTCTACGGCAAGACCATACAAGCTTTATTGCCTTAGGAGTCCCTATTCCTACTCCTCTTAGATCTCCAGCTGGCCCAAACTATTGATTCTGTGGGACCCCTGTTGTTCTTGCTCTCAGTTCAAGTAGTTCCATATGCCGAGGTCTGGAATTTGCTCTAAAGTTTAACATTTCACAATAATAGACTGGGGAGAAGTTACTCATAAATACAAGAAAGTAAAAATAAAATCAACTTCATCTAAAATCTATCCATCTATATAATATGAGATTCCATAACACCACTATTCGGGTCCATTAGTATATGATGACCATGCTTACTTTCTTTTATACATGAACAGTAGTTTTATTTAATTCATGTCATCAAAATGTGAACTGGTTACCAAGTCATATTAATGGAGATAAGAGATATGTGTGGTCGAGTCAGACATTGGTTTGAGCACTACCACGCATAACCAAGTCGAGTCAGACATTGGTTTTAACATAATTCAATGGTTTGAAAGTAATTCGGAAGGTAAAATTCAACCTAATATCAGCACCACCAAACCTAATATGAGAACTACCAAAACATGCATGAACTAATCAATTTCAAAAATCGAGTTCGGTGAGGACACAATGACTTCTCTCAGGTTACCTTGGTACCTTTGGGAGTATCTGTGTCTCAACTCATGCTACTTCATCATTGTTTTCAATTTTCACCCCCAAAAGTTGACTTTAAACCCCAAACAAGTATAAACAATCAATAATTCTAACTTGAATGACATGAACAACTTGCAGAGAACATGAATTAATTAATACAAACAACATACCAATAATTCTTACTAAAATTCACACAAACTAGGAAACAAATATTCTCTTAGATTAATCTAAACGCTATACTACGACAACCAATTGACAATCTGGGTTTTCAATTGGCTCACCCTCAACCTCCTATCACCACTACAAATCAATCTGGTACAAAAATGAATGAAATATGTAACATTATTAAATGTTAAAATTTATGAAAAGAGTTCATACATACCACATGAAATAGTACACTCATCACGGGTGGCGCTAGCTTGATTAGCATTGCACTTAATACCTAATTCAAACAAAATACATTAATTGCCCTATAACCAAAACACAAAATCAAAGTAATAAAAAATAATTATAACTATAAACACTGACGAAGATCCATAATATACTTCTTAAAAATATTACAGTTGTCCACAACGATATGTGCATCAAACAATCTAAAGATTGACATCATTCCACTTCTTGATTTCGAACCGCTTTGATTTCTAGGAAGAAGGGCATTTATAAAAAAATAGGGTATTTTCAACAAAACATTTCTCGCAAAATATGCATCTCGGGAGGTTTTCTTCTGCATTTTTATACACGAAAAATAATGTTTCCTACAAGGTTCCCTAAACTTGGATAGGGGAAAGGCTATTAAAATTGTTAATGTACGAGCATAAATTAACACATTCGATTATCTAACCTTTGTTGATAAAAAGGATTTTATTTGCAAACATTCCAAAATCTACTCGGTGACCTAAACCTTGTTGATAAAAAGTATTTTATTTACAAAAAAATCCAAAATCTATAATTTATTCATGGCATGCTCACTCGGATATCTAGACTCAAACATTACAACCATGAGTTAACTATAAAACTAAAATTTAAAACTGCCCAAGATTTTATAATTGCCTAAAATCTCATTATGAATAAGTTCACATATAAGTCAGTGCTTTAATAAATGAGTATGTGAGCTGTTTAGTTTTGAGCGGGTCATATAAATGATGGGGATTTGGAATTTCAAGAAAGTCCAAAACTAGAACATTTAAATAAAATCATTTAGTGCTATACTTAATGATACTAAATAAAACATATTCATAAACGTTAAGGGTAAAAAAAATTAGAACCAATATGCCATATTGCCAAGTATATATTGACCTTTGGCTCTTGTGTTTTATGCCTCGAGTGAAGGTGGTCGAGTTGGGTTCTTGTGATATAATGCAGGAAAATTTACTATTATATTATTATAAGTAATTTCTACTATAACAAAAACTCCAACTATCCCAATAACGAACCAATTACTTCAACATGATATCAAATTACTTTTATATTACCTTTACTTTCATTTTAATAGCAACCAAACAAGGAAATTGACAATCAATATATAACACTAATTTGATGTCTTTAACCATAAAATCTCACTTTGATCGTTTTCGATTATACTTAACCCCAAATTTTGAATCCCTACGTACCTAGCAACCTACAGCACCATAATCTCACCACAACCAAGAGAAAAGGGAACACGACTTACTAGTAGTGAGCGCAGGGGAGAGGTCTAGGGCGAGCGACTGTGGCAGGGTAGAAGTCAAGCCTTTAGGGAAAGCGATGGTGGTAAGGGAGAGCGGGGTGGGTGAGTTTTTGTTCGGGTAGAGAAACAAGATGCTTAGGTTTTGCTTTACTTTTTCTTTTCTTTTTTGTTTTCTTTGTAGAAGGTTTCATTATTATGCACATGGCGGGAGTTAAAATTGTGAAGGTGGGAGACTAAATTATTTTAGCCGTCTCATAAGGTGGAGTATTTGAGACGACTCTTAATATGCTATCTCATTAGTCTCACTTTATAAGACAGTTGCTTTTACTCGTCTCAAATAATATTAGTTTTTGAGACGGTTGTTTTTACCCGTCTCAAAATGTATGCTTTAGAGACTAAAATATAAGCCGTCTCAAAAGCCTCCATCTTAAAAACTACTTTTTTTATAGTGCATGCTGATTGATTAAAGTGACAGAAATAGTCATCATTAGACGATTAATGGTCTATTATAATAGACCTTATTATAGACCTTGTTAAATAAACTGTCAGTGGCGTAGTACATAGAAAGAACCTTACTGACGTATTAGTGTGGAACAGCTATGACTCACATTGATGTTTTGTTTAATAAAGGTGTTCATGAAAAACCATTAAAGATGATTGAAAGTTTGAAAATGCGGCTTATATTAATAATGAACCAGGTGGGAGAATGTTAGAATTATTCAATAAATCATAAGACTATTAAGTGATTCATTATTAAATTACAAAATAAGTCATATTGGGTAAATAAAAGGTCACCCTAATATTCCCAAGAGTCCAAAACACTTTTGATTAATAAATTAACTAATTATTGATTAAAAAATAAATTAAGGAAAACATTTTATCTAACTATGATGGACGGTCAAGATCGCATGACTTTTGGGATATACGACCTCTCCCTGCCTATAAATTATGGCCTAAAATCCATCATTTAGTCACTAGAAATAAACAACAAACTATATAAAGGCTAGGGGATAGAAACTTATAATACATAACAATTTTTTATCTCAAGTTGGAGACACCAATGACAACCTCTTCACTCGCCAAATCTAATGTTGACTTAGGTATGTTTTTCAGTCCTATTTTGAAAACATGTGATAATTATGTAGATTAAGGTCCTATATTTATATAACAGTTTATATTTTCATGTACTGTATTATTGTTCTATAAAAATTGTAATTGATTTATTAATTTAAATCTACAAAACTAACCTGGGAATATTGGTACACAAATCTAATCAGGTATCCTTCCCAGGTGTAAATATAAACCAGAAGCATATATTGATAGTCTTTTTTTGGGTGAAAAGAGGAAATCAGAAAAGCAAGAAACAACAACAAACGGAAAAAGAACTAAACAAAGAAGAAACCATCTTACTCCATCTACTCATCAACTATCCTAAGACGTTCTTCTTAAGCTTCATCATATTCCCTGTACAAGCCATCCACCTCTCTCGCAACTTTCACCATACAATCCTCCATAAAGTTACTAGCTCTTGGGATATGCACGATATTGCCCTTTAGGTCTTTAGCAAGAACCTTGCAATCCTATATGATATTAGCCAAGGGGTGGTTATGGGTAACCTCTTGCTTGATGAGATTGATGGTTTCTATACAATCATTCTTCAGAAAAGCATTTTTCCAATTATTTTTTAGGGATATGTTCAGGCCATGAAAAATCCCTTCCAGCTCTGCACGCAGAAGGCTGGAAGTGCCTTGGAGTTTTCCAGCGAAGCCCATGATCCAGTCTTCATCTTCATTTCTAACCACTCCTCCGAATGAGCTCATACTACTCACATGGTCAAAACCACTATCAGTGTTTATGATGAACTTTACTGCAATATAAAACGGATCACGAATTAGAATAGTACGGTTTTCCCCACTAACTTTTGTTCGCTTGGAAGTTTGGGCTTCAATAACCTAATTTGTAAAATTCAGAGCCAAGCGGGCAACCTTTTGTGGGGAATCATCAATGTTATTAAAGATTTAGTTATTTCTGGATTTCCAAATATGCCACAAAGTAACCATAAAGAATTTGTACCTTTTGTTTTTTGGTTCACCCCAAATGGTTAGGGTAATCCAGTCATTTACAATACCTGTGTGGTTGAGATTAAGAGGATGGTCAAAACCGAGCGTGCTTTAAATCTCCTTACTATGGTTTCACTCCTTAAACAGATGAGCGATGTCCTCGAGAAGTTCACATCATGGGCAATATCCATTGGATGTAAGACCTCTTCGCATATGATTCTCATTAGTGAGGAGCTTACTATGGAGGATGATCCACAAAAAGTTGTAGATTTTTTGTGGGACATTTAACTTCCACAACTTTTTCCAACCCTCCCAGGGTTGTTGTTCATCATGTTTTTCCATAAGGGATTGATAGCACGAACTAATTATGAATTTACCTTTTTTACTTAATGACTAAGAAAGATTGTCTTTGCGAGACAAAGTACGAGGAAGTGGGATTTAATAATATCATTTTCAGTGCTCAAATTGAAGGAGTTCTCAATAGTATAACATCCTATTTCCCGTTCTCACCAATAAGCGCATTAACATTAACATTATATAAGTTTTCGGGTTGTTCAACAGGATTGATGAATTTATTTCCCACCCACTGGTCTTTAAGGATGTTAATGTTCTTACCATTCCGACATTCCATTTGACATTATTAACGAGGGTTTCGCAACATTTAAGGATACTTCTCAAGTATGGGAAGACACAATTCTTTTTTTCCACAATCTTGGGTTTTGACCAATTTTATATTTATTCCTTAAGATGTCAGCCCGTAAGGACTTGTCATTAATCACAAGTTTCCATCCAAGTTTAGTAGCAGAGGCTTGGTTATTTAAAGCACTCTTCCTCAACCCAAGGCCTCCATTAATTTTAGGGCTACAAACTTTATACCAACTAACCATGTGAATCTTTACCTTGTTATTTTTTGCTCCCCAGAGAAAATTTCTATTAAGTCTATCAACCTCATTACATATTTTAATCGGAAGAATGACATTTTGCATACTATAATTTGGAATGGTGGAAGTCACAGCCTGGATAAGAGTTTTCCTGCCCGCGAGGGAGAGGAATTTAGCTTTCTATCCCGTTTTGGACTTTATCAATGATGTATTTAAAATGAGAGCCATTTATTCTACCATGGATAAGTCTATTACCAAGGTAAACACCTAAATCATTAGTAAGGCCCATACCGAACAAATGGCTAGCCTTTAATGCCTCCCTTTTAGGGATATTGGTGGACGCAAACACTCTAGACTTAGAGTAACTTATTTTTTGTCCAGAGACATGACAAAATTCCTCAAGGGTATCAATGACCACTTCACAAGAAAGGTTATCATTCTTTGTGAAAAGGATAAGGTCGTTATAAAAAAAGAGGTGGGTGATGCGGGGGGCCTTATGTAATACCCCGTATTTTTATGCTTTCTAAATTTGGGGATTTATTAAATTTAATGTGAGTTATTAATTTAATATAAATCCGAAAATTAATTATTTTTATAATTACTAACGCAATGAGAGTTAGTAATCATTGGAAACTTGTTGAATAATGAGTAAAGTAATATAATATTGGTACTATTAAATGTCACGAGTGAATAAAATGATAATTTTGGAAATTTAAGTCGGGACGCGCCTGTGTCATGTCGGGACTAAATATTGATTAATAAAAGTGAATATATTATAAGTTGCTCATATGGTCGTTTTGAGTGCGCCAAAGTGTCCGAAAGGGTCGATATAGTCAGAAAAGTGTACCTGGGGGTTTAGTTTGGGTCTCGGGGCGTTTTTAGACATAATTAGTACCCCGGGAGGGCATTTTGGACATTTTGTAA
This sequence comes from Sambucus nigra, assembly GCA_949130495.1. NCBI lineage: Eukaryota > Viridiplantae > Streptophyta > Magnoliopsida > Dipsacales > Adoxaceae > Sambucus > Sambucus nigra. The sequence continues at coordinate 122,666,779 of OX422218.1, read as the reverse complement.
TTTTAGGTAATTAAACCCACGAATTTTCAAGGGTTATATCAGATGCCTAGGGTTGTCTTCTAGGGTTAACACAACCAAATACAAGTGATGGTCGTTGGAGAAGGAAGGGAAGAGCTTTCCAAGGAGTTCTAGGCCGAAAACCCCTCCGTTTGCGCCGCCGTCTCCGCCAAACGATAGATCACGTCGCAAGGATCGTAACCACACTGATTTCAGCACAAATCAGAGATCAAATATTCCCAGTCAAGTATTTATCTTGCTTAATTTCATTAATGCATCATTCGTGTTAGTTTAGAGTTGATTAGGATGAGTTTCATGAAAGAAAACCATGTTGGAGATAGGAAAATTGCATGTAGTAATGATATAAATGACAAATCTGGAAATCCCCTTCATATGTAGAAGTTTAACCACGGATTTATGATGGATTATAAGTAGAATTTCTGGAGAAAGAATGATTTGAATTAAGTTTAAGAAACTTTTAGGGTTCATGAGAATTGTATGAATTTGGGCACTTTTAATCCTTGAATCTTGATGAAAATTCGCATGCTTACGTTAAATATTGTCCATTTGGGTTTAGAACATTTGTGGTATAAATTTTTGGGAGTTTGGGTGTTAAAAATCTGGATTTGGATGATGTTGAATGATAGAACCCGTAACAGGTATTCTGTAGATTTCGCCATACATGTTTGATCGATCGATCAAACCAGGAGTGTCGATCGATCGACGCATCGATCGATTGAGCTCCGGCCATCGATCGATCGACCCCTCCTGGCAGACTCACATTTCCCCTTCTAAATAGTAGATTTCAATTTAAATGAGAAATAAACTTTGGACGTCCTTATTAAAATAATTTGGGAGATAAAGAAGATCAGTAGGACTTATTAAAAATATGAAACCTTTAATGTAAGACGAGATTTACATTTTTGGAGATGTTTACATATAAGGGACGATGGAACTATGTATAAAAAGGGGAAGACGAGTAAGGTAGTTACCAAGCATAATTTCAGTAGGTACTCATTTATTTTCCAACGTAACTACCTTACTCGTCTTCCCCTTTTTATACATAGTTCCATCGTCCCTTATATGTAAACATCCCCAAAAATGTAAATCTCATCTTACATTAAAGGTTTCATAATTTTAATAAGTCCTAATGATCTTCTTTATCTCCCAAATTATTTTAATAAGGACGTCCAAAGTTTATTTATCATTTAAATTGAAATCTACTATTTAGAAGGGGAAATGTGAGTCTGCCAGGAGGGGTCGATCGATCGATCTATCTTTGGTATTTATTATTGTCACGATATTTTCATTTTAGATCATTTGGATTATATGTTACAGGATAGTTGTGGTGTGGTTCTTTATTTGTGAATTATGTGAAGTTTTAAATGTTGGTTTATATAAATAAAATTTGGAAAGAAATGTCTAAAATGGTTTTGACACTTAGCTTAATTATTTAGGGTGTTAAATTGGAAAAGTTATTTTTACGACAGTGATACTAAGAATGAACCAACCGTTCACCTTGATTATAATTTAATAAAGGACTGATCACCCGGTATTTAATTAGGCGGGGTGTCACACCTTAGGGGAGGCCCTAATACCTTTCCACTTATTATATATGACTTTATCCAATATCATAGCAGATAAGTATTCCATGCACATAACGAAAAGGTAGGGAGATAACGGGTCTCCCCGAGGGAGACCTCTAGACGGTTTAAAACTCGGGAGGGGGTACCATTCCAGAGAATAGAAGTGGTGGTATTTTTGACACAACTCATGATAAGGCTACAAAAATCTTTGTCAACATTAAACCAATTTAGGACTCCTTCAAGAAAATCCCAATCCACTCTAACATAGGTTTTTTCAAGATCAATTTTAAGAATAAAACCTCCTATTTTCCATTTAGAATTGATGAGGGTGTGAATAACCTCCTGGGTGATAATAACATTATCAGAGGCTTCTCCCAGGAAGGAAGCTGGCTTGGTGGGGGCTAATATTATGGCAAAGGATAGGTCTAATCATGTCCACAATAATTTTGGCATGGATTTTATAAGAAACATTGCAAAGAGTAATAGGTCTAAATTGCAATATGTTCTTCAGATTATCCACTTTGGGAATAAGTGTAATAAAACTGTTATTTAGATCGTTGGGGAAGTGATTTTTCCGAAAACATTTTTGGCAAAAAGTGAAAAGGTTAGTAGAAATGGTTTTCCAAAAGTGTTGCTAAAAAATGGGTTGGACACCATCCGGTCCAGGATCTTTAAGAGCTTTCATGCTAAAGGTCGCTTTTATAACCTCCCCCATTTCGATGGGGGTAGTTAAAAAAAAATTATCATCCTCCAAAAAGCTCATATTTTCAAGATTATGCATTTGGCTTTGAATGTCATAAGTAAAATCAGCTTTCAACAAGCTAGTAAAATAATTAGTGATGTGATTATAGATGATAGTACCATTATCAATCCACTCCCCATTAATGTGAAGTTTCTTAATACTACTCCTCCTTCATTTAATAATAGTGGTAGTATGGAAAAATTTGGTATTTCTATCAACCTCGTTAAGCCATTGAATTCTCGGCTTCTATTTCCACAAGCTTTCTTCATGTCTAAGTAGAGTGTTAAACTCATTTCAGGGGTTACTTTCAAGGATGGAACGGTTATGGGAATAAAACCTTTCTTGGGCTCTATGGATGCCACTAAGACGCCTAAGTACCCGTTTCTTATTTTTGAAAATATTACCAAAGGCGGTATTATTCCAATTTTTAATATTCTCCGTAAAGAGATGGATATTAGTTTCGAGATTAACAGTGTTATTCCAATTAAAACTAGCAAGCTCATTAAAATAATCTCTATTAAACCAATAATCCAAAAGATGGAATGGTTTAGAGGTAGTAAGGTGGGGAGTCATACCTTCAAATCTGATAATGATAGGACAGTGGTCCGAGGCGGTTCGGGAAATGTTCTCAACACTCGCATCAGGATATTTAAGATTCCACTCCGTGTTGGCTAGACCTCTATCAAACTTGATGACAGTATTTTCCATTCCCTTCCTACTATTTGTCCAAGTATATATTGATAGTCACATAAACAAACATAATGATAAAAGCAGAACCTATTACTATGGCAATCATCTCCATGGAGATTCTGATAATAGAGGGAAATATAACTAATAACTACGACTCCTCACCCGCCAGCTTTTTTCCTTTGTCCTTATCGATACCTATAAGATTAGCACTTGAAGAGATGTGAGCCAAATTCCCAACAAAGGATATACTAGGAAATGTGATAAATAACAGTAAATCATAAAAACAATAAAGGGAGTAATGTAAATTATGCATGAATGTTTGTGCGCAATAAAATGATATAATGGATCTGGATCATCTCCACGAGTCTGATACTACAAATCTGAGAACCCTGATATATGGCTTATTGGTCCCACTCGTATAACTATAAATACCATGGCCTAGCACTCAATCTTCAGAAAATAATATAACTGATACTGAAGGTGAGCATTGGGAATATACCATAGATCCTATACTATGCCATTCTTCCAATCTGGGAGTCAGAAATATCATATCCATAACTGAAGGTGAGCATTGGAAATAAAATGTAACCAAATTGTATAAATTAAAAAATTAAATTCACATAATAAATTTACTAGAGTTGATTTGTAACCCTTGTCCATTAACTTGTATATTTAATATATATGCCACAAAAAATAGTTAAGTACCAAAGGCTGCTCTCGGTTGATTCCATAAGGGGGATGTTCACTACAAGCTACAAGCGTTGTATGAGATTGAACGACAATAAGAAAAGTTTACGCTCAATATCTAAGGTGGGTTTCTGTTGAGAACATAATAGTAACTCCGAACTGTTATACATCATCATATATAACAATTATATATGATGAGATATATACAATAGTAACTGTTATATATATATATATCATCATATATAAAAGTTACTGCTACCAGTAACTGTTATATATATGAGATATATATAACAGTTATGGTAAACTTTTTATTATCTTTATTTTTCTTTTTTGCTTTCTGAATTTTTTTCGTATATTGTACGTGTGTTACATTGGGAAATATCCAAAAAAAGAAACAACAAAATTTACTATGAAATGCAAAAAATAAAAATATGGGCATAAATTATTTATTATTTATATACCTTAGAATGTACTGGAAGCTTTTCTTTAATGAAGGAATCCCATGCTGATTGATTAATGAATGGAACATACTTCTTCGGTGAATGTTAAAAAATCATGAGTCGATCTTCAAATCTTTGATGTTAGATTTAAAATTAATAAATCAATTAATAGCTTTTATAAACTAATAATGCAATACATGACCATATAAACAGTTATGTAAATATAGGACCTTAATCTACATAATTATCATGTGTGTCCAAAATAGGATTGAAAAACATACCTAAGTCAGCATTAGATTTGACGAGTGAAGAGGTTTCCATTTCCTTAATTTATTTTTTAATCAATAATTGGTTAATTTATTAACCAAAAACATTTTTGACTCTTGGGCATTAGAGTGACCTTTTATTTACCCAATATGACTTATTTTGTAATTTAATAATGAACCACTTAATAGGCTTATGAATTATTTGATAATTCTAACATTCTCCCACTTGGTTCATAATTAATATAAGTCGTGCTTTAAAACTTTCAGCCATCTTTAATGGTTTTTCACGAACACCTTTATTAAACAAAAATCAATGTGAGTCATAGTGCTTCCACACTAATACATGAGTAAGGTTCCTTCTATGTACTACGCCACTAACAGTTTATTTAACAAGGTCTATAATAAGGTCTATCACAATGGACCAATAATCGTCTTATAAAGACTATTTTTATCACTTTAATCAATCATCATGCATGTAAACTTATATTGCATGACAGAAATTGAAATGTTCAAAGTACAGGTTAATTGATACCAAATATAGTGTCAAAAATTAAGCACCAAATAATATACAACACTTATACTTAATTGGCTACACGCAAGACTCATATTTTAAGCATGTTTCATGAATACCTTTGATGATAGCCCATTTATTAGTGAATATGTTGCGTTAACACTTAAACTAATGTGTTCGGCTGACACTTGATGTTTCTGAACTTCTCCGTTCACATATAGGTATTGTATTCTAATATACCTAGGTTCTTTAAAATACCTATCAGGTCTTCATATCGAATAGTATAGCGGAATTATGATCATATTTCAGTGACTTGATAATAATGTCGACAACTTCAAGTCCCAAAATAATTTTTTTACGGCCATAATCCATAAGTTGTAGCCCCAAAGCATGCTACAAACAATATTTAATTATTTATCACTCTTTCATAATATTGGTCACTGGGCCAAAACAAATCTACTTAATCAAGACAGAACAATTATCCTAAGTGTGAGCATATAATATTTTAAGCATCTCATTATTTCATACTCTTAAACTATTTTACTTCACTACAATTCACTGCTAAGAGAAATTTAAGATATAAATTTATTCCCTCTGACTTCAAGGTATATATATACTTAATCAAAATACATAAAGCATTCTTAAAATACAATGAGTACACCGAAAATAGGAATTTGGCACACCTTAATATAAAAAAATTGGCACAGATTAAAAGTGTGCCAAATTCTGGCACGGTTTTATCACAATCTGACACACATAAAAACCGTGCCAAAATTTGACACTGTTTAAAACTGTGTCAAAATTGAACACACTTAACTAAAATATAAATACCCTAAAAAATCCTAACCCCCCCCCCCCCCCCCAATTTGTTTTAGCTCCCTCTCTCTCTCTTCTCCCATTCTCGGGTATCCTCTCTCTCTCTCTCTCTCTCTCTCTCTCTCTCTTATGCTCTCTCTCTCGTTATGCTCGTATCTCCTCTCCTTCTATGGCTATCCTTTATAAATCGTATTCTTCAATTGTATGTATGTATTCTAGATTATATTTATTTGTATGTGTGCATAATTTTGTGGTCAATGTTGGCTTCCTCGCTGGTACATTGTGCGAGTTTTTGCCCTTGTGGCTCTTCTTGTTGCTTCTATTCAAAACTTCATTGGCTATGGTTGGGTTTGGCTCATCGTTACCAGTCGAGCTCCTATTTTTCCATTATGGGCTGTGATTCTCCCTTTCTAGTTTTCATTATTTTTGTTAGATTATAAGCTTATTTCGTGATTTGGGTTTGTCTTTAATAATTTTCATGTTTATATTACTGCAGATATTATTTTCCCTCATTGATAACCTGACAGGCTATAATAAATTGCTGCTGCAATCTCATATTAATTGATTTGTTATTTTTTTTGCTATAAATTTCAGTGTTTTAAGTGTGGGTGATTCCACTTCCACTGTGAAAGTTGAACAAATTAAAGATGAGGATAGCTCTCAAGGTTTGTTTAACTTTGTCAATCATAAGTCTTATGTTTTGTTTATGTTATAACTCACACCTACATCTAAAATGTTGCTCCCCTCTCTTTATTAGGAGTAGAATTTTGCACCCTGAAACCACCAATTAGTTTTAGAAAAGGTAGATCGCTACGCACTGATGCCAAGAAGCACCAAACAGATAAAATGATAGCCAACATGGTTCTAATTCCACCGTCTTTGAAGTCTAAACCTCAGTTGCAATTGTCAGAAGTGAAAAACATTAAACCAGCTGGTGTGAGAAGGTTAACATAATTTCTAGTTCTATATTTATTTATTTCTAGAATTTGAATTTTTTGGTATAATGATTGCAGGTTCAAAATGTGATTTATGTGGGCAGAAATTTGATAAATAGAGGTGGGACACCTAATTATGTTCTAGAAAACCAAGATATAAAGAGGCAAAAACTGGATGAGGAGAAATCTAGACAGGTGCGTACCTTACCTAATTTACTGATCTCTTAATTATTTGTTCCACGAGTTTTGTATTTTAAAATTTATGTAATTTTAAACTTTATAGATTCTTAATATTAAACCTCAAAACTTCGCCCACAAAATAAGACTTGGTCTAACTACCAAGAAGTACGCCTCAGCTTCCAAAATTTAAAGTAAATATCAGTTCTGATGGATTATTGGTAATGTAATAAGCATGGGATACATAGATAAATAGTTAAAATTTTGATTTTTTGTAGGAATTTCATTTGAAGACAAGGGCAAGGGCCAATCTGAATGAAGAATCACCTATTATAGACTCAACAGAATCTGCCCCAGAGGTACTTATCCTTCTTCCTGACATGTTTTAATATTTTTACATGTTTTACTATTGGTTTTAGTTTTATGTTTATAATAAAGTATTGGTTTTAGTTTTACTAATCTGAATTTTGTTAATTTGTTGGATATAATCATTAAAGGAAGAAACCTCATATTACAACACCCAGGACCTACACGCTTGAAACTTCATTGAAGGGACGTCCTCCAGGGATTAAAATTTCTGCTTAATTAGAAGAGGAAGAGCTTGAAAAGATTCCCAAGTTAAAGGCTAGGCCTTTGAATAAGAAGGTAAAAATCAACAATATTGTCAAACTTTACATTTCTTTAGTTTCATTTTTTTAACTTCTAACCTTGTAATAATTGTAGATATTTGAAAGTAAATGGGAGTTGGGGATATTCTGTAACACCAAGCGGCAAGTCACCATTGAGAACACACTATATATTGACTCACTTGAGTCTGCATATATAGGAGTTCGAACTAGTTTGGATATTTAGACAAAATAGGCTAGAATAGTTTGAGAACTCCATCTCCTTAAAGCTACATACTTCATGAAGAAATCCAGTCCAAAAGAATCTTCAAAAGGAAGTTAATTCTAACCCTAAAACCACAAATAGGACACTTGCACTGCATCCTACATATTACCCATGTGCTTTAAGGATTTTTCAAAACTTGAAATCATTTTAAAATCTATTTCATTCCAAAAAAATCATTTTATAACAATTTTTAAATTATTTTTTAATTAATTAAATTTGGTTATAAAAGTTTTGTGGGTTAAAATGGAATTTCAAAATTTTATTTTATATACTGATTGTTTGCCTGGGTAGAATCCGAAAGCGCTAGAGCTTGGGGGTGTGCTTTGTAATTATTTTCAAACGCGTGTCTCAACCTTCATCCTGGGCATACACAAGTTGGTTACATATCGGTTGGATTTATGTTTTCTTATAGACACCTAATGCGTATACAGTCCCATCCCTTGGATCGTCTTAATCAACGTACTGCATGTGATCTATATCAATCCTTGTGATCCCATCCTTAACCAATCAGTGACCTTATAATCCACCGCCTGTGTTAAACCATTGGATCTAAGTCAATCCAATTAGACTTAATCTCAGTCATAGGATTGATGCTGATGTTCTCGATCCTTCTATGCCTAGTATAAAAAGGGATCAATCCTCAGCATTTTGGAACTTTTTGTCATTTCGTCTTTCTCAGAGAAAAGAGAGAGCAAAGAGAGAGAAAGGAGAAGAGGGGGACAATAAAAAGAGAGAGATTAGAAGAAGAAATCCTTGTTTTCTTCATAGTTCAAACCTCTGTAAGTCTTCCCACAAACAAAACACCAAAAAACTAGAAGTTCCCACACCATAAAACCCATCTTGTGAGGGTTAGATCGTTTTAGGGTTTCTTTGTTGGTGGTTTTGTGTTTTTCTTTTTTGAATACCTCTTCTAAACTTTGATTCTCTCAGAACTCATCTCTAAGGAAGATTTAAGTTTCATTGTTGAAACTGAATCTTTCTAAAAGAGAATATCTCACGTATATTTTTTGTTTCTCTTTTTAGATTTCAAATTTTAGATCAGCTTGTTTCAACGAGTTTTTGACATAAAAACTTTTAGTTTCAAAAATAATTTTTCAGATCTAGTGAGGTGTGTGTTTATAGTTTTTATTTCATATTTTATGAAATACTGGTGTACAAAAATAAAAGGAACACAAAAGAACTCTTGCTAAAGTTTTAAAGAATTCAGATATGAAAATAAGTTTTAGATCAAAACTTGTTGAATCAGTCCTTGCATGTTAAGTCTCAATCTGTTTTGACAAAGTAGACTTCTGGTCTAGTTTGGATCTGCAATTGGAGGTTTACAATTTCAAAAATATTTTCAAAACCCTGAAATAGTTTAAAACCTTGAACCGTCTTTCGAGAAAGGTATCTTTGAGATCTGTGGTTAAGTAAAAGAAAAAGAAGTTTTTGCTTGAGAAATCAAGATTCAGAAATAACCTTCATCTTAGAACGTTGGTAATTTCTTAGGAAAGTTTGGGTGAGTTGCATGTTTTCATGTAGTAGCACATCACAAACACTATCTCACACAAACACTTATACACTGTGGTTCTGTTTGAGAATCTTGTATTTGAAAGAGTTGTTGGAATCTGAATTCAAAGATAAGGAGATCAAGGAAAAGACAAATAAGCATCAAGAAATGATCAAGTTCCAAGTCAGAATACCTTTTGAGTGGAGAATCTCGTATAGGTACATTCTGAACTTAGGTTAGGATATTTGTGGTATGCTTAAGTGTTGTAACATGATTTTTATTCTAGTGGATTTTTGTTTTGTGCCGTAGAGGGCACCGTGGATGTTTCCCTTGATTAAGGGTTTTACCACATTAAAATTCCTGTGCTTATTCCCTTGAATGTTCTTAATGGTTGTTGTGATTGGGACTGCATGGTAATGTTAGTAGATGTTCATTAAAAATAAACAAAAGGTAATTAACTTTTGAATTTAATCCATACATTCAGAAAAAGCTGTTACAACACATCTTGTGTTTTTCGAAAAGAGTTTTGCCCAAAAAGTTTATTCAAAGTTTAATCAACTTATAACTATTTGTTATTATTCTTGTAAACAAAAGGCTTTTAGTATTTAGGCCATTTTTTCAATTGGTATCAGAGCAGGAACACCTTTTCTGATCCTGAAACTTGAGAAATTATTTTCGAAACTTCTTTCTGAAAAATTTTTGAATATGGAACAAAAATTTGAGAAGTTGGGTAACCTATCCAGACCACCACTCTTTGGTGGAAACAATTTTTCGTACTGGAAAGTGCGAATGACTGTTTTCATTCAAGGAACCCTGGGTGATGAAGTCTGGGAAATGATTGAAACTGGATATAAACATCCTACTAAACCTACTTCTGAAACCAATCCAACAAGGATTAAGAAACTTCTCAGCGAATTTACTAAGGAAGAGAAGAAAGTGTCTTTTGGCAATAACAAAAGAAAGAATGCCATCTTTATGTCTATAAACGAACATGAATTCAAAAGAATATCCATACTTTCTACTTCTAAAGAGGCATGGGAAACTTTAGTCATTGCTCATGAGGGTGATGAACGTGTCAAATATGGAAAAACTCAAATGCTCATACAACAATATAATACCCTGATTATGAATGACAATGAATCTTTTGACGACTTCTATACAAGGTTAACTGGAATTTTTACAAATCTTCATGCCAATGGTGTAACCTACAGTAGAAAGGAAATTGTTTCAAAGATTCTTATGTCATTTCCATCTAAATTTGATAAGAAGATATGTGCTATTGAAGAAATGAATGACCTGACATGACTCCTGAATTACTTGGCAGTAAACTGAGGACTATAGAATTTGAACTAGACTTCAAAAAACAATTGACCATACAGACCAGTAGAGCCTCTAGTTCTAATGTTGTGTTTTCATTTAAATTACTAGTACCTAAATTGAACTCTATAGACCTTGACACTGACTGTCTTAAAAACTGTGATTTAGAAAACCTTGACAATGAAATAGCTCTTATGAGTAAGCATTTCAAAAAGAATTTATAATTTAGAAATGTTGTAGCCTCTAAATAAGGCAAATAAAATTATCAAGGTAATCAATCTCAAAGACCTCATGACAGAGATAATACAAACACACTTATGACAGTATGAGGAATTATGACACCAACAGACCTAAAACTGACATAAAAGATGTCAAGTGTCACCATTGTGGTAAACTAGGTCACTATGATAGTAAATGTACAACTAGTTTTAACAACAATAATAAGGCCAATATGTGTAAGACATGGGACGACTCTAGTGATTCCGATGAGGATGAAACTGAGTCAACCCAGATGAATGAGAACTACATGCCTTTCTTTGCTAAGATAATATATAATGATGATGCATGATTGCCTGTTCATGAACCTGCTATGCCTGTTGATGTTGTTAATGATATTAATGATAATTTTGTTCCTATTACTGCTGAAATATTGTGTGTGAGTCAAAGTGAGAATGTTGATGATGAATTGAATGTGTGCGTGAGTAAAGAACCTAATCAAATAGGGGACAATTCACTCGATGCACATAGTGAGTCTGATGATGACCTGCCTGATTTACATGAATTTTACACTAAAACGGTTAAGAAGAGTGCTCGCCTAGAAAAAAGATGATAAAAACCTTAACTTAGTGTATCGATTTGCTTAAACAAACCATTAGGAAGAACACTGAAGATTATACGGCCCAATGTGTTTCGCATGAGACTGAGATTGAGAATTATAACTTAAGAATAAATTCTTTGATTCAAAATAACCATGAATTTGAACAAAAATACAAGGCAACTCTTATTGAACTAGAAGAGTCAAAGCAAAAGGTTTCAAATGTTTTTAAAAAATATCAACACTTTGAAACACAAACCAAGACTTATGAAGAAATTGTTACTGGAAGCAAATTTGACTCGAAAGCTAAGTCTGGCCTGGGTTTTGGAGAAATAGTGCACACAAGTAAGACCAAAGTTTCTCCTGAAAATGTCGATTTTATAAAACGAGGCCAAACTTCTCAAAATATTCAAAAAGGTGAACCTAATCTCAATTTCTCTCAATCAACACATAATCAGTACAATCAACAGTTGAAACCAAATTGTCAAACCAAATATGTTTGTCCTTCTACCAGAGACCAAAGACAGAAACCTAAACCTAGTGATGATTGGACTACTGTAGCCAATAGATCCAAGCCAATTTTCAAAGACTTTAGTAAGAAAGTCAAGTCCTATACACATCAATACTGTTCCTATTGCAATATCTTTGGACATACTCTAGAAAAGTGTCTCTATAAAAGGACATATACTCCTACCTACCAGAACTTTAACTATTCTAGGAAATCCAGAAATACTTATATACTTCCTAGACAAGCCACAAATAACTCTAACTCTAAAAAGAAAAAGGGAGGGTCAAAGACTAAGAAGAAATCATTTAGAAAGACCCCTCAAACTTTTTTAAGTCAAAAGGCCACAAAAATTTTAAAACTAGGCCTATTTGGATTAGAAAAGATGATTTACTACCCCAGCTCAAGTGCAACATTATCATTTCTTCTTTAAAGGCACAAAGCACTTCAACTGGATGGTATTTAGACTCCGGATGTTCTAAACAGATGACCGGGGATGAAACAAAATTAAAAAACAAGACAGACTTCCTTGGAGGTAGTGTTGTGTTTGGAGATGGTGTTTCATCTCAGATTATAGTTAAGGGAACATTGAGTGAGCAAGGGCTTCCTGAACTGAATGATGTTTTATTAGTTAAAGGACTTAAAGCCAATCTCTTAAGTATATCACAATTTTGTGACTCCAATCACTCAGTTACCTTTTCTAAAAATGATTGCAAAATTATTGATGAAAAGGGCAATTGTATTTTAACAGGTAACAGAACCCCGAAAAACTGTTACACAATAATTCCTCATTCTGAATCTTACAATATTTCCAGATTAGAGGATTCTGATCTTTGTCACAATAGATTGGGACACACAAATTATGATAACCTAAGAAGATTGAGTTCCCAAGAGATAGTTAGAGGCTTACTAAAAATTAAAAATTCTTTTAATCCTGTATGTGGACCTTGTCAAGAAGGGAAAATAAGTAAATCCCCACACAAGAAGGTTAAAGATGTACTTACCACTAAGCCCCTAGAACTTATCCACATGGACCTCATGGGTCCCTCTAGAACTGTTAGTTTCAGTGGAAACTCTTACATCCTAGTTATAGTGGATGACTATACAAGATATACATGGGTAGGTTGTGTGAAGCATAAATCAGAAACCTTCAATGAATTCTTAATAATCCTCATAAAAATTGAGGATGAGAAGGACACCCAAGTGTGTCAAATTAGGAGTGATAGAGGGGGAGAGTTTAAGGACTCTAGAATTTCTGAGTATTGTCTAGCTAATGGCTATAAACATGAGTTTAACGCTCCCAAAACCCCGTAATAGAATGGAATAGCTGAATGAAAGAATAGGACTTTACAAGAAATGGCTAGGGTTATGTTACATGCTAAGAATCTCCCTAGATACTTTTGGGTAGAAGCTGTCCAAATCGCATGTCACATTATTAATCGTATCTACCTCAGAAAAAATTCCAAAGAAACATCTTATGATTTATGGTTCCACAAAAAGCCTAATCTGAAATATTTTAAAACCTTTGGTAGTATCTGCTATATCTGCAAAGATAGAGAGCATCTTTCAAAATTTGATACCCGATGAGAAAAGGGAATTTTTCTTGGCTATTCCAAATATAGTAGGGCTTTCCGTGTTTTAATCAATAGAACCAAAACTATTATGGAATCAATTAATGTAATTGTAAATGACACAAGTGTTAGGAGTTGTGACAGTCAACTAGTAATATTTGATGAGGACGAACCTATCTTATCCCTTGATCCTCAAGATGATACTGATTCACTACCACCTGAGAATCCTTCTATACTCACTTGGGTTTCTAAAGATCATCCCATTGAAACCATTGTCGGTAATCCTTCGAAACAAGTTCGAACAAGATCACAACTTTGATAAGTGGCATAATATTCTTATTTTGTTTCCCTTGAGGATCCTAAAAATATTAATGATGCCCTTAATGACTCATTATGGATAAATTCTATGCAAGAAGATCTAATCTAATTTAAGAGTAACGATGTTTGGAATCTGGTTCCCAGACCAAAAGATTCGAAGGTTATTGACACAAGATGGATTTTTAAAAACAACACTGAAGAAAATGGGGAGGTATTTAAAAATAAATCTAGGTTGGTTGCACAAGGTTACTCTTAGATTGAGGGAATTGATTTTGACAAAACCTTTCACCCGTTACTCATCTAGAATCAGCTCGTCTCCTTCTAGCAATTTCGTTTCATATGCAGTTCAAATTATTCTAAATGGATGTTAAATCCGCCTTTTTAAATAGAATTTTATCTGAAGAAGTTTACGTAGAACAACCCAAAGGATTTGTTAATCATGTACACCCGGACCACGTCTTTAAGCTTAAGAAAGCTTTATACAGTTTGAAAGAATCTCTGAGAGCTTGGTATAAGAGATTGTCTACCTTCTTAGTGTCTCACAATTTTGTCTGTGGCGGAAACGATTAAACATTATTTGTTAGAAAGGAAAATCAACACGTCTAAATCATGCAAGTATATGTGGAAAATATTATATTCGGATATACTTATCCTAAACAAGTAGAGAATTTTCTGATATCATTCATACCGAATTTCAGATGTCTTTAATGGGTGAACTACAATATTTTTTGGGTTTACAAGTAAAACAATGCGGTGATGGTCTATTTATTTCTCAATCCAAATACGCTGCAGAGTTAGTTAAAAAATTCGGCTTAGAAAATGCTAAATCTTCTAGAACCCCCACGAGTACTTCAATTAAACTATCTAAGGATGATAGTGGGAAAAGTGTTGATCCCACTCTTTATAGAAGTATGATAGGGAGTTTACTATATCTTATCGCGTCTCGACCTGATATATCCTTTATCGTGTCTATATGTGCTAGATATCAAAGTAACCCTAAAGAGTCTCACTTATTAAGTGTAAAAAGGATTATTAAATATGTTAAGGGTACTTTAAAGTTTGGTATTTGATACACAAAAGATACGACTAGTTCTATTATTGGATATATAGACGCCGATTGGGCTAGTTGTACTGATGATAGTAAGATAAATTTTGGCTCTTGCTATTACGTAGGCAATAATCTTGTAGGTTGGTCATGTAAGAAACAGAACTGTATTTCATTATCTAGCACCGAATTTGAATATATAGCAACTGGTAGTTGTTGTGCTCAATGACTATGGATTAGACAAATGCTTAGTGATTATGGCCTCACAGAAAAACAATTAACCGTGTTTTATGATAATCAAAGTGCTATTAACATTTCCAAAAATCATGTTTTGCACTCATGAACTAAGCATATTAAGATTAGGCATCACTTTATCCATGACCTTATCGAATCCAAGGATCTCATTATTGAATATTTGAACACTCAAAAACAGCTCACAAATCTCTTTACAAAACCATTAGATAACATTGGTTTTGAGTATTTTCGTACAGCTATAGGCTGATAACTCTCAATTAATCTCTATGTTTTTGTGATTTATACCCCTTGTATATTTGAGAAAAATTGGGGGAGAAGATCTTGAGTATTGCTTGGCAATTTTACTATCTATCCCTATTCTAACTCAACTAATATGCTAAATTTAGTGTTTATCTTGTTATAGGCATTACAGATCCGTTGTACATCTGGTTTATATTTTGTATGGTATTGGTCTGTACATAGTTGAGTAATGTATTTTTTTTACCTTATTTTCTGTTCTAGGATGGCAAAGGCTAGTTCGAATTTTTGTATAGGACACGTAGGATTTCCTTTTATATTGACCCAAGAGTACTGAATATTCAAGGGAATTTTGTCTGTAATATCCAAAGAGGGAAAATGAGAACACACTATATATTGACTCACTTGAGTCTGCATATATAGGAGATCCAACTAGTTTGGATATTTAGACAAAATATGCTAGAATAGTTTGAGAACTCCATCTCCTTAAAGGTACATACTTCATGAAGAAATCCAGTCCAAGAGAATCTTCAAAGGGAAGTTAATTCTAACCCTAAAACCACAAATAGGACACTTGTACTGCATCCTACATATTATCCATGTGCCTTAATGATTTTTTAACACTTGAAATCATTTTAAAATATATTTAATTCCAAACAAATCATTTTATAACAATTTTTAAATGATTTTTGAATTAATTTAAATTTGGTTTTAAAAGTTTTGTGGGTTAAAATGGAATTTCAGAAATTTGTTTTATATACTGTTTGTTTTCTTGGGTAGAATTCGAAGCACTAGAGCTTGGAGGTGTGCTTTGTAATTATTTTCAAACGTGTGTCTCAGCCTTCATCCTGGGTGTACACGTGTTGGTTACATATCGGGTGGAGTTGTGTTTTCTTATAGACACATAATGCATATATTATCCTAGCCCTTGAATCATCTTAATCAACGTACCGCATGTGATCTATCTCAATCCTTGTGATCCCATCCTAAGCAATCAGTGAGCTTATAATCCACCGCCTGTGTTAAACCGTTGGATCTAAATCAATCGAGTTAGACTTAATATCAAACGTAGGATTGATGCTTATGTTCTCTATTCTTCTACACCTAGTGTAAAAATGGATCAACCCTCGGAATTTTAGAACTTTTTGTCATTTCGTCTTTCTCAGAGAAAAGAGAGAGCAGAGAGAGAAAATGGAGAGAAGGGAGAAGAGGGGGACAATAGAAAGAGAGAGATTAGAAGAAGAAATCCTTGTTTTCTTCATAGTTCAAACCTCTGTAAGTCTTCCCACAAACAAAACACCAAAAAACTAGAAGTTCCCACACCATAAAACCCATCTTGTGAGGGTTAGATCGTTTTAGGGTTTCTGTGTTGGTGGTTTTGTGTTTTTCTTTTTTGAAGACCTCTTCTAAACTTTGATTCTCTCAGAACTCATCTCTAAGGAAGATTTAAGTTTCATTGTTGAAACTGAATCTTTCTAAAAGAGAATATCTCACGTATATTTTTTGTTTCTCTTTTTAGATTTGAAATTTTAGATCAGCTTGTTTCAACGAGTTTTTGACATAAAAACTTTTAGTTTCAAAAATAATTTTTCAGATCTAGTGAGGTGTGTGTTTATAGTTTTTATTTCATATTTTATGAAATACTGGTGTACGAAAATAAAAGGAACAAAAAAGAACTCTTGCTAAAGTTTTAAAGAATTCAGATATGAAAATAAGTTTTAGATCAAAACTTGTTGAATCAGTCCTTGCATGTTAGGTCTCAATCTATTTTGACAAAGTAGACTTCTGGTCTAGTTTGGACCTGCAACTGGAGGTTTACAATTTCAAAAATATTTTCAAAACCCTGAAATAGTTTAAAACCTTGAACCGTCTTTCGAGCAAGGTATCTTTGAGATCTGTGGTTAAATAAAAGAAAAAGAAGTTTTTGCTTGAGAAATTAAGATTCAGAAATAACCTTCATCTTAGAATGTTGGTAATTTCTTAGGAAAGTTTAGGGTGAGTTGCATGTTTTCATGTAGTAGCACATCACAAACACTATCTCACACAAACACTTATACACTGTGGTTCTGTTTGAGAATCTTGTATTTGAAAGAGTTGTTGGAATCTGAATTCAAAGATAAGGAGATCTAGGAAAAGATAAAGAAGCATCAAGAAAAGATCAAGTTCCAAGTCAGAATACCTTTTGAGTGGAGAATCTCGTATAGGTACATTCTGAACTTAGGTTAGGATATTTGTGGTATGCTTAAGTGTTGTAACATGATTTTTATTCTAGTGGATTTTTGTTTTGTGCCATAGAGGGCACCGTGGATGTTTCGCTTGATTAATGGTTTTACCACGTTAAAATTCATGTGTCTATTCCCTTGAATGTTGTTAACGGTTGTTGTGATTGGGACTACATGGTAACGTTAGTATATGTTTATTAAAAATAAACAAAAGGTAATCAACTATCGAATTTAATCCATACATTCAGAAAATGCTTTTACAACACATCTTGTGTTTTTCGAAAAGGGTTTTGCCCAAAAAGTTTATTCGGAGTTTATTCAACTTATAACTATTTGTCATTAATCTTGTAAACAAAAGGCTTTTAGTATTTAGGTCGTTTCTTCAACCATACCTCAGGAATTTCACTTTACAATAGATGAAAGGATTCCCCTACCAGCAATGATTGCAAATTTATTTAATAAGGTTCCTGGATACAAGTTTTTTCTTGATTTTTTTGATTAATCACTTATAAATAATGCAGCTTTTATGGGTATTTAATGAAGATTTTGTTAGTTTGTCGCCCCCCAGTCAATAATGCAATATATTTTTTGGGTTATTATGTTGGCTAATTATTGTTTTCTTATTTAATATACTTGGTTTCAGCTTTCACTGCATTCAGAATCTCACCACGACAAACATATTCCCATAAACACTACACCAAGTATGTTCCATCTACACACCGAGGTATCTTGTTTGAGTTGTTTTTTTCCAAAGCTCTTTTTATTATTTTATTTATTTCTAATGGTTCTGTTTCATTAGGATAGAGAAACAAAGAAATAAAAGATATTTGTGATGGAAGTCGTATAAAAGCAGTTGGAAGAAGAGAGGGTGTTCCCAAGGCGAATCTGTATCCCTACACCACTGATTATCCTATGCTTCCACCTAAACCAGAGCCAAAATAATGCACAAAACTAGAACCTTTCCAATTGGAGGGTCTTATGAGGCATGAAGAGGAAATGCAGAGAGAAATGGAAGAAAGGATCAAGATAGAGAGAGAAGAATCTGAGATGAGGAATTTTAAGGCAAAGCCAATATTGAAAGAGTAAGAACTCAATTAATGACACTAATAATATATGTTCTCATTTCTGCATTAAATACTTGAGAGGACTAATGAATAATTTCATAAATTGCTGCAGGGACCCTATTCCAGTTCCCGAGAAAGTTGGCAAACCACTCACAGAGGTTCAAGAATTTGATCAACATGTAGAACATCGAGTTTTGGATCGAGAAAAATTCGATAAAAAGGTACACCTTTTTTCTTTTAAAATACAGAAAATGTTTTCTTAGTGAACAACTAGGAAAGTATTTCACATATTGGCCAAAAATTATACTTCATCACTTTCAAGTTTCAACGCACACATAAAATTTACAGTGGTCACACATACATACATTTTTTGTGCATAAAAACATTCTTTCATGAACTGTGTCATATCAGGCATGGGGGCAACATGTCATATAATGTGGTGATTCTAGAAATAACATACAGTTTGTACTTCAGATGAAGGAGAAGGAGATGATGTATAAGAGATACAGAGAGGAGGCAGAGTCTGAAAAGTTGGTAAGTTAACTCTATTCTATACAGAGTCATCTGCGTATAATTTTGTTAATAATAATGAGGTAAAGCCTATTAAGCATGGACATGAATACGGATGTCGTATCCGACTCGACACGGACACGCCGACACAACAAACCTAAATAAATAAAAATAGGATAATACACAACAAAGACACGACGACATATAAATATATTTATATGTGTGTGTGTGTGTGTGTGTGTGTGTGTGTGTGTGTGTGTGTGTACTTTCATCTACTTTGGGTTTCAAAAACAAACATTAGTTCATATACGTTGTGCAACAAAAAATAGTTCAAAAAACATCAATGTTGTGGGATAAAAAATAGTTCAAAAAACATCATATGTTGCTCTACATACAAGTAATCTTTATTTAATTGAATATTACTTGTCTCTTTATATGTCTGAACAACCTTTTGATCGAGTAAAGAATCGCAATAAAAAACAAAGTATGTTCATTTGTAGTATTTAAAAGGACGTGAACTTCAATAGCCATTGAATAAAAAAGGCATTCTTCATAATAATAAGCTTTATCCAATGACAAATTATTACTAATTCTATAAATGAAGTTTGTTTCTTGAATTTATGTTCGTACCAGTTTGTCTACTAAAATTTTGAGTTTCTGTTTTTACAAGAGAAGAGAAAAGAAGAGAAGCAATCAATGGGTGTGATGGAGGAGTCAGGCGCATACATGATTCCAAACTAACACCTCGTGCGGGACCAATATAACTCGTAGGAACTGATCGCATAGTCATGGGCCTCTCGATTTGAGAATATGACAATAATTCGAAAATATATAGCTTATGTTTAGAAATAAGTCGTTGAAGGGTAAAAATCAAAACCAGCCCCCAAACGGCCCCGTAAGAGGTATTAACACCTCGCACGAGACCAATGTAACTCGTAGGAACTGACCACGTAGTCATGGGCCTCTCGATTTGAGAATATGATGATAATTTGAAAATATATAGATAAGGCTTAGAAACAAGCCATTGAAGGGTGAAAACCTAAATCATCCCCCACACGGCCCCGTAACAGGCACTAACACCTCGCACGGGACCAATGTAACTCGTAAGAACTGACCGCGTAGTCATGGGCCTCTTGGTTGAAAAATATGACGATAATTCAAAAATATATAGATTAGGCTTAGAAACAAGTTGTTGAAGGGTGAAAACCCAAACCAGCCCCCAAACAATCACGTAAGAGGCACTAACACCTCGCATGAGACCAATGTAACTCGTAAGAACTGATCAGGTAGTGATAACTTGCGTAAGATTTTTAATTTGAGAATATAATAATAATTGTAACTCCTATATGTAATTTTTTTAGCTTGAGTAAGCTTTTTTTTTATAAATTACCTGGTTACTAATATCGTCTCTTTTTTGTATCCTATTTTTTTTGCAGGATAACATTTTATCATTAGAATTTATTCACGTGGAATATACGGATAAGTCAATGGTTTACAATTAGGGGATTATTTATTTAATATCGTTAATATTCATGATTATATTTTTTTTTGTTATAGTCGTGCAGGCTTTTGTAGTTTTATTGTTAACTTTTATGGTTGTGCAGGCTTTTGTAATTTTATTGTTATATTTTGTGGCCGTGCGTGCTTTATATTACGCAGGTTTTATATTAGTAGGTTTTAGAATGTCCAAAAAACAGAGGAAACTCTGCCCAATTTTTTTTTGGTCTGTGAAATACTAAAGACTTGTAATATTTTGAAGCTTGTATGTACATTAGTGTATCAACAACGTGCAAGATTTGCAATTTGTGAATTTTCTTGTTTTCAAATAATTTGGTTTCTTTTATCCAAAAATTTGGCATAGTTCAAAATCGTGCCAAAAGTGTATCAAATTTTGACATGGTTTTGAATTGTGCCAAAAGTTTATCAAAATGTACTCAATCTGGCACAGTTCAAAACTATGCCAAAAATATCAAATTCCGGCACGGTTTAAAAGTGTGCCAAAAGTGTTCCTGTTTCGTCAAATCTGACACACTTTTAAACCGTGCCAGAAAAAAATGGCCATTTTGGAACACCTGATTCTGGCACAGTTCAAAACTGTGCCAGATTTGATCTGCTAAAGTTTTAAACCATGCTAGATTGTTGTTTTTGGCGTAGTGCATTAATGAAAAACTCACATAAGTTTATATAGTGATTTCTCAATGTGTACAATTCTTCTCTTAAACTCTCATAAGTTTTTACACTATATGTAACTATTACTCAAAAGGATCTACAAAAACTATAAAATTTTAATATTCTAAGATATAGGTAAAAATATTTATTTACACCCATGTCTCTATTCGTAATTAAAACTTTGACCATAAGCCTAGCTTTATATCATTGATTATCAAAATCAAATATTTTCTTACTTCTCTAACAAATTCGCATTCGTAGGATAAATCTCACAATCATTCGGAATAGTAAACTCATTTAAAATCTTCTTAAAACTATCCATATTCATTAACTAAAAGGACAATTACTTTGGACATTAAAGGAATGACATGAGTATCTTTACTTCTTTTATAACCCCATTAGGTGATTTGATACTCCCACTAATTTTATCATTCTTTAAAGAATTTGACATTTGATGTTTTTTATTTCGAAAATAATTAGTGTACACTCCTTCAAGTGCAAAAATAATTATAAATTCTAATTCTTTTAGTGGATTATAAATACATGCATGTACTAGACACTCCTAATCATACGGGCGTGTCAAATAGGGTAAGTAAAGTAAAATTTATATAATACAATTTTTCAATATATATTCAATTTTGTGTGAATAAATCTTGTGGCGATATCGACTTGTTGTGTTTGATTTTCTTTTTATAATGACATGTTCTATGTAGGTTCACTATCTAAGGACTATTATTATTCTCCCACTTGCGCCTTATAGAGAATTCTAATACTTAAAAGAATGTGATATTCAATCCACAAGTCCGAAAAGATACTTTGAAGTTCAACATTATGATATAGGATCACAATCATTTTCCTTGTAAAAGTTATGTCAAAAACATAATTATACAAACCACCAATGAGAACACTATAATGAAGAAAATATATTCTCATACAAACAAAAATTCTTTTGTAAACTTAAGAGAAATATTTGAAAAGGCCATCGAGGGTTCATTTGAAATGATTCCAAAATAACATAAGAAAATGAATCCAAGAGTTTGTGATTTGTTTGACTGTTTGTATTGTAACGATCCTCATATCAAATTAAACTACATTGTGACACCCCTCCAAATTAAATATCGGGTGATCAGTCCTTTATAATATTTAAAACAGAATGTTTGGTTGGTTCATTCTTAGCATCACTGTCGAAAACATAACAACCTCATTAACCACCTAATAATTAATTAAGCTAGTGTCAAAATATTATTTTTCCTTTTTAAATTGAAACCAAAATCAATTATTTATAAAGTCCAAGAATTTAAATATAATCCATCCACCACACAACTGAATAAAATAAATACTGAATCTGAACCACGTACTGAAATAATTAAGACTGGATAAAACATTTCTAGTTCAAAACTCTAAACCAAGAACCAAAGTAAAATAAATCCGACTGAAATGACTGGAAAGTAATCTGAATACAATCTCTGATAAAAAGTCTAAGGAGTGGGCGACACATGCCCTAAATGAAAAGTCTAGATAAAATTGAGTGAAATAATGGAGGCGTCTAATGCAAAGACCTACAGCTTCCACAACATCTGCAGCACGCCAAGCAATTCAAGTCTCTAAGTCTGGTGTCCCTGTGGCTGAGCACCAGATATAATACATATATAAAACAAGATAAAAAAGAGATACAAGAGACGGGTCAGAGCCCGATGTGTAAAAATATTTGTTTTAGCAAGTATTAAAAATTTGCAATAAAGCAAGTATCAAATGCACATTACTTTGAACTCTCACATGAGATCCTCACCTCTCGTCTATTGTGCATGACTAACGTACATCTATTCTAACCTAGCCATTCGTAACCCTTCTAACTAGGTAAGGACTTATGCTTCTAGTCATACCTCGTGGTAGAAACCCGTAATTCCCGGCTTCCACATTATTAATATCATCATTTATTAATTCGATTAAGTGTTATCACACTAAGTTTAGTATTCACAGCTTACGTTAATTAAAATTGTACTATCCTAATAACCTATAGTTATCTCACAATAGGAATAACACAAGTATACATGTATATATTAACCACTATAATATGCATATACTAATACAGCACCCAAGGCTAAACTTGTAGTGCATTGCATACTCTGCTATCATGTCCTAGTACATCATTGTATTATTCTAATAACCAACAATTATCTCACAGTAGGAATAACACAAGTATACATATATATACTCACCACTATAATATACATATACTAATACATCACCCCAAGGCTAAACATGTAGTGCATTGCATACTCTGCTATCATATCCCGGTACATCTCGTACTCAAACATGGAATATTGGTTCGGAAGTCTCCCACAAACCATATACACAAATCACACATAGTGGAGGCGAACATAGTTCACATACCTATGGGTCATGCACATACCTACACTCTCATAGTCAGCTGACTTATAAAGTCACAAATAAGTCTTCACAATCCTATGTTTTGAGATACAAGTCAAATATCCCCCCGAAGGTCACACAGGATAAGACTGTCTCTACATAACCTCCTGCGATAGCAAGCAGCTAGGTTCGTCATACACATAACATTAAGCACGTAATAGGTATCCACAAATCCTATTAAAATTCATTAGGTATCTACCCAACCTGATCATATATATTCCATACGGATTATTTTCTCATTACTACGTATAATATATTTACTATATCCCAAATAATTTACGTAGAGTTTTGCACCTCACTCGAAGGGTACCACTACATTTAAATATCAAAACATTAGATACGGTCCCGATACTCTACTGGTCCAGCGTATTTTTCTCCTCAAATCTCATAATTTAATATTCTAAAGGTTTCTCCAAAGTTTTGCAGCAGTACTAAAAGTCTGCAGAAAAGCGAACCGAACCCATCCTCTAGAAAACGAACCAATCCCACTAATATATAACTAATCGATCCCCCTAGAAAACGAACCAAATCCCCCCAAAAAAATGAACCGAATGCCCCAAAAATGGAACTGAATCCCCCAGAAATGTAACCGGTTCCGTTATGTCAGTTCTTCAACAACTACGTTTTCACCATATTCGCACCCAAAACCTCATAGTTCATACCCAATCTTCATTGTAACTATTTTGATTGATAACCCAACATGTTTACACAATTTCTAACATCCTAAGATCATTTAATCATTATAAATCATAAGGTAAAAACGAAATACCCAATTAATATCATAAGAACCCTAGTTTTCCAAGTTTTCATTTAAGAACTTAATTAACTAAGATTTGTTCATTGATTTGTACTCCAATTTCGTATTAAATTCTCTTACATACATGAAGGAATTTACTACTTAACCATCTGCGATAATCATAAGTTACTTCTCCAATTTTTCACCCAATTTCAATGTAATTCATTAACAAATTTACCCACACTAACATGAACATGACTATTGCTAAATGAAAAGCAAGTAATAAACAGTTGCCTCAAATTCAAAGGTCTGATCCGTTGACGATGTTGGTAGTGGTACGTTCCTCACTTTTCGATCTACGCGTTGGTGGAACTATTGATGTGAAAGCTTAAGTCTTTCTCTAAGAACACCTATGGAGTTCTTCTTCTCCCTCTTAGGTTTTCCCTCTCTTTGACTTAGGTTTAGAAACTGATAGGTAACCTCTCACCCACGTACCATTTCTATTTAATTACTGATTTTCGTCCATTTTTATTTTCCAAAAACCCAAATTATAAAACTACCCCTACGGGGTACTGGACTGGCCTAAAAATATCCCGGAGTCCAAATAAAATAAGCGGGTAAAGTTTTCTGACTATCTCAACCCTCTTGGACTCAATGATGCACTCAGAATGACCATACGAGTTTATAAAAAATAAATTCTCTTCTTATTTCAATTAATTAGTCCCGACACGACTCACATGCGCGTCGGACTTAAATTACCAAATGTCGCATTTCTCATTATCGATAATTTATCAAATTCAATAATTCCAAATTACTTATTCATTCGGTAATACTCAATCAATTAGTATTAACACTGGCACGCTAGTTAATATCTATCTATTTTAATTCGGATTAATTAACAATTAATTCTCACGTTTTAATTCAATTAATCCAACAATAATTATAAATCACATAATTATTTAAGTGATAAAAAATATGGGGTGTTACATACTTCTCCCCTAATAACAAAATTTCGTCCCGAAATTTGGAAAGTAAGGCATTTCTAGTAAAGGCAACTCCGGGTATTTACCTCACATCTCATGTAATCTATGATGTACCGCCCATACAGTACATTACCGAATACCCATAATAGTAAACACCTCACTGATGTTATAATTTATTCTCCAAGCCTTACCATTTATGTTTCACTATTTAAATTTTAGATAATTATTATCTAGCCCCCTGCTACTCGCACTAGTAGATTAATCAGTATTTAGAAATATACGAATTCGTCTTACTACCATATCGCGTCAGTAGTTTATCCTTATTTAGATGGTATATACTTTACACATAATATATACTATCCATGTTAACATATTTCTGCCTCAGCAACGGACTACGAAACCCAAGTTTGTAAGCTACCGGTTCCAACTTAACAATAATAAAAAATATCCCACATCACTTGGTACTAATTTCCTCATTCCAACATGCAACAATGCAACTTTAAATCATTTCAATCCTAGCTAACGGTCCCTAAATTCCTCTGGCCCTAGTATCTCATTGTCCTCCACCTCTATCCAATAAGCACAAGGATGATAAGATTTTACATAAGACGTATCAATTGGACTCAGATCGATATTCAGCTAAGGGGAGTCGCCGTACACTAACTCCACCAGTGGAAGATATTACTCTAAACCTACACATACATGAAAATACAACATATTTCACAATACATAACTAGAACTCTCAGTTTACCAGTCCGCCTGCGGGTGTGTTAGGCCATATACAATCGCATCTCGATACTCATGGCCTCTCGGAAACTCTTCCCGATAATTGAGTCATAATTCTCTCAACTCTATTAGACAAAATGTCTACTTGTACCCCATATAACCTTTCTTTATTAGGAATAATGGTTGGGGTTTACCATCACACGTTATGATTAGTCCTTACATGGTATAACGTGAGTTACTCCAATCACTCGACCCATTTTCACCCGAATAGAGTTGTGATCCCGTTACGAAGTAATTTACTCAGTTATGGTCTAGGGATATATTATCCCATCACTAACAAGGAATTTCTAATGATGAAGGAAACTCTGTTATTTCCTGATGGTCCACTTCCAATTTGATCTTAGTAATGATTTGTCTCGTTTATGCCATTACTATTACGGTTTTATATCATGAAGCATTTTACCTTTTCTCACAAACTCATCCACATCCATGACTCGTGTGATAATTGTCATCGCCACGTGTCGTAACTCCTTCCCCCTCTCTTTAAAATTTCAAATTCTTGTGAAACGTGGTCTCTACACGTATTACCAAGTAAGTTTCAACTTTCCCGAGTTAAACTCTATCGATTTTTTCCCTATACCATCTTCGTGGCAAATTAGATAAGTATCAGGCCTAACTGACCCAAAACCATCAATCATCTAAATCCTGAAGTCACCACTTCTACATTCATTTACCTTAAAAATACGCATTTTGTATCAATTTTCACTTATGGAAACTACCATAGTCCAACTACCTAGGGCACCCATACACCCTATGTTTTGTGCATTACAGCACCACTATACAATACATGTTATATATATCTCTAATTATTCCCCATATGCTTGGCATGACTAAATGGTAGAGTCCTACTCAGCTACCCTACCTTTTCCACTTAATTATATCTTAGGTTGTCCCACTGGTCTGCTCATGCTGTCTACAACTGGTAACACTTTCACATATTAACCTTATACGGCTCTATCGGCCTTATTTTGTAATATAACCATTATTTCACAGTTATAACTACGTATACGTGTAACTACTACGATACTAAATCCATGTACTAAAGGAAAACTTCTCCCAACTTCCAACGGTCGTTAAGTTTCATACGTGGGATGTCTCGCAGAGCAAAATCCAAACAAGGAACCCCCGATACACTACTACCTAACACTGCTAGTCGTCGAGATCTATTAAGTCCTTAATCCATAACATATATCCATAAATTCTCATCTACGAACATAAAAAGTCTACTCATCCACTCTCATGTCACTAAAGACGGCATACAACACGGCGCTGTCACTACCACAAGTTATTATCTCTATATAATTAACGAGTTATCTCTCTTCGCTCTACAACAAGTCAATATACCATGAATCACATCAGTAAAACATCCCTCCTCCCTGGGATTAAAATAGTAAGACAACATACTCACTGAAGTCTATGAAATAATGCAACATACATGCAGGCTCAACCGTCTTTCAGGTGATGCCTCGCCAAAACCATATTTTTAAACTGGATATATTAAGTACGATACTCTTATCACACAATTTACTACCGTTCGAGCCCTCTACATCTAGTAACCATACAATATAATAATAATTTGTTCTACTATCATAACAATCAAAGGATCATGAATCATTATGCAATACCATATACAAATTCTTCTTATTGCCCATACTTGCTCCTCCCCGTAGGTGGCACAAAAGTCTTGCTACCAAACGATAGTCATTTACACTGTAAGGCTGCTATCGCCAGCGCATCCACTACCAGATGTACACTTGATTCCCTAGTGTTAACCATTCACACAGGTTATGATACGCTCATGTCATTGAATCCATCATTTTCTCATAAGAATGGAACAAATCTTCATCAGACTATCCTGATCACAGGGTCCCCGAACGTACGTTTCGCGACCCATAATTATTTATCATCCTTATACCTTTAGGATTCCATTCATCACTTTTTCCCTTTCTCGTTGTGGGTAAATAATTTTATTCTGCGGCTTACATGCCTCACATTGATATGTTGGCCCCATATCTCTAGGCCTCAATTATGTCCTTACCGGCCTTCCTTTTACTCCCTGGGCCCCGTCGACCCTGAAATGCAGTATACTATAATCATTGAGGACTACACTAGTCCTTCCCGGTCCCACTACTCTCGAGTCATTAGTTCTTAGGCCCAATTATTTTGACTAGAATTCTACACAGGATATCTTACTTCCCTAATTTTTATGCCTTACCGATATGGTTTGACATTCCCGTTCTTACCAATTCCACTTCTTATGTTGACGCATTCAATATTGGTAACCCCTCTCTTTACAAATAGGGATATTTCCCTTTCCCTGGTCCTACTGGCCTTTTGGGGATCTCCTTTTCTTGAACCTGGCAATCTTAGCTTCCAGTTGTCATTTTCATTGTTCCTTTGGCTCTACTAGACATATGGAACACGTGGTCGACCTCGGTGATCTTGGCTGAATCCATCACCACTATGTTGAAATGGAATCATATCCTTTTAAATAGTTTTCCACACTGGGTTGTGACAACCCGCTCACCAAACTAAGGGGTGGCCAACCCGATACTCTAATATAACAGGAATCATGGATGGAAATCATTCTCAGCATCACAACAATATAATAAGTATACGGGATAACCACTCAATAATTCAGAAAACGGGTTGCCAAAAATTTTGTTTTATAATTTAAAGAAAGCATTTTAAACAACCCAAATTGAAAAGAAAGTGGAAACCCCAAGAACATATATTACAACAACGACAAGTACACAATATGAGGACCGAATATGCTGTCGGTCAACAGGTACATACAATGTATAACAACAATTTAGTTAGTGTTACATAATACATTACAATAAGAAAATATAAAAGCTTGGGCCACACGCCCGAGTAAACGACCCGATCATAACTAGAGTCCAAAATATCCTGTAATATCCGCAAAGTATCACGGCTCCCCAAAATTCACCGGAATGGAAAAATCAGTACGGGCGTCCTTGCGGCGGAGCACCTGAGAAGATACAAGATTCATGCACAACAAGAGATATGAACGGGTCAGGGCCCGGTTTTATATGATCACCAGATGAATAAAGAGTATGACAGTTATGAACAGATAATCATGATAAATAAAGATAAGAATCTACCTACA
Organism: Sambucus nigra; assembly: GCA_949130495.1. Lineage (NCBI taxonomy): Eukaryota > Viridiplantae > Streptophyta > Magnoliopsida > Dipsacales > Adoxaceae > Sambucus > Sambucus nigra. Next base: position 122,637,460 of record OX422218.1, on the reverse strand, counting down.
CAATTCAAAGCATAAGCTAAGGCAATTTAAATAATCATAAATTTAATTCAGTTATGCAGTAAGATAGGAATAAATAACATTACTAAAGCTTTCATCCTTTTTATTCTATTCATTCATCGTCCCAGCCCTTACCAGGAACCATAATCACAATTATATGCTCTTTGTGGCATTTATCTCAATTATATGCTCTTTATGGCATTTATAATCCATCAAGTCCCACTTGATTAAGAATAGTTATCATCATATTTATATAACGATTCTAAGACCGCCCATCCGAGTTTCCCCACTGTGCGCGCCCCTAAATGACCATCATCTTCCAGAAAACCAAATTGGAGAAATCTTTGATAAATCGGCGGTAATAACCCACCAAACCCAGAAAACTATGAATTTCGGTAGGTGTCGTGGGCTGACCCCACTCCTTCACCAGGACAACTTTTCTTGGGTCTATAGAAATACCCTCTGATGTCACAATATGGCCCAAAAACTGAACTTCCTGCAACCAAAATCCACTCTTCTCAAACTTGGCATACAATTGGTGATCCCTCAACCTTTGAAGGACCAACCGCAAATGAGTAGGATGGTCAGATTCTGTTGGAGAATAAACTAGGATGTCATCGATGAATACAATAACAAACTGGTCCAGGAAGTCCCGAAACAACCTATTCATGAGGTCCATAAACACGGTGGGGGCATTGGTTAGTTAGAAAGGCATAACCAAAAATTCATAGGACCCATATCTCGTTAGGAAAGCAGTTTTGGACACATCTTGCTCCCGTATCCGTAAATGGTGATACCCCGCCCTCAAATCTATCTTAGAGAAGTACGACGCTCCCCTAAGTTGATCAAACCAATCATCGATACGAGGAAAAGAGTATTTGTTCCGGATGGTGACTTTATTCAACTCTCTGTAGTCAACACACAACCGGAGAGAATCGTTCCTCTTCTTCACAAACAATACCGGAGCGCCCCACGTCGATGTGCTACGCCGAATGAATCCCTGTTCAAACAACTGCTGAATTTGGTCTCTCAACTCCCTCATCTCAACAGGATCCATACGATAAGGAGCTCTCACGATCGATCGAGTTCCCAGCGCTAAATCAATCACAAACTTAATCTCCCTACTAGGAGGCAAACTCGATATTTCTCAAAAAACATCTTCAAAGTCTCTAACAACCGGAATAGAATCAAAGGAAACAACTACATCCCGAGAAGGCTCCTCCGTAATACAATACAAGTAAGTTCTAGTACCTCCTTCAAAGCGAGGCATGACCACTAAAAACATTTCTTGCCCCAGAATGGCAAACACTATACTCTTCCCATAGTAATTAACTATCGCGTGATACTTCACTAGCCAATCCATACCCAAAATCACATCTTACCCGACCATGTCAAGGACGAGAAAATCGGCCTCAAAGCACAAATTACCAAGAGTTATTCCTATTTGTTTATAAACAAAGAAAATGAGTGAACCATCACCCATAGAAGACTCAACACTAGTGAAGGTACTCTCTGCAGATTTTATCAACTCTGTAGTCTGAGTAAAACCTCTAGATATGAATGAGTGTGTCGCACCCATATCAAATAACACACGACCCATGTGCCCCTGAATAAGAAACTCACCCTCAATAGCCGGCGATGCCGGCGGAGCAAGAGGAAGCATAGCATCATGAATATGATAAACACGCCCATACTGTAGCTGACCCTGCTGTGGAGGGACAACTGGATTAGGTGCCTGCGGTGGTAACTGAACCTGTGGCTGTTGTGGGACCCTAGGAGGCTATCCCCCAATCATGTGATGACACATCCTCTTGATATGGCCCGACTCTCGGCATTGAAAGCATCGATTCACTAGATTCTCCTGACCTCGACCCCTATTATTCCTAAACTTCCCGAAGCCTTGGCCCTGATGGCCCCTACCTCTATTCCCACCTCTACCTGCTTGTTGATGTTGCGGTCCACCTTAACCCTGCCTATTGTTATTGCCTCCCGCAATAAACCCACCAAAACGTTGCCGTTTAGACATATCCCCTTGCTGGGGGTCCCTTTCCTTCTGCTTATTTCCCGAAGATTGGGATAAAGGAAATGCTCCTCCTCCGATCCCATTACGTCCAGGTTTTCCTGTTTGCCCCATTACTGTAGCCTTGTTGCTACTCTGTACATACAATCGATGTTCTTGGCAATGAAGAAATGCTACATTCATCACATCCCCAAAGGTCTGCAAAGCTGGATTACCCAGCAAATGTTGTCTTATCCTCCAATGTAAACCTCCCATAAACTTGGAGATTTTCCTCTCTTCTGGAGTCACCTCATCCAATACAAAACTTGTTAACCGTGTGAACTACTCTTCATATTCCGCAACAGATCTCTCACCTTGTACCACATCCTGAAGCTTCCTTCTCAACTCCCTTGGAACTGCAGGAGGGAAGTACTTCCGGTCAAACAAAGCCCAGAAATTAGTGATAATCATGGTATCCCTCTACTCTGGTGTAGTCATCGACTCCCACCAATGTAACGCAGATCCGACAATCTTGAAAGTAGCAAGGACCTGTTTCTTCTCCTCACTACATTCCACCATTTAAAGATGGCATTGTATATCCTTCTTCCACTGATTAGCTCGAATTACATCAGAGCCTCCATCAAATTCTGGGGGATGGAACTTTAGAAAGGATTCTTTAACTTTCTCCCACGAAGAAGGTCCCGTAGGAGCTTGTACATCCTGCGCTCATTGTTGAGCTTGTGGCATTTGTTGTACCACGACAGTCATCACTTCGTTGACCGCTTAAGCCACAGTATTTGCTACATCAGCAGCATTTATAGTTCCCTGCTGCGGTGGCGGTGGAGGACCAACCTCCTCCTCTACAACTCTATTCCGTCGAGCGGGGCGGCCTCTTTTAGGCTTGCATCTGAGATGAAGAAACAATAGAGTAAGAATATTATTTAAAACAATCTAATTTTGCGAAAGATCGCATACATAGGCAACAAAACAGTCATATCACTAGGCTCTATATCAAAGAACGCTACGGTAGAACGCGATAAGTCCGCATAGAACCTAGTACTCTAGAACCTGATGCTCTGATACCATGTGTGACAACCCGCTCACCAAAATAAGGGGTGGCCAGCCCGATACTCTAATATAACAGGAATCATGGATGGAAATCATTCTCAGCATCGCAACAATATAATAAGTATACGGGATAACCACTCAATAATTCAGAAAATGGGTTGCCAAAATTTTTTTTTTATAATTTAAAGAAAGCATTTTAAACAACCCAAATTGAAAAGAAAGTGGAAACCCCAAGAACATATATTACAACAATGACAAGTATACAATATGAGGACCGAATATGTTGTCGGTCAACAGGTACATACAATATATAACAACAATTTAGTTAATGTTACATAATACATTACAATAAGCAAATACAAAAGCTTGGGCCACACGCCCGAGTAAACGACCCGATCATAACTAGAGTCCAAAAATGAAAGCGTCTATACAAAATATCCCGTAATATCCGTAAAGTATCACGGCTCCCCAAAATTCATCGAAATGGAAAAATTAGTACGGGCGTCCTTGCGGCGGAGCACCTGAGCGGATACAAGATTCATGCACAACAAGAGATATGAACGGGTCAGGGCCCGATTTTATATGATCACCAGATGAATAAAGAGTATGACAGTTATGAACAGATAATCATGATAGATAAAGATAAGAATCTACCTACGCAATTCAAAGCATAAGCTAAGGCAATTTAAATAATCATAAATTTAATTCAGTTATGCAGGAAGATAGGAATAAATAACATTACTAAAGCTTTCATCCTTTTTATTCTGTTCATTCATCGTCCCGTCCCTTACCAGGAACCATAATCACAATTATATTCTCTTTATGGCATTTATCTCAATTATATGCTCTTTATGGCATTTATAATCCATTAAGTCCCACTTGATTAAGAATAGTTATCATCATATTTATATAACGATTCTAAGACCGCCCATCCGGGTTTCCCCACTGTGCGTGCCCCTAAATGACCATCATCTTCCAGGGCCTATCAACCAAGACAACCTGGGCACCTATAACGCAAGACGTCGGGAAGCGGCCATATGCCTGTGGGAAAGTCATAACCACACCCGAAATTACCTCACCATCGCAGAAAATATACAACAAGCGCTCATATGCCCTAGGACTATATCCACCATGCATTCATTAGCCAGGGGGCTTCACCTCACGCGCGAACTTCCCTTATGATGGCATTTAGAGAGGTGTGTTTAAGCAAATTATCATTTACCATATCGTGATTAAGTAAATTATCATTTACTCTATTAATTTCCGATTCCATTTCCATTTTAACAAATGCATTATAGTTATCCGGAGCCATATGTAATTTATGTCATTACTACAATCTCAATGTACTCTCCAAGCATTTTATGGAGTTATTCTAAACCACCAAGACTATCATACCTCGATTGAGCCTTTGAGATCTCCAAATAGTATTTTACAACTCCTAGTCTCATATTAATCAACAAAAAAAAGGAATAATACCTTAACATCATATTGGAAACCCCCGTAACAATCCCTAAATAAACCATTTCTAATCTAGGGTGGATAACTAACTCATCTAAGACTCTAGGATGCTATGTTTACTTCATACAAGAAGGTTCCTAGGTCCTAAACCTAAAGAAAATGGGTCGGAATTGAGTTAAGAAGAATCAATCAAAACTGCAGGGTTTTCGAATCGATTCGGCCTAGCCGAATAGATTCGATCAGAAAAACGAATCGATTCGGACCAGCCGAATCAATTCGATCAGGAAAACTGACTTTCTGCGTAATTGCTGAATCGATTCGGACAGGTCGAATCGATTCGGGCCACTCAGACCTGTAAACTGTCCCTTAGGCGAATCGATTCGGACTGGCCGAATCGATTCGGCCCACCCAGAATTGCCAATTTTGGCTATGGAGTCTTGGACTCCCAATCTCCCCCAACTCATTTCCATTCAAACCAAGGTCATTTATTGCAACCAATACATCATAAATGCATCTAACTACTACCATTTACATCAATGAACATCTAAATCAACCACCAAGGATTTAAGACCCATAAACCAATAAAACCCTAACATTGATAAACCATAACTAATACACAACTATCAATACCAAATATTCACATATTAGCAAGTAGAAAACTTTCCTTAATGTAGGAATCTCATATTTTCTTTTGTAGTAGCAACAATCCAACTTTAATCTCCAATTTCTTCTCTTCTCTCCTCTTTTCTCCCAAGTTCTCTTCTTCTCTATATCTCTCTAGGTTAGTAATACACACTTAAGAGAATTAAATGAAAAGAAAGACTTAATCGTGCCTCTAAGTCTAAATTCTCAACTTAGATGGTAAATACCACATTAAAATGACTCGCAACTACACATTTATAATAAAAATAGTCAAAAGTGCCCAAAACATAAAAATATAATATGACACTTATTTCGATTATCTCACACATTTCGGGACTAACTACACCCTCCAAATCATCATTTGGAAATTTTATAACTTATTTTTAGTTCCGGTTTCATTTAAACCATAAATGTCATTTTAAATCATATGACACTATAAAACGCAACATGATGATATTTACTTACACATACAGTAAATATGCAACAATTTACTGAATATTAACTTTTAACTCATTCAATTAATATTTACTCCATTTTCCAACATTTTATATAATTACTCCACACAGTAAATTAAGATAAAAACTGGTTCTCAAAAGCGAGGGTTATTACATGGGTATACCTTCTGGTGGTGTTTCACTAACACTGTTGAATTCAATCTTGCCCTTCGGCTAGGTATCGCAACTCTACTGGCTCCCTTTCTTCTGGGGCATTGACGTATTCTCATAAACGTATAATTTTGACGACATTAGTCGTACCTCCCATTCACTCTTGGGCATTCCACTCACGAGTCCATTTTCAACTTGCGAACTCTTTTTGTCTTCCGTAACCCCTAGTTCGGTTATGAAGTTCCCTTGTCATATAAGCTTATTTTCTCATGGTCGGTCCTTACCTGACCTATTTGTGATAAGTTTGAAATATCTTTCGTATCTCCATCTGACCAATAGATGGAAAATTACACGGTCAACCCAAACCCAATATCTCGATGTGATCGACTATTCTTACTATTTATAATGCTTCTCTGAGCTAGAAAAATTTCGTCAGAAATTTAAATTCTGAGTGTCACTTCACTCTACCTTACACTATTGCCTTTAGATTAGCTCCCCCCATTGGCCTATCACACTTAGATAATACTATTGTTGACTTCTATCATGATCACTGTTCCCCTAATGCTTCACAGCTTTCAATTGTTTCCATCCTCCTACAGTCCCGCTAACGGCCTTCGTTGGTTGTCCCATATTGTGCGGTGTACGAAATCCAATTAAACTCCGATATGAATTGGATTCACTAAACTTAATCATAGGAGAGCATAAATCGTATACGCAATGGAACACGACAATCCTAAAATAAGGCTCTATATCAAAGAACGCTAAGCTGAAACGCAATAAGCCGTACAGATCCTAAAGGACTCTAGAACCTGATGCTCTGATACCACCTGTGACACCCCGCCCAATTAAATACCGGGCGATCAGTCCTTTATAAAATTTAAAATAGAATGTTCGGTTGGTTCATTCTTAGCATCAGTGTCGAAAACATAACAACCTCATTAACCACCAAATAATTAATTAAGCTAGTGTGAAAATATTATTTTTCCTTTTTAAATTGAAACCAAAATAATTTATTTATAAAGTCCAAGAATTTAAATATAATCCATCCACCACACAACTGAATAAAATAAATACTGAATCTGAATCACGTACTGAAATAAATAAGACTGGATAAAACATTTCTAGTTCAAAACTCTAAACCAAGAACCAAAGTAAAATAAATCCGACTGAAATGACTGGAAAGTAATCTGAATACAATCTCTGATAAAAAGTCTAAGGAGTGGGCGACACATGTCCTAAATGAAAAGTATAGACAAAACTGAGTGAAATGATGGAAGCGTCTAATGCAAAGACCTACAGCTTCCACAATAGCTGAAGCATGCCAAGCAATTCAAGTCTCTAAGTCTGGTGTCCCTGTGGTTGAGCACCTGATATAATACATATATATAGCAAGAGAGAAAAGATATGCAAGAGACAGTTCAGACCTCGATGAGTAAAAATATTTGTTTTAGCCAGTATTTTAAATTTGCAATAAAGCAAGTATCAAGTGCACATTAGTTCAAACTCTCACATGAGATCCTCAACTCTCGTCTATTGTGCATGCCTAACGTACATATATTATAACCTAGCCATCCGTAACCCTTCTAACTAGGTAAAAACTTATACTTCTAGTCATACCTTGTGGTAGAAACTCGTAATTCCCAACTTCCACATTATTAATATCATCATTTATTAATTCGGTTAAGTGTTATCACACTAAGTTAAGTATTTACAACTTACGTTACTTAAGAATGTACTATCCTAATAACCTACAGTTATCTCATAATAGGCATAACACAAGTATACATGTATATATTACCACTATAATATACATATACTAATACAGCACCCCAAGGCTAAACTTGTAGTGCATTGCATACTCTGCTATCATGTCCTGGTACATCATTTTACTATTCTAATATATATATATATATATATATATATTCACCACTATAATATACATATACTAATACATCACCCCAAGGCTAAACCTGTAGTGCATTGCATACTCTGCTATCATGTCCCAGTACATCTCGTACTCAAACAAGGACTATTGTTTCGGAAGTCTCCCACGAACCATATACACAAATCACACATAGTGGAGGTGAACATAGTTCACATACCTATGGGTCATGCACATACCTACACTCCCATAGTCAGTTGAATTATCAACTCACAAATAAGTCTTCACAGTCCTATGTTCTGAGATACAAGTCAAATATCCCATCGAAGGTCACCTAGGATAATACTGTCTGTACACAACCTCCCGCGATAGCAAGAAGCTAGGTATGTCATACACATAATATTAAGCACGTAATAGGTATCCACACATCCTATTAAAATTCATTAGGTATCTACCCAACCTGATCATATATATTCCATACGGATTATTTTCTCATTACTACGTATAATATATTTACTTTATCCCAAATAATATACGAAGAGTATTGCCCCTCACTCAAAGGGTACAACTACATTTATATATCAAAATAGTAGATACGGTCCCGATACTCTACCGGTACAGGGTATTTTTCTCCTCAAATCTCACAATTTAAGATTCAAAAGGTTTCTCCAAAGTTCTGCAGCAGCACTGAAAGTCTGCAGAAAAGCGAACTGAACCCATCCTCTAGAAAATGAACCGATCCAACTAAAATAAAACGAACCGATCCGCCCAGAAAATGAACCTAATCCCCCTAAAAATGAACCAAATCCCCCCAAAATGGAACTGAATCCCCCATAAATGGAACCGGTTCCGTTATGTCAGTTCTTCAATAGTTACGTTTTCACTATATTCGCACCCAAAACATCGTAGTTCATGCCCAATCTTCAATGTAACTATTTTGATTGATAACCCAACATGTTTACACAATTTTTAACATCCTAAGATCATTTAATCATTATAAATCATAAGATAAAAACGAAATCCCCAATTAATATCATAAGAACCCTAGTTTTCCAATTTTCCATTTAAGAACTTAATTAACCCATATTTGTTCATCGATTTGTACTCCAATTTCGTATTAAATTCTCTTACATACATGAAGGAATTTACTACTTAACCATCTGCCCATAATCATAAGTAACTTCTCCAATTTTTCATCCAATTTTAATGTAATTCATTAACAAATTTACCTACACTAACATAAACATAACTATTGCTAAATGAAAAGCACGTAATAAACACTTGCCTCAAATTCAAAGGTCTGATCCGTTGATAATGTTGGTATTGGTGCGTTCCGCACTTTTCGATCTAGGCGTTGGTGGAACTATTGGTGTGAAAGCTTAAGTCTTTCTCTAAGAACACCTATGGAGTTCTTCTTCTCCCTCTTATGTTTTCCCTCTCTCTGACTTAGGTTTAGAAACTGATAGGTAACCTCTCACCCACGTACCTTTTCTATTTAATTACTGATTTTTGTCCATTTTAATTCTCCAAAAACCCAAATTACAAAACTACCCCTACGGGGTGCCGACTTGGCCTAAAAATATCCCGGAGTCCAAATAAAATAAGAGGGTAAAGTTTTCTGACTATCTCACCCTCCCGGACTCAACGACGCACTCAGAATGACCATATGAGTTTATAAAAAATAAATTCTCTTCTTATTTCAATTAATTAGTCCCGACACGACTCACATGCGCATCTGACTTAAATTACCAAATGTCGCATTTCTCATTCCTGGTAATTTATCAAATTCAATAATTCCATATTACTTATTCATTCAGTAATATTCAATCAATAAGTATTAACACTGGCACGCTAGTTAATATCTATCTATTTTATTCCAGATTAATTAATAATTAAATCTCACGTTATAATTCAATTAATCGGACAATAATTTTAAATCACATAATTATTTAAATGCTCAAAAATATGGGGTTTTACATACGTTACATAGCACTTTAGTTTTTTTTTAAATGAAATAAATCATTTCATTCATATTAATTGACACATCATAATTCACACAATGTATATCACATAATCGGTACTCATATATTTTAATCTCCTAAATTACGAGATTTTACATAAATTTTATGCTCAATCCATTTAATAATACTTCAAAATTTATAAAAGAGTTTCACACTCTAATATATTAAGATTGGGTTCCTTAATTAAAACTGAATTATAACGATTTAGCATTTTTAAGTGAAATTTTGCCTCTTTATTTCATTATAAGAAGTCAGTCTCAAGAACATTAAAATAGATAAAACATGAAATTTAAGAGAAATAAAATAATATATAATTAATGAAGTAAATAGCTCACTACATTAAAGCTATAAGTTGACAACACGTACATTAATAACATTTATAAATGTGGACTTTCTTTCGTAATAACTTTGAATATTTATATATATGATTTTATTGGGTATCATGTTATATAATTTAAATGAACATGTTATCCAGGATAACTTTCACCACCTAATTGCATAATCTCTTAATATTTATTTCATTTACTCAAAATAAATTTTCTTTGAAAAATTATCTTACTTGACAAAATAAATCAAATATATCCCATTAATATCTTCACATGTATAAGCATAATAAGTTATTACTAAAATTTTATCTTTAAATTTAATATTCACAAGCATTCTTGTTGGGTCACTTTGGTGGCTATATTAAATTATTTTATGGATTGTACAATAATTTCAACAATCATTAATGTTTTCAACAGATTATAAATTAAGGAAGATTGTGGACTCTTTGGAGCAACTGATACCAACCTTAATAAACAAACATATTCCCCTTAATATTAACTTCACCATTGTAACCGAACTCTTTGAAGCAACTAAATCACAATGACTTAATCATAATGAAATCATTAATAATCCGAACACTCAAAACCATATTTGGACTCTTTGGAGCAACCAAAACATAGTATTTGAATGTTATCAGAAAATTCAGCATTTATAATTTATTAGATTAGACCACTTTGGTGGAATCGTAACCTAATTGTGATATAAATACTGAGATGAAAATCTTAAGGCATGCCTATATATAGTATAGCATGTTATCATAAATTCAGTTCAATATTTACAGTTTATTAGACTAGACCACTTTAGTGGAATCATAATCTAATCGTGATATAAATGCTAAGAAGAAAACTTTAGCGCATGCGTCCAATATTGCTTTATTAATATTAGGTATAATAAGCGTATACACATTAATCTAATATTTACAATTTTGAACACCGAATAAAACTTTACGCAAATATTAAGTTGATGTGAAAAAAAAATTGCTCATTAATGTTCATTTGATAATCGAAATTATCCTTTGGTACAATGAACAAACTATATCATCATTTCATAAACAATTTAACATTCATCATTATATTTGGACTCACTGATAGTAAAATTTATACACAGTAATTTAATATTTATAATTATGGCACATTAACGAACACCTAATCTAATCTAATATAATTATTAATATTAAAACTTTAACCATAACTATAATAGTCATAACAATATTTGGTATATACCGAAAATATTATGACAACCAAGTAAGACAAGACAACGGATGTATTTATTAAAACACATAAAATGGAGAAATTCATAATTTTCAGTAATGAAAATTTTGAATAATCACTATAAGAAAACTCTTAAAAAAATAATCATCCCAATAAGCAAAATTTTAAAAAAAAATTAAGAAAGAAATAGATGTCAACTTTATTACTAAATATGACAAATTTAATGTTTTGAGAGCTTAAACGTGCTCAAATAGTCATAACAACGTTTATCAATAAAAAAAATTGTGATTTTTCATCATTAAATCCTCCCAGATTGACATAAAAAGATTATCAATCCTGGGTAAGTCAACAGTTTTAATCTCAATTATAGCTTATTAAAGGTATAAGAAAACTGTTACTGAAAATGTCTCAAAATGTTTAGATTTACAGTTTTATAAAATAAGCGGCTTTAAACACATAATTAAAATTGTCACAAAAGAAAATCACAATTAGAGAACCAAAATCAATTTTAATTTGGTCATAAAATTTTGATAAACAACATCTCATTGTATGAATTTTTCTTTTATGTGATTATATAGATACACCAATTAATTCATTTGGTTGCATTCACAAATATCCTAGATTGATTTATCCTTAATTGCACGTAAATCTTTAATTCATTAAGTGTGTAAAATGAATTTATTTTCATGGAACATACATGCACACACATATTACGTAATGGATATAAAATTAATATCCTAGGAAAATATTATACACAATTTTTTATGGATAATAAGAGGTCCAAATATAGATGCATACATAGTAATTTAATATTTGTGACTATAAATTAAGACACTTTCCTCCTTATCTAACATCATATAAATATTATGTCACAATTATTATAGGAATTTTTGCAACCAAATAGAATATACTGTTTAATCTAATATATGCTAACATAGGTAGGGCACTTTGGTGAACAGGTATCATATCTTTATGAGAATATTAGCACATGAGATTATTAACGTGAGAAATATCCATACAATGATTTGGAATTATATAAAGTAGATAAGAACATCTAAACAATATAAACATTACATATGTAGTGAAAAAAAATCTCCTAAAATATAGAATACTACAAAATGTCCAAAAATGGAAAAAATTAATTTTCACCACAAATATGTTTAGAATTGCAAAAGAATCACTCTCCAATTCGGGCAATCGAAAGTATAATTTTCGTGAGAGAGATATAAAAGTAAACGTTATTTCCAAATCATTTGTTTCGTTCTTTTTTATTAGTGACACAAAAAAAATTGTCACTTAAATAAAAAGTCCAGAATAGGCAATAAGAGTTTCAAAGACAATAATATTCAAAACGTCACTGAAATTAATTTAGGCAGATTTTGTGACAGAAAATAGAAATGTCACATAGGATTTTCATACAAAACATTAACAGATTCAGGGACAGAAAACCAAAACGTCGCAGTAAGTTTCACATATCAATATAAGTATATTCAGCGACCGAATATCAGAACGTGCAGAAAGTTTTACATAAAACTCTTAACAGATTCAGCGACGGAAAATCAGAATGTCGCAGAAAGTTTTATTCATAAACATAATCTGATTTTAAACTAAGTCCAGATTAGAGTCATAATTTGGAATATAAAATCTGCTATATATAAAATATGATTTTCATGTTTAGACATAAAAGGATAATTATGTGATCTAAACTATATGCTCTGATACCACGTGATAGATATAAAATTAATTGATTAATTAACAGTTTTTATAAACCAATAATGCAGTACATGAACATATAAACTGTAATGTAAATATAGGACCTTAATCCACATAGTCATCATGTGTGTCCAAAATAGGATTGAAAAGCATACCTAAGTCAGCATTAGATTTGACGAGTGAAGAGATTTCCATTGATGCCTCCAACTTGAGATCAAAAAATTGTTATGGATTATAGGTTTCTCTCCCCTAGCCTTTGTATAATTTGTTGCTTATTTCTAGTGCCTAAATGATGGAGTTTAAGCCACAATTTAGAGGTAGGGAGATGTCTTATATCCCAAAATTCATGCGATCGTGACCGTCCATCACGGTTAGATCAAGAGTTTTCTTTAATTTATTTTTAATCAATAATTGGTTAATTTATTAACCAAAAATATTTTTAACTCTTGGGCATTAGAGTGACCTTTTATTTATCCAATATGACTTATTTTATAATTTAATAATGAACCACTTAATAGGCTTATGAATTATTTGATACTTCTAACATTTGAATCCATGATATGCAAAGTTGGGATTTAAACTGACTCCAACACTTAGCCATCCTCGATAACACTTGACTTTTTCTCCTCATATTGATATCAAACTTGACCTAAAGATATATAAATTAAACTCCAGTTAAAATACAACTAAATCTAAACAAAATACATATTTGCCAAATATTAACAATATATAACTCAACAAGTCTTAATAATATTTCAACCCTGTCCATATATTCTTTGGATAATTTATGCTTGGTCATCCATGATTATCCATATCGAACAAATATTCTTCTATCCTTGGGTAACAAAGCCTAAATTATTAAACAATTAGTTAGACAATTTATATTAAAAATAATTAGACTGATCTCAAATTTAGTAAAACCAAGTTGTTAAACATGCTGAAATATATTATGCAATACTGGGAAGAAGGGAAAACTGATAGGGAAACGAAATTTTCTTCAAGACTCTTAAAAACGGTTGATATAAATTATTAAGAGTATTGGACCTTTGATAATCAAACACTCACTTAATTAGAAATGAACAAACAGTTAGTAAAACATATTAAAAAAACGGTTAATTGATTAGTATTTTTATTTTATTACCAGTTCTAAGAAGAGGCAAAATTATTAAAAATAACTCTGGGTCCCTATCAATAAAGTTTACATTTTTATCCAAATTGGAAACACCAGAAAAGATGGACTTTGGACTTGCTAGGGTAAGGGTCTGTTTGGTGGATTGAAAAAGCTGACCACCCACATCAACAGTGACAACATTTGAGATCGAATCTAATTTGTTTTGATGAAACTCATTTTAATGGGAAATTAGGGACTGGTTTAACGGGCTGCTTTTGAAGTTGAGTAATGAGTACTGTGGTTTATTCGAGAAGGCGAAAAAATATATTAGTTAATCATTGCTTGTAACTTGAAGCAACTACATCATTGTTTTGTTTGTATTTGGTTTCATTGTAATGTGTAATCTTTGTACAATTAATCTCTTATTGGTGTATAACAGAATTTGTGCCAACTTAAATGTTAAAAATTGATTTGGCATGTTTTGTCTCATTTCAAAACATTAAGGATATTATTGACATTGGCATCAATATTTTATATGGTGGTAGTGAATGCTGTTGTGTGGGGTTAATGATACCAAATTCGTCAAAAACTATATATTTACATCAAATCAAAGTATTTGACTATTTGGTAAATGGCTTCTATTGTGGTCTTTTAGTTATAGAAGAAAAGTGATATTAATCAATTGAGGAATTTACCAAGCTGAACAGTCAAGAATTAATGTAGCATTATCTATACTAAAGTTGCAAGGAGGAACATATTTCGAAACACACGCCTAATCATGTTTTCATTCAATTTTTACCACCAATAGACAAGATAAGGAACACTAGAATTGTAGGCTTAATGGATTCAGAAATCATAACAGAGAAGATATTTGAACTTGTGTAAGTTTGATGAGAATGGTGATGCTTATTTGGTGAATTGAATTGGATTCACTCGTAAAAATTATGACCTACTGTAAAAATATACATGGAACATACAAGAACTCTTTGAATAAAGTGTTGTATTAAAAGAGCAAAAAGTTGAAGAAATTGGTTCTAACAACATATTGTTCAACAATGGAACAAACTAAAACTATTTTTTTAGAGTAAAGTTGTATCAGTGGTAAGTACTATTTCATTGAATTTTGAAATCTAAATACAGTTTGGGATTATAGCGGTTGAGGTAGTCGTTAAAGCCATGAGAAATTAAACCAACAACCCAAATTAGATACCTGCGGAATTAAAAAGTACCACCCAAACTTTAATTTTTCCCAAATGTCTGGAGCTGGGAGTTATTATATTGCCAAAACCTTAAAGCTCTTTTATAATTCCAATTTGAGAAAATGGTGGAGATAAGGAGAGTAGAGAAAGATGAACATGGATAGCAATTAATATAATGGTTGACCAAACAAAGCTTCCTTTTCTGAGAGCAATGATTCTAATAATGGCACGTAACAATTCAAAATAGCATATATTTTATGAGCTTTTTATGCGAAGATGAGACTTTAAAAGACAAAAATGAGGAAAAAGAACCACTTACCTACCCACGGAACTTAACCGTCTATACTCTTCGAAATTCACCTGACAATATTCAACAACCAATAAGCATTTAACAGTGTATTCACATTCTCATCCCGTATTTGATGAGGGACATAGAGGAGCCTAGGTCCAGTTAGAAAGGTTGATTTTAAGAAAAGAAGTCAATGAACATTAAATGTGTCAAGTCAAGTAAGCAACATCCAAATCAGGACTGGCATATTTCAAAAGAATTGATCAAATTAAAGGGCAAGGTAAAAGCCCTAGTAGCGGAAATGTTAAGCACGCACCTTGCTGAAACAGAAATCAAGACAATCTTAATAATTCAACACAACACAACCCTACCCTACCCTACCATAGTGTGCTACTCTTGGGAGGCCACTAGTGTGGGATGAGATGATCTTTTTTTCTGGGTCCATTTACATTTAAAATTTTACTCTAAAATATTCTTTTATATAAAACATCACATAAGTACCTAATAGTTATACAAAACACTAAAAAAACATAGCATCACATGTACATTCACTCATATAAAAATTCAAAAAATTTCAAATCTCATTTTTCCCTTTCCGTCTCTCTCTCTCTAACTTCTCTCTCAAACCAACATCCCCCATTAAACTTTACTCCCAACACCTAAAGCACACAACACCACATTATCATCAAGCTTCATTTCTGGTATGTTACACCATTAAACCTTACTCCCATTACTGTCATGTTCTCATTTTGTGTATTAAACTCTAGCATGCAAACTACATATAAGATATCAATTATAAACCCATTAAAATATAACCATAATTAATCTAACTGCAAATATATTCCATTTGCGCGAATAAACCTAGGGTTTAAAACGGTTTGAAAAAACTAGGGTTTAACGATTTGAAAAAGGAAAAAAAAAACTGATTTGCACCTACGGCTTCCCGTCACCGAAGGTGCCAACAATTTCCGGTCATATCCAACTAGGATTCACCATATACGACCAGTTCTCACCATGGTTGTAGGTTTCACAGCCAAACTCAACCGTGTTTATATTTTCACAACCAAACCCAACCGTGTGTAAATATTTCACGACCATATACAACCGTGGTGTCCTTTTCATATATATGGGTATATTTTTTGTAATTATTATTTATAATTTTATTTGTAATCTCTTAAAGTAACAATTTATTTCATATTTCATATATATAGGTATATTTTTAGTAATTATTGATTCTAATAAATAGGTTTTACTAATTATTGTTTGTAATTTTAATTTTAATCTCTTAAATTACCAATTTATTTCCTATTTCATATATTCATGTTGGTACCAATGTTCATTTTCTAATATAATTTGTTAATTTCTTATGTAGGTCATATAAATGGTGAGAAGCAAAAATCCTCCTACCGCATCTGAGCGAAAGAGGAGGTTAGAGGCGGTTAGAGGCGGCTAAGGAAGTACGGCCACTCGTATCTTCCTCTAGTAGTAGCAGTGCCAGTAAGGCCACTAATTCAAGCAAAAGATATTCTCCGACGACTTCGTTACGTAAAGTGGTAGGAGATTTACTTAATGTTGAGGCGGGTGCTACTTCGAAGGCAATTGAGCTAGTAGTTAAGGCGATTGTGGGTGATTTGATTGGGATTGGTGAAGGAAGTGAGGTAGGAGTGGGAGATAAAGAGGAGGAGAAAAAAGAAGAAGATAAATCACGAGAGGAAGAGAGAGAGGAGGAAAGTGACGAAGAGAGAGAGGCAGGGAGAGATGAAGAAAGAGAGGCAAGGAGAGAGGAGGAAAGAGAGGATGATAGAGAGGAAGAAGGCGAGAGAGGTAGGAAGAAAGAGAGAGGGCAGGAGAGGACGAGTCTTCTTCCTCGGAAGGTGAAATCCAACCATCCACATCGAAAGGGCCAGAAAAGAATGCCCATAAAAAATAAGCCACTTTGATTCCCAACCGCTCGAGGGGTGCACGCCAAACAACCCCGAACTCCTGAAAAATTATCATAACCATATCGGTTATTCTATTTGGAATAGCTATGAGGAGAGGGGAATAATGAAGTGCGTGTATAACTACAAGAAATTTGCTGAGTGGGACATAACCAAAGAGGATGAACAGGAAATAGAGCTGGTGAGGAACTCCAATTTGTACGGTCTGATTAAACACTCCTATCGGTACGTAGACTATGTATCAGTGTTGGCATTCATCGAACAGTGGAAGACGGAGACAAATTTATTTCATTTGCCATTCGGCGAGATGACCATCACCCTAAGTGATGTGTTCCATCTCCTCTAAATCTCGGTAATAGGTAAACCGATCTACGATACTGTTTCGAAGAAAGATGAGGACAAGACGGACTAAATCCAATGGCTTACTGAATATTTCGGTTGTACCAAGGAGGAGTGTAAGTCTGTATACGCTGTTTGTTTTGACTGGTTAATGAATTTGTGTAAGGGGAGGGTTAAGAAGCTAGGGGAAAGTGCCTCAAAGAGGAGGATTCAGCAGGCTGCTAGGAGTAATTACTTTTTATAGTCGGTTTCTTATTGTTCTCGGACAAATCGGGCAACCGAGTACTAGTGTACTACCTGCAGTCTTTGCGAAAGGTCGGCAAAGGCAAAGACTATGCTTGGGGGATGGGCATATTGGCCCATTTATATCGGTAGTTCGGGATTGCCTCTCCAGTAGACGTTCGGCTGGTGGACGGATATCATCCCCTTCTCTTGGTACATATTTTAAATTTAACACGTGCTTTTAATTTTGTTTTGTAATATAATAATTTTCTAATTAATATGTCTATATTGAAATTTTATTTTATTTTATTTTAACTACAGGCATGGATATACGACCACTTCAATTTGGCGAGGAGTGTTAGAAATCTCCATTTTGAGCATAGTGAGTCACGTCTATGCAAATGAAGGGCGTAAACGGTGTCAGGGGATGCCTTTGCAGAGTTATTAGAGCTAAGGGAAACCTTAAATGATTTAAAAGCTTCAGACGTAATTATTAGTAGTTTTAAATTCAGTATTTATTTTCTTTATTTATGTACATACTAACATTTGAAAATACATTTAGGTTGTATAGGATCCCTACTCCGAAAAAAGGGAGGCCTACCCATTTCAGGAGGTCTCATGGTACAACAAACTCCTTATCTTATATAATGTCGGGGAACCCTACTACCAGGAGAACGTCCCACGCCAAGATGGACGCGTTCAAAAAATTCCTAGATCGTCAATGTGCCCTTTGTCAAAGGAGAGGGGGAAGACCCAAGCCCGATACAAATTAAAGTTTGATATCGAGAAATGGTATCAACTTAACTGGGTCGACCATGTTCTGTTCGATGCCAGACGTTCGACCCTGGTGAGGTCCGTGCCTTGGGAATGTGTGGATGGGTACATGTCTTGGTACCTAGAAAGATCCCATCCATACATTCAAAATCTCGAGAACATAATACGCAAGCCGGAGCTAAAGCACTTGGATAAAATGGTAAATGTTTTGAAATTTATCTATAAATTTATTTCCTTTGTTTAAGAATTGTCTAACACGGTTGATAATAATTTATATATAGGATAAGGGGGTAGACGTAACCATTAGCCTGCTCCAGGAAGCTATTGATGAAGGCTCGGACCAGGAGGTTACGGATGTCCTTGAACTATCACGTTCAGTGCTTGATGCCCTGCTTCAGGCCA
Source organism: Sambucus nigra (assembly GCA_949130495.1). NCBI lineage: Eukaryota > Viridiplantae > Streptophyta > Magnoliopsida > Dipsacales > Adoxaceae > Sambucus > Sambucus nigra. Next base: position 122,618,261 of record OX422218.1, on the reverse strand, counting down.
GGGGAACCCACGTGCATATAAAAAAGGGAAAGGCCCTGGTGCGTGAAGAATCTCGGACTAAGGCACGACACGATCCAGCCCCCAAGAAAAAATCACCTCGACGAAGCGTTGAAAGAGAAAATAGACAAAATTTGTTGGAACAATTTGAATGTAACTCTATTTTAAAAAAAAAATTGCTTATAAAGTAACACAAATTTTGTTATGTGTTATGTGTTGGAACAGCTTCGAAACAATTATGTTGGAACAACTTTGTTGTAACAACTTTGAAACAATTATGTTATGTGTTATGTGTTTGATTGTTAACAAAATTATGTTATATGTTATGTGTTTGAATGTTATGTACTTGAATGTTATCACATGCTTGAATGTTAACATTACGGTGGGTTCTCACCGTGCATTACTTCTATACGGTGTGGTATCACGGTGATACTAATACCCACGGTGTGGTGTTACCGCCAAATAAATAATTACGATTTCATTAGACTGTGTAAGTTGGGGTAAAAAAAATAGCCAAAGTCTCTATATAAACCACAAGGTGAGAACAAATCGTGTAATAGTCACATATGGCGACGTCTCACCGTTATAAGACATGTCACGATTTCATTAGACCGAGTAAGTTGGGGTGACAAAATAGCCTAATTCTCTGCATATATTTCACGCTTACAGTAGACCGTGGAATGTATACTTACGGCTACCACCAATCGTAGGGAGACTTTCCACGATTTCATTAGACCTTAAGTTGGGGTGAAAAAATAGCCAAAGTCTCTATATAAACCACACGGTGAGAACAAATAGTGTAATAGTCACATATGACAATGTCTCATCGTTATAAGACATGTCACGATTTCATTAGACTGTGTCAGTTAGGGTGAAAAATAGCCTAATTCTCTGCATATATTTCATAGTTACAGTAAACCGTGGAATATATACTTATGGCTGCCACCAACCGTAAAGAGACTTTCCACGGTTTTATTGGACAATGTAAGTTGGGGTGAAAAATAGCCAAAGTCTTTGTATAAACCCCACGGTGAGAACAAACCGTGTAATAGTCACATATGACGGTGTCTCACTGTCATAAGACATGTCATGGTTTCATTAAACCGTGTAAGTTGGGGTGAAAAAATAGCCTAATTCTCTACATATATTTCATTGTTACAGTAAACCGTGGAATATATACTTACGGATGCCACCAACCATAGGGAGACTTTCCACGGCTTCATTAGCCCGTGTAAGTTGGGGTGAAAAAATAGCTAGAGTCTCTTTATAAACCACACGATGAGAACAAACTGTGTAATAGTCACATACGACGGCGTCTCGCCATCATAAGACATGTCATGACTTTATTAGACTGTGTAAGTTGGGGTGAAAAACTAGCCTAATTCTCTATAGATATTTCACGATTACCGTAGACCGTGGTTGTTTTATTCTCGGTGTGGTGTCACTATAGGCTCCTAATTATGGTATGGTGTCACCTTGTAAACATTTGTGCGGTGTCAAGGGACCGTAAGTTACTTACAATACCCCAAGATTGCCAATTTATCCCATATAACCAATGTATCACATATATAACCAATTTATATTATATTAATGATTTCAAAAAGATACAAAAAATTCCAATCAATAATTATTAATACAGAAAGTTATAATTATTAACCCTAGACTTTCTTCAACAACCAATTTACATATAACCAATCCTGATAATTACAAAAGTTTCCAATCCTGATAATTACAAAAAGTTCCCAATCCTGATAATTATAAAAAGTTACAATCAACCATAGGAATTTCACCACTGAATTTAAGCCGTCGTCAATTCCTCGTCCTCATCCGACGATATTAAGCACGGTTCATCTCTCGTCGCAATGTCTTTGGGATATAGATTCTAAAATGATTGAAAGAGGGACTTAAACAAAGTAGGCCACTGAAGGCCATATTGACTAGCCCTTGATTTCCAATTAGAGGCAATTGGTGGTAGGGGCAAAATCTTATGCATTTGAAACTCAGCCAATGAATATTTGACGAGTTCACGATATAGATGATGCGATTGTCTTTCATCCTCGATTTTGGCCCAATGTCGAATGGAACAAAAGTTAAGCATTGAAATTTGGATATCAACACAACCATTAGCTTAAGTGCATTCGTCGCAAGGTAGCCAAACTATGGCATTATAAACCATCGTTCACTTGTGCATGAGTGTCTAAAATAGTCTAATCTCCTCTCATACTCATCAATATCGTAGGATGTCATTATCATAGCCCAAAATGGCTTTTTCATATGTATCTCAGACAAAAAAGCACTACGAATAGCATGAGAATGTTTAAGTCCATCCCCAACACCCGCCCCTTTAAAAATATCCATATATCCACAGTTCCCATAAGATTTTACATTATATATATCCTCCAGAAATGATTAGAAGAACTCAGGAACGTCCTTCATATACAGCTTCTTTTCCCGAGACCACGTCTCTGATTTTATGCCCGTCAATAGGGCAATGTTTGCGAAGACTTTTTTAAGTTCCCTTGTGGATGGTACATCTTTCTCCCAAGCACAAGGGGTTCTTTTCATAGATATGTCGGCAGACTTTTTCCCCCTTAGGTGGCCTACCCTTTTGAAGAATTTGTATGGGATCCATCATGGGTGTGATAGAGGGTTCAGTAATCTCCGTTAACTTACTTAGCATCATATTTCTAACGTCTTCACCTGCCTCATTCCACCTTTTCTTAAACAATATCATCTCGGGTGTATAGTTAACGTCACGGTACCGAGGGATGTCCGGGACAATGGCAAGTTTCCTCCAATGATCGTCTAATGCCCACAGTGAAATTACATGGCCTAGATTCTCCCATTGGGCCAACTCGTGGATACATGGTAATCTGTATATGGTGCGAAGTACTTGGGAGCATTGTATATTCGTATATTGGGTGATAGCACCTGATGCGCTCAATACCGATTGCATGGAATCTATCTCAACAATAATTAGATCCATTGCAAAGTGTGATGCCCTACCACGAATCTCACGCAACAACGCATCACTGTGTCCATGCTTGGTGGATTGAAGTGATTAATGAAATTCAGTTTGAATATGAGTTATTTAGTGGCCAAGTAATGCGTTCACACCCTTCCACATCGTTGCAAACGAACCGGTGCTATTTGTTAAGTGTTTTTTAGTTATGCATGGTCACCCTCCGCTTTGTTAGTTGTTATGTTTCCACGTGGGATACGCAATTAGTCCATGCATGCACGAACTGAAAACTAAAATGCTTCTAATTCTTCGACATGTACTTAACCATGTTCGGGTATTCTTGCCAGTTTTGGCGAAAAGCAGTCCATGCATGCTCAAAGTCATTCGTAGTCTCTGACTCCAACACCCCAATCCAACCTTGCATGAATACCTTCTTGTCCTGGTCTTCAATGTTATGTTTCACACATGCACCTTTAATGTTCTTTTGTACATGGAATAAGCATAGAAGAACGGTGGCAAGTGGAAACACGTTTAGCAAAGCGTTTAGACAAGATTGTTATTTATCGGAGATAACAACTTACGACAAAGCTTCTGGCTCGTATAATGACCGCAAATCTTACAGATCCCATCTAAAATTCTCCTCCTTCTCACTCTTCAGAAATGCAAATGCAATACAAAAAGATTTCCCGACAGAAGTGACCCCAATCATCTCAAATAATGGCATATTGTAACGATTGGTCTTGTAAGTGAAATTGATCACAAAAACACTCGGGAAGCATTTCACCAATAAGCAAGAGGTGGGATGTGCAAAAAATAAATCCTCCACCATATCAGTTTGCTCATTCCTTCGATGCCAGTGGACAAAATTATTCTCCCCAAGAAAATGCATCAACTGTTGCATGGCGGTACGACCTTGCATCTCAACGTTCTTTATTTTGATTTTAGTGTCATATATTGTTCATATTGATGAATAATTGCACTCCAACATATTTTTCAATGTATGGAGTTCTTCCTTTGGGACAACCCCATTGTTTATCATTTCATTTGCCATGTTCCACTCTTCTTGGGAGAGTCGATCAGTATATGGGTGCCCAACAAGTGATTTTGACACCACGTGGTTGTGTGCCCCATAGAGAACTCCAACCTCCAACGGCCATTATCGTACGGAACCCCTTTTAATCTAAATGGGCAATCATATTTTCGCATTCCGAAAGAACGCTTCCTCTTTTTTTCCAACACCTCGTCATTTTTGGGTCTATAAAGCTCGCCTCGTTCACAACCAAGTATGACCCTACCCTTATGGACTATACTGGCCTTGTCGTATTTCAAAATTATCATGACCGCTTGAAGCTTGCGACCAACTTGTTGACACAAATCAATTATCTTGTCCCGATCATTAAAAATCTGCACAAGATGAACATTGTTAAATGAAAGGACATTTTAAATGGGGATTTTGAGTATAATTGTAAAATCATGCCTCCTCAGTTGTGAATGTACAATATCAATAAACAAAATATACCTCCTCAGTTGTGAGTTCGACTGTATGATCTTGATTAATCGCATTAGTATCCAATCCTTCTTCTATTTCCGCATCCTAACAATGCACACAATCAAATTACATCACACAATAGTGTCATACATTAAATATCTCAAAGTGTTGGAAATTAACTACTTGATATGGTTTTTTAACATAGACGATGTGAAATCTGAAAAATAAATCACATGAATATTTGGGCGAGGTTGATATCATTTCTTGTTCGATCATACTCAGTTTATGCATATTCTCTTTCTCGATGGAAGAACATTCAGTAGGTACACTCGGTATAATGAAATTTTCTATATCTTGCCAAAATGTATCATTTAGAACCAAGTCATCTAAGTGACACGACAAGAAAATAATCAGTACATGAATGAATAGCAATATGTTACCTGAATTATATTTATATTGAAATTTTATATATAAAAACAATACCACGGTCAACTGAAACCGTGTATATAAAAGAACGTCCAATAGAGACCATGAGGTACTTGTCATGACCACATTATAACGTGGGTATAATACCACGGCCACATAAAACCATGGTGAACTTATCACAGCCTACTGAAACTGTGAATATACAACCACGACAAAGTGAAATCGTGAAAATAAAACCCCGACCAAGTATCATTACACGATCAAGTGTTACCATGCGATGTTAGTATACAATCAAATGCAACCGCGATGTGTCATTACACGACATCTTGGGACCGAAACTCAATTTCACTTACGGCGACGGGCAATCGTAATTACAGTCAGTTTAGTTTTTTTTCCATCCTTTCATCATTTTTAGTGTTGTTTTACAGATTATATAGTGTGTAGAGGTGTTTTAGTATCTCAAAATCATCAAACGAGCATTAGATATTTCGAGTTTGGAAAGCTTGATCATCAACTTTCTTTTGATCACCCATTGCAATGTAGCTTGGTTTCTGTATATAAATAACACAACAAAGACCACAACAAACACACGAAAATGGAGATTTATGAAGAAATGGTGAAGATGATTTTGGCTAGGTTTAACCGTGGGTTTAAGGTTTTCGGCGGGAAGGGGAACCGATTTGAAAATATGTCTTTTAGTTGATTGTGGTGTTTTAGATAATGTGGTGTTAGTTTGTGTGTAATTTTTTTGTTAGTTTGGGGTATATTAGGCATTTTACAAGAAAAAAGGTACACCACATTTGGGTGTTTGGGAGTAAAGTTTGGGTTCAATTTTTATGTGGTGTTTTGGAGTAAAATTTTGGGTGTAAATATCAAGACCCTTTTTTTCTCGTGGGAACTTTCCAAGATAGAATCATTTTTGTACTCCCCTGATAATCAAATCCATGGTCCATAGAACTCGACGACTTTAAATGATTTTGAAAATGTAAGTCAGGGACTTTCATTCAACGAAATGACCATTAGCATCACATATCATGACCATTGCATAACTTCCTTAATATCTGTCACGTCAAAAACTATACACTTGACCAAATCATTATTTCCTTAAGCAAAAATATATTGAATTTCTTTCTTAGGATCATTTATTTCATTTGTGAAAAATTCTTAAGCGTTTAAAACCCCAGCCATGGAATCAGAATAATATTTTTTCTCGTTTAAAAATTTTAAAATGTAAATTGAAAAATTTTCAGTTCTTGTTCTGGAATTGAGTTTTCCAAATACAACCTAACTACTTTTGACTTGGCATAAAACATGAACTTTGTAGAGATTGCGCACTAAAAGACGTCTCATGTATCTAGCACGAAGCGCACCAAATGTGATCTAGCTTAAATTTTATTTTGGACATGTTGACTTGATGAGGTATAATATTTTTGTGATAAGATTATGAACTATTAGTATGCCATATATTATGGAATTGTGGGGGCTTAGACGGATCATGTATGGGAATAAGTTGTATACGTAAATTGCCTAATGATCATTATAGACATTATCGTTGAGATGCACAAAATAAAAAAGAGATAGAGAGACAGTGAGCGTATCAGACTATGTAATATTTAATTTTCCATAATAGTGAAATCCTCCATGTCACCCGTGGACTATACTAATTTAGTCTAAAACACGTAAATCATCTACTTGTGTGTGTCATTGTCATTTTCATCTAATTTTCTTTTTTTGTACTTTTCTGAGATTTGTGAGGACATATTTTCTATCATTGTCCCTAGCTTCTAGTTTATATTGAGTATAACATATCCCGTTACAACTGTCAAGGCATATCAAGTTCACAAGTTCAAGAACACAAATCCGAATTTCAAGTATCTTCAACATCTCCACGACTTGACGTATATTTTGGTATGGATAGTGTTTTGTGTTACTTAGATTTTTTTGGAAGTATTGGGATATTTTTCTAATTTGATTTTTATGAAAGTGAGGCATTTTCAAACAATTGTTTTTAAATAGTTTTTTTAACAACGTTTTTATCTTAAAAAATAATATTCGCCTAAAGTCGTTAGAATGACTTGGCCTTGTTGTTCAAACAACTTGCCTATGTCATTTGATGGTCTTGTTCCCCTATGGTTCAAACAAAGGCATACTATTTTGTTTTTTAGATGTCATTTGAAGGGTAGTTAGAAGGTCACTTCTAGCGAGATATCCATATCGTTCGCACGACCTCCTAATCTCATTCTAACGACATTCCTGTACCTAGAAATACATTCTTTCATGAAGAAATTTGTTAAGATTTTTCATTTATGCAAATTATAGACTAGCTAATTTTTATTCTTCACTTTTATCGGTCAAAACTTCTTTGATTCACATAAACAATCCCAAATACTTTTGTGAATCATCTTTGGAACCCAAACACTTCTATATTGAAGTTACATCTTGTAGAGAAAGAGTCTCTACTGCTTCTTTTGTAGTTCTTGAGGGAATCATTTTTGATTGAAGGTTGTTGTCATTGTAAGTTCTCGTGGGAATTCATTGTTGTATTTCTTTATTGTATTGTAAGTTGCGATTTGCATAACTTTAGTGAAATAAAAGGTTTTTCCCTTTGGGGTATTTTCCTGAAACTGTGTTTATTTCACATACTTGATTTGAATCACATGGTTGCATGTTTTAGGGTTAAAAAATTGAATTTGTTTATGGGTTTGGCATTTAAATAATTTTAATCCGTTAGAGAATTGCGCACTCTCAAGATTTTTTGTAACAATAACTCTCATTATATCAAGTGGTAGAGAGGATTGTATTCCTCTGTTTTTCTTTACTTTCTTATGTTTTATTAATAAGACATCAATCTTCACTATAAACTTCACTTTTAAATATTTCTCTTAAGATGTCTACTCCTAGACTAATAATATGCCACGAAAAGTAGGTAAAAGTAATACATCTTTATAATTATAAACAGTAAATTAGTCAATTAAGATTTATACTTGCCAACTTTGATAACACATGGCTATCATATAAATTTATGCACCTAGCAACATATATATTCTGATTAATCATGTGGTGGCACCACGCAAGCGCATGTGCCAGAGAGATAAGAACCTCAGTCCATCAAATTTTGAATTTTTCAAGGGGACCAAAAAAAAATTAAGTAATTATGACGGTTTTTACATAAAAAGAATTGTTTGAAAACTGGCATAAGAGTGGAAAACGTCATAAAGCGTTAAACGAATAAAAAAAATATCATATAATTCCAATTTCTAGGCTTTCATGTTAGTTTCTTTTAAAAGCATTATACAAATTTGTTTTTTTCATTTTAATTTAACATAGAAATCGTATTTTATAGTTTCACCTCGATGCCCCCAAACCTTAAGGTCTGGCCTGCACATAGGGTGGCAACTTGGATGTAAGATACTAAGAATTTATACAAATAATTTTATGTCTTTAATTAAGTGCCAAAAGAAAAAACTATTAATTCTTTAGCTCCCTAGACTATTTTTAATGCAAGAAATCCCCCTAAACATGTAATTGGTGCAAATACACCTTCTTTTAATATTTTAGCAACATATTTTTGCAATACAATATACGTAAGGAGCATAGTGAAGGAGGGTTCTTATATCAAACATAATTCACTGAGAATCCTGGCAAAGACTGGAAAGTTTAGGTGGGTTTTTTGCCTTTATCCTTATCTTTTTATTATTAACAAGTAATGATTATACCCTTTAAATTTAAATTTTAAGTAATTAGGGGTGGTATTTGAGGTGATTCCCTTCATTTCATCTAAATTCCATTATTTTTAATGTCAATTGGACTTGTTGGGGTCTATTGCAAAATTTTTAATTAGGTCTGTTGCAAGTTTTTTATAATTTCAGTTGTGGTTACATCAAAGTGGTATCGAAGCATATATCGACTCGAGCATCGGACTAGGCTACAATTTTGTGACCTCAATCTGAAAGGGTGATGTAGGGCAACCCAACGGATACGCTCAAGCATGGAACACATTGCATGGGTGTTAAGATCAATTTCATAGAATGGGCGCAGTGGATGTCAATCGAAAAGGTGGTGGATTGTCATGAACAAAAGTGAGTAAACGAAAAAAGTATCTTGGGATGGTATAGTTAAAAAAAAACTTTACAGAGTCATTTTTAAAGACAAGAGCTAACCATGAATTCATATCGGATGGTGTTAGAGGAAGGTTGCTCGTGGTTATACCACGAATGGTAAGTTTTTAATGCTATTTGTGGGTCTTAATATTACATGCAATCGAATTGAGACTCAACACCATATTGAGAAATGAAAAAAATGATGGAACTCATTTTGACATAATGGGAAGTTGAGAACACCCACCCACCCCACCCACTCATAATAGTATCCACATCGCCTCAACCATAGTTATCAGAATATGCTAATATTCTAAAAATTCAAAATATGATATGCTTCTATACTATTATATTAAAATCGATGTTTTAAATGACGTAAATGCAAAACATGTTTCCCAATGAAATGAGTCAAGAAGGAATAATAAGTTTAATGGTATTTTATTTTGTTGTTACTACTAGTTGAGTAAATAAACAATTCTTGGAGTTGATATCATTCCTTGGGCCCATTCTATCATACTTAGCTTGTTAGCCAAGTATTGGGGGCTATAAATAGTTCTTGTATTCTCACATTTGGTGCTAGACAATTTATATGAATATGTATGAAAGTAAAAGATATATAAATTATCATGTGTGTATTAAATTCAACTGTGTAAGAATTTATATTAGTTGATTATTTTAACTTTTTAATCATTCTAGTATCGTACCATATTTTAGAGTGTATAGTGTAGTGTTATCAATGTTGTCTTATGTACAAATACAATTCTTGTTCTACGTAACATTCGCCCTGAAAAGGTCAAACATATCAAGCCCTATCTAGTTTTAATCTAGAGGCTAAGCTTTGTCAAAGAAGGAAGAGCAATGATTCTAGTGGAGTGAAGGGGGAACACACAGAGTGGCAACCTAGAAGGAAATATAGATAAAGTTAGTAGTTTAGGATATTGGTATATTTTTTTTAGTAGATAACAATGATACCATTTATTTTGGGAGGAATTTGTGTACTTTTTATTAATTCACTCACATATGACTACAAGCTTTATATCCATACATATCTTAATTCACTGTTATTATCAAGGCAAATGGACAGACTAGATATGAATAATATAACATCATTTAAATGCATTCATAAGAATGCAAAAAAATCATTATCCACTCTCTAGTGAGATTAATGTGTGATTGTTTGTGCTATATTTGCTTTCGTTCATCACTTTCTAGGGGTGGTATATTTTAGCATTCACAATCAGCAATAGAACAAAACACATAGTGATACACAAACAATCATTTGAGGAATTATAAAATTATATTTACAAACTGTGACACCCTGCTCAATTAAATACTAGGTGATTATTCCTTTATTAACTTAAATCAGAATATCCAGTCGGTTCATTCTTAGCATTACTGTCGAAAATATTTACTTTATTAACCACCTAATAGTTAATTTAGCTAGTGTCAAAACTTTTAATCTTTCAAATTAATAACTAAAAATTAAACCATTAACCGCATTTACCATTCTCATAATTAAAATAGTAATAAATGAGAAACCATTTAACTAAATAATTAAGACTAGAATAAACATCCCAGTAAATATCTCAAATGCAATAATCCATAATAAAACTACTCCAATTAAGATGAAATAAATGAGTACAATATCTATGAGATAAGGAATTATTAGAAATGGGCGACATGCCCTAACTGAAAGATAACTACATCAGAATCTGACTAGATAAAAGTGGAGGCGTCTAATAATGAGGAACTGCAACTTTCACAATAGTTGCAGCATCTCAATCAACTGACTCATATGCCTCGCGTCCCGGTGGCTGGACACCTAAAATAGTTGCACAAAGAAAATAGATTTCCAATAAACGGGTCAGATCCCAAGTGAAAATATTTTAAAACAGTTTAGCAAGTATTTAAAAATGTTGTAAAGAAAATACTATATACATGTTAGCCTTTCGGGCTCTCTCTTGAGATTCTCACTTTTCATCTAATGTGGATGCCTAACATACCTCTAAACTGTAATACCCCTTACTTTTGAGTAATTATTTTTATATTAATTTGCCTTGTGGGTTAATTATATAAAATAAAGAAAGTTGAAGTGAATATTATTTTAAGTGATTTAAGAGATAATAGTTACTGAGTTTTGCATATTTACTGTTATGTGAATGTAAATAGAATCATATTGTGTCGTTGTGCTTTAAGCGACAATTATGACTTATATTCCAATTGGACCATTATTAATGATTTAATATGACATTGGAACATGAAATATTGTATGATATTCCGGATGCCAATTTAGAGGGCACGGTTAGTCCGAAAATGGTTAAAATAGTTAAAATAAGTGCCAAGTTGTATTTTTGGGTTCCGAGACACTTTTGACTAGTTATAAATTAATTGTGGTGTTATGAGTCGTTTTAATGGTGTAGTAGCATTTAAATGCTAGACTTAATGTAATTGGGGTATTTAGTCTTGGAAGAGCAATTTATTTCTCATTTTGTAATTCTAAACCTAGAGAGAGTTAGATAGAAGAGAGAGCTTGGGAGAAAATAGAGGGAAATGGGGGATTTGTTGATTGAGCTTCGAATCGTTGCTACGAGAAGAGAATCCGAGACTACAAACTATATGAAAAGTAGAGTTTAAACGTCGTAGGCTCATTTGGTTTCGAAAATAAGAAATATATATTTTAAATTGGCACATATTACTAAGCACATATGATTTTGAAAATGTAAAAAGTGGATGTTTTAAATTGGCATATCTTGAGATTATGGAATGCCTACACATACCTCTCTAAATTCTATCATAAGGGAAGTTACGCGCATGAGGTGATGTCCCCTGGCTAATGAATGCAGGGAGAATATAGTCCTCCGCCATAGAACTGGTGGTTACATTGTGTGGTTGTTTTATTCAAAGTGAGGTAATTCCGGGTATGGTTATGACTCACTGTCGAAGGTATATGTCCGCTTCCCACGCGATGCGATTTAGGATGCCCAGGTGGTCTTGGTTATAGGCCCTGGAAAATGATAGCTATTTAGGGGCGCATCCAGCGGGGTGACTCCCAGAAGGATGGTCTTAGAATCATCACATTGTGACTATAACTTTTCTCACGAAAGTTGTATTTTATAAATGGCTAAAGCATTTTATAAATCAACTTTGTTGCATAAGTTTCCCAAATGGTAAATGGACTTGTGAAGTAATGTTTTATGAATTTGTAAGTTAAGCTTGATTAATGGAATTTAGCTATTTCTTTTAATTAAACAGGTAGTTTAATTTATAATGATCTAGTGTGATTCTAGGATGTGCATTTAGATGAGAGGTGGGGATGATTCTTATTGAAGAGCGAATCCAATCTGTTTATGATGTTTAGTGCTCATAATTGTTATGCATTTTATTCGTATGGATATCATATCAAACCGGGCCCAGACCCATTTATATTTATCTTTCTTGTGTGGTTCTCTTTTATGCTTAGGTGCTCCGCCGCTAGGGCGCCTAGTGTGATCCTTCCTTCTCAATGTCAGGGAGCTACAACATTTTTGCGGATGTTGTAGGATTCTTGTTATAGGCGCATCTATCTTTTGTATACTCTAGTTATGATCAGTCTGGACATTTGGGCGTGTTTCCCAAGATTTGTGATTACTTATATACTGTGATTTTCATTCGTAATAATTGGTTTAACCGTTGTATTGGTCTATTAACCAACAACTTATTTGCTTATTATTTTATAATATGTTTATGAAACTATCACTTATATATATATATATATATATATATATAAATATATATATATTTATTTATCCATCGTCTTTTATAAATTGTATTGTCTAAATGGTTTTATTTAAACTTACAAATTAATTTAACATCCGTTTTCTAAAATAATTGGTGGTTATCTCGTATTATTATTTTCACGGCAATGATGCTAAGAATGGACCATCTATGGTTCCTTCATTTATTGGGGTATCGGGTTGGCCACCTCTTATTTTAATAAGCGGAGTGTTACAGATGGTATCAAAGCATTAGGTTATAGTATCCTTAGGAATCTGTGTGAACGCACTACGCTTTCAGCGTTGCTTTTGATTTGACATAGAGCCTTAGGATTAGGATTGTTGATTCCTCTTGTGAGATTTCATTCTCCTTCCATAATGTAAGATTTTAGTAAATCTTTTACGTGTTCATTCAAGATTCATGTGCTGATTGATGAAGGGCGACCAGGGAAGGCCGTTATGAGGGCAACAGGAGTCGGAGATTAGTTAGAACTGTAAGTTGAAGTCGGGGAGGAGGACCGCATTGGAGGTCACTCCCTTCGTGGCATTTTTTTTATTGCTACAACGACTACAAAAGTATAGTAACTATATTTACCCAAGTACCACTATAGTAGAGAGTGGTACTAAACTTGAATTACCCAGTGAAGTTAAATTGGGAAAAAAGTTTGAAAGGTCCTTGATAAGGACCATACGTTGAAGTTAAGTAATGCGGAGGCCGTTTAGTTTCATTCAGGGAAGTATAGGGCTCAGAAGCTTGGGCTTAGAGCGAGGTATAGGAATGCCCACATGTGAATATTTGAGGATAATTTTTCACCCGTTGGAGTAATATCGAGATGGTGGGAATGGTAGTCACTATATTTGGGGTAGCAGGATGTTTGCTCGTAGAGGAATCTTATGGATGGTTTTAATAGCTAGTTCCTTTGATTTATCAGAAATGAAGACTGATAAGCACCCAAAACTGTACATTTTATACCCCTAATAGACGCACTTTAGTTGCAAATTCTCGACAATATGGGTCTTATGTGCTTAAATGTTTATCTTGTAGGTCAAACGCCCATTTGCGGTGTCAAAAGCTATATATCGAGGCAAATGCGCAATTATGGAGCTAATCCCCTGACCCTAACCGAGCCCATCCTAGCCTTAGCCTACCCCGAACCCCGTGTGTGTCTAATTTGTCCCTTTTAAATATTTTTTTTAGATTTTTATTTTGAATTATTTTATTTTTTATTTATTTAGGATTTTTAGGATTTATTTAATATTTTTATATTTTATTAGTATATTTTTATTTCATCTTTATTTTTATTAGTTATTAGTTTTATTTTTATTAGGATTAGATTGTTTTAGGATTTCATTTGTTAGTTTTATTTGATTTTACATTTATTTAGGAATTTAGTTTTTAGTTTAATAGTTTTCTATTTTTTTTTATTTTTATTTTTATTTATTTTTAGATTTCTTTTTATCTTTTATTTTATAGCTTAGGATTTTATTTTCTTAAATTTTTATATTTTTTTTAGTTAGTTAGATTTTGTTTGATTATTTTTATTTTTAGGTAGTTAGTATTATTTTAGGGGTCCTAATTAAACACACACATTACCCCATACAATCCCACTCACACCCTACTTCTATACACAACACATACACACAAACAAATCCTCACCCCCACCTAACTCCCCTACACCCTCTCCCACACAATCCCCCTATCATCTTCACTCTTTCACCTTCTCTCTCCAAACTCCACAACTAAACCACCAAAACCCAACACAAACAACACCAACACCCTTTCTCTCACCTTCCTCTATCACCATAACAAACCCCACTCAAAAACCAAGTTGGCAGCGACTCGCCGGCGCAGCCCCATGCGCCGCTACCTACTTTACTCCAGAAAACCCTTCTGCGTCCCTACCCCGACCTCCGATCGCAACCTCCTTTAAACCGGCGACCCATTCCACGTCGGAAACCCAACCTGCAGCCTCAAACCAGTCGATCCCCTTCTCCGGCCGTTCCCCCTCCGATCGCGACCCTTCAACCTCCGATATGGAACTCACCAACCCGAAACCCGAACCTACCCCGAGTTTGACCTGACCTAACCCAAATCGGACCTGCTTCCCAGTCGATCCTTGCTCCAGCCAGTGCAACCCAAGGTCCGAATCATCCCGACCCATCTCGGGTATTGCATTAACCCATTTCATCCATTCAAACCCAAAACCCATTTTCAACATATATGCCAAAATCGTGTGCTGCCAATCTAAACAAACCAAAGACAAACTAAATAAAATCCCATGTGCCATATAACCCACTTAAAACCTTTTACTCCTTTTTTCCAATATACCCTTAAAACCCCCATAAATAAATTAAAAGCAATCTGCATTGTATCCACTCCTCACCTCACACCACCATTTAAAACACATGTGTGCCCAATCCCAAAAATACCCCATGCACATTTTAACCCTCACCTCACCTCACCATTTCCATGCCTACATGCACTTTAAATTCTCAAAATTACCCTTGCTCCATTGCCCACTATAAATGAAGACTCAAGACCATTTAAAGAGGGATCATGGAATAAAGAGTAGAGAAACCATAGAGAGAGAATTAGATAGAGAAACACCATTTTTATTTTTTTAGTAGTTTAGTTTTTTTTTTAGATTAGAAAAAAAATAAATTCAATAAATTGAGTGTTGTAATTAATTGAGATGATGGAAGAATTGAAGAATTAATGCAATTGAATGCAATTTTGGTTTGATTATGTAATGAGAATTAGCTTTTGAATTATATGAATATTTTGGAAATTGATGAAATTAAAATAGTGCAAGTTAGATAAATTTGTGTGAATTGAGGGTGGATTTTCCATCCTTTGAATATTTTCTCTCATTTAGTTACATCTCACTCACTAGTTTATATCTTTCATACTTTTGTTTTAGTTTGATTACCCCTTTTCATTTAGTTATTAGTTAACTCATCATTAACCACCCAAATTGTTTTAATATTTGAAAAGGCTAAAAAAATTAGAAAAGTGAAAAAGCACAAAAAGAAAATAAAAAGTGAATTACAATTGAATTTGTCTCTAGCTTACCCCCTTGGAAGTGGATTGATACCCTTACTTACCTCTACACTTGAGTTTGTTATATGTTGTAGGTAATTTGAGGATTTTGATTAGAGGAGCTTTTCAAGCAACGATAAAGAAAAAAATACACTGAAAAGTTCTTTCTATCAAATGGCGTCGTTGCCATTCTTGGGATCGTGAAGCTCAAAGAGGATTTCATTTTGTATTTCATTTATTTATCTCATTTTTTTATTAGTACCATTTTTCTTTATTTTAGAAGGCTTGTATTTAGGATTATTTTATTCTTGGCTTGTATTGCGGTGCATAGAGACACCATTTTTTTTCATTTTTAATTTGTAATAATTGAAGACAAGCGTGATAGGGAAACCGGACAAGGTAGAGATAGGGCGTCCAAAGGCGAGAATTTATAAGCCTCTCTATCTTGGGTCGGTAGGACTCCCGGGGATGACTGAGATAGGCGAAATCTTGCCCCGGTTGAATCAAAAAATTTCGGCACCCCACGGCCTAAAAACCGTGGGAGGTACATTTCTTACACACTCGCGCCTCTCATTTTAGCGAGTCAATTCTTTTGTGTGCTCTTGTGTGATTTTATTCTCGCATTTATTTTTTGAATGGTGTGATGAATTAAATTATTAAGACCTACACCTGGTCACTCACGAGAAGGGATTTCATCACTCGACTCACTCGCTTACCAATTGTGTGCTACCCTAGCCATCACTAAATTTAAAATCAATCAACTAGGTAGCCCAATAGGAGAACATTTTGCACAGTCGATCACTTATATTATTCCGTGAATTTTTATCGCCCGCGGACTTAATTAAAATTTGACTATCCTTTCACCCAATTTAAAGATAAAAATTGACTATGTGCTAGTTAGGATTTCTCCTTGACTTGTGTGTGTCCAATTCATTTTTCGGTAGTCGATTTTAGTTAGTTCGTCCAAATCAAAGAGTCCATATTTTTCCCCACCCTTTTTCTTCCAAAAAAATCCAAAACTATTTTCTTTCTCTCATTTTTAGAAAAATCCAAAAAATATTATCTTTCCTTTTGAAAAATTTCAAAAAAAAAATCAAAAAAATACTTCTCTCCTCATGGCCGAAGAACGTCCCTTACGGGGGTCATTTTTCATTGACACGCAACACATGTGAGAGTGATCCTGAGCCGTCTCTTTATGATATTTTTAGTGGTTTCACCTCTCTCATGAGTGCCCTTGATACTCTTGACCCCTCCATGCACGCACCTCATTCTCCATCACCCTCGGTGTCAAATGTCGATGTGTCTCATCTTTTGTTGTGCACCCACTGCTATTATGCCGATCACATGTCCCATGAGTGTCCTTACATTCCATATCCATCTGAACCCACTATGGAACATGTGTATCCATATGACACTGTTGAGGAACCCACCTCGGCCTATTATCCTGATATACTTAATCCCGAGTTGTGTGAGTACTCGAGCTATTCGTGGAGGCCTGATCACCCTTTCACGCAATACGAATCCTAACCCGGTGTTGTGGATCCTCACACGTTCCAACAGTCATCATGGCAACCTTTTGCACCTGTTCATGATCAGTTCCCTCACTACGCACCCCATGAGTAGCAACCATTTGTCCATCACGAAAGAGATCCTTTCATGTATGATGAGCTTGGCCCCACTCCACAAACTTCCTTTGAGTATTCTCCATACACTCATGATAGTAGAGAGTTGTGTCCACCTCACCCTCCTCTACCACCCGTCACTCCACCACCACCATCATCCAACTCCGCTCTCGAAAACCTCTTGCAAAAGTTCATACTTAAGAAAGATCAAGCCACTCAACTTCAAGATCAAGCTCTTCAAAGGCTTGAACAAAGGTTAAATGAAATTGAGTGTGAGCGAGAGTCGAATTTCATCCCAAGTCAAACCATCGTTGCACCCAAGTGTGACGATGATGTGTCCTCGTATGACACGGATTTTGAGTGTGACCAACCCTCTTTTCCCGAGAATCTCGAAGTTGAGACAATTCCATGGTCCGGTCCCCGAGTCGACAATTGTGTTGACTTACCTTTCATTAGTGAGACTGATCCAATCCCACTATGTACACATGAACCTACCATTGAGGTTCACCTTCCCTCTCCCGCTGAATCCAAAACAATGCCCGAGTCTACACCTTCGAGCTTCACCCTTGTGTTCTCGAGGAACTAATTTATTCTAGGTTAGCTCTGGCTACGAGTGTTCATCATTTTCTCGAGATAGAATCCGTGATAGTTCCTACATATCCGGATATGGATGATGTCCCACCATGCATGGCTCCCTTTGAGCCCAATATTTCTCGTGATTCCTTTATCTCCAATCTTGGTGCCTCATTAGACCCTTTCACCACATCGGACGGCGACATAATGGTGGATAAGTTGATCACTCACTCGTTTATTTCCACACTTCCTCCTGAGAGTTCCCTTGTCGATCACTCCGAGCCTCATGAAGAGTGTGTGCCTCCCACTCTTGAGTTGGATCATCTTCCTCCACCATTTATCCCACCCTACCCACCCATTGTTCCTTCCACCCCACCACCTGGTTTGGATCTTGATTTTACAAATTTCATGTTTCCATCTACATTTTTAGATCCTCACCTGAAACCATTCCCCGCCCATGAGAGTATTTGTGGTGCTACTCTCCACTTCCGTGACACCGAGTTTGCTACCCCATGCCCGCCACTCTCTTGTGGTGTTGATTTCTTCCCGAGATAGCTCCCTGGCGTGTCACGACGCGACCAATATCATCGCCGATTTATATAATGGTCGTGTGATTTATATGATCCCCACCCCATCACTATTGCCAAACCCTTTTTCCTTCCCATCCAACTTGAGCACCATGCTTATAGGGCCCTAGTTGCCCTCACATTTAAGCTCAACAAGGCCCGTGGCCGATACCTCTTCACCCTTTCCACCCTCACCTTTACCCTAATACCCACCCGCCCAAGGTCCACCGATGCTTTGCATCGTGTGATGCACTTTGCCATACAAGTGCATTGACCACTTTAGCCTCTATCCAACAAGACTGACTGTTCAGTCTTATTTGGGGGTGATTCTTATCACCCGATTTTTCTACCACCCATTCTCTCCTCGTTTATCATCTCTTTTTGGGTGAGATCCCTTCGGTCTGGCTAAAGATATTAAACTTAGCGCTACCGGGAGGCAGCTCGCGTTTATTATACTAGTCTCATCCTATTTGGGGGTGGTGTTTCACATCACTTAATGCTTTATCATGCTTATAGACTTGTACACATTTTTTTCTTTCTTCTCACTTCCTATTCGGGTTTATTCTTAGCTTCACATGTCCACCTCATTAGCGGTTGATTCTGATAATATCTTTCCTACCTTATGCTCTCAATTTTAAAAATAATTTTACTTAACATCGAGGACGATGTTCCTTTTTGTTTGGGGCTGGAAAATTTTATCAAAATCGTACCTCTTTTGAAAAATTTTGAGTTTTAAACCTGATTTTTAAAATTCCGTGTTGTTTTCAATCTCAATCACTGATGTGAATTTTCAGTCATCCATCTTTTAAGTCTAGGAATAGAGCTAAAGAATATTTTTTCTAAATAGCTTATGTAATACATAACAAGGCATTTTGCACTATGAATTCCTAGACTCAACAAAAATTTGCGCGTGTATCACGTCATTACGGTTTAGAGTTGAGGAGTACTACAATTCTAAAGAGAACCTTAAGGATCACTAGTAGAGACTTTTAACTTGTGAGATTTGTGCCTTTCACCCTTTTAGAGTATTTTACGCAATCTCCGAGTCACAAGTTGATTCAACTTCTTTTGGGTCCGCACTAAATTGTTGTATGATCTCATTATCTTTCATAAAATTTTGGCTTGATCACTGAGAACGACATCACTTTCGAGTTGTAAGAAACGCGTGTCTTGAAATTTGTCCTGATCACCATATTTTCATCTATACACCTACCATTTACCATTCACTTCACCCATATTCCCATTTATTCCCCTCATCATCCTTACACATTCTCCACTCCATTCATATATTATCCATCATCATTTTTGAGAAAAAGAGTGTTTGTTCCAAATGTTAAATGTCTTCATTGGTGGGTTGAAAAGAGAGAGAAAAACAAAAAAAAAAACAAAAAAAAAAACAAAAAAATATATAGAAAAATAGCAAAATAGAAAGAAAAAAAAGATTGAGAGAAAAGAAAAGAAAGAGAATTTTTAGTTAGTAGTTACTTTTTATGTAATAAAGACATTTGTGCCTAAAGTGTATACACTCTTCTCACATATCGCATCCATCTTTATTCCATTACACATCCATCACTCATTACTCATCCATACATCACCATTCTACCTCATATAATCATATCATTTCCATCTCATTTCCCTTCACCCATAATCATCCATATTTCCCATAGGTGTTCGGGCAAATGAAAGTCGACGTGGTGAATAACTCGACATTCTCACTATAGTTATTAGCACTCTTTCATGAGATCAATTTTATTTCTATATGTTCTTTCTTTCTTATGTGTGTGTGAGACGTTTGAACTTGCTTACATTTACTGACCTCCTCACACACAAGAGCGATACACTAACCCATATCTCGAGAGTTCTATTGAGAGAGAGATATCCATGAGATTTGAAGTTGAAGCGTTGATTCCGAAAAGGCAATCTAGGGATTACTCTTGTGACACTCAACCCGTTTTGACTGATTCACACCACACACGTTGAGTTCTAGGAAGGATGTGCCTTGTGTATTCACTTAGCTAAACTTTTTACACATTCTATCTTGTATTTCTGAAATTATTTCTCTCATGATGGATTGTACGATTATTCTACGTCTAATAATAAGAGATTGACTGCCTTTCAATAAATTTTTGCAAATAAGAATTTTGTGGGTATATTCCCTGCAAACCCTCACGAGACACAACTTGTCCTGTAGGGCAACCTATAGGTTTAAAGGCTTGTTGCACATGCTAAATGCAATCGCAAGTGCCTGCGAAAGTGGAACACTTCTGGTTACTTATCTTTATCTTTCTCTATATCTTATTGCTCGAGGACTGGCAACACTCTGTTTGGGGGTGGTGCGATAAGCACCCAAAACTGTACATTTTATACCACGAATAGACGCACTTTAGTTGCAAATTCTCGGCAATATGGGTCTTATGTGCTTAAATGTTTATCTTGTAGGTCAAACGTCCATTTGCGGTGTCAAAAGCTATATATCGAGGCAAATGAGTGTTTTATAGAGCTAAATACCCAATCTCCTGACCCTAACCTAGCCCATCCTAGCCTTAGCCTACCCCGAACCCCGAACCCCGTGTGTGTCTAATTTGTCCCTTTTTAATATTTTTTTTATATTTTTAGTTTGAGTTATTTATTTTTAGGATTTATTTTTGATTTATTTAGAATTTTTAGATTTTATTTACTATTTTTATATTTTATTAGTATATTTTTATTTCATCTTTATTTTTATTAGTTATTAGTTTTATTTTAATTAGGATTAGATTTTTTTAGGATTTCATTTATTAGTTTTATTTGATTTTACATTTATTTAGGATTTTAGTTTTTAGTTTCATAGTTTTTTATTTTTTTATTTTTATTTTTATTTCTTTTTAGATTTCTTTTTATCTTTTATTTTATAGCTTAGGATTTTATTTTTTATATTTTTATATTTTTATTTTTATATTTTTTTTAGTTAGTTAGATTTTGTTTGATTATTTTTATTTTTAGGTAGTTAGTATTATTTTAGGGGTCCTAATTAAACACACACATTACCCCATACAATCCCACTCACACCCTACTTCTATACACAACACATACACACAAACCAATACTCACCCCAACCTAACTCCCCTACACCCTCACCCACACAATCTCCCTATCATCTACAACCTTTCACCTTCTCTCTCCAAACTCCACAACTAAACCGCCATAACCCAACACAAACAACACCAACACCCTTTCTCTCACCTTCCTCTATCACCATAACCAACCCCACCCCAAAACCAAGTCGACAGCTTCGCCGGCGCAGCCCTATGCGCCGCTACCTACTCTACTCCAGAAAACCCTCCTGCGTCCCTACCCCGACCTCCGGTCGCAACTTCCTTTAAACCAGCGACACATTCTGCATCGAAAACCCAACCCGCAGCCTCAAACCCGCCGATCCCCTTCTCCGGCCGTCCCCCATCCGATCGCGATCCTTCAACCTCCGATCTGGAACTCACCAACCCGAAACCCGAACCTACCCTGAGTTCGACCTGACCTAACCCAAATCGAACCTGCTTCCCCGTCGATCCTTGATCCGGCCAGTGCAACCCAAGGTCCTAATCATCCCGACCCATCTCGGGTATTGCATTAACCCATTTTATCCATTCAAACCCAAAACCCATTTTCAACATATCAGCCAAAATCGTGTGCTGCCAATCTAAACAAACCAAAGCCAAACTAAATAAAATCCCATGTGCCATATAACCCACTTAAAACCTTTTACCCATTTTCCCAATATACCCTTAAAACCCTCATAAACCCATTAAAAGCAATCTGCATTATATCCACTCCTCACCTCACACCACCATTTAAAACACATGTGTGCCCAATCCCAAAAATACCCCATGCACATTTTAACCCTCACCTCACCTCACCTCACCATTTCCATGCCTACATGCACTTTAAATTCTCAAAATTACCCTTGCTCCATTGCCCACTATAAATGAAAACTCAAGACTATTTAAAGAGGGATCATGGAATAAAGAGTATAGAAACCCTAGAGAGAGAATTAGATAGAGAAACACTATTTTTATTTTTTTAGTAGTTTAGTTTTTTTTTTAGATTATAAAAAAAAAAAAAATTCAATAAATTGAGTGTTGTAATTAATTGAGATGATGGAAGAATTGAAGAATTAATGCAATTGAAGGCAATTTTGGTTTGATTACTCCTCTCTAATTTTCATTTTATGCTCTTATTTGATTCTAATTTTTATTGGATGATGATTATGGAGGGCTAATCACCCCATTCAAGGGATGAATTGAAACCCTCATGAATCCAATTTTATTTAATTGTCAATTCTAATTTTGGTAGTTTCCTTTGATTAGTAAATTTAATTCCTACTTATTTTCACATTGAGAAATGGAAAATCATCCTTGAGAAAGGAATGAAAATTGTATTGTCATTTGATCATTTGATTCAAACTAGAGATAGGCTTATCACTTGATTTAAATGTTAGTATAATTTTCATCTACTCTTGTTTTTACTTTGTCTAATTAAAATTAGTTTGGTAAATCGATCCTAGTGGGTGATTTATTCAATTGATTTTAATTCATTTAGAGTAGTGCTTGTGGGGATTAAACTTACTTTTCTAAAATAATATTCAATTAATTCATTAGTGTAATGAGAATTAGCTTTTGAATTATATGAATATTTTGGAAATTGATGAAATTAAAATAGTGTAAGTTAGATAAATTTGTGTGAATTGAGGGTGGATTTTCCATCCTTTGAATATTTTCTCTCATTTAGTTACATCTCACTCACTAGTTTATATCTTTCATACTTTTATTTTAGTTTGATTACCCCTTTTCATTTCGTTATTAGTTAACTCATCCTTAACCACCCAAATTGTTTTAATATTTGAAAAGACTAAAAAAATTAGAAAATTGAAAAAGTACAAAAAGAAAATGAAAAGTGAATTACAATTGAATTTGTCTCTAGCTTACCCTCTTGGAAGTGGATTGATA
This sequence comes from Sambucus nigra, assembly GCA_949130495.1. NCBI lineage: Eukaryota > Viridiplantae > Streptophyta > Magnoliopsida > Dipsacales > Adoxaceae > Sambucus > Sambucus nigra. The sequence continues at coordinate 122,594,755 of OX422218.1, read as the reverse complement.
CCCTTACTTACCTCTACACCTGAGTTTGTTATAGGTTGTAGGTAATTTGAGGATTTTGATTGGAGGAGCTTTTCAAGCAACGACAAAGAAAAAATACACTGAAAAGTTGTTTCTATCAAAGAGAATACAACTTTTCAAGTATTCACATGAGGATCGGTCAGAGGTCGACAGTGAATAAAGAGTTATATGGTTAAGGAAACCTTGCACCGAAGTGAGGTAGGTACAAGGAAGAAAGAGTCTTCAGTGTAATGATAGGCTCACTAGTAAGTGTTGCTAATACTTATGGAGAAATCGTGTTAGTGGAACCCCATTGATGGGAAACCGCCCGGGGAAATTCACTGAAATGAGGCAGTTGAGGCCGGTAGCATATTTTCTTTTGCTGGTGGAGTTAAGGGACCTACGAAGGCGATTGTCAGGATCAAGGCTATAGAGTCTGAGATGCTGAAAACTTTAACATGGTCAGGGGCCAGAGAGGGGGAACGATTGTGATGTGGAACGTAGAACCACATGCTTTGATTTTCTCCGGTAGAAGTTAAAGGATAAGAATAGGGTGCTTAGATGGGGATTGGTTAAAGCAGTTTTTGGTACAGATAGGACAAGGGTATTGTATTTGGGAACTATTTGGAGTAGCTAGGGTTATTGGAAAGAATGTTGTGGTGAGCTCCACTTCGCATAAGGGAGGTGTATTCTGTGTGGTAGGACTGAGTCTCAGTATCTTATTAACCTTAGATTCACGTGTGTAATTCGAGATTTGTGACAGTATCGGTAATATTATAGTGGGTATATCTATATGTTTTCTGCGGTAGCGAGGTTCTATTTTCCTTCATTTGCTATAAAAGCAGGTGCTGATATTTTAAGATTATATCTAATTTGTACTGCTCATTTTGTATGTGTTATATGAGTATAAAATATTTTTGATTAATCGGATCGATAGTAGGCTAATGATTGCAAGGCTATCGTATCTGTGGTTCCAGGGTGGAACTAGTTGTTTTGTAATATCTCACCTAGATAAGGGTTAAGACTTTATAGAGATGGTCTAAGGTATGCCGAAATTATTATTTTACATGTTTTATGTTGACATATCTCCACGACCGACAAAGTTAAGTAGTAGTGTATCAGAGGGGTTCCTTGTTTGGATTTCGCTTGCGAGACACTCCACGCTTGAACCTTAACGACGCTGAGAGTGAAGAGATGTTACTTTATGATAGGATTTTGGTTTTGGTGAAATTAGCCGAGAGTCACGTGATTGATTAAGGGCTAATAAAAAGTAGATGTGCAGTGCAAAAGCACTGGAAATGTTTCTATCATCGCATATATGTGGGCGAGACTAGGAAAAGGAAGTTGGGTAGAGGCTTATGGATCGGCCTTGATTAGAAGGCAAATTTATAGGAAATATATTTTTGGTAGGAGGTTCGTAACACTTTGCAAAAAGTAGTCACCCCGATTAGTTATACTTTCCATTTTGCCGTAACGGAAGGACCTAGATGTAGAAGCACATTGGTAGGGTTATGAGATAAGATTTTAGCGGTCCCGATTGTGTGCCTTAAGCCATTATATCTTGATGACTGACGATGTGAGGTATTAGTGTAACGGGAGGGTTCCTTATTTGAATTTTGCTTTGTGAGACGTCCCACTCATAAAACCGAGCGAATGTCAGAAATTAAGAAAGGTCATGGGCACTAGGGATATAGTTAGTATAGTACTCATTCTACGTGTGTAGAAAACACATCTACCTTAGGGTTATTAGGAAGTAAGGCCAGTGGGGCATGTGGCGCTAGTTTAGGAAGGTTGTAGTGAGTTAACCATGAGAAGATTAGTGGGTTAACTTTAAGAAGGATTGGGTTTCGAGGAATAAGGAGTATGGAATCTTGAGTAACTCGGGGCACCAACCCGAAAAGAGTGTGAGGCCCATCTTTAGAGAGAGTGTTACGTTTGTGACCTAGCCTTTGATGAGAAAAAGGACAAGTTGACTACTACTCCTGTACTTACGTTGCCAAGATCGGGAGTGGACTATTTGGTCTTTATAGACGCGTCTCTACAAGAATTGGGAGGTGTGTTACTACAGGAGAATGGGGCCATTGCGTATGTGTCTCTTAAGCTTAAGCCTCATGGTAAGAGTTATCCCATGCATGACTTAGAGCTCGCCACGGTAGTTTTCGCCTTAAAGATATGGAGGCACTACCTCCTGGGCGAGAAATTCAGTCTTTTGACGGACCACAAGTTGTTACAATATTTATTCTCTCAGAAAGATCTAAATGTGCGACAATGTCGGTGGTTGGAGTTCGTAAAAGACTAGCAATTCAATATTCATTATCACCTAGGAAAGGTAAATGTGGTAGCGGATACGCTGAGTAGAAAACCCGTGGGGGAACTAGAGAAGGCATGGAAATCCAAGTGGAAAGAGCTTAGCCAGGAGGATACTGTAAGTGTTGACCATTACACCTGCTAGTGTGATGAGAGTCATAGAAGAGCAACGAAGGGACAAAGACTGCCAAGACCGGGTACGCCAGTTGTTGGCCTATGGAGCGAGATCCTACTTTATTAGTTCTGAGGGCGGGTTACGTTTCCACGGAAGAATTATAATCTCGGACGAGGGAGGCTTGAGATGTTCTTCCATAACAGAATCTCATGGTTTTGGATTTGTAGTACATTCAGGTGGGGACAAAATGTAGCAAGATATGTGCCGTAAGAAGTGGTAGGCAGTTATAAAAAGGGACATTTCTGAGTTTTTCTCCCAATGCGCCACTTGTCAATTGGTGAATGTGGACCACCAGTTGGACTGGATTATTACAACCGTTAGAAATGGGAGATTGGAGAGTATATATATGGACTTTATCACTGGATTGCCGACGTCGTAAAGCGGTCATGATTCTATTTGGGTAATTATCGATCATTTGACCAAATCGCCACACTTCCTACCAGTACGGATGGATTATAATACGGCACGTTATGCCCGACTCTTTATTAAGGAGTTTGTGAAACCTTATGGGGTACCTATCAAAGTAGTGTCGAACCGAGACAAGAATTTTGTATCCCATTTCTGGAGAAGTTTCCAGGAAGCGATGGGGACCGAATTGAAGTTGAGTACCTTCTACCACCTGCAAACGGATGGACAAATGGATAAAGTTAACCAAATGTTGGAGGACATACTTCGGATGTGCGTACTTGACTTTAAGGGAGGATGGGAGCAGTACCTTTCATTAGTCGAATTTGCATACAATAATTCGTACCAATTCACGATAGGTATGGCACCGTATGTGGCATTATATGGCCGACCGCGTAAATCACCTACTTGTTGGTTGGAAATAGGAGACAATAAGCTGCTTGGACCTAAAATGATCCAAGATATCTCTTCAAAGATTGAGTTCCTTCGAAACCGCATACGAATTGCACAAAATTGTCCGAAGAGCTATGCCGACGCGAACTGGAGGCTTGTGGAATTGGAGGTAGGGGATCAAGTTTTAGTTCGGGTATTCCCAATGAAGGGTATAACACGATTCGAGAAGAAAGGAAAACTTGTGCCGCTTTATGTGGGCATTTTCCCGTTGTTGCAAAGGTAGACCCATAGCATATCAGCTTGCTTTGTCGGAACGCCTACAGTAAATTCATGATGGGTTTCATCTGTCATTATTGAAGATGTATAAAAGATATGAAGGAGCTCATTGTTATATTCCATCAGATAATATCGCGTTACAACCTGATATTTCATATGAGGAACAACCGGTTGGTATTTTAGATCACGGAGAGGAAGACTAAGATCGAAACTGGTACCCTTAGTCCGATTCCAGTGGAGACAAGTACCCCCTAGTCTTTTTAAAAGGTACGCCTGAATTTTAAAGGAAAAATTCCCCTGTAAGGGGGAGAGTGTGTAATACCCCTTACATTTGAGTAATTATTTTTATATTAATTTGCATTGTGGGTTAATTATATAAAATAAAGAAAGTTGAAGTGAATATTATTTTAAGTGATTTAAGAGATAATATTTAATAAGTTTTGCAAATTTACTATTATGTGAATGTAAATAGCATCATATTGTGTTTTATTGCGTCGCTGTGCTTTAAGCGACGGTTATGAATTATATTCTAATTGGACCATTATTAATGATTTAATATGACATTGGAACATGAAATATTATACGATATTCCGGATGCCAATTTAGAGGGTACGGTTAGTCCGAAAATGGTTGAGATAGTCAAAATAAGTGCCAAGTTGTATTTTTGGGTTTCGGGACACTTTTGACTAGTTATAAATTTATTATGGTCTTTGGAGTCATTTTAATGGTGTAGTAGCATTCAAATGCTAGACTTAATGTATTAAGGGTATTTAGTCTTGCAAGAGCAATTTATTTCTCATTTTGTATTTCTAAACCTAGAGAGAGTTAGAGAGAAGAGATATATTGGTAGAAAATGGAGGAAAAGGGGAGATTTGTTGATTGAGCTTGGAATCATTGCTATGAGAAGAGAATCTGAGACTACAACCTAGAGGCAAGTTGCTAAATTGCAAATGTATGTTTTAGTATGGATAAATTATATTGATAGTTGTATTTTTTGGAGATTTAACCATTAATGGGTTTTGCTGATTTTAGTATTTAAACCCTTAATCTTTGATTTAAATTTGATTTGAGTTGGGGATGGTAGTTAGTTATTGTGTAGGACTGATTTGGTTAAATTTTTGGTTGATGATGTTGAGATTAGAGGGAAGAATTGAAATTGGAGGAATTAGGGTTCATAACAACCCGTAGCCCCAACTGGGCAATCTAACCAGGGCGAATCGATTCGCCCTCATTAGCGAATTGATTCACTAATAATGGGGGATATAGGTCTAAGAAACCGAATCGATTTGGGTTAAGGACGAATCGATTCAGGCTGAGACAGGAAGGTTTTTCTCAGTCGAATCGATTCGCTTTTTGGGTGAATCGATTCGCTATCAGGGGAAATCCTGCTATTTTATAGGGTTTTTCCAACTTGGTTTCTAGTCCTTTTCTTTTAGTTTTAAGGCTTAATAACCTTCTCTCGGGAAGTAATAAAGAGTATGAGGGGTATTAATACCCTAGATTAGTATGGGGGTAATTGGGCTTAGTTTGGGCGTTATTCAATAGAAGTTAGTGTCATTTTACTCTAGTGAGCTAGCTTAGGACTAAGGGAGAGTTGGGTGGTATTGTTTAGGACTTTTAGAGACTAGTATGAGGAAAATTTCACTTGGTAGCCTATAGTGTTGTTGTGAACTTTTGGAGATTAGTATGGGGGTAATTAAACCTCGTAGGCTCATTTGGTTCCAGAATTAAGAAATATATATTTTAAATTAGCATATATTACTAAGCACATATAATTTTGAAAATGTAAAAAGTGGATGTTTTAAATTGGCATATCTTGAGATTATGGAATGCCTATACATATCTCTCTATATTCTATCACAATGGAAGTTACGAGCATGAGGTGATGTCCCCTGGCTAGTGAATGCATGGAGAATATAGTCCTCTGCCATAGAACCGGTGGTTACATTGTGTGGTTGTTTTATTCAAAGTGAGGTAATTCCGGGTATGGTTATGACTCACTGTCGAAGGTATATGTCCGCTTCCCACGCGATGCGATTTAGGATGCCCAGGTGGTCTTGGTTATAGGCCCTGGAAAATGATAGCTATTTAGGGGCGCATCCAGCGGGGTGACTCCCAGAAGGATGGTCTTAGAATCATCATATTGTGACTATAACTTTTCTCACGAAAATTGTATTTTACAAATGGCTAAAGCATTTTATAAATCAACTTTGTTGCATAAGTTTCCCAAATGGTAAATGGACTTGTGAAGTAATGTTTTATGAATTTGTAAGTTAAGCTTGATTAATGTAATTTATCTTTTTCTGTTAATTAAATAGGTAGTTTAATTTATATTGATCAAGTGTGATGCTAGGATGTGCATTTAGATGAGAGGTGGGGATGATTCTTATTGAAGAGTGAATCCAAACTGTTTATAATTTTTAATGCTCATGACTGTTATGCATTTTATTCACACGGATATCATATTAAATCGGGTCGTGACCCATTTATATTTCACTTTCTTGTGTGGTTCTCTTTTATGCTCAGGTGCTCCGCCGCTAGGGAGCCCGATATGATCCTTCCTTTTGAATGTCAGGGAGCTGCAACATTTTTACGGATGTTGTAGGATTCTTGTTATAGATGCATCTATCTTTTGTATACTCTAGTTATGATCAATCTGGACATTTGGGCGTGTTGCCCAAGATTTGTAATTGCTTATATACTATGATATTTATTTGTAATTGGTGTAACCGTTGTATTGGTTTGTTAACCGACAGCTTATTCAGTTATTATTTTGTAATATGTTTATGAAACTGTCATTTATATATATATATATATATATATATATATATATCCACCGTCTTTTATAAATTGGATTGTCTAAATGGTTTTATTTATACTTACAAATTAATTTAACATCCGTTTTCTAAAATAATTGGTGGTTATCTCGTATTATTATTTTCACGGCAGTGATGCTAAGAATGGACCATCTATGATTCATGTATTTATTGGAGGATCGGGCTGGCCACCTTTTATTTTAATAAGCGGGGTGTTACATAAACTCCACTTGTTACTGTCACAATACCTAACTAGTTTGTAAATGTACGTCTTCTAACTCTAAGTAATAACGTCCACCCACATTTCCAACGTAATCCATTTATTAAATATATATATATATATATATATATATATATATATATATATATATATATATTCCTTATCTTATCACCACAAGGGTTTCTCAATTAATAGTTAAGTGTTCGCATACTAAACTATATATATATACATAAACACACTAATACGACACCCCGAAGCACAGCTGCGGTGCATGAATACTATGCTCTCAAGTCCTGGTACATCACCTACTAAATAAGGGCAATCGGTTTGGTGTCACCCTCGAACCATAAATACAAATCACACATATTAGGAGGTGAACATAATCACCAGGTAAATGGATCACGAACATACCTATGCACCCATTCAACCGTCGAAACTGTCATACTATCAAATAGCACGTATCCAAGGTCCTATGTTTAGGATATGAGTCTAAAATCCCCCTAGTGGGCTCCTCAGGATAAGACCGTCCACAACGCGAAACCTCCTCCGGATTGCAAGCAGCGTAGGTATGTCATACACATAATAAATCAAGCAATAGGTATTCACACCACACACACACACACACACACACACACACACACACACATATATATATATATATATATATATATATATATATATATATATATATATATATATATATCAACAGTATAAGCATACGCACATATTATATCATATATCTCGTACGTAGCATATGTGTGTCCCGAAAAACTCTGCGTAATTAATAATTTATAACTTTACTTTTTATCGTATGCTCCCGAGTATTGATCATAACCCGAAGGGTATCTTTTATTATACACATAATATCAGTAGGTAAATTCCATATACCCTACTGGTCTAAGTCATCATTTCCCTCGAATTCACGAGACCCGAATTATTCTCCAAATTAGGTATTTTTCTCTATAAATCCTAATTAAGTTTAACCCTTAATTCCCCTCTTAGGACTAAGCCCAAAACCCAACCTAGGCCTAATTGTGTTTCAATATATTACCATTATGCTTAAAATTAATTCCCACGACTGAATCCCGAAAGTTCCCTCAAAGATACTAAACAAAAGGGAGAAATTGGCAAAAACTGGGCAACCGAATCGATTCGCCACCTACAGGTCTCAAATTCTGCATAGCTTTTTTTTCTACGGGTTTCACCATTTTAAATCAACAAATCCTTAACTAAACATTCCCAAACACCCAACCAATTACTTCAAACATTATCCCAACATGTATGAATGATTTCTAATGTACAAGAATCATGAATTCCTCAACAATCATCAATTAATCAATTTAATCCCAATAAAATTCTAAAAAAATTGAGTCTAACACTTTCATTCAAGAACCAAATTAAAAATCAGAGTTCTTAATCAAGATTCAATGAAATTTTGGCAGTCTCATGCTACATACATGGAAGGTTCAATCTTATATCGATTTCCAACATAAGATTATGATTTAAGTCTTCCAATTTAATCCAAAGTATACAAATTTCTTATGTGACACATCCAACACTAACATGGATATCCTACATGCTATAGTTTTAAAAGATTAAACATTTTCCTAAATATGAAGGTCTGATCCTTTGAAGAAAATGGGTATGGTGGTGTTCCTTTTCCCCCGATCTACGCTGTGTGGTGTTGGTGGTGCGATTGGTGGTTCTTAGCCTTTGAACTCCTCTCATCTTCCTCATATGGCCTCTCTGTGGCTTCTATTTATTTCTCACGTTTCTAACCCTAACTCTCTTCTCTTATAAGATATATTACACTTATAAAATTCACAGGTATTATTTCCTCAAAATTACGAATGACCAAAATACCCTCACGGGACGTCGGTTTGGCCTAAAATTTTCCCGGGACCCAAACTAAACCCTGTGTAGACTTTTTTGACTATATAGACCCTTTTGGACACTTTGGCGCACTCAAAATGACCATTTGGATGACTTAAAAATAAATTACTTTCTATCTCATTAAATTGAGTCCCGACACGACTGACACGCGTGTCGTGGCTTAATTATTGTAACTGTCGTATTTTTCACTTGCGATAATTTTACTAAATTCATAATCACATATTACTTTATTCACTAGGTAATATTCAATATAATTCACATCAATAAATACTAACCCTTATCTCGCTAGTTAATATTTATTTTAATCCGGATTAATTATCAATTAATTTCCCACATTTAATTTTAATTAATCCCACATTTAAAAATCATTGAAAATTACGAGGTGTTACATACTTCTCCTCTAATAACGGAATTTCATCCCGAAATTCGAAAAGTAAAAGTATACCTGGTAAGAAAAACTCTAGATATTTTTTGCGGACACGCATCTCATCCTCGCACTCCCAAGTAGAGTCCTCGACATTATGATGTTCTCACTGGACACACACAAGTGGAACTACCTTTGACCTCAATCTCCTCTCATTATGGTCTAAGATAGTGTAACACCCCGCATAATTAAATACCGGGTGACCAGTCCCATACCAAATTAAAACAGAATATACAGTTGGCTCATTCTTAGCATCACTGTCGAAAACATTTACAACTCACCCAATACCCAATTAAGATGGTGTTAAAAACTTTCCAAATTTAAATTTCAACAAAACCATTTTTAGTTTAAGAATAACACAACACATTTTATTCTACAACACTGATAACCCAATAAATAACACAAAAGAATTTAAATGCAATTGGAATAAACATTCCCAAATAATATTAATCCATTACAGTAATCCCATCAATAACAACTGTATTAAAAAGACCCGAATACAATAGTATTTGACCTCGATAGAAAAGATAACTGAAATCCTTTGGGCGACATGCCCTAACTAAGAATACTGTGAATCAAATGAACATAGGCGTCTAAGCAAAACTCCATATATCCATAGCCTGTCACAATCTGCTAAGGTTGGCGTCCCTGTTGCTGGACACCTGATATAGAGATACAATAGAAGAGAAAATATGCAAGGAAACGGGTCAGAGCCCGAATGTGTAGATGATTTTTAAAACAACAAGTATTTAACAAGTGCAATAAAGCATTTATTATGTACATGTTAGATCCAACTCTCACTTGCTATTCTCACCTCTCAACTAGAGTGCACACTTAACGTTTCCTATTAACCTCCTAGTTAATGGTTCCTCTTTTCTAGTCTCCATATTATAATTCCATTCCCATATCATAATCCCCGTATGTCCCATACCATACGTCACATTATTATTCATTTACATTTCTCCTTTATATGATTAGTTTCTCATTAACATGAATCATTACTCATTAATATGAATCGTTTCTCATTAACATGAGTTAAGCTTTTCAATTCTATAAGCATAAACATTCATTAACTTAATTCCATTATCTTTCTCTATTCACCGTTATCTACAATTATCACCGTAGATAGATTTAACCACGATATATCCATTCAATCATTTAATCCATTATATATATATTCATATATAATACGGCACCCCGAGTCACAGCTGCGGTGCAATGCATTACTCTGCTATCATGTCCCATCATCGCATGTCGCCAAATAAGGGACTAAAGGTTCGGTAAGATTCCACGAACCACAAACAACAACAAACAAATTGGAGGCGAACATAGTTCTCGTATCCATGGGTCACGCACATACCTACGTACCCACAGTTAGCGGACTTATCAACTCCCCGATAAGTCTTTCATAGACCTATGTTCTCGAGCGACAAATCAAAGATCCCATGGATTCATCAGGATATGACTGCCCTCACGCGCAAACCTCCCACCGATAGCAAGTAAGCTAGGTATGTCATACACATAAATCATCAATCAATCAAATAGGTATTATCATACCTATAATATAATATCAATAAGGTAATTATCACTACCCTAAGATATTTCCCATACGTAGCATTATATCTCTTTTAAATTCCACGTATTAAAATATCATAACTTTACTTCATATTTAATTATCCTCGCATCCTATAACATCTCTCCACTCCCGACGTCGTTAAGGTTCATGCGCGGAGCGTCTCGCAAAGCGAAATCCAAACAAGGAACCCCTCCAATACACTACTACTTAACTTTGTCGATCGAGGAGGTCTGATAACTTCAACTATGAGATCGGGATAACCTCATACATTCTTTCAACCAAATGTGTTCGAAACTCCCATCTCTATCCAGGAGACACACCACTACGCTCTTGTATTACACTCCGTCCTTGCGAAATCAATATTGAGCTTAAACTCAGTCCTTGATGTTCAAATTGTAACCCTAAGGCTACCCACACTCAATACACAATATTTAAATAGGTTTTTTTCTCAACATATATTCAGTAAGAATTCACTAATATCCTACTGGTCCATAACATCATTTCTCCCGAACTACTACGAGTTTAGTTCTCCTTTTAATTAAGGTTAAAATCGATAGTTTCAAATCTCTTATAAACACATCTTCTTTCACTTTGGATTAAACCCTCTTGTAAACTTAAGGATACCCAGGTGTTATATTCAATCAGCCCTACTGGTCCTATCTTTAATCCTCATACCTCTCCATTTAGAATTTAACAAATGAATCTAGCAACCGAAATTCCATTCGATATAATTTTCAACATTTTAATCATTTGAATCCAAATCAAATTAATTCAAATCTTATCAAGGGTTTACTGATATTTTCTAAGTCCCATAATATCCAAATAATAATCACCAAAGATCCACAAAAGGTTTGGGATAAGAATCAACATTTAAAAAGAAACAACTTTACATATTCTGGGGAGGTGGATCGATCGAAGGCAGGGGTCGATCGATCGATCCCTCCGGTCCAAGCCTGGTTTTCTGCATTTTCTGCAACTATGGGTTTCACCATTTTTACTCATTCAAACCTTCATATTAACCTCCAAAATGAGTTATAATTATTTCTACATGATATATCAACATATATGAACGATTTCTAATACTCTAAACGTCCTAGAATCATCAAGGGATTGGATTAAAAGCATGTTTCTCTCCTTATTTCCAGAAAATCATCAACATATTAACTTGAAGAACACTTCAATGGTTTTTCAGATTTTTCTTCAACATATTCATGATCATTTCTTGGATTAATATCATCCTACAATATAAGTTTACTTCCTATATTATTTCAGTTTCTATAAATCCATATAACAACTCCATTATGTTTTCCAAACAAGAAAATCATCTTTTTTCATAATTATTCTAACATGGACAATATACGAACTTAAGTTGCAATTATCAAACACTTGTCTTTACTGAAGGTATGATCCTTTGGTGTATTATATCTCAGTTGGTTTGCCCATCTCCGGTCAAACTCCGGTGGTGGTTGGTGGTGGTGAACCTTGGTTCTTGTTCTTCTCCTTCCCAAGTAGGCTTTTCCCTTCCCAAGCACTCTTTCACTCTCTCTAGGAAGATGACTTCTCTATTTTGTGTAGAGGAGATGGATAACCCACATACACTTAATCTACCAATACTTATAATAGGCCAAAATCCGAAATCACTATTCACCCCCCTTAGAAAAATGACCAAAATGCCCTTTCGGGTTGTCTATTCATTTCCAAATGACCCGAGACTCAAAATTAACATCTAAATAGACTTTTCTAACTATTTCGAACCTTCCGGACGCAACGACGCAGTCGAAATGACTATAAGGTAGATAGAAAATAAATTTCCTTTTTAATTTAATAAACTAGTCCTGACACGTTCCATACCGCGTCTGACTAAAAATATAAATTACCGAATTTATATCATACAGTCATATCAATGACATCACATTCATATATTACCTAAATATCTTTAAGTAATATTCAGAATCATCCATTTTAATATCCACCGTCCGGATAAAACCCGAATGAATTAATTAATAATAAAATCCAATTAATCCATTAATTTAAAATATAACCCATTTTAAAAGTCATTTAAAATTACGGGGTATTACAGATAGCTATCGGTCTCTCCTCATACAAATTATCAGGTTGTAAGTAAATCTCCTCCAGTGCAAAGTGAGTGTGAGCCAACTCATCTCGGAGATACCATCTCAACGAAAAGATATGGAACACATCATGAATATGATACAAGTGCTCCGGTGACCCAAGTCTATATGCTACCGGTCCAATCCTCTTGATGATAAGAAATGGCCCCACGTACCTCGGTGCCAACTTCCCATTCTCCCCCAAATCTCATAAACCGCTTCAATGGAGATACTCATTGTAACACCTGATCCCCCATATCAAACTCTCGAAAGAACCGCTTAACATCAGCGTAGCTTTTCTGTCTATCCTGGGCTACCCATATACGACCACGAATCATCTCAATCTTGGACGTAGTGTCCTGAATAAACTTTGGCCCGAGATGCTTGTTTTCCCCCACCTCGAGCCAATAAGCAGGGATACGGCAAGGCCTACTATAACGCCTCAAATGGAGCCACGCCAATACTAAATTGATAGGAGTTATTGTACACAATTTCACTAGAGGAAGTTACTACTCTCAACCTCCCCTAAAATCAAGGACACACATACGTAACATATCCCCTAACATCTGATTCGCCCTCTCGGTCTACCCATCAGTCTGCGGGTGATAGGCTTTACATAATCGCAACTCCGTACCCATGATCTTCGGGGAACTCTATCAAATGTGAGACACAAAGATTTCATCCCTATCGAAAACGACATCAAGTTACACCCCATGTAATCTTGCTACCTCAACGATGTTGTTCTGTTGTTTCCACTATATCTCTACTAACGACATCCTTCAGTTCAACGGTCCTCCCCTACCATTCTATCTAGTGACTAATTATCTTTAATCATCACACTATAAAATATTCCATCATTTAATCTATCAATTCACCTTGGTGCCTTCACAACACTTTGTGATTTTGTTCCCTTTTTGTCACTATTATAAGCCTTTCTACTAACGGCTAACGTATTCTCTCTACTGGGGAAAGCCTTAACACCCCCATATGTCAACTCCCTTATTTATTTGCTCTTATTACGCATATATTGCCATACCTTTCAAAAGTTTGGAACATTACATTGTACCAGGTACCTTTTCACTAATGGTACTCTTTAGTCCGACTGTCTATACTCCACCATTCAAACTAGTGATCATTCCATTCCTAGAAGATATCAGCAATCATGCCCGACTATTCACGCCAAACCTTTACGTCTTTATTTATTTCTAATGTAACTCCCGTCATATCACTCTTCTGCACTGAGTAGCTCTTGATTTTCTCGAACATCTAAAATGTACATTCTGTATACTTTTCAAGACTATAGTCACCCCATTTTATATTTATCCTTCAGTTTCTAGTGACTCGACTCGCTCTCAATGCGACTACCTTCTCTCTGTCCCATTTGGTTTCAGTTTCTAATTTTCTCATGCGTCTACGTTTATTTGATAACTTTACACATTTACTCCTTGTGAGTGATACTGTAAATTTCAACTAATTAGGGCGCCCATACACCCTATGTCCCATGCATTTCTGAGAAATTTTGCTCAATATAATAGACTTGCGTTAAATTAATTTCCGCATACTTAGCATGACTATACAATAAGGTTATACTCACTAAACCTACTAATTGCAACTTAATTATTCTTTAGGTTGCCTCACCGATATATTCGTGATGTAAACATTCTGCAATGTTTCTCGCATCCACGCTGTACGGACTTACCGACCTCAAATTATAATATAACTATTAATTCTTAGTTATAATCACACATATGTATATTAGATAAGGTACTAAACGCATATCCTAAAGACCAAACTTCCCCCAACTCCCAACGTTCGTAAGTTTCATGCATGGGATGTCTCGCAAAGAAAAATTCAAACAAGGAACCCCCCGATACACTACTCTCTAACATTATCGGTCGTCAAGATCCGTTAAGCCCTCAGTCCATAACATGTACCCTCGAATCCCTAACTCTTGACATAATAGTATACCCGTCAACTTTTATGTTACAAAAGACCACATACTTCACGACGCTCTTACTATCACTAGTTTCTTTGCATATATAAATCACGAGCTATATCTCTCCGCTCGATAAAATCCAATATACCCTGAATCACATCAGTAAAATTTCCTATTTACCGGGATCAAATATAGCTAGACAACATACACACAGAAGTCTACTGCACACTATTTTATAACATATATATATATAGGTTCAAGCCTCTTTTAGGTGATACCTCGCAAAAATAATATAATTTGACCCAAAATAACGATTACTTAAAACACTATATGTACTCCTTTCATAACACTCAAAGGAGAAAAAATCGTTACATAATATAAAATTTTCTCTTAGTGTTCACACCTGCTCCTCCCCACAAGCGATACAAAAAGTCCCGCTATCCAACGGTAAATATATACATAATAAGGCTGATACCAACAACGTACCCACTAAACCCAACTAACACTCGAGTTTTTAGTGTTAACAATCATATATTGTGACGCACCCATATCACCCAATCCTAATACCATTATCATAGGGATAAATAAAGATTTTATCTCCATTTGTAATCTACCTTGCCTGGTCAACGGGTCCCTGAACATAACTCTCGTACTAGAACTGACTCGTGACTTACTGTAATGGTTGTATGTCCAGGATCTCATCCTGTAGTTGTCCCCTATCTCACTTCGAAAATCTTTCTTAATATGGTCTCTCTTTCCACAATTGAAATAACTGCCAGATAAACACTCTTAACTGTAGTCCTGGCCCTGCTAGCCTTCCCTACCATTTCCTCAGCCCTGATGGCCCTAAGGAATGGAAATATTGTTGTTACTGAGGACCTTGATGGCCCTTCCTGAAGCCACCATTATCAGGTTGGCAATCTCCGAAATCTAAATCTTTTAGTTCAATTTCCTCGCCGGAAATCTTGCTCCCGTTACTGGTGTGCCTCACTGGCAATGTTCCCATTTACTTTCCCAATCTGACTGGTCTCACTCTTCCGTTGTGAATAAGTTCAATACAGATGGTCCTAATCTCCACACATAGGACACCTTTCAGTGTCATTCCTTTGTCTTTTGCCTCATATTCCAAGTCGGGGAATCCTACCCTTGGACCTGGTAGTTTACCTCTATTGCTACCCCCTTTGTTCCTTAGGATCCATTAACCCTATGACACTCGTTATTGGTCTCGATGGCCTTGACTGAATCCACCATCATTCGGTAGGAGTTTAATTGATCCAAATCATTTAAATGGTCTCCCTACTGGGTACACTCTCCCGTGGTGCTTCATTATCACCATCAAATCATGTCTTGCTCTTTAACTAAATTCTACAACTCTCTTACTTCCCTTCTCATGGAAGCATTGATATAAACTTGTAAACGTACGACCTTGACGACATCGTCACTAGCCATTCTAATCAGTTTTTTCATCTATGCTTGTAACATCTCATCACGGGTCTATTATCAACTTACAGAGCCTTTAATATTCTTTATACCCCATTCGCGGGTACTAAGTTTATTAAACAGGGTAACTCCCTCACAATTGGTCTCTATCTTTCTCACTTGTGAATAGTTTCAAAACTCCATTCGCATCTCTGTATGAACATTAGATGAAAGATCTTACGATCAAATTTCACTCAAATTTCTCGTTATTAATTTATCCCTCTATGGTTCTAGTGGCTGGCTCCCATCATTACTACGTTGCTCCTCTGAGAACAAATAGTTTCGCTTGCAATTTAATCCTAGGTGCCATTGCACTCGACCCTATGCAATTGCCTTTGGATTATCCTTCCAATATCCTATCACACTTATTATTCTCCAAAATTCTTCCATGTAACTCTTCAAAAGAGTCCCTCTTCCTCTCCCCTACCTACTACGTGGGGTGAGTCTGAGTCTCTCCACATGTTGTCCTTCTAATAGCCCATGATGGTCGTTCTATATTGTTCGGTGTACGAAGCCCAACCGAACTCGCATAAGAATTATTTCACTAAAATTTAAAAGAAAAAGAACGTAGGTCGCATACGTAGAGGAATACAACAATCCTATAATAAGGCTCTATATAAGAGAAGACTAAGCTTAAATGTGAAAAGCCTCACAAATCCTAAGGCCTCTAGAACCTGATGATGTACCACCTGTGACACCCCACTCAATTAAATACCGAGTGATCAGTCCTATATTAAATTAAATCAGAATATCCAGTTGGTTCATTCTTAACATCATTGTCGAAAGAATTTACTTTATTAACCACCTAATAGATAATTAAGCTAGTGTCAAAAACTTTTAATCTTTCAAATTAATAACCAATAATTAAACCATTAACCACATTCACCATTATCAAATTTTAAATAATAATAAATGAGAAACCATTTAACTGAATAATTAAGATTGGAATAAACGTCCCAGTAAATATCTCCAATGCAATAATCCATAATAAAACTACTCCAATCAGGCTGAACTAAATTAGTACAACATCTCTGAGATAAGGATTGATTAGAAATGGGCGACATGCCATAACTGAAAGATAACTACATCAGAATCTGAGTAGATAAAAGGGGAGGCATTTAAGAACGAGGACCTGCAACTTTAACAATAACTGCAGCACGTCAATCAACTGACTCCTATGTCTGCCATCCTTATAGCTGGACACCTAAAATAGTTGCGTAAAGAAAATAGATTTGCAAAAAACGGGTCAGAGCCCGAGTGAATATATATATATATATATATATACACACTAATATGGCACCCCGAGGCACAACTGCGGTGCATGCATACTCTGCTATCAAGTCCTGGTACATCACGTACTAAATAAGGACAATCGGTTTGGTGTATCCCTCGAACCATAAATACAAATCACACATATTAAGAGGCGAACATAATCCACAGCCAAATGGATCATGCACAGACCTATACACCCATTCAACCGTTGAAACTATCATACTCTCATATATCACGTGTCCAGGGTCCTATGTTCAGGGTACGAGTCTAAAATCTTCTCCCCCCCAGTGGGCTCATCGTGATAAGATCGTCCACAATGAGAAACCTCCTCCCGATAGCAAGTAGCGATGGTATGTCATACACATAATAAATCAAACAATAGGTATTCACACCACCTATATATATATATATATATATATATATATATATATATATATATATATATAGTATAGGCATACGCACATCCTATATCATATATCCCATACGTAGTATATGTATGTCCCGAACATTCTACGTATTTAATAATTTATAATTGTACTTTTTATCGTACGCTCCCAATTATTTCTTATCACTCGAAGGGTGTCCTTTATTCTATACATAATATCAGTTGGTAAACTCCCTATACCCTACTGGTCTAATTCATCATTTCTCTCGGATTCACGAGAGCCAAATTATTCTCCAAATTAGGTATTTTCCTCGACATATCCTAATTAAGTTTAGCCCTTAAGTCCCCCTCTTAGGACTAAGCCCGAAACCCCACCTAACTGTACTAGTGTCTCAATATATTTCCATTATGTTTAAAAATAAGTCCCAAGATTGAATCCTAAATGTTACCTCAAAGATACTTGAAAAAAGGGAGAAATTGGCCAAAACTGGGCAACATAATCGATTCTCCCTGGTCCGAATCAATTCGCTTGCTGAATCGATTCGGCCAAGAGCCGAATCGATTCGCCACCTATAGGCCTCGAATTCTGCATAATTTTTTTTCTACGGGTTTCACCATTTTCAATCATCAAAACCTTCACTAGACATTCCCAAACTCCCAACCAATTACTTCAAACAATATACCAACATATATGAATGATTTCTAACGTACAAGAATCATGAATTCATCAACAATCATCAATTAATCAATTTAATCCCAATTAAATTATGAAAAACCCAAGTTTAACACTTTCATTCAAGAACCAAATTAAAACTCAGATTTATATATCAAGATTCAATGAAATTTTGAGAGTTTCATGCTACATACATGGGGGGTTCAATCCTGTATCAATTACCAACATAAGAATATGGTTTAAGTCATCCATTTTAACCCAAAGTATACAAATTACTTATTTGACACATCCTACACTAACATGGATATCATACATGCTATAGTTTTGCAAGATTAAACACTTGCCTAAATATGAAGGTCTGATCCTCTGAAGAAAATGGGTCTGTTGGTGTTCTTCTTCCCCCGATCTACGCTGTGGTGGTGGTGGTGGTGCGATGGGTGGCTCTTGGCCTTTGAACTCCTCTCCTCTTCCTCTTATGGCCTCTTTGTGCCTTCTCTTTGTTTCTCACATTTCTAACCCTAACTCCCTTCTCTTATCAGATATACTGCACTTAGAAATTTCGTAGGTATTATTTCCCGAAAATTACGAATGACCAAAATACCCTCCCGGGATGCTGATTTGGCCTAAAACAGCCCTGGGGCCCAAACTAAACCCTCGGATAGGCTTTTCGGACTATCTCGACCCTTCCGGACACTTTGACACACTCGAAATGACCATTTGGATGACTTAAAATAAATTACTTTCTATCTCAGTAAATTGAGTCCTGACACGTGCGTCCCGACTTAATTATTGTAACTGTCGTATTTTTCACTTGCAATAATTTTAATAAATTCGTAATCACATATTAATGTATTCACTAAGTAATATTCAATATAATTCATATCAATAAGTACTAACCCTTATCTCGCTAGTTAATATTTATTTTAATCCGGATTAATTATAAATTAATTTTTCACATTTAATTTTAATTAATCCCACATTTAAAAATCATTAAAAATTACGGGGTGTTACACAAAGCTTTGCAATATGTTTGATTTGAGGATCCAAACACAACCACACATGTGCAATAAAATAATACCAATATTGACTTATAACTAGACAAGAAAATTGAATACCCTTTATCCAGTTTATCATAGGTGATAAGAAAATGATATTGAACAATAAAAATTGTTGTAGATTTTTTATTCTCTTTACGTTTCTCAAAAAATTATAGTAATATATACTCATCCGAATTATGCAATATTTTTGTAAATCAGCTTCAATATAATTTACCAACATCAAAGAAAATGAAACAAAAATACAAAAATATACGACTAAAAGGGAATTAAATAAAAAGGACATAACATTGTAATTATTCATCACATTTAGAGCTATCATTTGAAATTAACAAAACCAACATTTGTTTAACCAATAAAGTTAGGTTTTAAACGCCAATTTAATAAACAGAGTTGCAATTTAAATGTCAATCAAATGAATTGAAATGCCAAGTAAATTGGCAAAGCTAGTTTTTTAATGAAAAAAAACACACGTGATGCGATTTCCTTGTAGTTGATCCAAGTAAGACCTCCAACTAATGCCGCAATGAAAAGGGAGAGAGAAATTGAGGGGTGAATTTGGATATGGAGAATGGGAAAATTGTCATGATGAAAAAGGAAAGAGATATAAAGGAGAAGGGGGAGTCGTAACTGAATAGTTATTTTTTTCGAGTTAAGCGGGAATGTTACCACTAATTAAAGTCCTCTTAATATAACCGTTGTATAATGGTCATGTTAAAAATATATTTAGGTCAGCTAATTAAAAAAATGATGTAAGATCCAATAGGTCTAATGGTTTACAACCATTGATTTGTGAATGATGTATATTAATTTTTGAAAGCATCTTAAATAAGACTTTTTCTTGTAGTACTTCCTTAATCTCCTTTTCGCCAAAGAGGACACCTAGAAGCTTTCCTTTACTAACTCCGAATGCATATTTTTAGGGATTTTGGCTCATTTTATACATCCTTACTCTCTTAAAGAATTTTGTTAATGCTGGAACATTCTATTACCATATCTTGGATTTGACGATCATGTTATCCACAAATAAATTAACTTCTTTATGGATCATGTCGTGTGTTAAGGAAGTAGCCCCTCGTTGGTAAAATGCACCACCATTCTTGAGTCAGAACGGAATCGCTGTGTAATAAAAAGTTCCCAAGGGGTAGTGAAATCCATTTTCTATTTCTCATCTAGGTGTATCTTGATTTGGTTTTATCCAACAAAGCCATCCACGAAGGACTTCAAAGCGTGGTTAGCAGTCATGTCTATGGCAATATCTACGTCTAGAAATAGATAATCATCCTTGGGAATGGTTTCATTCAAGTCTCTATAGTTAACTCACATCCTTGCATTCCCTCATGTTTTAGGATATGTATGATATTAGCCATCCACGTAGGGTATACGACTACTCTTACAAGGCCTACGCTGAGTTATTTCATCACTTCTTCTTTGACCTTCAGAGACCATTAGGGTATGAGCTTTCAAATTTATTTTCTTGACTTCCTTAGAGTCTAGATATGTGAGTATGCAATGGAAAATAATTTTGAGATCAATTCATGGCATATTTACGTAGGACTAGGCGAAAACATTGATGTATTTTTTGAAAAGTTGGAAGAGTTTGGACTTTTCTAGATCTTTAAGAAACCCTATCTTTATTTCTTTTTATCTCATCTGGAGACCCTAAATTAGACGTTGTCATTTTCAACATGTTATGTTTGATTAGTTTGTTTGTTATTAAGATTTTAGGGGGTCTTCTAATTCTTCATTGTATAAAGTAAATTAATTATTTTGATTTTCACATCCATCATCATCAATATTTTCCGCACAAGGATACTCAAAATTCAAATTCATTTTTTTGTGAAAGGATTGATATGGTCAAGTACATCAAAGTAATTTGCCTCAGGGAACTTGTCCTCTAATGGGAAATTACAGATGGTGGCTAGTGGTTCCTCCTGGAGCATATAGATGATCTTATCTTAAAAACTCTTTTTGATTATTAGCAGGTGGCAGAATGTCAAATTCTTCTCGTCTTCCATCACTACCTCCTAAAATAATTTCGTGTTCCTTCAATTTTCCATAGGTTGTCATTTTGCATAGGGCTTCTCCATCTTCCTGATTAGGTCTTTTATTTTATGAACTTCCTTTTCTCTCCATGAGGGACGATTCTCGAAGAAACCCTCCCACCCTAGAATTTACTTTCTAGAGTTACCATCCATCAGTGGTTCGGGATATCCACATAAGGACAAATACCCTCCTTTATTGACAAAGTTATCATTGAGACTAGAGTGATAGGGTGCACACGAAGCCCTTGGTTTTTTAAATTTGGGTCCCTTAGGAATTAATACTTTGGAAATGAGTTCGTCACTCATTTTATTGTATCCTATCCCCTTGGTGTTGGATTGTTCAGGTATTTTAATAGGTTCACTGATCCTTTGCTAGTTTTTTTGAAGTCCCATACCTTGTAGTAACTCCATCTTCTTATTTATATGGGTTACATTAAAACATCCATATTCAGAGTATGATAGCAGAATTTGTTCATTAGTATCGGATGAAATGACCTGTACAGGTAGGACTAATTGGAAACCACTGATGTAGATACATCCACTCTCATATTAGATTCATAGGACTGTGGTGTTGGGTACTTCCCCTTTGATCAAGTTATCATATTCGAATATAGTGATCAAATTTTACCTATAGAATAATTTCAGTTTCTTAGGTAATGATAAAGTCACACCTCTGATATCATGAAGCCACGGTTGTCCCAAAAAGTATATTTAAAGAAGGGGGCATATAAATTACTTGGAACTTAGTAATGATGTTTAGTGGGCCGATATCAAGACTGAGTTTGATGGAACCCATTACTTCTCTTTGAGTGTTATTATAGGACCTCAAAACCAGAATGGTGGGTGTGTGGTATTCATGCTTATCCCCAATCATTTTTCCATTCTTAGTGGACACACATTCATAGAAGCTCCATTATCAATGTGTACAATGGTATCCTTTGTTCTTGGAAATTCACCGTAATGTTTATGGACATATTATGGCATGGTACTATATTAGGCAGTTCAATATTGGCGAATGATATTCTCTTTGAAAAATTCATGCTCCCAATTGTTTCCATGATCTCTTTAAGGCTATAGGAGATAGGCACCACCTTTTGAGAGAATTGTTACAGAATGAAATCCCTATTTCATTGGGAGGACATGATGAGTCCCTATATAGATATACTGGCTTGTGACTTCTTTAACTGTTCCAAAACCTAATTTTCTTCGACTTTTCCAAATAGATGTTCTTCAAGCACATCTTTTTCTTTGCTTTTGTCCTTTTACTCATAAGGAATGGGTCTAAGGAATGGGTCTTTATAGAACCTACCAGATTTAGTGAGATAATCGAATTTTATAGACTCCCAAACGAAGGTGAGGAATTCTTCATGGATTTCATCGAAGGTCAAAATCCAAACATAATCATCATCTTCCTAAGGGGAGAGAAAATAAGGTCATCAAAGTGAAAAATTAGGTCTTTATGAATTCTAGCACTTTTGTGTTCCTTATACCTATATTTATGCTCTTTAACCAGATAACCTCTACTAATATGTTTACATGCTTTGCGAGGTATAATTGAGCTTTTGTAGGTATGGGAATGCTTAGTGTGTGGATTGGTTTCTTTTCGAGGAAGTTCCGTTATGTGACTCAATTCAAGGGAAATTTAGCCATTTCATACTTCATCTCCAGCTCAGTGAAATTTCATGAAAGAGTAGTTCATTAAGTTAGCTTTGCGTGGCCATGAACAACACGCCGTTTCGAGCCCAGACGAGGAAGTTATGACCATTTTGTTAAGGACTTTTTCTCCATTTTAAATACCAAAATTTCCATGAAAACAAACCTCTAGTCGACCGGTCATTCAGCATTTGCCCATGAAGAAAGGCAGGGGAATTTTTCCCTTTTGATCGATCGATCAATCGGATTTAGTCAATCGATTGACTGTTCAGAATTTTTGGCGTCAGCTTCAATTTCTTTTATTTTCCCTTTTTTCTTTATCCAATTAATATATAAGTTTGTTTTAGTTTGTTTCATAAGATATACTTTAGATAATTCATTTTAAGTTAGATTTTTAGGGTTTCTCTTTGGGAGCTTCTTTCTCTTGGGTTTCAATCTATTTTGTGTATTTAAGTACTATTTATATTCCCCTACCTTTAATTTAAGTTGTATTTATTTATTTTATGCCTTGTTCTACTAATCTACTAGCTTTTTATTGAGTTTTTGTTTGTTAATCAGCTATTTTTATTTGTTAATTAGTTTTATGTCTTGTTTAATCATGTCTAGTAGATAAGTTAAGGGTTAGGGTCATATTTCTGCCATTAACGGGTAACGAGCTTTGAAATCTAGGTTTTGGTTAAAAACGTATTTAATTAAAACCTCGTGTATTAAAGATGGAAAATTAGGTGTTTAACTTTTTTATCACGTAACATAAGTATTTAAAACGATATTGTGAAATTAATCCATATGTGACCATTTTTTATTAAAATGTTTAATCTCGCATTTTTGGGTTAGGTCCCTTCATGTGTGATGTTTATAATTGATTAAAAATGCTCGGTTAAATATTTTCCAACCAAAATCCTTTTTATGCATTATTCATCCCATGCTGGGGATGTGATCCTACCCTCGTTTTATTAATCTTGTTTAGTTTTATTACTTTTTCTCTTTTACCCCTTTACATCATAATCACCTTTTACACTTTGATTTTAGAAGTAATAAATTAATTAAAGTCTGTCAAACATTCCTTGTGGATTTTTGATACCCGGACTAGCCGTTATACTCCATTTGAGTGTAGTTAAAGTTTAGGTTTAGGTTTTTTGCATTGCGATCGAAAGTCGATAACAACGATTGGTGTATCTACATGGACGCTCGGTTTTCGCAGCATCAGATGTCTTCCATTTCAAATCCATTTCCCCACCCAGTATGGATGATCTCTCCACTATCAGGCCCCATTATGTATCCTACGGCTTGTTCCGATTTATTGTACATCACCTCCCAATTTTTTGGAGAGGTTCTCATGCTTGTGAATGGTATCTAATAAAAAAATATATGAATTTTCTCGGAACACAAGTTACATAAATGATGCGAGGGGAACCGAGTGTTCGTGTAGGGACACTGTCGTTGATTTCGGCTCCCGCTCTACATGCAAAAACCTAAGCTACAACTACACTTGACAAGCAAGCACAGTGGTAAGTTGGGTATCGTAATAAATCCACAGGGAGTGATTGAATTTTAGATTTTAATTGCTTTAAAAGTTCAAGAAGTGTAAAAAAAATAAAAGAAAAGGTGATGGTTGGGAATGGTGGAAAAAGAAAAGAATAATTTATGCTACACAAAAGTAAAGCGAGGCTCGGGATCGCATTCCACCACACGGGCTAAACAACTACTAATTAGAATTCCGGCTCGAAAGCAATTTAATCGAGCATTTACAATTAAGCATAAACATCACACAATAAGGAATTTAACCCAAAGTTGCGAGATTAAACATTTAACGGAAAATGGTCACACGCGGATTAAATTCAGAATATCGCTATAAACACTAACGTTGCGTGACAAAGAAAGTTAAATGCATAATAATCCGACTTTAATATGCGAGGTTTCAACTAAATGCAATTTTATACAAAACCTAACTTTCGAGGTCCGAACTTGTAAATGGCGGAACGAAATCCCGATCCTATTTATGTAGGGGCTAAGCATGAATAAAATAAATTAACACTACAATTAAACTAATTACAACAAGAAATAAATTAATCTAGGCAAGAAAGTAGCGAAAGCAAGTAAATGAAAGCATGAAAATTAAGGAAGACAACTAAATTAATGTAATTAAAGTTAAGGTACAACTTAAAAAACAAAGAGTACAAGAGAGGAGTAGGGCAAATATCCCAAGTTTACAAACCCTAAAATATAAGACAAAATGAAGATATGAAGATCCCTCTCCAAAATGAGAGAAGATAGTATTTATACCCAAAAATATCCCATGGCAAACTTGTTAAAAAATGAAGAAATAAAAAATATCTGCAGGACCGAATCGATTTGGGGTGTCCGAATCGATTTGGTCAAAGGGAACTGATCACACTAGTCCAAACCGAATCGATTTGGGGTGTCCGAATCGATTCGGCCGTATCGATTTGGGGTGTCCGAATCGATTCGGTACCTACGGGTATGAAATCTGCAGCTTTGTCCTGTTTTACGAAAAAGGCCGTAACTTCTTCGTTATAGCTCAGAATTAGGCACGGTCGGAGGCTACGCGAAGATAACTCAGAGTGATACAACATCCAAGAGGACATTGGGCCAAAATACCAAATTTTGAAATGACTAAAATGCCCTTGAATGTGCCCTTAAGTGTGAATTTAAAGTAAAAACCATTCTCAAAATGCCATAACTCCATCGATACAACTCGGAATCATGCACCGTCGGTGGCCACGAGAAGAGAAATAAAAGGGCTTCAACTTTCGTGAAGAGCTCGGGATTCAAACCCGAATGCTGGAATTACTAATATGCCCCCGAAGCTGCAAAAGTCGACGAAACTTTTTCGGAAAGCGTCCAAACTTCATACTAAGCATCCAAGTACCTACAAAGCTCAATTAACCCCTGCAAAGCTTGTATATATAGAAATACGAGGTTGTTTGGTTAACGAGCATAAGTATAGGGATTAAGATACCCGAGGGGGCTAATAACGAGTAGGTTAACGAGTAAAATACGCAATATTTGCATCGTATCACACCCCCTAACTTGCACATTGCTAGTCCCTAGCAATGAAATAGGAAACAACAAGAACTACAAGAAAATCACAAACAGTATACAAGTACAAAATGGGATGAAAACCCAATAAAAAGATAAAGCCACTTTCACGGGTGAACGATTGCATTTAGCATATGCAATAAGCCGTTAAACCCCTTGGTTACCCTAGTGGATGAGTGTTGTCTCGTGAGGGTTTTCAGGGATGAAACCCAAAAACATCATATAGTTTCCTCAAAATATGCCCAACCCAACATGCGACAAACTCAATAACAACGAAAAAGATTTCAAACGCGTTATTAGCATATTGAATGAATTCAAGCTAAAGTCCATTGTTATTAACAGATTGAATGCACCTCATAGAATTGAAACTTTAAAAGTGGGAGGGGGGAGAGCAAATGCAAAGTATGATTTGGCAAAAACTTAAACAATTCGGATAATTAACATTAAAGCATGCATGTATTCTATCCTCATGGGTATTACACTCATCAAATGAATTCACTCGAAATAGGGAGGTAACACACGGAACATGCGGTCATAAAGAGTAAATATAAATGGAAACTAGGCCACACACATGTCACAAATAAAGAATGCTATATAGGAAATGAAAAACTTGTAATCTCAATGAAAGATACCGCTCATTAAAGGAGGCGAAATGCATTTTCACAGATTATTAAAAGTATTATGACTTCTAAATTAAATTCACCCTAAGATCACATATGACTTGATAGGGTTGTAATGTAGGCTAGGCTAGGGTACGAAATGAAAGGAATGTATGTACAGATTCAAAGTGTTCGGAACGAAAACTCGGGATAATGGGAAAATGCAGGTAATAGCAAAATTGGAAAACAAGTTCCAAAACGGCATTAGAGATATCATCGAGGAGAGTAATCAAAGCCTATTGAACACTATACACTACATTTACAACTTTCTCTTTCTTTTTCGTTTCTTCTTTTTCTCATGTTTTCTTTTGTTTTCTTTTGCTTTTTGATTTCTCTTTTTCTTCACTTTTTTCACTACTTTCTTTTCTTTGCTTATCAAACTCTCATATGCCTAAATTCCAACCGACATCACAACAACATCATTCAATCCCAAGAAACATTCCAAAAAAAGGTATGGAAAGTGTATATATGGGCTAAACTCCAATGCGGAGTTGGTTATGTGAATGAGGTTATGAAACGAGAGGCTATATTTAGGCTCAAAGGGGTTAGTGAGGGTAAGCATATAAGGTCGAGGTCAAGGTCAATATGGGTGATATAACAAAGAGGGCCTATGATCATTTCACAAAGTTTATGCAATTCTCGAATCAAATCAATATATGAAAATCATGCTCAAGTAACACATTTCAAATATGAACTCAATTAATGAACGGTCAAGTGAAAGAATAGTGAGATTACTAATGAATTCAACGTTTTCAAAGAGGAAAGAATAGTGTATAACACTCACAAATGACGAAAGGTACAAAGCTTACTCGGTGTAACTATATACAATGCAATAAAAGATTCCCGAGTTATAAAAATCTTAAACCAAATCAATATGACAAGGAAAGTGCATATGCTCATGGGATAAAGTTTAATTCATGAAGTTATTCATAATATCAATGATTTGAGGACTAAAGTCTAATAACTTCTAAAATCGAGAACATGCATCATTGAGTTGTCAGTCGGATTGGGCAATTATTAAAATTTATCATCGGAAACAAGGCAAAATGCCCAACAAAGGAGAAAAAAGAAAGAAAATATTTTTGAAAATTTTCAAATTTTCACAAAAAGGCATACTAAGTAATTAACAAGTAAGCAAATCAATGGACTACACATGAAATGGATAGAATATCCTACACCCCCTAACTTAAATGTTGCATTGTCCTCAATGCGTATGAAGAACATAACACAAAGAGAGGAAAATAACGATATTACCCAAAATTGGAGCGATCTCCATAAGCGCGAGTCCTAAGGAATCTACAAAACAAGTTAGTACCGAGCATAGCAAAAACAAATAACAAAAAGTTAACTAAATACACTAGACTAAATTAAAAAGGAAAGAAAAATAGGAAAGAAAGAAGATTAAAAAGCTAACTATTTACAACCTACTATTTAGGCTTCACACTAACTATACACTAGATGTCTAAATAGTTGAGGGTCCACCCAAAAAAGGATTTGACTTTGAAAGATCAATGGTGGACCCTCCAAAGAGAACATGCCTCCCAAAAAATAGGAATTCAATTTGAACAACGGAAGGCATGTGGGTGGTGAAAAACTGAACCATCGCCAATTTCAAATTTTGGGCGGATGATGGGGGATTTGGATACTATGGGGGACAAGACTACATTAGTCTCAGAAAAATCAAAATCACATCCCCAAGATTCTTCAATTGAAAGGGGAGGTGGGGCAAGTGTAAGTGAAAAGCCCATGAGATGAAGCATCTCAAAATAACATACTCATTCAAGAATCGAGTCAAAGTCCTCAAGACTTTCAACCGATTCTTGTGATAAATTTAATTTTGCGGGAATAGTAGGGAGTAAAGGAAAAAAAGGACCATCAACCTCAATACAATCGGAAGAATTAATAAGGTGAAAATCGAAAGTGCTAAAGCTTGGCTCACTCTCAATTATTTCTTCAACAAAAAGGGGTGGAGATGAAACGCAAGTTTCAACCTCAACCCGATTTTGTGAAGAAATAATCTCATCGAGCATGGCATCATTTTCTAGAAAATAAGCTTGAGAACTTTCGGATTGGTTATTCATTTCCTTAATCATTAACTCATAATCAAACGAACAAGAAGACATTTCATCTTCTTGTGCGGGTTGCTCATAGCTAACGGATTCCCCGCATTCCAAATTACCCTCACAAGGCGATGAGGGGTCACTTACATACTTTTGAATTTCACGCTCAATGCTCTCAACTTCAAGAATTTGTAGTCATTCTCTCATTATTTTGGGAGTATAGCTTGGAAAATAATTCTCATAACAATTAAGGTTATCTAAAGCGTAATAGCGAGACATTTCAAAATAAGCTATTCAACAAAAGCAACAAGCGCCAAAATTTCAATTTATTGAAAGAATTTAGCACAAGTCAAAAAGAAAGGGGAAAATAAAGAATACAAATATGAATGAAAGAAATATTACGAAACAATAAAATAATAACAATCTAAAACACACTCCCCAGCAACGGCGCCATTTTGATGCGAGGGGAACCGAGTGTTCGTGTAGGGACACTATCGTTGATTTCGGCTCCCGCTCTACATGCAAAAACCTAAGCTACAACTACACTTGACAAGCAAGCACAGCGGTAAGTTGGGTATCGTAAGAAATCCACAGGGAGTGATTGAATTTTAGATTTTAATTGCTTTAAAACTTTAAGAATAAAAGTGTAAAATAAATAAAAGAAAAGGTGATGGTTGGGAATGGTGGAAAAAGAAAAGAATAATTTATGCTACACAAAAGTAAAGCGAGGCTCGGGATCGCATTCCACCACACGGGCTAAACAACTACTAATTAGAATTCCGGTTCGAAAGCAATTTAATCGAGCATTTATAATTAAGCATAAACATCACACAATAAGGAATTTAACCCAAAGTTGCGAGATTAAACATTTAACGGAAAATGGTCACACGCGGATTAAATTCTAAATATCGTTATAAACACTAACGTTGCGTGACAAAGAAAGTTAAACGCATAATAATCCGACTTTAATACGCGAGGTTTCAATTAAATGCAATTTTATACAAAACCTAACTTTCGAGGTCCAAACCTGTAAATGGCGGAACGAAATCCCGACCCTATTTATCTAGGGGCTAAGCATGAATAAAATAATTTAACACTACAATTAAACTAATTACAACAAAAAATAAATTAATCTAGGCAAGAAAGTATAGAAAGCAAGTAAATGAAAGCATGGAAATTAAGGAGGACAACTAAATTAATGTAATTAAAGTTAAGGTACAACTTACAAAATAAAGAGTACAAGAGAGGAGTAGGGAAAATCTCCCAAGTTTACAAACCCTAAAATCTAAGACAAAATGAAGATATTAAGATCCCTCTCAAAAATGAGAGAAGAGAGTATTTATACCCAAAAATATCCCATGGCAAACTTGTTAAAAAATGAAGAAACAAAAAATATCTGCAGGACCGAATCGATTTGGGGTGTCCGAATCGATTTGGTCAAAGGGAAATGATCACACTGGTCC
This sequence comes from Sambucus nigra, assembly GCA_949130495.1. NCBI lineage: Eukaryota > Viridiplantae > Streptophyta > Magnoliopsida > Dipsacales > Adoxaceae > Sambucus > Sambucus nigra. The sequence goes on along the minus strand of OX422218.1, from coordinate 122,564,422 downwards.
AAACCGAATCGATTTGGAGTGTCCGAATCAATTTGGGGTGTCCGAATCGATTCGGTACCTACGGGTATGAAATCTGCAGCTTTGTCCTGTTTTACGAAAAAGGCCGTAACTTCTTCGTTATAGCTCGGAATTAGGCACGGTCGGAGGCTACGCGAAGATAACTCAGAGGGATACAACATACAAGAAGTCATGGGGCCAAAAACTCAAATTTGGAATGACTAAAATGCCCTTGAATGTGCCCTTAAGTGTGAATTTGAAGTAAAAACCATCCTCAAAATGCCATAACTCCATCGATACAACTCGGAATCATGCACCGTCGATGGCCACGCGAAAAGAAATAAAAGGACTTCAACTTCCATGAGGAGCTCGGGATTCAAACCCGAATAATGAAATTACTAAAATGCCCTCAAAGCTTCAAAAGTCGACGAAACTTTTTCGAAAAGCGTCCGAACTCGTCGGGATCGCGTGCCCGCCATGGGCTAAACAACTAATAATTAGAATTTTGGTTCAAAAATATTTAACCGAGCATTTTTAATTAATCATAAACATCACACAATAAGGAATTTAACCCAAAGTTGCGAGATTAAACATTTAATCAAAAATGGTCACATGCGGATTAAATTCGGATTATCGCTATAAACACTAACGTTGCATGACAAAGAAAGTTAAACGCATAATAATCCGACTTTAATACGCGAGGTTTCAATTAAATGCAATTTTACACAAAACCTAACTTTCGGAGCTCAACGCCCATTAATGACGAAAACGCAATCCCAACCCGTTATCTACTGACAATACATGGATTAAACTACTTTAAACAACAACTAAACTAATTAAAGCAATAAATTACAACAATAAACTAATTTGAAAGCAAGGAAACTAGTTATCAAAGCAAGAAATCAAGAAATACAACTATATTAACGGTAGGGGTAATGAAAAATCCAACTTACAACACCCAAAAGTTATCACACGAAATGAGGAAGAAGAAGAGCTCTCAAAACCCTAACCCTAACTTAAGCTAAAATGAATTATATCCTCTCCCAAATGAGAGAAATGAGTTATATACAAAATATCCCATGGCAAACTAGTAATTAAAGGGAATAAAAACAAAAATCTGTAGGGCCGAATCGATTCAAAATTGGACCGAATCGATTCGGAAACAGGGGAAATTCATATCTGCAATTCTGGTGCATTACGAATCGATTCGGTTTTTGGCCGAATCGATTCGCACCCTACAGGTCCGAATTCTACAGCTTTGTCCTGTTTTACAGAAAATATCGCCATTTATTCGTTATAGCTCGGAATTAGGCACGGTTGGAGGCTACGCGAAGATAACTCAGAGGACTAAAACATCCAAGAAGACATTAGGCCAAAAACCAAATTATGAAATGACTAAAATGCCCTTGAATGTGACCTTGAGTGTACTTTTTAAGTCAAAATCATCCTAAAAATGCCATAACTCCCTCATTATACATCGGAATCATGCACCGTCAGCGGCCACGCGAAGAGAAATCAAAGGGATTCAACTTCTGTGAAGAGATTGGGATTCAAACCCAAATGTTGAAATTACTAAAATACCCCCGAAGCTGCAAAAGTTGACGAAACTTTTTCGAAAAGTGTCCGAACCTCATACTAACCATCCAATTACCTACAAAAGCTCAATTAAACCCTGCAAAACATTTTAACATAGAAATCCGAGGTTGTCCTGTTAACGAGCATAATTATAGGGATTAAGATACCCTAGGGGGGCAATAAGGCGTAGGTTAACGAGTGAAATACGCAATATTTGCGTCGTATCAATAAACTAGTAGAAGCTAACTTCCAGAGGATCTCAGCCTGTAGATTTCAAAGCTCCAAACATTTGAACCATGATATCCACGGGTGTTTGTGTAAGCAACACATGATTGAAATGTCTATTGACTAGACTCTTGAATACTTATTATTCTCTTCTTTCTATTAGGTTTATGGGATTGATTAAGAGAGACAGGTATTCATATTTGTATTATGTAGTAATGACGTTCACCCCTAAGATGTGGTTGGGTAAAAGATTATTACTACCATTAGGCCTCGGTATTGTAGGTGCAGTAATATTTCCTTAATCAATCAAGTCTTGGATTTTATGTCATAAAGTGAGACATCCTTTAAAATTATGCCAAACATACGGATGATAATCATAGTATAAATCGTCTCTGAAACCTTCTGGCAGGGGATCATGTAATGGTAGTAGATATAGAGGGTTTAAAACCCCCTTCTTCTTGAGATCTTGGTATACTGTATTTATGGGAGGGTACAAAAGATGAGATGTTTTCTAGAAGTTTTTAGTACTCTAGGGTGCGAGTGCATATGCCAATGCTTGAATGACATTGATAATGGTTGTATTTTTCTTGTCGTTCCTCCAATTTAGATAAGGTGTAACATTCATCCTATTATCAGTCTTAATCTTGGGAGCTCAATTTATAAGGTCACCTTCTAATAGGGATCCTATGTCCATTGAAGATTTTAAGTGGGGTAGATACTGCATCTTCAACTGATCTTTGTATAAAGGAATCAAATTCTTCACTACAATGGCCACTTGTTCCTCTTTCGAAGGTAACTTTAACATTTTTGCATCCTTATTCCTCTAATGAGTAATGAACGTGCCCAGGTGCTTATTGATATCTTTCTTCGTCATCTCTAGATCCCGACGAATGATTTTTGGGTTGTTATTGTACATGTACTGTTTCATGAACTCTATACAAATGTCACTCCATCTAATAGTCCATCCATCATCTATGCATAAGAATAATTTTAGTTATCCTCTAGACAATGCGTATCTGAATATCTTTACTTTGAATTCCTTGCAATCCTATAGGGCTTGCATGGCTCGGACATAGAATTTGAGATGAACCGTTGGTGGTCCCATTCATGTGAATTTTTTAGTATTCAGCATCTTGAACTAGCAAATACTCTAGAATTAAGATAAACAGACATGCGTTGGATATCTGGAAGGTCGTCAGTAGGTCAGAGTTATCGAAAATTCAGTTGCAGTGTTTAAACTCCATTATGAAGTGTCCAAGACCCGTGGGAGCCTCAGTCGTATTGGCTACAGTTCTGCTTTGATAGTTGTAGCCATAAGGTTATTGCTATCTTGGACCTTTACTGATGGGGGGACGATATTGGAAGGGTATAGATTCTATCCATGTCCCCCGATATTATCCAATCGATTATAGAGATAGACTTGTTCTTGACTAAGAGTTGACATTTCACTCATCAGGGAAGTTATGTTAGCCATAATGTCGGCCAATATTATTCCTTCTCCGTTTTTCATGTTGTCAAGACTATAAGGTTGGGAGCTTAAGAGATGTGCATTCCTTTCCTCACTGAAGATGATAAATATAATGTTATGGGAAATGTAGAATTAAGATTTTACCTAAGAGTTATTCTAAGAAAAACAAACATGAGTTTAAACAGGCATGGTTATTTTATTCCAGTAATCTTGGGTAATGATCCATTTCCTACGGTACTCCTAACTAAGCGTCGAACACTTGGTCAAGAGTTTTGAAAAGTGAATGAATTTTTATTTTCAAATCATAAAGTTCCATCTTATTTCAGGAAACTTTCTTGGGGAATACAAAATCCTTTTGGGTAATGTCACCATTTGGTGAATCGATTGTCTTATTTTATTCTTGGTTACATCCTAAGATTCTATTACCTGAGGTTATGCAAGGGTTTTTGCGAGGCTAGAGGTTCCCTTCTTTGGATATTACCCCTCATGATATACCCCAGGGGTACATGTGAGATGCCCATTTTAATATGGGACAGATACCAAATAGTCCCTCGGACATTTTTTAATACACGTTTAATCCAAGTCTTTTTATTTCGGTCCAAAAAGTCCTTCACCATAGCGCTGGTACAGACCTTTAAAAACAAGAGAATATTAGTTAAATGGGTGTTTGAGGGACTGTTTGGTACAAAATAAAAGGCTTGGACTAAATGTGTATTAAAAAATATTTGAGAAAATTTTCGGTATTTGATCCTTTTAATATACCTGAATGTACGTGAATCGAGCCTCCCAGTATACCTCATGGAGATAGTATGTGGGAGAGTTAACTCGATGTACTCGACTTAAGTGATTGATATTCATCAAGAACATGACCACTCTGTATATAATGAGGATATGAGGCTAAGAAGAGTGAAAGTTATCGTTAAGGACCCGCGTTGGTTAGAACCAAGTCCCGTAGATAGTCTTCCTCGGGTAATGGGTTATAAAGTGAGTGATATGCAGATGTTATGCTGTGAAATAGTGTGAATCTTTTGAAAAAAAAAATTCGCAAGAGAGATTTTCACTTTACATTATCATGTATCTTGGCGTACACATCATAAAAAGGGTTCAAAGGACGCCTAGGGTATGATCTTATCCCTACGGGAGTATGCAATAGTAGTGTTTTTCTACCTAATCAGGTATCTAAAAACAAATAGAAAAAAATAGAATGTACATGAATGTACAGGAATATCATGTTAAAGTAAATATGTACCTACATTAAAATGAGTTCACTGCACTTTTTAATAAAATACCCATCAGAGTCGCCACTATGAGAACTCGGACCCGAGGCAACACGCCTCCTCATGCCCTCTGCGCACATGCACATCCCTTTTGGACAAAGTATGTCGACATGGGTCATGGTAAGTGATGTGTGGCCTTTGCCTTGATCTGTTTTGGAAAGGAATGGAGTTGTCACTCTATTTTACAAAAAATGAACAAAATAAGAGGTCGGCCTCCGTGGAGAACTAGTGAAGGCAAGTGATCTTTGTTTTTAATGAGAGAGTCAAAGGTCTAAGGACTGGGTTATGGATTGGGAAGGTGTTAGACCCCCACCCCCTCCCACCCTTTTGATCTCAAATGTAGACATAAAATATTCATATTAGCATGTTATAGTGTAAAAAGAAATAATAAAATGAAAATATTTAGTATGTAAATATACTGTGCAGTGTAGTGTGGGGTGTGCATATAAATAATATAGGCAAATGATAAATATGTAAAATCTCGAACTTGTTCACTCGGATGACAGTTTGAATGAGAATACATACTCGTAACGAGCTATTCAAAGACCCTGTAGTTTGTATTAAGACAAGATGGATTCTACCTCTTATAGAGGCTCAGTGTAAGAGATTTAAACTTTCTTGGATGTTTCAAGGTGGTTTTAGAGTGAAAAGAGACCGGATGTTAAAATATAAATTATTTGTATTCATGTTAAATGATATGGATTCTCTCTTAAATTCACTTTGATGACAAATGAATATCAAAACTTCCAACATTAAGAAGAAAATAATAGGTAGAATACTTGGATCTAGTGATCATATAACCCATATGAGAGTATTTCATGGTTTTGAATCTTTTTTTAGATGTTTTTTCTAAGAATAAAGGTAAAAATGCAACAATGTGTAAAAGATCCAACTTAAGTTTCAGATATCGGCTTCTCTAATACTCCTACATATCTATCGTATGTGGAATCAAAGTCAACGCAGTTCGAACATTACCTTTAAAGAAAAGTAATGTTTAAATAGGAAAATATATGAAGACAAGAAGAGTTGGGTTAGTGTTACAGCACAACACCGCCCCTTTTATGTTAAGGATGCAAAATATAAGAGTAAGAAGAAACGTACCAGTAATGTTACACGTGCACCTTTTTGTTTCAACAATATTCTAACTTGAAATTAACTGTTACACCCCATAAAATCTATAGTAGGGTGATCAAGTCTAAAATAAATAATATAGGAATCTAAAATTTTTTGGTATCATTCTAAGCATGACGGAACTAAAACATTATGCGTAAAGTAAATAACAAAAAATATATCATGGGTGAAACATAAACTATAAAACAAAAATAATCAACGATACTATTATAATCGTGTAACTACAACTGTATCAACATATACCAACATTGGGCTCAGCTGGGTACATAGAATAATAAGGAGAGTGGCCATGCATTCTCCATATCTACATCTTATAAGGGAAACAACTGAGAAGAAGGTCACGATTAAAGTAGGGATGCAACTGCACCTATTGCATATGTCCTACAAAATGTTAATATGATACGTAAACAACAAGTTTAAGTAGTAAACGAATATACTTTATTCTAGACTATAATATAACTATGCATCTTCTTCTCATTTTTTAGTAGCTTTTAGGTTAACCCAAAATCCAAAAATCCTAGTTATTACATGCGTCTAATCTTGACCCCAAGTGAACCACGTGATTACATATTTTTCATTTCAATTGAATATTCATAAACAATCATTCTACACCTTTCAAGTTTATATATCAAGATAGAAAACAAATCTCTATGTGTATATACACATATGTACTATTCAAATAAATTATTATAAATTTATTTATCGGTCACTGTTGCACTACCCACGGTAACCAGTCTCGCTCTCTAGAGGTAATGAAGCGGTGTCATCACCCAACCTAGAGTATTATACTATCTTTATCTTCCAGAGTACCGAAGAGATCAATATCGCATGACCAGGGGTAACCAGTCTTGCTCTCTCGGGATACTGAAGCATCATTGTCGACCGACTCAGGGTACTATAATATTGTAGTGCTCTCCATCGTTTGATCCTGACTATAACTCGTCTTTATCTACCAGGATACTGAAGTAGCATCGTCGCATGGTCTATAAAAATGTCCCCTCTACAAAGTATACCATATATAAACATAATCGATATATCGCACAAAATATGTAAAGAAATTATGACCCTACTCAACTAGTCTAAAAAAACAAATACAAACCTCATTTGTCAGTGTTACATATAACATCTCTAAACTAGCCCGATCTCTGAAGTCTCTCCAAGTCTAGGTACCTCTCATATTCACCTTTGACAGTATTATCATAATACCATTACTAACTTACTAGATGGGTTATCAATACTTTCTAAACTACTGGGTGATCTATATAATCATTAGCTATCTATTTATCTAATAATTTTGCTCCATACTCGCCCTTATACTCAAGGTCCTCAATAATCATAAATAAACACTACACCAAATATGTCGAATTGTCACGGCCATTGACCTTGACAAGTTGGACTTGTCAAGGTCAATAACCGTGACAATTCTGGGGGTGATAACTTTTTTTGTCACGGACTTTTCACGGTTCTTGACCTTGACAAGTTTTTTCACGGTTAAGGACCGTGACAAACCCGTGACATTTAATAAAAAATATCACGGTCAATGACCGTAACAATTCTGGGCAGAATTGAAAAAAAAATCTACTGGGCAGTATGGCCACTACCACTGCCTAGTGTAATACCCCGTATTTTTATAGCTTTTAAATTATGGGATTTATTAAATTTAATTGAGATAAATTAATTTAATTTTAATCCGGAATGTTGCTTTAAATATTTACTAGCGTGACGAGAGTTAGTAATTATTGGAAATTTGTTATTTGTTGCATATTACTGGATGAGCATAGTAATATATTATATTGGTTATATTGAATGTCATAAGTGAATTAAATGACTATTTCGAAAATTTAAGTAAGGACGTGCCCGTGTCACGTCGGGACTTATTTTGTTAAATAAAAGTGAATATTTTATAAGTTGTTCGTATGGTCATTTTGAGTGCACCAACGCGTCCGGAAGGGTCGAGATAGTCAGAAAAGTGTACCCGGGGGTTTAGTTTGGGTCTCGGGATGTTTTTAGGCTTAATTAGTGACCCGGGAGGGCATTTTGGTCATTTTACAAAATAGGGTAATTAAACCCACGAATTTCAGCCATCCTTAGCAGCTATTTAGGTCAGCCTTTTAGGGTTAGAACATTCAGAACCCTAGAACGGCCATTGGAGAAGAGAGGAGAGAGCTCTCAAGGTGATTCAAGGCCAAAACACCACCGTTTGCACCACCGTCACCACCAACGCGTAGATCGCGAGGAGGAGAACGCAACCACACCAATATCAGTAGGAAACCAGACCTCTGAAATCCCAGGCAAGTGTTTAACTTGCGTATTTTCGTTGGTGCAATATTCATATTAGTTTAGGAATGATTAGGAGTGTAATCTATGGAAGAAAACCCCAAATTTTTGATAGGGATTTGCATGTAGAAAACCTTATAACCATATTCTGGAAATATTATGTGAAGTAGATTATTAACCCACGAATTTTTGATGATATGTTAGAAGGAAATTCTGGAGAAAACTGATTAGAACAAAAGTTAAGAAAACATTAGGGTTCTTGATGTTAGATGAGATTTTGGGTTGTTTAACCATGTTTAATGATGGATATACGCATGCTTAACGTTAAAAACATCTGGAAATATGTTATTATGTTTGTAGTAGGAGTTTTGGGACGATTAATGTTGGAAAATATGGATTTGGATGAAGAATTTTGGTAAAACCCGTAACTGCACTTCTGCAGGATTTCGCAGACCTGCTTGATCGATCGATCGAGCCTAGAGCTTCGATCGATCGAAGGTTCGATCGATCGAGCCCCAGACCTCGATCGATCGACCCTTCCTGGCAGACTCTTTTTCCCCTTATTTAATTAGTTGAACATAATTCATCGTGAAATAATTTTTGGGCTTTATGAATAAAATGTTTTGGGATATAGGAGAGACCGGTAGGACATATGATTATGTGTTGAGAACTTTATTATGAGACGATAATTGTGTTTTAGGGATTATTATTTAAAGAACAAGGAAACTATGTATTTCAAGTGAGAGATTACGACAAATACTTACGATAGTGAATAGACGTCTACCTACTGATTTTGCTACTTGGATGGATAGAATCCACGAGTGTCACGTAACTAGTGAGAAAACCCTTCGAGTTAAGGTTAGAGACGAAACCTTATACATAATCATAATAATGGGAAATTAAGGATAAATGTTGTGACTATGGGTAACGAGAGGAACCTATATTAATATGATGAAATGGGTATATTTATATGATTGTGTGTACATATATTATATACATGTGAAAAACGTACCCGCGCTACTTGCTATCCCTGAGGTTACCGCGCTGGGACGATCTTATCCTGTGTTGCCTTATGGAGGATATTGATTCGTACCCTAGAAGATAGAGATCCTAGGTACGGGCTATCAAATTGATAGTCGGACGGTCCTAAGAGACGTGAGGGTATGTACTGACCTCTTGGACTTGGAATCTATGCTTCGCCTCAATGTTGTTTTGTATATGTTAATACAGTTCGAGAGTGCTTCCGAACTTGTATTTCCCTTTGTGTGAGCGATACGGGGATTGGATAGCAGAGTATGCCCGCACCATAGTTTTAGTTGGGGTGTTGTTATATATATATATTATACGAGTAGTTAATATATATATGAGATTATGAACTTTAAACTGCCTACTGTGATTTGATAAGTAGGACATGGTTGTTGACTCAATAATAAATGCTTATTTTGTGAAAGTATAATATGACACTGGGAAACTTTATAATTTAATGAAGCTAAAACGAGAGGAGTGCTGCAAATTGAAAGTAACCTTTTTAAACGATGACATTGTTCGGTTTTGAAAACTTATGAGTAAGTTAAGATAAACTAAATTATTTGGAAGGTTAGTATGATAAAATGTCAAGTTAAACCATTTGGGAAGGTTAGTACGATAGGCGTGCACATTAGAAGAGAGGTGAGAATTTCTCAAGAGAGTGTCGAACTAATATGTTGTTGCATTGGCCTGTATCAATTTAAATTACTTGCTAAACAAATTTTAAATCATACACACTTTCGGGCTCTGACCCGTTTCTTCTTTCTCTCTCTCTCTTGTATATATATATGTATTACAGGTGCCCAGCCACAGGGGCGTCTTGCTTAGGATCTCTTGGAAGGAACGCGCTGCAGCTTAGGTGGGAGTTGCAGGTCTCTTGATTAGACGACTTCGTTCATTCAGATCCACTCTTAGCATTTTCATTCAAATGGGCATGTGTATCCCTTTCCATTATTTCTTTATTTTGGGGCATTGTTATTCCAGTTATTTCATAGTTTCGTTATTATGGGATTTTTATTTAGGATGGATGTATTACTTTATTTTTCTCGCATGTTGACATTTGTTGATGAATGTTTTATATTAATTGGATTTTTGTTCCAAGTTTATTGTGGTGTGAATCTTATTTTTTTTGAAACTTTGTTAATAAAATAAATAAATCTTTTTCTTTAAATAAAATTTGGAAAGTAATGTTTAATTTTGGTTTTGACACTTAGCTTAATTATTTAGGGTGTTAAATTGGAAAGTTTATTTTTACGACAGTGATGCTAAGAATGAACCAAACTGTTCACCTTGATTTAATTTAATAAAGGAGTGATCGCCCGGTATTTAATTAGGCGGGGTGTCACAGGTGGTATCAGAGCATCAGGTTCTAGTGTCCTTAGGATCTGTACGGCTTATTATGCTTCTAGCGTTGCTTTGTTTGTTATAGAGCCCTATGTTTAGGATTGTCGATTCCTTTGACGAGATTTCGTTCTCCTGCTGTAATGTGTATACACTAGTGAATTCTAATTTCGTTCGGATGTGTGCGTGTGCCGAGCGATGACGGATGTCAGAAGAGGACCGTTAAGCGTACATCAGGAGGCAGGGCTCAATTGAGAATTATGAAATATATCCGAGGATGATGACCGTAGTCGAGGTCACCTCCATTATGGCACGAGAAGCCACGATTATAAAGGCGACTAAGGTGCAGCAATGAGTTTTCAAATGCTGTTATAGCCAAATGAGGTGCGAGGGTAATCTTACCCAACGTGCTACAAAAACGTGTAGAGACTGTCAGTGGAAAATTTTAGAACACGAAAAATTGTATGTGTTTACCAAAAGAGGTAAAGTATCCAAAGAATTAAGTATAAGACGGAGCGTGGCAAACCAAAAGAGAAAATTTAAAGAAAATTTTCTTGGCTTTTGGGACGAAATTATAATGGTTGTATTCAACCACCAATTTTAGAAGTGGAATGCTATGCCTATGGGAGAACCTTAGGTACAATGTTGACCGTATGTTCCTTCCTCAACTGTTCAGGATGAGAAGCAAATGTGGTTCTGAATTCATCGAGGAAGGGCATGTCAAGGGTCCATCCATGAATATGAATCTTAACCGTTAGCGAATTTTGTAATCATGAGATGTATATACAAGTGGGGGAAACGACTCCAAGTGGGAGGTCAACTTGAAATAATAAATCGATAATACTCGAGGAGGAAATTATTATGGGCGACCGATTCGGAGGTTAACAATGTCATATTTTGTCAATATAGATGATGACGCTTCTTTGTGGGGGAAGTTAAAGGAATCGAAGAATTTAGTCGAGAATAAACCTGAATACAACGGTGGTGGTATAGCACCACAAAAAGATGTGGATACACATCCGGAAAACCATTTAAGTGCTTCAAATAGTTAAATTCTTACCAAGTGATGGTAAATTCAGTAAGTACTATTATAGATAGTAACATGATCTTTATGGCCTAAAAAGGCTAAGGGAACAACCGGGATGGCTAACAGGAATCGAGTCTACTAAAGTCCGAGAGAAGGACAATCCTAACCTGGTTAGTAGGACAGGTGGTAAGTGGATTATGCGTTGAGGTATTTTGTGCGGAGTGAGATCGCTCATGATAATATGTTCCAAAATGAGAAAAGGGACAAGAATATGGTGCCTAGTAAAAGGCAACGATTAAAATAGTTTTGTTTTGGTTTGGATAGACGTGTTACGTCCGAAACCATTTGTGCAGTCAAGACGATTGCCAAGATGGAAGCATAGGTTGTATCCTTAGAGGATGCGGCGTGTTTATGTGACACGAGCGAGTCACCATATTTTGTTCATTGCTATATTAGCATGTGAGACGAGTTAATGCATATAATTATAAATGTTACCATTATGTGAATAATTTTCCCCTAGTGTAGCAGAATTCTTCTTTAGTGCTATCCGCGAAGGATGGATGAATATATTAACAAGTTTTGTACCTGATTGGGGTTGCTCGTTGTAGTGATGCGATACACGAGTATGATATTATCTTTGTTAAAATGTTATAGAAATGGGTAGTATGATAGTGGGCATTTATTGCAAAACTATCAGAGTAGTTGCATTGGTGCAACATGTCTTATGTTTGTTTTGGCAAGGCTTTACCAGTAAGAAGGTCGGACTTGCACTTATAATATCTATCCAAGAGACTTCGGAGGAGATAGTGGGCTCGAAATATTCGATGCCAACGACTCTGTCAAGTATAATCCCGTATGTATAGGGATGTACCATTGAGCGAAAAGATGTGACTCGGTATTTTGTTTAGCACTCCGGACCTAGTGATAAGAAAAATGCATCGTTATATTCATCCGTTAGGGATGTGAGAGTTAATATTTATACCCCTATTATTAGGGAAAGGAATTTCGAGAATTCCGAGAGTATGTATTCAAGGTTTATAAAATCCAATTACCAACCAATACAGGACGATAGTGAAATTGGTGAAACGTTCTTTGTTAAGCATAATTACGGGAGAAATTGTAACTTTTCTGTCAAGGGACGGAATAAAAGGGTATATATTATGGACGGAGGACCTAACGGATTTCGATAATCGACAATGCTAGGTAGTAGTGTATCGGGGGGGTTCCTTGTTTGGATTTCGCTTTGCGAGACATCCCACGCATGAAACTTAGCGTAAGGTTGGAAATAGGGAGACGTTTGGTCACTATTCCATGAGTTCGGTACCCTGGTCGAAATGGGATCAAGTAATTATGTATATAAGTTGGGAGTTGAATTTTGTTTTAAGGTCATTGGAGCCGGATTTTCGTGGTATGAAATTATTGAATTTTGTGGTAGGAGAATTTAAGAATTTTGATTTCTAGGGTGATTGAGAGTACCCAAATGTCATAACCGCGTACAGAACACAAGGTGAATAAAGAGTTGGAATGATTTGTAGCATGGATTATCTGGAAAGAACTTCATACTATACAAAAGAGATAACCTGTAATCATTTTTATGAATAGAGCGTTAGTGATTTATTCCTCTTTTATTGTCATGGAATTTGAATGCCCCATTCCTTCTATTCCGTTGAATTTAGTTAATCCTACATAAGAGTAGCCGCTGTTCACTCTCCCAGGGCGGTTGCGGTGTTGCAAAAATGTGGGCATCTGGATTAGCTGCAATTAAAATAGTCCAAGTCGAAGGGACGTGGTGATAGACATGTGAAATATATGTTTGTAGGACTAGTATAACGAAGTGAAAGTAATAGAGTGGATTAAACGTCACATGAGGGGCGATAATCCATACATAAGTGTGCAATTAGAACAGCACGCCCTAACTTGATTGGAAGGCTGTAGGAAGCCATTCAAGAATTGGTACTCCTTGAATAGAGTAGAATTTAATTGTTATGAATAAGACTCGGAGCAGAGTTGTTAGTAAACAAGAATAAGAGCGACTTGCACATACAAAGGGTGATGATGTGGTATGGTGTAAGAGATCCAGAAGTGCGCTTCGTGGAGAGAAGAGCACGGGTGGAACTTTCGGCATGCTACAAGGAAGGAAGGGGAGTATTACGTGTCATTTAATGGGAGACATTTCAGGGGAAGAATCGATGTTTAGCGAGACGTAGTGAGTAGTCTCTACATGCACTACCCATAGGTAAGGTTTGATTGAAAGAGGAGAATCAACCAAAGAATTTTGTGGTTATCGAAAATTCCTGAAATTGGAAGAGGTTGGTAAAGTCGGTAAAGTTCTTGGATGAGTTGCCATCCTCAAAACAAGATCAAGGGTTTATCCCGAACTTGCGAATTAAGTCGCCGAGAGGGAAGTGATTGATATTCCTTTGGACTGGCTTATAATATTAACTAGTGTGCCCCAGACTTCCTTTGAAAGGAAGGATCGCGCCAGTGCATGGTCCGGCGCAGTATAAATTTGTGAATCAGGATGAGATTGGTGAATCTCACCTTTGATATGGGATTTCAGGAACCAGCGGAGATAAAATTTCGTTTCAAGTAGGATGTATCACCCTTAGCCAGGGAATAAGCGCATGGTGATTAAAGATTAGTGGAGCCACGTGAAGGAGATTTTGGAATCTTAATACGATGATTTCAAGAATGCTCTGTAGAAGAACTCGTACCTGTTTGTCGCATATGAGGTACTTATTAAGGTTTTGTTATGGAAGAACCTCGACTATTCTCCTTCCGTATGTTTAGAGGAGAGTAGATAATCAGAATTTTTGGATCGGTCGAGAAAATATCCGATAACTATGGTAGAATTCCACGACTGTTTTAGACGAGCAAGAGTGATCAAATGTTCGTAATATTTTCTCAGAATGGAAGTTTTGTATATGAATAAATCCGAGTATTTGTCATGTAGTGAGGTGCGGCCTCCTAATGATAGTGAGATAATGAAATGTATAACGTACAGGCGTGACCTATGCGAATGTTGTCGGTTGGGAGCACAATGTGAAGTGTCTCCAAAGAGAATGCAAAACAATGTTACTGTGAGGAAAGGGCTATAGTGATTGAGCGTCGTAATGTGTAGTTAGTTTGTGTACGGAAAAGGATATCCAGAATTGTGCTACCTGATAGGCCTTATTTTCCGAATTTCGGGACGAAATTCAGTTATTAGGGGGGAAGTATGTAATACCCCGTATTTTTATAGCTTTTAAATTATGGGATTTATTAAATTTAATTGAGATAAATTAATTTAATTTTAATCCGGAATGTTGCTTTAAATATTTACTAGCGTGACGAGAGTTAGTAATTATTGGAAATTTGTTATTTGTTGCATATTACTGGATGAGCATAGTAATATATTATATTGGTTATATTGAATGTCATAAGTGAATTAAATGACTATTTCGGAAATTTAAGTAAGGACGTGCCCGTGTCACGTCGGGACTTATTTTGTTAAATAAAAGTGCATATTTTATAAGTTGTTCGTATGGTCATTTTGAGTGCACCAACGCGTCCGGAAGGGTCGAGATAGTCAGAAAAGTGTACCCGGGGGTTTAGTTTGGGTCTCGGGATGTTTTTAGGCTTAATTAGTGACCCGGGAGGGCATTTTGGTCATTTTACAAAATAGGGTAATTAAACCCACGAATTTCAGTCATCCTTAGCAGCTATTTAGGTCAGCCTTTTAGGGTTAGAACATTCAGAACCCTAGAACGGCCATTGGAGAAGAGAGGAGAGAGCTCTCAAGGTGATTCAAGGCCAAAACACCACCGTTTGCACCACCGTCACCACCAACGCGTAGATCGCGAGGAGGAGAACGCAACCACACCAATATCAGCAGGAAACCAGACCTCTGAAATCCCAGGCAAGTGTTTAACTTGCGTATTTTCGTTGGTGCAATATTCATATTAGTTTAGGAATGATTAGGAGTGTAATCTATGGAAGAAAACCCCAAATTTTTGATAGGGTTTTGCATGTAGAAAACCTTATAACCATATTGTGGAAATATTATGTGAAGTAGATTATTAACCCACGAATTTTTGATGATATGTTAGAAGGAAATTCTGGAGAAAACTGATTAGAACAAAAGTTAAGAAAACATTAGGGTTCTTGATGTTAGATGAGATTTTGGGTTGTTTAACCATGTTTAATGATGGATATACGCATGCTTAACGTTAAAAACATCTGGAAATATGTTATTATGTTTGTAGTAGGAGTTTTGGGACGATTAATGTTGGAAAATATGGATTTGGATGAAGAATTTTGGTAAAACCCGTAACTGCACTTCTGCAGGATTTCACAGACCTGCTTGATCGATCGATCGAGCCTAGAGCTTCGATCGATCGAAGGTTCGATCGATCGAGCCCCAGACCTCGATCGATCGACCCTTCCTGGCAGACTCTTTTTCCCCTTGTTTAATTAGTTGAACATAATTCATCATGAAATAATTTTTGGGCTTTATGAATAAAATGTTTTGGGATATAGGAGAGACCGGTAGGACATATGATTATGTGTTGAGAACTTTATTATGAGACGATAATTGTGTTTTAGGGACAATTATTTAAAGAACAAGGAAACTATGTATTTCAAGTGAGAGATTACGACAAATACTTACGATAGTGAATAGACGTCTACCTACTGATTTTGCTACTTGGATGGATAGAATCCACGAGTATCACGTAACTAGTGAGAAAACCCTTCGAGTTAAGGTTAGAGACGAAACCTTATACATAATCATAATAATGGGAAATTAAGGATAAATGTTGTGACTATGGGTAACGAGAGGAACCTATATTAATATGATGAAATGGGTATATTTATATGATTGTGTGTACATATATTATATACATGTGAAAAACGTACCCGCGCTACTTGCTATCCCTGAGGTTACCGCGCTGGGACGATCTTATCCTGTGTTGCCTTATAGAGGATATTGATTCGTACCCTAGAAGATAGAGATCCTAGGTACGGGCTATCAAATTGATAGTCGGACGGTCCTAAGAGACGTGAGGGTATGTACTGACCTCTTGGACTTGGAATCTATGCTTCGCCTCAATGTTGTTTTGTATATGTTAATACAGTTCGAGAGTGCTTCCGAACTTGTATTTCCCTTTGTGTGAGCGATACGGGGATTGGATAGCAGAGTATGCCCGCACCATAGTTTTAGTTGGGGTGCTGTTATATATATATATTATACGAGTAGTTAATATATATATGAGATTATGAACTTTAAACTGCCTACTGTGATTTGATAAGTAGGACATGGTTGTTGACTCAATAATAAATGCTTATTTTGTGAAAGTATAATATGACACTGGGAAACTTTATAATTTAATGAAGCTAAAACGAGAGGAGTGCTGCAAATTGAAAGTAACCTTTTTAAACGATGACATTGTTCGGTTTTGAAAACTTATGAGTAAGTTAAGATAAACTAAATTATTTGGAAGGTTAGTATGATAAAATGTCAAGTTAAACCATTTGGGAAGGTGAGTACGATAGGCGTGCACATTAGAAGAGAGGTGATAATTTCTCAAGAGAGTGTCGAACTAATATGTTGTTGCATTGGCCTGTATCAATTTAAATTACTTGCTAAACAAATTTTAAATCATACACACTTTCGGGCTCTGACCCGTTTCTTCTCTCTCTCTCTCTCTCTCTCTCTTGTATATATATATGTATTACAGGTGCCCAGCCACAGGGGCGTCTTGCTTAGGATCTCTTGGAAGGAACGCGCTGCAGCTTAGGTGGGAGTTGCAGGTCTCTTGATTAGACGACTTCGTTCATTCAGATCCACTCTTAGCATTTTCATTCAGATGGGCATGTGTAGCCCTTTCCATTATTTCTTTATTTTGGGGCATTGTTATTCCAGTTATTTCATAGTTTCGTTATTATGGGATTTTTATTTAGGATGGATGTATTACTTTATTTTTCTCGCATGTTGACATTCGTTGATGAATGTTTTATATTAATTGGATTTTTGTTCCAGGTTTATTGTGGTGTGAATCTTATTTTTTTTGAAACTTTGTTAATAAAATAAATAAATCTTTTTCTTTAAATAAAATTTGGAAAGTAATGTTTAATTTTGGTTTTGACACTTAGCTTAATTATTTAGGGTGTTAAATTGGAAAGTTTATTTTTACGACAGTGATGCTAAGAATGAACCAAACTGTTCACCTTGATTTAATTTAATAAAGGAGTGATCGCCTTGTATTTAATTAGGCGGGGTGTCACACCTAGCAGTATATTTGTACCTGTTATAGTAACGTTGTACCTGTTCAAACATTATATATCTAAATAAAATAGAGATAGTGAAAATATACATTCTAAATAGAGACAATATGCATTACGATATAATCCAAATATAATTCAAATGTACCAACTTAAAAATAATAAAATTTAATTCAAATAATGTCACTACATGTCTTGGGTAAGGTTAAATCCGAGGAGGTGAGTAGGCCACACGATATACGAATTGACACACCCTCTGATATACATCGTGTCGCATTATTCGTGCAACCACAACGGGAAGCTCTCCTTCCCGGGTATCACATGCATGATGAGCACCTTGGACTCGATGTCTTGAAGCTCACGTCCATAAACTAGTCCACCCTGGACGATATTCGGGTCCCACAACCCCCGCCCTACCCGCTGGCCATCAAATATGTCCAGTATAAACACGCTCGGCCAACCAAGCGTCGACATCGGTCTGTCGAAGGGAGCCAAATAGGTAAGTGGATCATCAAAGTCCGCACGTGTCGGTGATGAAGTGGCGAGGTCCACATCCTCGTCATCCTGCACCTCGTCCTCCCGCACCTCCTCCCCCCCCCCCCCCACACACACACACCTTCTCCTTCCCTTTCCCCTTGCGTTTTCCGTCTCCCAATGAATGCTTCATTAATTAGAATATATCTTGGACCGTCACTCCAAACGGGACAGCTTCACGTTATGCGAGTCCACCGTTCGAGCCAACCCGGTATCGCTCGTCTCCAATCCGATGATCCTAGATTTGGCCTCTTGCGAGCTCACCCCTTGCGATCAGAGCCAAGCACTTGGCTGAGTGCGTCTATGGACAAAGATGCCTTGTCGGCATCAGACTGCGAATCATGCACTTCCTTAAGCTTTGCCTGAAACGACAAAAAGCACATGATTAGTAAAATAAGTAAATTAAAAAATTATAATGTAATTAATAAAAAGTAAACTGTCGGATTACTTACAATCGTGGCCGCGACGCTCGGGGACACCTCATTGTCCTTCCCCTTCTTCGTCCGAATTTCCACATAAGTATCGAGCCTATGTGGCCTACCCCCAGGGCTACTCCCTGTCCCTGAAATAAAATAATGTAAAATTAGTATCGGGCCCGCAAAGTAAAATAATGCAGAATAATATATTTCTGTAGTTATAGAAAAATTAAATCTTACCATCATCCTATGCTCCACCTCGGCGTAAGACGTCCAGCCGGAGTAGTGCACGTCCGTATTTTTTTCTTGGTTTTCTCTCCTCGATTGGCGAGATGCCAATTGTCGCTCCCCGATCTCATTGTCAATGAACTTTTGCCATTGTGCTAATGAGATCGGCTCCTTCGATGGGATGGATTCACGCCTTTGGATAATGGACTCTCGTGTCTTCCCAAAGTACCGGGTCCGCATATTTTTCTTCCACGTCTTGTGTTGCTCCCTCAACTGCTCCAAGACGGAATCACGTAGCTTTGGATCCAGGCTGAATTGTTCCTGTCCAACAAATACAATGTTAGTTGCAAATAAATATAAATATAAATATAAAATGAAATTGAAATTGAAATATTCATATGAATATAAATATAAATATAAATACATTACCTATAGTGCCACCCAAACAGCTAACTTGAGCTCATATGGCACCTCCTTCCAACTAATGTACCCCGGAACGATGATTGTCTTTACCAGCTCGAAGGATCTCGCTAATAGCCCCGACTTGTTCTCGATGGCCATCCCTAATTTGCCATATTTGGGGAGCCTATGGGTCGAGGATCCCTCGTCGCCTCCGCTGCCACCGATCCCAGACGACATCATCATAACAAGCATCATCATCCTCGCCTTAATACCTGAAGGAGACATTTGCTGTAAAAAAATATCATTTGTACATATCAAAATGAATTAAAAGAAGACATGCAAATATGTACAATTACTACAAATAAAATTGAATTTTTACTGTCAAACACCTCAATTCTGAATTCCAAAACAACAACATCTAGCTCATAATATGTACAATTACTAAAAATCCAAAATATCCCCACCCCCACCCCTACTGCCCACACACACGCACACTACACAAGAGTGAAAATGATAAAGTGCAAATCAATTAAAAGCATTAAAAATGGATGTTTCGGTACAAATTGGAATATTTATTACAAATTGATTTTTTGTTTAAATTCGGGTTATCATAAAAAATGGATTGATATTCGGTAGGAGCAGCCAAATTCGTTATGACATCTCTTTTCATATTTCACAAATTCGTTAGCACATCTGCGAAGCACACCCCCCATTCTATTTGTCTCGCCCATCCACTCTTTATATTTCGGATATCCCATCACAACTACCACAACTAATCACCTATTAAAGGTACGAAGCGTATATTCATGGATTAGTATAAACAAAACTTAGATTTATAGTATGTTTTATTTAATTATGTCTTATTTATATTCAAATTAAATTTATAATAGAAATTTCTATTTCCTCCATCTCCTCCAAAGGGTGGGTGGTCCTATCGCATTCAAGACCGCATTTTTCTGTAATATACTTAACAACTCATGCACATTGTTATGATTTGAAAAAAATTCGGCAGCATATCCCCTTAGTTCTAGTGTGAGTGTTATTTCAATTGATCAATTGAAATAGCAGTTACACTTGTCAATCTAGTATGTACCCAGAGAACATTAGGATACGACTGCCAAACTTCCTCCAAAAGTAACAACTTTAAGCAACTAAGAATATTTTACAGAAATTATGCAGTCCCAAACTGTCCAAGCGGGACAATTCGAGAGATCTCATTACAGGGGTAATGACTCTCGAACGGGTCTAAGGGCTATTGAATGCGTACGCATAAGAACTAGAAGGCTAGTATCTATGCGCACTATATGTAATTTCAAGTATGTTTCATTCAATTATCATACTATATACATATTGTTCGATATACAAAGTGATTTTCAAAAAAAGTTTAAAAATCCCACCCCCATATGGACAATAATCCAGTGGTCATGCCACTTTTAAAACTAACCAACCCAACATCGATCCACTATAATCCAACAGTAATGTCAACAACAAATGTGTATCCCGTACTCCTTCTAATTCATTTAGTGAATTAATTATTTTCATCAATTAAACTAACAATTAAAGTATACAATTGTTAATTTACTAATTTACAATGAGGGGGAATCATATATTAATTTACTAAAAAAATTAATAACCAATCAATTCGTTTACAAGGGACATTACGCCCAAACACGCACATACATGCACACTATACACACATATATACACACGCACACATACACACACATACACCTGCGCACATTCACACACACACACACGCAGCCCCCCACCCCTACCCCACCAACCCCCATCCATCCCTGCCCCCTCCCCCACCCCACCCTACCCCACCCCCTTCCCCCTTCCCCCACCCTGCCCCACCCCCTTCCCCCACCACACACACACACACACGCAGACACACCACTACACACAAGCACACACACCACATACACACACAGAAACAGCCCCCATCCCTGCCCCCTCCCCTTAACCTGCCCCACCCCCTTTCCCCACCCTGCCCCACCCCCACCAACCACACACACACACACACACACATGCACATATATACGCACACACACACACATATATATATATATATATATATAAATGGGAGAGAGAGATAGAGAGAGAGAGAGAGAGAGAGAGAGAGAGAGAGAGAGAAACTAACCTGAAAGTAGAGAGAGAGAGAGGGAGAGAAGCGTAGAGAGAGAGAAAAAAGAAGGGAAGAATTGGCGGGGGAAAAAAGAAGGGGAAAGGATTTTTTACTAGGGCATTTGTCACGGACGTGTCACGGTCCTTGACCGTGATAATATTATAAGGATTGTCACGGTCAATGACCGAGTTCGTGACAAGTATAGTTGTCATGACCTTGTCATGTTCATTGATCATGACAAGTCTTTGTCATGGGCTTGTCACGGTCATTGATTGTGACAAAAAACGCGTGTTTTTTTATCACGATCAATGACCGTGACAAGGCTAGCTGCTGAAAGGGTACCAATTTACCCATTTTGGTGTAGTGAAATACCATCAATTCTCATATTAACACCCTAACATCTCAGACTATAACCCGTAAACAATGCCCCAATCAAAATCTTAACAAGATGAACACAACACCAAATCCAAACTCAAAATCACCAACCTAAAAATTTAGCCTTGTGCACTCTTGGTAAAATATCCATAATAAATTAAATAAATAAAAAATACGACATCGGTACCCACGCATTCGTAATTCAAAAATCTACAATTCTATTTCTATTAACCATGCGAGAAGACGACATCATAGCCGTTCATACAGCCCATACCCATGGACCATAATTGTGTTTGTTCAAATGGGAAAACCACAAAACCCTCCAGAATTTTGTCTTTCTTCAACATATGTTCCTTATTAGGACCCCTCTATCCATAACCACTATTAACGACCTAATTCAAGGATTTAATACCTTCTATATGCCCTAAATTGTCCTACAAACTTGCCCAAATCTAATACAATGTTGTCCTTACCAATTTACTTGCTTTATATAAGGATTTAAAAGTATTTTTTAGAATTAGAACCCCGGGTTTGAATTTCATTCTAAATACTCATTTCCAATTTATTCGTACGATAATCAAGGGATTTTACTCAATTGTTCAAGTGTACACAAATCTAACCTCAATTCGTTAAATATAACCCAAAATTCATGACAAATTGAATCATATTCCATTTATGTATAAAAACCTAATTTTTACTAATTAGTTTCAATTCAAAACCTATTGTTTAATAATATAAATAAAGTGTTCTATTTTTAGATTTAGTATCCAAAGAATAGTTATATTCTAGTAACCAAAAGTAATTATATTAATATACTAAATAAACTTGCTCTTTAAGTCAAGGTCGTGAATCCCAACTCAATTGCCCCAATCCTTCTTTTCCTTCCAAGAAAATTGTTCGCATTTTTCTTATCCAAGTTATCTCTTCTCTTTAGCCTTTCTCTAGTCTTAAGGTTTTCTCTTTAAAGTGTTAGAAATAAATTAGACCATCCCTAATTCCCTATTTATCTTGTTACCTAAGAAATTAGGGTTGGCCCTTATTAACCTTGATCCATTATGCCAAAGACATAACCAATTAGTCTGAAACCTAGCCTAAGCTATATAGTGACCTATAGGGCTTAAAAGCCATCATTTTAAGGTAAAATCGAGCATTCTACTTAACACATAAGTCATTCAAATTATCCCATCAACATTTTAATAACTACACTTGTTTATGTTCAAAATAATTTATTAATTTTATTTACTTAATAGTTATTAATTCATTTGTGTGTATTTCGTTCAATTTAAATAATTATAAATGTATACCCATACACAAACGATTTAAAATGAGTCTAGTGATGTCACGAGTTACTTCATATAAATAACATTTCATAATATAAATTAAATTTAAACAATGAATAATGAATTAAAATTTTGGGGTATTACATTCTTCCCCCCTAAATAAGTAATTTTGTCCTCGAAATTCTAATTCATTATAGTCCTACTCGAATGTATAAGAATGTCTTAGTCGTAGCATCCTCACAATCTATACACATAATTTATATGTTCATCGAACTAATACACACTAACTCCTCTTGTCGTAAATCAAGTTTGGCTAATAATCACACCAAACTACTCAAATCATTGGAACACAACTTGTTCCCCCGGGACTCCCTTTGTTATGAACCCATAGAAACATCATGTGGGCACTGATGGTGATGAGGTGAGGTCAAATGGCACTGACCTCACCCCATCCAAAGTTACAAAAAGGACCGGTTCATCAGAATGCCAACTTTACCTTGGAATCTGAACATCATAATTCCCATTCTTGAGCGGGTCTTGAACCCAAAACAAGATTTTCATTCATCTAAAAAACTTCTTTTGTCTTTTCTGGCATTATTTATATGATCTAATAAGAACACCACTTCCTTTAAAGCTTCCCGAACACATTCCCAAATAACAACTTTTTAACTCTTAACGTTTAGTTAACTTGGTTAATCTAACTTAAATGACCCCAGTTGGTTCCATGGACTACTTTTGAAACCCTGAATCCTATCAACACTCAATGGGTTTACTTTTTTACTTCTACACTGGGATTTCGTACACTACAACTCTTCGAATGTCTCCGATGTTCTCCCTTTTTCACTAGAAGGAGAACCCTCTCGACATAAAATATGCTAAAACTGCTTCACCATACCAATAATATGAACTCCCTCAATTACTTTACATACAATCATTTTTGGGACGTAAAACAAATCATAAAACATGCCCTAGTCAAAACAATCCCCTCCCCCCCCCCCCCCCCTCCCCGTAGCCCGGAACCCTCTTCCATAAACAATCTCCCTTGGAACTATAGCCTTCCACATTCATCGATGTAGAAAGGGAAATCCTTTTAATTGCAATTTTCATACCTTATCTCGGTAAATTTCAACACTTGAACCTAAACCAGTCTTGACCTAAGAATTAGGGCCATCGCTACTACAAATTCTTGCAATTCAACGAGATGTCATCATTGACCCAAAGGTGAACTTGTCACCACAAGACACTTCTCTTCAAATAACCCAATAGGTCATCAACAAGTGGCAACAAACACTTTTTCCACATCACGCCCTTGTTTACTCTTGGTGATCCACTCAACAAAGTGAATTGTCCATCTTTTAATAAAGCGGACTGAAGTTTCTCCAAAATAACATACTACTCATTACAACTTCTCGGATCCAAACCTGTGGTGCCTATTATCATGACACTTTATCCTTTCCAATCAGACTAACCCCAACCATAAATACCCTCACAACAGGTCTAATGATAATTCCCACACTAAGGTAAGAACAAATTTGTAGTGTCAGTAGTAACTCAATACTCGCACAACTACAACTGGAAACTTTGGACTATCTGGAATATTTTTAAGATATTATAACCCCTCTAATGTACTTATAACTAAAATACTCATATGCGCTAGGTCTTCTCTCGAGCCTAAGAATAACTATAAGAAACATTCCATGCTCGAAAATGGTAACATAAAAGCTTACCCTCGATAGTCGATATAAGTGTAACAAATAACTACAAATCAAAGCTAAATAATAAAGTCATAAGACCACATGTCTAAATAAAAAAAGTGGCTGAGTATTAAGTCGACCAAACATATTTCCACATCTCCT
Organism: Sambucus nigra; assembly: GCA_949130495.1. NCBI lineage: Eukaryota > Viridiplantae > Streptophyta > Magnoliopsida > Dipsacales > Adoxaceae > Sambucus > Sambucus nigra. Next base: position 122,539,598 of record OX422218.1, on the reverse strand, counting down.
CAATAATGAAGTAAACAACCCATAGCCTCAGGGGTATTTTAATAGAAATACAACCAAGTAATAAAACACACACACACACACACATATATATATATATGTATATCATAATCGTAGTAAACACACTACTAATAAAGAATGACAAATCCTCGATGTCTAAGTAAGACAATTGTGCATGAGCCGTAAACATATCCGTAACTATCCCCAGTGGTACCTCAAATGATTGGTTGTCATTAAGTGTTTAGTAACAGAGAGACCACACTCACGAAAAGTATAATACCTTTGTTTAATGGAACTATCGAAATGGCATCACTATTGTCCATGTTGACCTTACTTCTACAATCTTTTTTACTAAAACGTATATACTTGGGACTACTTTCATGAGTTATGAGATCACTGAATATACTTTCCTTGGCTCTTCTGGTTGTAACATATCATATTTCTATTCTTATAAACCCCTTAGGGTTTACTCCCCCTACGTTGTTCCTTTTTCTTATGAAATCTTCCCTAATCTAGTCGACACTACACTATCTCTAATCATTTAGACCATCTTTGGATTTGTCTTCCTATTCATAGGAATCTCTATCCGTCAAATAAATATGAAAATGCTGCTGATATCATAAGGTAACTTTCACCACCTAAGCATAAGTGATGAGTGACAGGTTAGACGATAACATCTGCCAAACTCGTCACGTAAGGTTTATGCCATCTCCAAAAAGTCTTCTTGAACTAAAATTTCAAATAATTTTCCTCACTTTCATATCAATCCCTCCCAGCAAAGAAAAAGAAAGATAGTTAAACTCCTCCTCATGATATTATGGATGATGTGGGAAAACATTTTCACTCAAACCATATGCAAAGACGATTCCAAAGCTCTCATGACCAATGGTCCCTAACCCCTGATTGATAGCGACTTCATGTGTGGGATATCTAGCAAGCGAAATCCAAACAAGAAACCTTCCTGATACACTTTGATTTCTCTGAGTCGATCGTATGGAAGAATGAAGCAAAATTCCATAAGCGGTATTCATTGCCTATAATACAAGTTCTAAACGGTAAGGCTCTAAAATAATTATAGAATGTAACGTCGAAAAGCGATGGATGTACTCAAGATCCTTAGGACACTAGAACCTGGAATACTCTAATACCAACTTTGACACCCCTTAAAATCTATAGTAGGTTGATAAAGTCTAAAATATATAATATAGGACTATAAAATAATTTGGTATCATTATAAGCAAGACAAAACTAAAAACTAAATGCGTAAAGTAAATAACTGAAACATAATATAGGTGAACCATATAATCTGATACTAAAATAGTATTAGTATCATCGTTTAACTACAAATTTATCAAAATATACCAACATCTTAATCAACTGGGTGCAAAGAGAAATAAGGAGAGTGAGCATGCATGCTCGACATCTAATCTTATAAAAACAAGAACTGAGAAGGTCACGATTGAAGAAAAGGTGCAGCTATACCTGTGGCATGTGTCATATAAAATGTTAATATGATACTTTAATAACAAGTTTAAATAGTATAAGAATACAACTAATTCTGGACTATAATATAAATATGCATCTTCTTCTCATCTTTTTGTACCCTTTAGGTTATCCCAAAACCCAAAAATCCTAGATATCACATTTGTCCAATCCCGGGCCATTGTGATCCCTTATTACATATTTTTCATCTCAATTTAGTATTCATAAATAATTTTTCTACAACTCTCAAGTATATATATCTAAACGAAAAACATGTTTCTATATGTATATGCACATATTTACTATTCTTATTAATTATTATAAACTTTTCTATCGGAGTACCAAATCGATCATCGTTGCATGACCCAGGGTAACTCATCTCGCTCTCTCGGGATACTAAGCAACACCATCATCCGGACCAGGGTACTATACTATCTTTATCTATCAGAGTACCGAAGACGTCACGTTCGCCTATACCAGGGTAACCCGTTTCTCTCTCTCTCTCGGGATACTAAAGTGGTGATGTCGCCCAACCTAGGTTATTATAATACTGTAGTTCTCATCATTGTATATCAGGATACCGAATCGGTGCCACCACACGGTCCATAAGAATGTCCCCTCTAATAAGTGTACCATATGTATATTTAATCGATATATCACAAAAAATATATAAAGAAATTATGACCCTACTCATCCTAGACAAGCAAAATAAGTACAAACCTAAATCGTTAGGGTTACTTATAATATCTCTAATTATTGTTAGTTAGTATGCACATTAGTTATAATATGTTATATATAACAATAGCCTGATCTCCTAAGGCTCTCCAAGTCTAGGTATATCGCACACCCATTTTTACCAGTACTATCATAATACCATTGTTACCTTACTTAATGGTTTATCAATACGTTCTTAACTACCGGATGATCTTGACAATCACTAGCTACCCATTTATCTCATAATTTATCTCCATACTCGGCCTTATACTCAAGGTCCTTACCAACCATAAATAAATCCTATCCATTCTCGGATTAATATCCTTACATATCAAATTTTGACCCCCAAAACAATTTTCCAATCAAAACCTTAACTAACCGAACACAACACCAAATCAAAACCTAAAATCACTAACCTAAATATTCATCTTTGCACACTATTGGTAAAATATTCATAATAAATTCTATACAAATTCAAAAAATACGAAATCAGTGTCCACGCATTCGTAATTCAAAAATTTACTATTTATTTATGCCAGACGTACGAACGGATGACATACTGTCCATTCGCATGCCCCATGTGAATGGACCATAATCTTTGTCGTTCGAATGGGAAAATCATGGAACCCTCTAAAATTTCGTCTTTCTTTAACCTATGGTGCTTGTTATGACCCCTCTCTCCATAACCACCATTAACGGCCTAATGTAAGGTTTTAATCCCTTCTATATATCCTAAATTTTCCTACAAACTACCCCAAATCAAATACAATGTTATCCCTACCAATTTACTATCTTTACATAATGATGTACAAGTATTTTCAGAATTACAACCTTAGGTTTGAATTTCATTATAAAGTCCCAATTTCCAATTCATTCGTACCATAATCAAGGGCTTGTACTTAACTCTTCAAGTATACCCAAGTCTAACCTCAGTTTATTGAATATAACCCAAAATTCAAATTGAATCACATTTAATTTATGTATAAAAAATTAATTTTTACTAATTAATTTCAATTCAAAAGTGTTGTTTAATTATTTAAATCAAGTGTCTATTTTTAAATTTAGAATCCAGTGACTAGCTATATTCTAATAACAAAAGATATTATGGTAATATACTAAGTAAACTTACCCTCCAAGTCTAGGTGGTGAATGCCAAGTTAATTTCCCTAATTCTTATTCTCCTTCCAATCCAATTGTTCCATTTTTTTCTTCTCCAATTTATCCTTATTCTCTATCCTCTCTATAGTATTAGGTTTTTCTCTACAAAGTGTTAAAAATGAACTAGAACAACCCTAATTCCCTTTTTATCTTGTTAATCACGAAATTAGGGTTGGAGTCCTTATTAACCTTGACCTATTAAGCCAAAAATCATAAATAATTAGTCTAAAAGCTTGCCCAAGTTATATACTAACCCATAGGGCTTAAAACCCATCATTTTAAGGTAAAATTGTACATTATACTTACCCCACAAGGCATCCAAATTGTCCCATAAATATTTTAACATCTACATTTGTTAGAGTTTAAAATAATTCATTAATTTTATTTATTTAATTATAATTTATTTATTTTTATGTATTTCGCTCTATTTAAATAAATAATTATAAATGTACACACATACACATGCGATATAAAACAAGTCCAGTGACGACACTAGTTACTATAGATAAATAACATTTCACAATATAAGTTAAATTTAAATAATGAATAATGCATTAAATTTGCGGGGTATTATATCAACCTTTTTGCTATATATATAAGGTTAGTTAAAGTAAAGTATCGTTTGAAACAAGAAAGAAGAAGAAATAAAAAAATAGAGGTCTTTTGATTTCTTTTGGGTTTGGGTGAGAAGAAGAATGTTAGGGCTTTCAGTTATAACTCTATATCTTAGTTTGGAAGGTGTTTTGAATGTGAAAATGAGAGAGTTGGGGTGTAGAGAAAAGACTTTCGGCAGAAAGACAACATTTAAGATCCAGAGTTATTGTGTCTCGAACTGATAGGTGAAGGCCCATTTTTATAGGCAAACTGTGTGGGCTCAGGACCAATAAGTCCTCTGATAAGACTGAACGGTCATAGCGCACTATACACCAAGACCGATTAGCCACGAGCGCTTATTTTCTGATATGGGTAGTTTCGAGTCGTTTGGATTATTTATTTTTAGGCCTCCTAAGGAATTTCGGTCTTTTCTAAGGTATTATTTGGGCTACCCTAAGGTTTAGGGATTTATTTATGATTGAGAGGTTTAAACAAATTATGCCCTACTCCTTTGATTATTTAGGGAGGAGAATGGCGTGTTTATGCAATTGAATTAGAAAATGATTGTTTAAGGAATGGAATGAAACTAATCATATATGCTAATGCATCATTATACAAATATTCTTAAAAGGATGAGCTCCTGAGTATCTCAATCAACATGTAAAAGGATTAAAAAATGAATGACTATGGGGCAATTGATTATTATATCGACCTGCGGATCAAGAATAGTTTTGGTTAAACATTGATCCATCAATTAAATGGATTAAAAACTCCTACCATGCTTTAGCATATATTAAGCACTCCATTTTAGTATGCCGATGATGCTTGATTTTTTGATATTAAAATTTTCATATCATCATAAAGAGGATGAAAAATATAACTTTGTTCTAGAATTACAATATTTGTATGTTATTATTTCATTATTAAGTTTGACCCAAAAGTACAATACTTACACGTTCTTTGTATATTGTTATGCATAGCACAATGTATGATATCGGACATAGTATTCGCAGTCAATCTCTTTGAAATAAACAATTACTACTGACTTGCAAGCTTGTGACTAATATTAATTATATTATGTGATATGTTCAATATAACAATCCATGTTTAGTTAGTTATGTAGATACAGGCTATCTTTGTGATCCTTACAAGGAAATATCAAAGAACTTATGACTTCCATCCAACAATACATGTTACTACCACTACTTATGAAGGCAATACTGCATGTATAACTCAAATTCAAGGAGTTTAAATCAAGGAGATATGATCGAAACATTTTATTTTTCATATATACATGAACTCAAGAAAAGTTATGGTGTTGAAGTTAGATAGATCAGATAACGTGACATTTTCACACCTCTTCACCAAAGTCTTACGGAACCTGAGCTTTAGAAGAGAAATGAGATTGAAGTAACAACCTATTTGATCTTTCACTAAGTCGTTACCTAAAGTAACATTCTGGAAGCTTGTGTATGATAATTGTATGCATCAACTTAATCATAAAAAAAATATCATAATGAGTGGGAGTATCTAATTAGAGGGAATATCTTATTACAGGGAGAATATAATATGATATTTTGGGGACATATGCACATTGTACTACTTTTCCTTTAACTAGGTTTTGTCCCACTCGATTTTACTAGTAGAGGTTTCAACGAGGCAATATTAAGCGCGTCGAACATCTGTTCAGTGATCCCTAAGAATGTTGCATTCTTTTCCCTTTGCTTTATTTTTTTTCCACTGGATGTTTCCTCTGTGAGGTTTTAATAAGACAATTTTCGTTGGACGGTGTACATGATGAACATCCAAGGGGGAGAATTATAAATAATATTATTGGTGGATGTCCACTTGTAAAATAAAATGCAATTTTTCCCACGTCGATTTTATGAGAGAAGTGAGGAGTTGAGCCTTGTGTATAAATAGACATCTCATCCCTTATTATTTATACATTATTGAGTGAAAATATATATATTATTTAGTAAAAAATCTTCTTTATTTTCTCCTTTTCTCTTTCACTCTCTCTTTATTTTATAACATACCATAGTTCATTAGGGAGTGAGATGCAAAAAAAAAGTAACACAACATATCTATAAAAAATTATAAAACGGAAGACGATATTTAATTTCTCTAGCCACATATAGTGCCGCATATCGATTGTTAACTCTCCCTCTATAATATCTAGATTAAGTCGTAAATTGTGAGAGCTAAACCTATTATACTTTTTTGTCCCATTATTTTCTTCCTTAGTGGGATGCCTCTTTATTTTTTTGAACATGCCATCTACTCCGATTTCACTTATTTCTTGCCCAGGTGGTAAATATTCTATCAAATATGTATATCCCTTCCTCTCCCCCATTTGGTAGATATTTACTTAGAAACTTTGATCATTCACATAAAGATGGTAATAGTCTAATCCTCTCTCTCATTTATGTTCCAACTTCCCAAAGATAATCCAATTTTAGGATTGAAATATGTGTAATATACTATTTTGTGATTTTTGATGATTACCCAAATATCAAATTTATGTGTTCCAAATAATATAATGGATTTACTATCATTAACTCTTATATGCCTGTGTGAGTGTGTATGTTTATGCATACATGTATTATGCGTATTGGTTGCTTAGTATAGTATATCTCAACAAGTCCTATGAAGGTGTTTTGACTGCTCCAAATTATTAAATGACAGTTATTGCTGTTTAATTGGATTATTAGTGTTTGATCCAATTATAGCTCCATGTTTGTTTTGTTATTATATTTTTTAGAGCCTCTTGGGTAACCAATCTATTTATAATATTAAAAAATCCATATATTATGGGTGTTTTTTTTTTCCAGAAATAGTGGAGTTTATAATGCAATGTTTGGGCTTCACACTCATTTTTTTTTAAAATAAACCTCGGCATGTTATAAATAACCAATGATCAGAAAAGCCCTGATCAAAGAAGAAACTTGAAAGATATAAATGAGGCCTTTTATAAATTAAAGCCCTTACAATAAAATCTAACAGAGCTAAAGAAAATCTACTAAATGAATTTTGAAACTCTAACAGCAGGGAGGCCCTATTTATCCATCTTTACCGCTCCTTTAAAGGAAGAAGGGAAAGAATACAGGTGAAGAGACCAAAGAGAACGATGATCTTGACTACCCAACTTAGCCAAAATATCTGCAGGTTGATTGCCTTCTCTAAACACATGAACAAAGGAAATGATGAAATCTTCGCAAATTGTCTGGATATCTTCTATTATATTTCTGATTTTCCAAGGACATTGCAATTTCTTGTTCAGAATATCAATGATAATCTTCGAATCAAATTCTACAATGATCTCATAATCCTTTAAGTCCCTATAGAATTTTAATCCTTCTAAAATAGCCAATGCTTCTGCTTCAATGTTGGTTCTAGCACCAAAGAAATGACTAAATGCCCAGAGCACATCTCCATTAGAGTTTCTCATAATACCACCACCTCCACTACTATATGGATTGAGAATTGATCTACCATCAGAATTAAGTTTAAGAACATGAGCTGGAGGAGGCTGCCACTTCACAAACATGTACTCCTTTAACACCTTGAATTCACCCAAAGAGTAAATAGAAACTTGTTTAGGAGAATGAAGGATTAATTTAAATATGGAGGAAGATAGAGATTCGATATTTCTGATCACTTTTGATGCATTTGGAGGCACACCAATAAATCTACAGTCATTCCTATTACACCATAAAGCCCAGCAAATTATAATAGGCATCATTTTTTGACAAATGCCACTAAAATTAGATGGGGCAGAAATCCACCACAGTAAACACCTACTTCTGATATCAGATCTCACTAAAGGACTTCCTAAAACCTTACCAAAATGAGACCACACTGATTCAGCTATCTTTCCTTGAATAAACACATGGTTAATACTTTCAGCTTTAGATAAAATGCAGCAGTGGCATTTCGAAGGACCATTCCAACCTATAGACATCAGTTTATCATCCATGGGAAGCAACTCCTGGATCCACTGTCTTGTATTATATGAAGTGAGGATTTTATTTTTATCCCAATAGTTTCTAATCTATATGTCTCGAATAGTTTCTAATGTATATGTCTTGAAATTCTGAAGGGGTTTATGATTTTGATTTTTTTTTTTTGCAGAAAAAGAGTATATTATGGCATGAGAGGCAATGGTTGTTAAGTTTCAAAGCCTATGAGATACATATCCTTGGAACTATTGGTCTTAATGTTTATTTTGCTCATGTTTTAATGAAGTTACATATACTTAACTTCTTAGGTATCCTCTTCCCTCCTTCAATTTACCATTATATTGTATATGGCTTTTTTTTTTACTTTTTGCTTTTAATTTTTACTGTTGTATATTGATGTCGAAGAAGGTAGATATATATGGGTGGAAATTTGTATATTTAGATCACAATCACTATTTAGACACAAACACCAAATCACATGACATATTACGGTTAACACGATAAATAATTTTTATATCCAATTAAACACAATATACACAAGTAAAAACACGAATACCAAAGTTAAACACGAGTCATAATTTTGACATGACAAAATGTCATGTAATAAAATCACTGATATGAACAAAAGATATCATGTCAATTGTATTAATGCATTATGAGAAATTTTTTAGAGGGGTAAGTTTATAAATTTGTAAAAAATACTTTGTTCTTAAAATTCCCAGGATGCCTTTTTAAATTATCTCTTTATTCATGTAATTATTTGTTGTTGTAATGCATTGTGAAGAATTGAACGGGATGTGGAAAATGGGAGAGAGGCAAAGATTGAATGGGTTTTAATTTGGAGTTTCAGGGGAAAAAAGACAAAAGGTGGTGATATTATGTCTATCTCAATATCAAAGTTTCTCTCAAAAAATTTAGTGTAATATTACTTTACATCTATATATCTAATTATAAAATGGAGTACCCTAATCAATTTTCATGCATTCTAAGAGTGTCCACGTGGGATACAAATAAACGTTTTTTCCAGCATCAATCCTTCGGACCCCTCTATTATTATTTATTTAATAACCTTTTAAAAAAGTGGGAACTCTTCAAATTCTCAATTATACTACACTTTTCCCAGGCTTCCACCCCTCTTTATTTTTTATAATCCATCCCTCCTTATCTATCCCTTGATTCAGACTCTTCTTTGATATTGGCAAGAAAGCCAAAGATAATAATTAATGAGGCTTTTACTGTTGAGCCCTTGGACTAACAATTTTAGACTCTAAACCCATGCCAAACAAATTTTAAATGATTAGGTCCAACATATAAATACCCCCGAATTGAAAAACACACATGTTTTAGAAAATTCAAGCGCCAAAACGATTGTATTGTCTCTTCAATCAAAACCCTAATTGTGTTGTCTTTTAGATCAAAACTAAAAAATGATTCTCATTCCCAATCAAATTTTGTTCCAACAACAACATATAAATACCCTTGAATTCCAAAACAAACACACTTCACAGAAATTCAAGCGATTAATATGTACGTGCTCTTTGAATTTTTATAGATACAATATTAATTGTGGTTCACGCCAGCGGCATTTATTAAGAAATATATACATTCTTTGTGCATTATTGTACCTCGTATATTAATTTTGATCCTCGCCAGCAGAATTTATTAAGGATTGGGAAGTATATACAAGATCTGTGTATTTTCTTACATTATATTAATTGTGGTCCAAGCCAATGACATTTAATAGTTCGTATATTATTGTGGTAATATTAGATTGAACCAAATCAATTATAATGTGTGTGTACTTTATTAATTTGCACATACTTTCTAACAATACACACAAATTCATAAAGTACACACAGATTGAAATTGATTTGGTTCAATCTAATGTGTGTGTACTTTATGTATTATGCGTGTACTTTCAGATTGAAATTGATTTGGTTCAATCCAATGTACGTGTACTTTACGTATTATGCGTGTACTTTCATAAAGTACACACATAATACATAAAAATACACGCATATTGAAATTGATTTGGTTCAATCCATTATGCATGTACTTTATGCATTATGCATGTACTTTCATAAAATACACCCAATTACATAAAGTACATGCACCTTGAGATTGATTTGGTTCAATCCAATATGCCTGTACTTTATGTTATTATGCTTGTACTTTATGAAATATATATATGTCCTCTCCCTATTTAATAGATCCTATGTTATTGTGGTCCACGACAGTGGCATTTGAATGATATTCCATTATTTGTAAGAAGTATTTGGGTTGTGTTATTGTTTAGGAATCATACCATCAAGCATGTTTAACTATAAAATGTTTGGGTGCACCTTTTTTTATCTTAACAATACAAAATCTTTCACATTGACAACTAATACTACTGATGATGACATAATTAATTTTCTACTTCGCATAAATGATAGAGCAGAAAAGTTACTTGATTTTTACTACTACTTTGAAGACATTAAGTGAACTTTTGATGTACAAATTCTTCAAGTAATTGAATTTAAATCAAAGGATTTAGCGAAACAAATTGAGCAGTATTTCTTAAGAGGTTTTGAAAAGGCTGGTTTATTTAGCACGGATCTATTGTATCACTTCTTTTGTGAATATGATATGAGAAAAGAATCTTGATTTATAGCTTGTCAAACAATAGGTCTTAGGTATTACCATGTAACGGACGATAGAGAATTTGTTTTTTGAAATTTTGTATTATGTATTTCTTGTATTTTGTTGAGATTTTTATGAAGTATTAAGAGAATATTGCATGTACTTTTATGAAACATTCTTGTACTCTATTGGAATATATTTGTTCTTTAATACAAAATCCATGTACTTTATATTTTATGTGGGTAATTTATTTCTTTACGCGTGTAATTTAATCTATATGCATTTACTTTAAATTCTATGCATTTACTTTATAAAAATGACTTTGAAGACAAGGGCGCAGAAAGGAAAGAATCCCAAAAAAGCAATTGCTGATAAGAGTGGTCCAAAGAGGCCACAAAATGAGATAAAAAGAGTACAAAGAAATAAATAAGGAAAGTTCATAAATATGACCAATATAGGTCAAATATACTGAGCTTCTATCATGATTTGCCTAATATTCACAGCACAATCAATGAGAAGCATATTGAGCCTTTTAAGAAGATGCATTTCTGGAACTTATTCAATGCCTACTACAACGGTGAAGTAGTATAGAGAGATCATAAAAAGAGAGATAAAAATATTCTCAGTATTGTCGAGCTCTACAAAAAAAACACAAAGTGTTTTAAGATGATTAGCGATGCCCAAATAAGCCCCAACAATCTAAGTCAAATTTTTGGGATCCTAATAACGAAGTGGTAAAATAAAATTGAACTGAACAAGAGAATGGATCGATCTTCCCCCAAGCCTGAATTTGCAGTCGTTACTTTAAGGCCGACCAAATGATTGGAAAATAAGATATTATAACAGGATTGAAGACATCGATTGAGTTGATACCTAAGAGGGCAGGAATGATTTTGTTAATCTTGTTACCCTCCACTTCATGACAATGCTCCTACTCTCCAACTCCAACTTTACAATAGGAGAATTTTCCACTCAATACATCGACGACATTGATGATATGATTAACTATGATTGGGCTTCTGCCATCCATGAATTTTTTATCCACTCTCTCAATAAAACAATCGAATCTAAGCCCAACACAACTAGTGGATGCGTCATATCATTATTGGTGAGGAAAAGTCATTCTACACATTTCAATGTTAAAGTACATGCATACTTTATAAAGTACACTCACATTACATTGAACCAAATCATTTTGAACATGTGTGTACATTATAAAACATGCATGTATTTTGTTAAAGTACATGCATAATACATAAAGTACACGCACATTGCATTGAATCAAATCATTTTGAATGTGCGTGTACTTCATCAAATATGCGTGTACTTTAGACGCATAAGACATAAAGTACACGCAAATTAATAAAGAAATTTCAAAGAAATTTTTAAGTACTTTATATGTTATTCTAACATTGTTAATTATATTAATTGGTTTAAATGATATAACTTATGATGTTTATTTTAAATTTTCAGTATTGGGTATGCGAGAAGTTTAATGTTATCAATCCTATCGAGGGGAAGGAGGACAAGAAACCAATATTTCTTCGGTGGAGCTTGGGAATATTGAAAGAATGGATGAATGAGAATAATATAAGTATAGTTACTTTGAAGATGGAAGTCTCAAACGAAAAAAAGTGAAAAATGATGACATGCACAATTTCGATTTATAGATATCACAACCCGAATCAGAAGCAGAACCAGTACGAGCTACAAGTTCTTCATCGGAATCCAATTGGAAAATTCTTATATATGAAGTAATGTCAAAATCCTCTAAGAATAAAGCTGTATTAGTCAAATTGGTTGAATAAGTAAGAAAATTGACTGAAGAGAATGTTGGGATTAAATTGATGTTAAGGGAAAGAGATACCCAACTCAAAGAAAGTAATGAAGCAAGGTGTATAGCTGAAAATAAATTTAAGAACTTAGAGGAGGATAAGGCCCAACAGATTCTTTTCAATATACTATCGAAACTTCAGCTTCAAGAGTTGAAAGATAATGTCACCGAAAAAAATAAAAAAGTTGAGGAGGATAAGGGCCAACAAATTTGTTTAAATAATGAGTTAAAAAATCAACTAAAAGAGTCAAAGAAGAATGACTGTGACCGAATAAAAAAGTTGGAGGTGTTCGGCGACTCACAATTAGTCTCCAATCAGATAAGTGGAGACTACAATGCAAAAAATAAAAGGATGGCAGCCTACCTCGCCTTGGCAAATAGGCTATTGGCTAACTTTGAGGAAGTCAATGTCCAGTAGTTTCCAAAAGGATAGAACAGCCATGCTGACGCCCTAGCAGCCCTGAGTTTGGAAATTAATTTCGACTTAAAAAGAACAATCCCCATCGATTTCCTAGCTCATCCGAGCATTTACCGTAACAACGAGCTGCCAAGCCTGGAGCATGTGCTCCAAATTGAGTCAGCACCCAGTTGGATGGATCCTTTAAAGGACTATTTGAAGGATGGTTCACTTCCAGATAATAAGAAGATCGCTCACCAGATAAGAGTCAAAGCTGCACGCTTTCACTTATCTCCTGAGGGCAAGCTATATAAGAGATCATTCTACGGTCCCTACCTTCAATATGTTCACCCGAGGGATGTCGAACAAATTCTACATGAACTCCATAAGGGAATCTGTGGAGGCCATATTAGAGGAAGGTCATTGGCTTTCCGAGCAATGAAGGAAGGCTATTGGTGGCCATATATGCAAAGAGACTCTGCAGTGTATGTTCACAAATGTGAAAAATGCCAACTTCATGCTCCCATAGTCCATCAACCCACCAGCGATCTAAAATCACTTTCCAGCCCATGGTCATTCACCCAATGGAGAATGGACATTGTAGGACCTCTTCCTACCGCTGCCGGCAATCACAAGTATCTGTTGGTCGCAACTGACTACTTCACCAAATGGATCGAGGCAGAGCCACTGGCGAACATTCGAGAGGCGGATATGATAAGATTCATATGGAAAAATATAATCACCCGTTTTGGGATCCCTAGGACCATCATCACTGGCAATGGAACGCAGTTCGAGAGAGGCTCCTTTCAGAATTTCTGTAATGACCACAAAATTAGATACCATTTTAGCTCGGTGGCCTATCCTCAGAGTAATGGCCAAACCGAGGCTTCCAACAAAACGGTGATCGATGGGCTAAAGAAACGATTAGAACGAGCCAAAGGCGCATGGGTGAATGAACTACCACATATTCTGTGGGCCTACCGTACTACCCCACGTCGAGAAACGAGGGAAACCCCATTCTCACTAACATATAAAATGAAAGCAGTCATCCCATTGGAAGTAGGCTTACCCACTATGAGGTCCACCCTTGTCGACCAAGGACAGAATGATGCAGCATTGCTCGCTAAGTTTGACCTAGCTGACGAACGTCGAGAGCTTGCCTTTGTAAAACTAGTGAGCTATCAGCAACAGCTCGCAAAGCACTATAATAAGAAGGTCAATCCAAGGGCATTCCGAGTTGGGGACTATGTCCTAAGGAAAGTCTTGGGCAGCATAGTAAAACCATCAGATGGCAAGTTAGGGCCAAACTGGGAAGGACCATTCAAGATAGCAAGAGATGATCTGCGAGGAGCCTATCACTTAGAAATGCTGGAAGGTAGAGAGATACCTCGAGCATGGAATGCAGCCAATCTTAAGAAATTCTATTTCTAGATTCTTCTTTTGCATTGTACTTATGAGACTGGAAGCTCATTTCCTTATCATTAATAAAAGTTGTTTAGCAGTTGCATTCTACGAAGTGTCAATTAACTAGCATATGAACTTTATAACTCACACACCCTTTCCAAGTGGCAAGCACATTAATCATTACGCTATAGCAGGGAAATCACCCTCCTCAGGTTTTCGTTATGAAACACAAAAAACCTCTTAGCATTGCCCCTGGAAATATATGAAACCCTACAGGAGATCCTTAGGCAATATGGCCAGTTCAAAATTGGTTGCCAAACAATGTTTGGTTAATAAAATCCTGATCGAATAGAGTATCCAACACCAGGTGTGTCCTCGCCAATTGCCACACTTAGGCCTAAGGGAGTGTGACGACACAACCTAAAAGGTAAAGTGGGGCAGAATGGTATCTCATAAGCATACTGGACTGGAGGGACACTTGCTTGACAATGCAAACTTACAAATCTAGTCAACCAGGAGAGGCCCGAGGTTATTGAGCAAAGTCTAAAGGATGTGGAAAATATAAAACACTTGTTTAGTCAACAAATTCTCCCAAAACATAAATTTTATATTACTTCAGCACATTTACAACAAATACAACTCATGTTTAGTCGGCGAGCTCGCACAAAACATCAACATTACATTACTTCATTACAAATTATACAGAGTTACTACTAGCAAAGTCTCAATGAGGTCGAGGCCTCTGAACGAGATAATCATCCACTTGGGCTCTTCGACCATCGTCAGGATGGGGAACTAGCTCCTCCTCGACTTTATTTGCATCCGACTCCAATAGCTGCCTAGGGATAGCATCAATAGGGATCCACTGATCATCTCTCCGAAAGGGATTAGGCATTAGAGTGGAAGGAGAGATCTCATGACGATACCAGAGAATTGAGTTCCTTGGGAGTTGAAGCTCCTTCAGGGCACTCAACCATCCCTTGATAAAGGCGAGCTCTTTAAACTCTGTTAGCCTCGTTGGAGCATCTAGCCAACCTTGGTCATAACCATCGACCCATACTTGCCGAGGTCCTCTCTTAAACAGATGCCTCAGCCGAGTGACGTCCCTTTGAAGCCCAGCAGCAATCACATATGCTCATTGGACATCACCTCGGAGCTCTTCCATTTCCCTAGTTGAAATCCTTATGTTTGTTCCAGCTCGCAGAACACCCGGCGGGGTAGAACCTCGCAGCACCGGAGAACATCGCTTGGTCCAGCTCCAGCTCGTAACGAGGAGGAACCTCGTAATACTACAGGAGCGATGCTCAGTGCATGCTCCCTAAGTCATGAGACTTCCCTCCTCAAAGCCTCATTCTCTTGCTGAAGAATTTCTCCAACCTGGTTGATCTCAGAAGCATCTAGAATCTTTTCTCTCAAAGTATTCACCTCTTCTTGAACTGAGGCACCAACTTCCTCCATCTCTTGGAGCCTGCCTTTCAGTTTAACGATGAGCTCAGTCTTCTCTATAAAACGCTTATTCCTTAATCGTAGTAATTTGCAAATCCTCACAAAGGTATGACGAACTTCAGAACTTATATCAGGACTAAGCATTCTTCCCAATTGAGCAGTGGCTGGTATATAATCATCAACACCAATCAACTACAAGTAATAAAAGAGCAATGAAAGATAGAGTTATTCAGTACACTAAAGGAAAAAGGTCTTCTCATTTCATTTATACAAAAAAGATCAGAGTACATCGAGAAGCAGAAAGGAAAATTACAAACAAAGATACAAAAATAATCCTAAGGATAGATCAGCTGGCAACCTCGGGTTGCTCAGAAGAAGCTGGCTGCTTCCCCTTATCAGCAGCAGTGGGAGCATCACCCTCAGCAGGGACAACATTTTCCGCTCGAGCAGGAAGGGCAGCAACAGGAATTGACTAAGGAACAGAGACAATACCCTCGATGGCTGGGGAAGGAACTTCATCCACGAAAGGCTTTGGGCCTGGATCGTGCTCATCAAACAGAGGAGAGGCAACATCCACATCAACAGCTAAAAGGGCCTTGTTCCTGCCCTTCTTGAAGTTCAGACGGCTGATGTAGCCTATCTGAACCTCAGCATCTTCATACGCAGTAACCCACCTGGAGTTATATGAGTTCTCCTTAACGGTGGTTGCCTGAGACTCTTTCTCCTTCAGCTGCTCGGTCAGCACTTTATTCTCCTTCACAATAGCCAGCTTTCTCAAGCAAACCATATCTTAAGCTTGCCACAGTTCATTCAGTTCTTTAACTGCTGCCTCCCGCTCTCGGTTGGCTTTAGTAAGAGCCAGATAGGAAGACGTCCGAGAAGCATCAGCGACCTTCAAGCTAGCCTCGAGCTCTGTACCCTTCACTCTCAAAGCAGCATTCTGCTTATCTAGCTCGTCGTTCTTATTGATCAACTCGTCGCGAGAGCAATAGAGCACGACAAAATCAGTCACAAACTGCAAGTAAAAGAAGATATTAAAATAAGGAAACATATAGAAATTGGGAAGCATTAGAGAAGAGAAATAGACTTACCAAGGCTATCCTCTGGCTCGCCTGCAGAGCTAACTGGTCAGTCCCCATCGCCCTTTGGCGGTCAGCAGGAAGGACTGCTCTCTCGAGTAGCGCAGGGGCCAACTGGGGAGAAGTGGCAACCGAGGCCCCCTCCGACAACGTGGACACATGCACTAAGGCCTGCCCAGCCTTTGTCCTCGCCTCCATTTTTCTCCTCTCCTCTCCTCTTCCTTTTCCTTCTCTATTTTCCTCCTCTTCTCGACCTTCTTCTTCTCTTCAATCTTCTCTTCTTCCCTCTTCCACTCTCTCTCTCTCTCTCTCTCACCTGCTCTTCTTCCTTCCTCTTCTTCTCCTGCTCCTCAGCAGCAGATCGAGAACCAGTAGAAACAGCCCCACTGCTGGACTTCTACTTCTTCGACCTTTAAGCAAGGAGCACATCATCACCATCATCATCACGAATCAGGTTTTTCTTTGGAGGAACCATTTCCTCACTAGAGATGCTAGACGTACTTGAGGGATCTTGGGCTTCAAAAACCTCTTCTGAGCTAGAAGAGATGTCACTGCTAGAGCTCTCCTCGCTGGGACCGCCTTCAACACCTCCCCTGATATCACTCTCAGAACTGCTCTCCTCCTCGTCCAACTCAATGGGATTAGCAGCAGCTTCTTCGGAAGTATCAAACTCGGGAATGCTATCCACCGGCCTCGCTATAAAGATAGACATAACATTTTTCTACTCGAGCAAGAAAGCAGCAGACCGGGGATGTTCACCATCAGCTAAGGGCTCCTTGATATTCCAAGCTTTAACCAACTCTAAAATCCGAACCTCGCTGAGGGCAGGCTCCAAGTTCTTCGACCTCGCTGAAGAAAAACAGGAAAGAGTCAGAAAGTTCACACATTAATAAAAAAGTTGAAAGGACAGAACAAAGACTACCTATGTACTCTTCCCCATAAAAGGGAACAGTAAACCTATCAGACCTCGACCCCTCAGTCTGGGGGGAGAATTGCCAATTTCTAGCGAGAAAGCCATCTTGCCAGTAATCCTTGTGTGAATCAGGTAGGTTTACTACCAATGCCCTGTCAAGACTCCTGGCCTTGAGATAAAGAACACCAGAGCTAGTTCGAGAAAAGGAATAGCAAAAACAGACTTCGGCGAGCCCTAATCTGGTGCCATAAAGTTGATTTATTCTATGAACGTCATTTATTATCTTCCATACATTGGGCGAACACTGTGAAGGAACAATGTTGAAATAACCAAAGAAATGCAAGAATAAATCTTTTGGAGGAAAAGTAATCCCCCTTTGGGAAAGCAACAAGATGTGGATCCAATGAGCGCCCTCTATCTCTCTGACATTTTTAGGAAGAGAGGCGCACTCAATCTCTACCCACTCTGGAATATTGTAAAATTTCCTAAACTCGGACACTGGCCTATTACATATCTTTGCCATTTGTAAACCCTAAACTACAAATTCAAAGAAAGCATAGAGAGAAAGCAAAGGAGACTTACGAGATGAAAGTTTGACTTGGACAATGCAAGATCACAAGTCCTAATGATGAGGGAGATCGAAAGCGAAGAAAATGAAGACCTGGAGAAGAGGGCACAAATTGCTAAAGCTCGCAAACAATGGAAGAACACTAAGAAGCTTGAAACGGCAACTATGAAACGCTGCTCAAAATGACTTTTAAATGTTACTAATCATCGCGCACAGGACACGAAGCAACTGCCGCCTAAATCAGTCCTCAAACTTTGGGAAAAGTTACGTGATATACGAAGGAGCCATTATGACAAATCATTTAAATTTATTGAGCCCAAATTGTGGCCCAACAAATTTAGGGGCAATTGTGAGTACCCAAATTTGGCATTACGGGCCCGGACGAGTAGTCTAATTAAAACGGCCCAAAGTCCAAACCCTTCGCACCTTAACATTAATTCAGTTATGACTTAGTCTTCTCCCATGTTCTCGTATAAAGATGTTCTAGGAGAAGATGGTAAACGTGGGGGAGTCCAACACCCCCACTCCCCGAAGAGAGACATGTATATAATAAACCCTAGGTCTGGGGCAAAAGACACGCAGTGTATTATCTGTAAACGCTCCTCGGAGTACATAGAAATAATACTGACTGCACCCCCGTGGACGTAGGCATTCTTGCTGAACCACGTACATCTTTTGTTGCGTGATTGACATTTTATGTTTCTTATTTTGCTTGGTGATTGCGCTTCTCTTATCTATTTGTGTTGCAAATAATTGTCACCACAATTCTATTATCTTACTTTTATTGGCAATCTACATGTAATTTTATGGCTGTGAATGTGATTTTTTCACTCGATTCATAAATTTGATGGTTCTAGCTCACTAATTTATTCATACTGCAATGTTTTTATTTATCTATTTGTATAAATGTTATATTATTTGACTAGGTATAAATTTTAGTACTAAAAAATAATTAATGGTGTGTTTCAAAACCTCGGGTTTAACAATTTAAAACTATAAAAGATTCAATTTCAAATCTTGAAATTGGGTTTCAAGTATATATGAATTTGTTACCATGCTTGAAAAAGTCTTAGTATGTAGTGTATTTTAGTGTTGGTAATACACAAAAAATATTAGACCCTTAATCTTCCCTTCATTTATGCCGTTAGTAACGCCAACTAATTTCGTGAGCAAAAATCATGCTGTAAGGATTAGTTTGATTAGGAGTGGCAATTCGTGTGCGTCGTGTCGTGTTCGGGTCGTGTCATGTCGGGTTCGTGTCAAGTATTAGTCAACCCTAACCCGGCCCATTTAACTAATCGTGTCAGATGAGCAAACACTAACTCGATCTATTTATTATCGTGTCGTGTTCGGGTTGACCCGCATAACCCATTAAGTAAAATATAAAATAATTTTTTTCTTCTCTCTTAACCAATCATACCAATCATAGGCCTACAATAACTTAAATTTAATTAATTTAAACTTCTTTCAATACCTAAATAATTTATCATCCGATTCTTCATGAATTTTATAGAATGTCTATCAAGATATATAAATTATCTAATATATTCTCCATAAAATACGAGTTAAGCGGGTCTATTCGTATCATTTTCGAGTTATACGTGTTTGACACTAACTCAACCCATTTATTATTCGTGTTGGCGTGTCGTATTATATTCGGGTTCGTGTCAAGAAATAGTCAATCCTAACCTGCTAACTTCATGTCGAGTTCTTGTCCGATTATCTTGTTGTGTCAAAAATTATCACTCCTAAATTTGAGGGAGGAAACCCAACAGACTATGCTGGAAGGATTACTTTGAGAATAGAGAGTCAGCATGGAATTAAATACATGGAGGAAACCCAACAAATGTTATCACTAATGGTGGGATGAAGTTAGTCAACAAGAGTACAAAATCTCTTCTACTCTCCTCTAATCCTCTAAATTTTCCGTATCCCTAGAGTACTCCGTGTAAGGTTTCTTGAAATGCTGAAATTATTACTTCTAAAAAACGTTTCTTCATGGGTTTGAATCAAAATCAGTGGAAGTCATTGAAAATTAGAACTTCAACAAATCTTTTGTTTTGGAAAACAAAAACCGAAGACTTCCCATTTGACTAACATAACCCTAGAGTACACGTGAAGGAATGCTGATATTCATGGTTGACCCCACAAAAAAGTAATATCCAATAATTTGGGCCCAAAAAGTTTCCAAAATTCATACAATACCACCCATTCCCTGGTTATAAATTATAATGTCCATACCCTCTCTCAACACTTGCTAAATTCTCTGTCTTTCTCTCCTCTCTCACGAGTAATGGGGATTGAAGAACAAGTTGTAATAGTCGTCGGTGCTGGCCCATCCGGCCTTTCCACTGCGGCCTGCCTAAGCCGCCTTTCGATCCCCTACGCAATTATCGAAAGAGAAGATTGTTTTGCTTCACTTTGGAAGAAAAAATCATATGATAGGCTTCATCTCCACTTAGCTAAGCAATTTTGTGAGTTAGCTCACATGTCATTTCCCAAAACTTGTCCCACATACGTGTCTAGAAAAGATTTCCTACAATACTTAGATGACTATGTTTCTCATTTCAATATAAGCCCAGTCTACCAAAGCTCTGTGGAGTCTGCATTTTATGAGGAAACAACCAAAAAATGGATTGTTAAGGTTAATAATCTTGTTTCCAATGAAACCGAGGAGTATCAGTGCAGGTTTTTAATAGTGGCGACTGGAGAAACAAGTGACGCATTTATACCCCAAGTTGAAGGGTTGAGTGATTTCACGGGGGAGGTTATTCACTCAACTCTCTATAAGTGTGGGGAGAAATATAAAAATAAAAATGTTTTGGTGGTTGGGTCTGGAAATTCTGGTATGGAGATTGCGGTTGATCTTTCAGACTACGGTGCAAAAACCTCCATAGTTGTTCGAAGCCCGGTAAATAAAATCCATATTATCTATTAATTTATTTATATTGGTTGTTTGGCTTTTGCTTTTTTTTTTTCCCCTGTAGAGTTTCACCTAATCTCGTTACTTTTTGATTTGGTTATCACACTTTTGGTTGTTGGAGTCCAAAAACGGAAAACACACATATACAATGGGGTTGAATTCAATATAATAAAAAATGTCAAGGCCCAACAACTACAATTGTTTTCATATTTTTTGTTTTTGTTTGTTTTAATTTCACGTATATGTCATATTCGTTTACTCTATACATACCAGATAGTAGAGATTACTTGTATTAGTACACACCTCATCACATATATACGGCCCTACTTGTCCCTACGGTACTAATTGAGCTCATAAGTAGGTGCCTACACGTTTTCACAACGACTCCTTATTATGAGCACTAGATTTTAATTTCGCAGAGCAACCAGAAAATTTATATGTAATCAGAGGTATAATTCTGTTTTACAAAATTAAATATATAAGTAAATCAACAATTACAAATATATAAAGTACAACAACGACTTTGTCAAAATGAAATTAAAAAAAAAGTTGTTAACACCATTTGAAAGAACTTTTATTACAACTTCAAAATAATAAAAATGAAATTTTGACTAAATGAGAAAATATTAGAAAAGCATAACAAATTATTCTCCGTATAACTAAAAAAATTGTTAACACGATTGGAAATAAATTATATTACAATATTAAAACAAAAAAAATAAAGCTACGATTAAATGAGAAACCATTAGAATGTGGAGTATTTAAATTTTTTTCTCCTCTAGAAAGTCTAATTTTGTAGCCAAACTCAATATAGATGGAGTTTGAGAAATGGTGTGGACTCTAAATATGTGAACATTATTGCAGTTTCATTTTCAAGCCACGTGGCGAAGCTATGAGTAGAGACACCATTTTTATATTAGATATATTAGATGTAGCATCACATATACTTGTGATAAGAGCTCTTATTGAAGGGGGGTTCATAGTGAATTTTTTAACGAATCAATAAAGTATTTGAATGAATTTATTTTATTGTATTGTTACTTACCAAAACGCATTTTTTACATTATTATGCAAATCATTTTAGACATTGTTATTAATAGAAATATATTTATGAAAGTATACGTTTGTCTGATGCAGGTTCATATTTTGTCAAGGGGAATTACGTATTTAGGGCTAGTTCTGTTGAAACATTTGCCCTATTACTTGGTTGACAATTTGGTAATCATCCTTAGCAAGCTAAAGTACGAAGATCTCACCAAATATGGGGTTAAAAGACCAAAAGAAGGACCCTTCTATATGAAAGTAAAATATGGCAAGTATCCAGTGATTGACGTTGGGATTTATAAGAAGATCAGGACAGGTGAAATTCAAGTAAGATTTTCCCCCCTTTATTTTTTTCTAAACATATTTTTTTGCCCAAGTAAAAAGTATTATCTAGTTCAACACATTTTCAAGAACATTAATTATTCTAAAAAATTTTAAGTTATTGTTATGGACATAATTTTAGTTACCAAAATAAAGTGATTATTATAGATACTATGGTGTTGTTTATTTTTACATCTTAATTCTGAATTTAAATCATTCAGACATAAGATGTACCAAATAGTGTTTATTTTTTTAAATGATTAAGAGATTAGCGACTATTTTTGCCTCTGAATGATTAAGAGTAAAAGGTAAATGAACCCCTAAAGTCTGAATATGAAGTCTAAATCAATTTAAATATATTTATTCAGAAGTCCATTCAGATATAAAAATAAACATATTTTTCAAATTCAGATTCAAAATTTTAAATTTAATTTTTAAATTTTAAATTCAGACTTCAAATTCGATGAAAAAACAAATGAAATCTATGTTTTAAACTATTAGTTCATTCTCACGAACGTTTGATAAAATAAATTATACGGGTCAAAAACTGTATAAATCGTATGTTCTCAATGACTGACAAAAAAGAAATGTGGGCTGTTATTTACGCTTGCTTCTAATTATATGCATTTCTTTTAAATAGTATAAACTATATTGGTACTTTCAAATACTTGCTTAGATTATAAGCATAATGAATATGAACAGGTATTGCCTGCAATAAGAAGCATCAGAGGCCATGATGTGGAATTTGAGAATGGCAAATCTCATCCATTTGATACCATCATTTTCGCCACCGGATTTACTAGATCAACTAACAAATGGCTTCAGGTAACATTTTATCATACACATGACTTTCCCGTTAAACAATAACATACACTCTTCATTTCATCTCGAGCAACGTTTTAAATTATATCGTGTTCACAATTTAATTCGTCTCTAACAACACTCTAGATAATTTTTAATAAATATTATAGTATTAATTTGCATGCCATGTTCGCGAATCGAGATTTTCAGTCCCAATGTTAAGTCGGTGCAAAAGCACTCTTATTTTAGAGATATTTTTTCTGGATTTTACACGTGGTTCAATAAGAACTTCCTAGTTTGCCTTTTGGGTTGGGAAATCTAGATAAACTGCATTATTTGTGTGGAAAAATCTATTTGTGGTTCACAGTGTGAGTCACATGGACTGGGTACGCAATTATTGGTCCAATTATTAATTTGTAATAAAAATTAAAAATTTGTATTTTTAATAAATATAGTTTTTTTATTTTTAAACTATTTTCTATAAAAGTGTATTTAACTTTTTATAGCTGTTTTAAAAAACAAAAAAAATATTTTACTATTTTTTTTAAAATGACTTTTATTGAAAATATGTTTTTTCCATGAAAATGATTTTAAAAAAATAATCTAAATGAGCGGCACTAACCAATTGATATAATGTGAGTCCGCGTCGGCGTTTATAAAATAATTTTTCATATTTTTAAGAAATCGTTTTTTTTTAAGTTTTTATTAAAAATTCAAAATTTTAGTTTTATTTTTTTCAATAAAAACTGTTTTTTAAAATTGTTTTTAACTTTTTATAACTGTTTTAAAAAACAAAAACAAAAAAACGTTTCAGCGTTTTTAAAAATATTTTTATTAAAAATTTGAATTTTCAATAAAAGCCATTTAAAAAAACTTATTAAATGGCGTGGGTCCGCACCAGCGGCACTAACCGATCGCAATGATGATATGATTCCGCGCCAGCGACACTAACTAATCGCGATAATGTGGGGCCACGCTAAATTCTAAAAAATAATTTTTCATATTTTTATTAAGATAAAACAAGAAAAAAATACAAGTTTTATTTTTTGTTTGTCCTTTAATGGGCCAAAATGGAGAGGGTCGGATGAGAGTAGCTTCTAGCTCTAGAAGCGCTCTATTTGAGGGATCTTTGCACCAAACTACATACTTGAAAGGATATTTGAGTACAACATAACTGTTTGTGAAAACAAACGTTAATAGAACTTTTTGCATCTTTCCCTATCTCGTAGAAACTAATGTTTTTTTTTTTTTTTTTCATTTACTCATCCAACTCAATTGAATTTTAGACATACCCATCACCCAAATCCAAAATTACTTAGGGTCCGTTTGGTTCGTGGTGAAATATTTTTTACCGCGTTAAAATATAATTCACCTAGGTAAAATATGTGTTTGGTTGGGCATTTAACACGGTGAAATAAAATGAATATGGTGAAAAGTGAGGTGAAACTTTAACCATTTTAAACCATGGGTAAGGTGAATAATTTAACAGGTGAAAACAATGAAATTTATCTTATTACCAAAGTAACCTTTCTTATTTCCACTTACAACTATCACACATTCATTTCTCCCTCTCAATTAATACGATAATCAAATATTCATTTAAAAAAAATAAAAAAATTCTAAATTTCATTTTTTATTTTAAAAAATTAAAAAAAAATAAAAAATTAAAAAATTAAAAAATAATTTAAATAATTAAAAATTTAAAAATAAATAAAAAATAGAATAGCTACTCCTACACCCTCTATGTCTTTCCTCACACCCTTTTTAATATTTCAATACTAAAAGATCAAAAGACCCTCTATGCATATATGATTTAAGCAAATATAATCTTTTGCCCAAAAATCTATTATTTAAAAAAAAGGTAATATTATAAAAAAAATAAAACATAATATTTTGAAAATAAAAATCCTAATATTCTAGAAAATTAAAATTTTAATATTCTGAAAATATAAAAATTATAAAAGTTATTTTTTCATTTAAAAAACATTATGTTATTTATAAAAAAACGTATTACTTTTAATTTAAATGGACGTTGATAAAAAAAACTGTTTCTTTATTTATTTTAAAAAATGGACATTTTTTTTATCATTTCTAGTTAAAAAACTGTTTCTTTTATTTATTTAAAAAAATTGTTTCGTTATTTATTTTTTGAGTTAAAAACTATTTTTTTTCTATTTTAAAAATAATCTTTTTACTATACAAAAAAATGGTCCACGTCAGCGGTATGTATAGGCAGTTCGACCACTTATACATACCGTCAATGCGGACCAACATATTAGACAAAAATGCTCCGCGCCTATGTATAGGTGGTCGGACCACCTATACATACCGCTGCCGCAGACAATATTTTTTAAAAATAGTAAAAAGATTATTTTTAATATAGTAAAAAAAAACAGTTTTTAACCAAAGATAAAATTTGTAAATAAAAAATAAAACACTTTTTAAGAAAAGAGTTTCTTAAGAAAAATAAATTTTACGTTTTATATACAGTTTTTTAATAAAACAAATAGATAAGATTTTACGTTTTATAAACAGTTTTTTTATTATTACTTATAAAAAATAATTTTTTTATTGAAAATATAATTTTTTGAGTAAAGTACCCCAATAGTCCCTTACCTTTCTATTGGTTTCAATTTAGTCCCTTATTTTTTTTATTGTCTCAATTTAGTCCCTCGCCTTTCAAATTGGTTCAATTTCGTCCCTTTCCTTTGTTTGGTTTCAATTTCATCCTCAACCTTTCATTTTGTCTCAATTTAGTCCATCTGTTAATTATTTTGGATACAATTGACTATTTTACCCCTCTTTATTGAAAAATAATATAATGAATGTTATAAATTTTGAAAAATAAGCTATTTTATTATTATTTAAGGGTAAAAATGAGTTTTTTATCCGAGAATAATAAAAAAATAGTTTTTATTTTTATTCTATCCCATTTGTTTTTAATTTTTCAAAAACAAAACTTGAATTATAATTTTCAAAAATAAGGGGCTTGACTACAATAGTTTATTCTCACGCCCCTTATTTTAATGAATGTGAGTCCGATCCAGCGAACTAACCAATCGTGAATCTAAGACATCAATTTTCCTCCTATCTATGTAATATAATTGATAAATAAAAAATTTCATGTAATGTGGGTCCGCGCCAGTGACACTAATCAATTGTGAATCTAAAACATCAAATTTTACATTTTAATTAAAATTCAAAAAATAGTTTTTATAAATAAAAAAAACTATGTTAACTATTAAAATTATAATTCAAGTTTTTTTTTTTTGACAAATTAAAAACAATTGGGATAGAATAAAAATAAAAACTATTTTTTTTTATTATTCTCCGATAAAAAACTAATCTTTATCCCCAAATAATAATTTTCATATTTTATAACATTCATTATATTATTTTTCAATAAAGAGGGGTAAAATAGTCACTTGTATCCAAAATAGTTAACATATGGACTAAAATGAGACAAAATGAAAGGTTGAGGATGAAATTGAAACAAAAAAAAAGACGGATACGAAATTGAACCAATTTGAAAGGTGAGGGACTAAATTGAAACAAAAAAAGGTAAGGGACTAAATTGAAACTAATAGAAAGGTAAGGGACTATTGGGGTACTTTACTCTATTTTTTTTGTTTTTATCAAATGTATTTATTTTAGTTGGAGGTGAAAAAATTGGACATTTGAATTTTATAAATTTAAGGGCACAATTGTCATTTATTATTCAAAGGGTGTGGGGGAACATATAGAGGGTGTGGGAATATCTATTCCCATAAAAAAAATTAAAAAAATTAAAAAAAATGAATATTTGTTTGGTGCATGGTAATGTGTTGGGAATTTAATTACAAATTGGGACGGTTTCATAGTTGAGAACTATTTTTTTTAATTCTTTTAATTGGAACACTTTTTTTTCATAGTTGGGGCTTTTTTTTTTAATTGGGATTGTTTTTTTTTCAATGTGGAAAACTTTTCTTTTAATTGGGATTGTTTTTTCATTGTTGAGAACTTTTTTTTTTTATTGTGGACTACTGTTTTTATAGTTGACTTTTTTTTTTTTTAATTGTGATTATTTTTTTTACAAATGACAGTTTTTTTTCATTGTTGGAATTTTCTTTTTAAATTGGGACTGTTTTCTATTTTAATAAGGACTTTATTTTTAATTGGTACGGTTTTTTAACTTATTTGTCTTGCGTAGCCAAATATGACTAGCTTTGTGGATGGGGGGGTGATTATGTCAAATTTTAGTTTGAGGTAAATGCATATTTTTTAATGGCCATTGACACTTGTGTGATGAAAATCAAAATAGTTATGTGCATTTGAAGTATGAGGGTAATATGGTCATTTTATTTTTTCAGCATATTAATCTTGACCATCCAAACAACAAATGGTGAAAAAATTAAAATTTCACCTATTGAAAACTCGACCATCCAAACAGAGATGGTGAAAATAAAATCACCGCACTAATAATTCACCTTTTACTTTTAACACGGTGAAAATTATTTCACCACGAACCAAACGGACCCTTAGTGTGTGAATATATATACATATATCAACCAAATTTGCTCAATGAAAATTCAAAACAAAAAAGTGTTACCGCAGTCCTTATTTGCCTAACCAAATAAGGTGTTTCTTTGAAACAGGGAGACGATTACCTTTTGAATGATGATGGGTTTATAAAGCAAGATTTTCCAAACCATTGGAAAGGAAAAAACGGATTGTATTGTGCGGGTCTTGCAAGGAGAGGATTATATGGAGCTGCCGTCGATGCCCAGAACATAGCCAACGATATCAAAACACTGCTCTAAGGTTTCAAAGTAATATAAGATTGTATGAATGTTTTGTGGTTGAATTTTATTTTCTATTTATGAAAGATATGGCGGCTGCAGACTTATTTACATAAATTTCCAGACGACAAACCTATTGGTGCTAATATATTAGTACGCATAGAATCGTGTTTAAGAATGAAATTTCTAATAATTATGATATGTATTATATTATGAATTGATTGTATGATGTTAGAATTTTGTGTTTTTATGTAATAACTAAATACAACATGGTTAAGTTGTAATACATAAAAAATAGTTAAATATATTTTTTCCTTCAACTTTGATTTTATTTTATTTCACCACTTTAACTTTAATTTTCTTGGTGTTACCCCTCAACTTATTAAAAAGTTATTATCCAATCTGATAGTGTTACAATCTGACAGTGTTAAGTTTTAAGAGGGAAATTAGTCATGTGCCTTTCCACACAATTTAATATAATTGGGAAATTTAAAATCTATAGAATTCGAATTACAAAATACACTAGCTGTAAGCCAACACGATACGCGGGCGAGACGCACTGTGCGGAGCATAGGAAAAAAATATCTCTCAAATTTTTTTACAAAAATATTTTTCTTATTTGCTTTGTAAAAAAGTGCGAGTAATTAAAAGTACAACTTGTAGTGATATAAAATATTATAATTTAAAACAAATGTCATTTTGAAAAATCATTACAACAATATAATGCAGTATGTAGTATATGTATTTGTAACACTCAATGATTAAATAACTACATTTTCTATTATAAATCGGACAAAATATAATGGGTTAAAACTAAATAATGAAAATTTTACTGGAGAACATAAATATACATGTGGTGTTCACAATGATAAATTAAATGGAATTGGTCAAATATAACAACTGAACACATAATTTCAATCTAAAGAGGTATAAAACAATGTTATTTTATACCAAGGAGGTAACAAGTTATCTATTATTGTAATATGACTTATAATTAGTTAATACACAGAATATCAAAATCCAAAATGCCTATTTTCCTTTCTCCATTCTAGCATATATTCACTGAAATGAAGTTTTTTTTATCCTCAGATCTATGAATTGAGTTCACAGATAGTCAAGTGAGGACATACTCAATGAGAATTTGTGGGTGTACGATTCCCTTTCTTTAGTTCTTTGTTTATATCATATATAAGTTATCTTCATGTTCAAATAGAAATATATATATATTAGTTGTATAAACCTAGAAATATATTTTAATTAAATCAACCCTATTTTTTCTTGTAAAAAATTTAAGCAGTTGGAGTCGGATGAAAAGGTTATCATAAAAAAGAGAAGAAAATACACTAAACACGGATAATATGAAATGGCAGAGATATAAAAATGTTTCTAAAAATTTATGAAAAGCTAGAAATAATAGAACTCAATGTTTACTTTTGGGTATCAACTAACGCCACGTGGCATGGTTAAGAGGCGGAAGCTTTGGGGAAAATGACCGAGAGGGACCAAGGTGGAATGGATGGTAGATAAAAAATGAATTGATTGAGTTTGATATGAAAGGAATGGGCCACAGATAACGAAACGAATAGGTATAAAGTTATTCATGAGATAGTAGAGTTATTATATTTCTAAAAATAATTACACGTGGACCTTCTTAGTAAAGAGTAATACTAATGCTTTATAAATTATTTTATAATATATAAAAGATATAAATATGTTTTAATTTTCACTTATATTATTTTAAAACAATCCATTTTTCATGTTTTAATTTTGTTAGGATAATGTGGAGTTTGACATCATTGATTCTTTGATCTTAGCCCCCATTATTTTCACTTCATATAATTTGACCCCAAAATAACTTTTTGTGACACGAAAAATATATGATAAAATAATTTTTTGTGTAACTAGTAGTCATTTTTAGGACCACTCCAAAAATAACAATTACACTTTGTTGCAATAATACATAAAAGAAATCCATTCATCGAACTTGTTAACTATTTTACTGAGAAAAATGTAAATTTTAGAGAACACAATTATACTAAACTTTACACAATAATCTATTCTACTAAGAAGCTACTGATCTAAAAGCCCCAAATAAAATTTATATAGAACTCACCATGAACTTAGCCCCTAGTCAGTTAGCCACTCACGAAAGAATAGCATGCCATTTGATATGTCGGAGTAAAAAATAATAATTAATAAATGAATCATTAATGATTTTATCATAAAAAATAATAATTCATAAATGAAAGCACATGGTTCAATGAAAAGTGGAGGAAGAAAGAAAGAGAAACAGTTTCTTGTATGACTGAGGGTAGAGAGTTTAATTTTTGAATGAAAGTTTTGCGGAAGTAAGTTACAAGTGCATTGTTCTATCTGCGAATTTTTATTTGGTAGTCTGAAAATTATACCTTACGGGTGAACTTCTAGGTCTCAGATCCGATAGCACAACGCTAAACTCGCGTGATGTGCGGACGACTATAACTATCAGTGATATATTTTTACCCAGTTTAACCACTGCAATAGAAACAACCCTACCACCATCTATTAACACCTTTAAGAACACTAGTGTCAAAGTTGACCCAATCATTACTACCAACCACCACTATTAACCACAACCAAGAGCCTCCACCATTTCCACCTAATCAACCCAATTAAAATAACCATGTAAACAACCAATCCCAACCTGTTTTAATAGGAACCCAACACCACACCATTTTTGCACTACCATAACCTTCGAATACCAACCTAGCATAACCCAAAAAACCCAATACCTCCATCGCACCATCACAACCCTCAAAATAGCACCATCGTAACGAAAATTAATCACCTAATCCCATCATTTTTATCTCCAATCAGACCTTCGAAATCATCCATGACTAAAACCTTCTCGTACAAAATGAATCAAGTATCAAATTTAAGGAGAGATAATCGCCTTAAACTCTTTTCTCTCTTTCTCCATTGGATCAAATCCTCTCTTTTATTTAGAATTTGATCCTAATGTGACACCCTGCCTATTTTAATCACGGGTGATCAATCTTTTACTAAAACAAACATAAATCTCATTTGGTTCATTCTTAACATCATTGTCGATTTTTTTTAAAATTATTAACCACCTATGTTAAGTTAAGTCAGTGCTAAATATTATATTTCATTAACATAACAATATGTGAAAATATATAATATAACTCAATCATCTATACAAATATAAGAGTCTGAATCATCACATGATAAATAGATATATAAGTACCGAATAAACCATCAGTTCCAAAACTAAAATCCAAAACATAAGGCAAATCAAATAAAATTCAATCCAAATACATCGTCTGATAAATTAAACTGAAAAGAATGTATCAACTGAAGGGGAAAGACGCCCAAATGAAATACTGAATAAAAAATCCTATTATAGGAATGAATAACTAAAGCATTTACACAAATCCTACAGGCCTCCACAAGTGTTGCAGCTAATGATATCCGGAATGAGTCCTCAAGCTTGGCGTCCCTATGGCGGGACACCTAAAATATTTTGGAAAACATATTTGACACGGTCAGAGCCCAAAACCTTTTGAAAATATTTAGCAAGTATATAAATCGCAGTTTAAAAGCACTTATTAGATACACACTGTAGTTCCACGTATACTCCCTTGAGTTTCTCACCTCTCATCTATATTTCACACCTAACATCTTCTACCTAATTATGCTACCCAGTCTAACTAGACATAGATATCTAACTAACCAGAAAAGGTTTAGCTCCCCTCGTACCGTCCATACGATACGTTATTATACTATCATTAATTAATAGTAACTGCATATTATTATTGAATCATTTATTACGTTTCTCCACTTGAGTTACTTCTAGATATACACTATCTATTTTTTCTGCCATCACACATAACTAGATTTATCACATTTGTGTGTGTGTGTGTCAATATATATATATATATATATATATAGTACTGCTCTTATGTGGATCAGTCCGCATTTTAAGAGTGGACCGAACATGTGTTACCTAGCGGTGAGCCTTGAAAAGAGAGTGCCTATAATTTAGTCTATAATTTCTAAGTTCACCGCTAGGTGACACATGTACGGTCCGCACTCTTAAAATGTAGACTGGTCCGAACAAGAGCAGTAATATATATATATATATATACAACCATGACATCCTCTGGAATGACCACCGCGATACTTGCATACTCTGCTATCTGGTCTATGTACCTTTTGTACCAAATCAAGGATTATTGGTTCGGAATGTCACTTCAAACCATAAATCAAATAATACATAATGGAAGCCTATATTTTTCTAATCCTTTGGGCTACACACATATCTAACGTACCCAAATGACACGTCGATCCCATATACACTCTCAAATAGTGAGCCACCCTAAGTTTTATATTCTAGGGAACATATCCAAACCTCACTGGAACCGTAAAGGTGGAATCACCCTCTGTGTGGAACCTCCCATGATAGCAGGTAGCATAGGCATATTCACACACATAATCAATTACATAATAGGTATTAACACAACCTATATATACATTTATTCAGTATAGGTATACACACAACTCATAATATATCCCGTACGTAGTATTTATCTCTCTTGAATATTAAACGTACTAATGATTCTCACATCGTATTTTACTCGTATTTTCCGAGTATCACTCACTACCCGAAGGGTCCCAACTATTCCTTAAGTTATTTAAGTAGTTGACACATCACTATACTACTGGTATTAGCCTTAGGTTATGGTTTACTCTTCCCATAACCCAAATTGTAAATTCTCGATGCACGTCTCAATCGGTTGATTATCGTCGGTCCTGATCCCAAGATTACCCTCATTAAGATTAATAGAACCTTAAATGTCGATTGACCTTCTCTAAGTCTTTATATAATTACTAAACTATCACTAAAGTTTCCCATAATTAATTTCATGACGAACTATAACATAAAAGTCAAATCTCTACAAAATTGGGCAACCAAATCGATTCGTTTTTCAAACCGAATCAATTCACACATGACTGCGTTGTTTTCTTCATTGCTTATAGGAGTTTTCACCATTAAAACTTTATCAGAACTCCATGAAACTTCCCCAAACTCCCATCCAACATACCCGAACATTAATTATATATGTAGGGATAATTTTTAACATAAATAACACATCAAGACTACAAGAAATCTACCCAAGAATAAATTAAAATACATTATATCATCAAGACCCTAGTTTATGTGTTCTTCATGCATATTCATCAATTTACCCAGATTTTTTTCATGTTAATCATCACATATACTCTGATTTCGTGTTATCTACATATAGGAATTTATTCTACATGAATTCCTACCCCGAATCATGAATTTTACCCATCCAAATTCCAAGCACATCATTTAAATCATTAAATTAAACCCTACAATACATGGGTATTATAACATGCTTAAAGTAGTGCAAGATAAACGCTTGCCTTGATTAAGCAGGTCTAATTTTCCTTCTGAGATGATGAGGATGTTCTATTCTTCCCCCGATCTCGAATTCGATAACGTTCGTGATGTGAAATGGTGTGGAATGGCCTAGGTCTCTTCTCTTTTTCCTCTCGTATGGCCTCCTATCTCCCCCCAATGTTATAAACTTTGACTTTAACTCAAAGGGGGTGATTTATTTAGGATTTTTAGAATTTATTTGCATATTTTTATATTTTATTTTTATTAGTGTATTTTTATTTTTATTTTTATTAGTTTTTAGTTTTGATTTTATTAGGTTTTCAGGATTTCATTTTTTTTAGATTTTACATTTTTAAGATTTTTAGGTTTTAGTTTAATTGATTTTTATTTTTATTTCTTTTTAGTTTCATTTTTTTATTTGATTCTTTATTTTTAGAGTAGTATTTTATTTTTAGTTTTGTTAGTTTTATATTTTTTTGTAGTTGTGTTATTTTTAGGGTCACAACTTAAACACACACATTAAACCCACTCACACATACACTTATACAACTAAATTCCCATACACCTAACACACACAAAATATCCTAACACCTTCACCCACCTACCATACATCCTACTACACTAAATCAACCCCCCTCCACTATTCACCATCTTCAACCCCCCACTTTCTCTCACCTCCTTCCATTAACAACCAACAAACCACCAACCATAACCAATACCCACAAACCTGAAACCCATTTCAGACCTGCTTTTCCCTCCATCTGACCCTTGCTACCATACCCGCGCCCAGGTCCAGTTAAACCGAAACAAAAACGAAACCAACAAAACTCGACATACCTTTGACCCATGAAACCCAAACCCAGTCAGATCCATCTCAAACCACCAACCGAACCCGATTCATCCCTTACCCCTGTCACGACCCAAACCGTGAACCAGCACAACCCGTAAGCCCACGACCCCACACCTGTTCGAACCCACAAACGACCACATCCATACCCAACACCAAGAAAAATCCAATTCAAACATGTCTCCGTAAAAATTGGAGTCAAGCCTTAACAAACAACAAAATCCCACCAATATCTCCTCTAAAATCAAATCGTGGGACTCTAAAAAGGAGATGGCAAGTCACTTTAAACGGGGCTCTCATTAGCAAAAAAAAGAAGGGATACAGAGAGAGAACGGGAGAGATAGAAGAAAAGAAAAAAGAGGGTAAAAAAATAGGAAAAAAAAAAGAAAAAAATATAGTTTTAGGTTTAGAAAAATTTGTAGGTTCAGTTTTTGCTGTTAGTTTTGTAATGCAGTCGAATTTTTATGACAAGTTTGGGACGTGTGTTCATGCACAGTTGACACAATGAATTATTGCGTATTGTATTTCTTTCTCTTATTCTTTAATTTATTGTTCTTTAATTGTGTTTGTGCTAAATCTTTGATTATGTCTGGCTAAACACCCCATTCAAGGGGTGGGATGAAACGCATATGTTGAGTTGTTTTATTTGAATAATTGTTCATTAATGTGTTCTAGGCTAATTAAATTGGGAAAAATCACACATTAATTTATATAATGAGAGTTAATAAATTTATGTTGAAAATTAATATTTGATTTTTGGATTTGACTTAGAGATAAGTATTATTCATAAATTTAAATATTAATTCTGTGTATGCAATTCAAATATTCGTACAAATTTTAATAAATTAATCTTAGTGGATATTTTGTTGAAATGAGTGTGAATCTTAATTTTTTTTATGTTGTGACTATTCCCGATTTAATTACTGAAAATGATAAAATTGAATTTAGGATTGCAACGAGAGTTAAATTTTAAATTCAATATTATTTCGAACTATTCAATTGAATAATTAGGACATTAAATTAATTTGACTACACGGTGTAATCCCACCTCTCGTTTCTTCTCATAAATTCTAAACCAGATTACTTTTTAAATCTTTGTAGTCATTTTAGTTGCATAAATTTTCGTTTCCTCCCTTGACAATTATTTTTAAATATAAAAATTTTAAAAATTTAAAAACACAATTTATTTTTTTAATAAAAATTGAAATTGCTAGTTTTCACGATAACCATTTCAACTTTTGAAATTGGATTGATACCTGAATTTTCCACGATACTGAATTTTTAACAAGTTTTGTAGGTGATTCTAGGAATTTTGATCTCAAAGTTTGACCGCAACGACATTCCAAATTCATATCTGAAGGAACACAAATTAAGAGTTATCACTAGGCTTAAGTCCGAACTCGGCCTGAACTAAATTTTTCTGCTTAAGCCCGAACTCGACTCATAAATATTTCGGGCTTCGGGCCTGATTTCATTTTTTTTTGTTAAAAAAAGTTTGAATTAGTGTTTTTTTCTTGTGTTTCCATAAAATGTATACACCAAAATCTATTTGATATTTCATAAAATATAGTATATAATTATGAAATATATTAAACTAAAACAAGAAAGTAAGAATGAAAACCTACAAAGACTAATTATATTTCATACATATAAAATTAGTTAAATATAAATATGTTATATTTTATAAAATAGTTTATTTATTTATTCAAAGTTCGGGCTTCGGGACCAATTCAGGCTCGACAAAGTTCGGCTTGAAATTCATTCGGGCTTGAAATTTTGGCTCAGGCTCGGCTCGGCTCAAACTCAAATAAAGCTCGACCTGAAAATTGCAGACCGAATGGGCATGCTTTGGGCTTGTCCGGCTCAATTTACAGGACTAGCTACCGTACTACCAATAATTAATACCTCTCGCATATTATTATTAAATCGTTTTAGTTAAGTTCCCCATACTTTAGTCACTTTTAAATATGCACTATCTATCTTCCTACTTTCACAAAAGTAGAATAATCATTCATTATTATCACACCATTAATTAAGTTTCACCACTCTTAAGTTGCTTTTAGATATACACTATCTATTTTTTCTACTATCACACATAAGTATAATAAATCACACTTATATATATATATATATATATATTCATCACACATATAATATATACAGCTATAGCATCCTCGGAATGGCCCCTCGTGATGCTGGCACACTCCGCTATCAAGTCAATATACCTCTCGTACCAAATCAAGGACTAATGATTCGGCATATCTCCTCGAACCCAAAATCAATCAACACACAATGGAGGCGAACATGGTTCTAAGCCTTTGGGATAGCACATAGCTAACATACCCAAACGACATGCCGATCCCACCAATATACACACATAGTGAGCCGTGCTAAGTTCCATGTTTTGGGACACAAATCCAGACCTCGCTGGAATCGCCAAGGTGGGATTGCCCTATGCGCGAAAACCTCCGGATAGTAGGAAGCGTAAGTATGTTCACACACATAAAATTGGCATACACACAACCTATAAACATATACAATATAGGTATACACACATCCTATATATATTATGCACGTAATATATATCTCAAGAATACGTAACGTACTAATGATCCACACTTAATATTCTTCTTCTTATTTTCCTAAGTATCACCCACCACCCGAAGGGTCCTGACACGATTAAGAATGTGTCTCTAAAGTGCGTACTCTCTAGGCTCAAGTGCAAGCCTGTCGCGTTAGTAATACACACGGTAGGTAGGGATCGTCTCCACAGGGAAATAGGACGAGAAAATCGTGACGACGGAAGGACATATGGTTAACCTAAACTCAACTCTAAAAAGAACTAAAAAGTGATTGATTTGTGAATAATCCTACTAAGCAAAAGGAAACTAGATTAAAACTATGGAACTAATGAATTAAGCAAGGAGTTATAACTAAGAATGAAGTAATAAATATGAAGATAAAAATAGGTCAGGAATACAATCCCTCAACCATAGTGTGTTGCTAGTATAGAATTAATCATAAATTTAAGTGATTAATGAGACCCAAATTTTAGTATTCCCAAGCATTACATATATGAGGGTCAAGCCCGCACCATACATAATTAGAGGATGAGTAAAGCGGTATTGCGATAGCTACACTCGCATTGCATTCTAAAGCATCTCGATTACTCTGAAGCAAACGAGATCCAAAGATCTACAATGGTTGTGATCGCTATCCAAGACGGTTTAATAATTCCTTAAGTTTAGAGGATTAATTTTATACACATGCAACTCTTA
Organism: Sambucus nigra; assembly: GCA_949130495.1. NCBI lineage: Eukaryota > Viridiplantae > Streptophyta > Magnoliopsida > Dipsacales > Adoxaceae > Sambucus > Sambucus nigra. The sequence continues at coordinate 122,502,008 of OX422218.1, read as the reverse complement.
CATCGGGTTGAGTTCATGCATCCCAACCCTAAAAAATCTAACCAGACATATTAAACCTAACTATGCATAAATTAACTACGTTGCATGTGAAAGAAATCATGATGAAAGTATGCTGAAACATGTAAGGAAATATTAGAGAGAATGAAAATTGAATTAAAACTTGCAATCAAACCCGAAAATAATTGATCTTGAAAACACCAAATCAAAGCTATGTTCCCAGGGTATTCTCCCCCCTTCCTCTCTATCAAAAACTATTCAGAAGTGTCTTTTCTAAGTCAATACAAAGATACAAATACGTTTCAGAAGAGTTTGTAACACATTAGGACTCTTTCGACCAATCATCTTTTAAGAAGAATTTCGCGTCTCAGGTACCTCAAATCGGTTCGCAGGTACCCCGAACCGGTTTGCCCCCGAATCGGTTCACTCTGTGGTTCAGGGAAATTCTCTGGTGTGGAGCCTTCTTTCTTTCATTTCAACACTTAGAAAATTTTCATGTTTTCTTTCTTGGATTTTTCTTCAATTTCAAGGGGTCATAACTCTTTCAACGTAGATCGGATTTGGGTGCCGTTTTTTCCAGTGTTAGTTCCGAGATCTTCAACTTCCCAATTGTCCCCACCTACGGGATTAGGCTACAGAATTATGAAAATGCCCTTGAACTTGCCTTCCTAGCCTTTCTTTCATTGTTTCGATTTCTCTTTCGTATCGCTTGCATACTTTACCTGTAAAACACACAAGAGAAACACAAAACACGAAATACTTGCCAATGAAGGTTAGTAGCATAATTACGAGTTAAATCCATATCAATTTCCCCAGTCGGGTTCACAAAGGTACTAAAATTAAGGGGATAAATATACAATATTTATACCCGGTCAAATCCCCCTGACTTAGAACTTTACGCATTCCGAGCAATGTAAAAGAAAAGGAATAACGTCACAATTCTTCTAAACACTTCATTGGGATAGAATACCTTTGTCGCGGGCAAGCGATTTCATTTAGCATATGTAACAAGCCGTTAAACCCTTATGTTACCCTAGTAGGACGAGTGTTGTCTCGTGAGGGTTTGCAGTGAATATACCCACAAAATTCATTATTGACTCAAAGAAAAATCAAAATCCTTAAAAATTGTACAATTTAAACTTTTCGGAAAATAATCACCATAAATTCATATTCAAAAGAGTCTCAATTTGTCGTGTGTGTGTGCGAAATCAAAAATTAACCTCAAATTTCCACCGATTGATCATTACGTCGCTTTTCGAAAAATCGTTTTGATTCAAATGCTCTTGGGATTCTCTCACAACTGAATCACTCGAATTGTGGCTATTCTCTTAGTATGCATGTCATAAAGAGTAAATGTATTGAAACACAAATTCACGCATACTATTTTGAAAGGACGAAAATGTATGGTTAAATGATCTCGTCATCAGAATACGATTTTTGAAAAACGGGAACATTGCCTCTTATACACACCATTCAATCTTTATTATTTATCTTTTAGTGTATTAGCTCTCCACGCGATAATTAATTTAGCATTCCGAACTTGGTAGGACTTTTCAGGTTAAAAATGTATTGGGCAACATGGAAATGGTTGGGAACTTTCAGAATTGGAAAAATTTTCTTATGATGTCCCTTAGTGCTTTTTTGGGTTTTTACTCATTTTCTATTCTTTTTCTTACGATTTTCGTTGAGCATTTTTCTATAAATTTTTTTCCTTGCCCCTTTTTATCGCACTATTTGGAACTATTTGATGACGTTACCAATTTTCACAATTTCGGGCTACTTGGGTTTTTCGGGTTACCAAACGAAAAGGAAAAATTTTATTCGGCTCAATTGGGTTATCAAAAGGATAATTTTTCACATCTTTTTATGGATAATATTTTTGGGTAAGAAACGATGGCCAACTTCATTGTCCGAATTACTTATTAATTTACCATATGCGTCTCGAGATTAATTTAATTTAGAGATTTTTAGCACGTTTTTCAAGACAACATTCCATTTCCCATAACCGATCAAACAAGGGTATTGAGATCGCGATGACTTTATAGGCGCTGAATTAGAACTATGAGTTAACCATTAACTCGGATTGATTAAAAAACTCGAAAAGATTGATAGGTTCGAAATCTCACCGGGTTTTGTTAATCTCCACACTTATTAGTTAAGTCGTCAATTTTCGCACAATTTCCATTTTTGATCAATTTCGGCTTAGTGCAATTGAGATTTATCAAGTTGAGACTTCAAATGGAGTAAATGTGATATTTTTGAAAACTTTAAATTCTATTTTTTATTTATTTTGAAGAAAAATATTTTTGGTTTTTTTCAAATTTTTTCATTTTTTTTGAGTAAATATTTTTAGGCATTTTGAAAAATTTGCGAAGTTTTAGAAAAATGCACTTATCACCCCCCTAACTTAGACTTTTGCGTTGTCCTCAATCAAAATGACTAAAATCTAAAGAAGACGAAATAAAGAGTGCAAGAAATAAAACAAGCAAATAAAGAAAAATGCAGATTTTTTTCTTTATAGAGGCACCGGTTACAATGATGAAATAGAGAAGGAGATGTACACATCATAGTAATGCTAAAAAAAATAAGAGCTTGATAGCATGGGATTAAGGTACTGGAGGTGGGTACGAGCTACCAGGGGAATTGGGATCATAGGGGTCATAGAAGTATGTAGGGAGAGGAGTGTTCGGACCCTCTTGAAGCGGTAGAGGTCGGCTTGTAGACGCGCCATCATGCTAGTGTCGCGCCGGTACTCATTCACGAACCCATCAAAATGGGACTCCAGGAAGGTGATACGATTTGCAAGGTCATCATTTTCTGGAGTGTAGTCGGAATCCTCATCTTTATTATATTCTTCTTCGTCCCCCACATCCTTCATTGGGGCGTTATTTCCCTCATCCTCCGCACCCGCATCGGGATCATCATCGAGAATAGGATGGTTGGGGTGGGACACTCGCATTTTGTGTTCACTACGGGTGGTAGAAGTACCTTCAATTAGGTAGGGGAGTTTGACTTGCTTCTCCGGATCGTCCACCCCAGCATCACTTAGAATTTCAGTGAAAAGGCGGGCGTAGGGGAGCGCTGCTTTTCCCCACTCGTCATAGGCTGCATCGTAGATGTCCGCATAGAAAAATTGGGCCAGATTAATAGTGCCGTCGGGATTGAAGAAATGATACAAAAAGTTGGCGTGACGCTTCCTGACCACCGAATCATTGGTAGTTTGGTGGATTGCTCAACATGCAATGAGGTGCGTGAATCGCACCATGTCTAAAAGACTTCCTATCGGAAATGAATCATGCAACCATTCCTCCCCGGGTGCCATTCAGGTGACACATTCAACTTTGGTGCTGGGGGCACCATTGGTGGGATACATGAAAGGCACGGGGAGGACAACCCCTTTTTCCTGCATTTTTTGCGCAATGATGGCGACTGAGAACGGAATCCGAATGCCGTCAAAATGTGCCTCATGGAGAGTGGAGGATTTGCGCACGAGCGTCGCATAGAACTGGCGAACTTCGGATTTAAAGACTTTATTGCTCGTAGGGGAGAGAATTGAGCACCACCCACGGCGGTGGAAAAGGGCGGTGACTTCACCGGGAAGCTTCTCCCAATTAACAAATTGCTCAATATGAATGATGCGAGTGGCCGAGAAATAGCGTTTGGCCTAATGACGTTCTTGGACGGATTGAAATCCTCCTGCACCCTCGTCATCAAGTATGGTTGGGTCGTCATATTTTTTAGGACGGAAGTTTTCTTGGCGGGGCGCGACATGGTGAGAGAGAGAGTGATATATATAGAGGTGATATGTATTAAAGAGAGAGAGAGTGAAATGAAGTGGTGAAAGTGTGAGAGATGGAGGGTGAATTTATAGGTGTGTGGAGATGACTTTTGGTGGGAAATGGGAATAGGAATGGAGGGAGATAAAGGTAGGAGTGAATTTCGAGTTGAAAGTGGTAGGGGGAAGTTTTAGAGGGTAAAAATTTGTGGGGAAAATGAATGGAGGGAAAGAGGAGAAGAGAATGGATTTGCAAAAAAGGGGGGAAGAACCTGCCAGGAGCCCCGAACCGGTTCGCCTACGAACCGGTTCACCCTGCGGTTCGGGGGACCTTGCTATCTTGGAAATCCTGTTTCTCTTATCTCTCAAAATGTAAGTTTTCTCTCATGCCTCAACACTTGTGTAAGGCCCCTTAAGATATCTTAGACCCTCGGGTTCCCAAAAAAATCCTCTACTACCCCCTCGAAATGCATGGGAGCTCTCTCAAAAAGTGTGTTACCTTGATCTTTAATATGAACCGTGCCTCCGGAATCGTAAATATCCTAACTCATACACTACTATTTTACACAAGAATTCACCCCATACACATTGGGGGTTCGACGACCTCTCATTTTCAACTCAATCTACCCCGTAAATGGGGTTCGACAACCAAATGGTGTCGACTTCTTCCGCACACGCCTTGAGATATGGCTTTAGGCATTGGCCATTCACCTTGAACGTATTCCCCCTTTTAAATATTCTAATTCCACAGCTCCGTGAGGGAATACATTATTCACAATGAACGGGCCAGTCCATCGAGATCGCAAATTTCTCGGTAATAGATGAAGCCGAGAGTTATAGAGAAGCACTTTTTGCCTGGGAAGAAACTCTTTGCGTCGAATAATCTTATTGTGGGCGAGTTTTATCTTTTATTTGGAAATTTTTTCATTCTCATACGTGTCATTGTGTATCTCTTTTAACTCATTTAATTGAAGCTTGCGAGCTTCACCAACTTTATCCATGTCATAATTTACCTTCTTAATCACCCAATACGCCTTGTGCTCTAATTCAACGGGAAGATGGCAAGGTTTGCCATACACAAAGCAGAATGGGTACATGCCGAGTGGATTTTTATATGCGGTACGATAGGGATATAGTGAATCATTCAATCGAAGTGACCAATCTTTCCGGTTATGATTGATGGTCTTCTCGAGGATGTGCTTGATTTCTCGATTTGCTAATTCGACCTACCCATTCGTCTGTGGGTGATAGGTCGTTCCAACCTTGTGAACGACGCCATACTTTCCCATGAGCTTCTCGAATGGCCTATTGCAAAAGTGCGTGCCATTATCACTAATTATCTCTTTCAGAGCACCAAAGTGAGAAAGTATGTGTTCATGTAGGAACCTAATCACCACTTTTTTATCATTTATCTTGGTAGCTATGGCTTCCACCCATTTAGAAATGTAGTCTACAGCGACAAGGATGAATAGAAAACCAAAAGATGGGGAAAAGGGCCCATGAAGTCCATACCCCAACAGTCAAAGATCTCAATAATGAGTATCGGGGTTAATGGCATCATGTCTCATTGGGTAATCGCTCCCATCCTCTGATACCTATCGCAAGATTTGCAAGAATTTATCACATCTCAGAATATTGTGGTCCAATAGAAGCCGATTTGAAGAATCTTAGCGGTCGTCTTTTTCATCAAAAAGTGACCTCCACAAGCTTCCGAATGACAGAATTGGATGACTTTTGATATCTCGTACACACCGTTGGATGATTTGGTCAGCACAATATTTAAAAAGGAAGGGATCGTCATAGAAAAACATGTGCGACCAGGTAATGAACTTCTTCTTATCTTACGGTGTCCACTCGGGAGGGATGGCTCCCGTGACATGATAATTCACTATATCCGCAAACCAGGGCAAAGAAGAGGTAGTAAAGAGTTGCTCATCCAGAAAATATTCGTCTATGGGTATCGGATCACTAGGTACATCGGACGAAAGATGAGATAGATGATTGGCGACGACGTTTTCTACTCCTTTTTTTTTATCTCTAATGGAGAGATTCAATTATTGTACGAGTAGGATCCACCTAACGAGGCGAAGCTTTGCGCCTTTCTTTGCAAGGAGGTATTTTAAAGTCGCGTGGTTGGTGAAACAAGTTATGGGTGACCCAATGAGATAGGATCAAAATTTTTCTAGAGCAAATACTACGGCTAGCAATTCCTTCTCCATAGTGGAGTAATTGAGTTGAGGTCCAGTAAGAGTCCGGCTAGCGTAGTAGATGACATGAGCCTTTTTATCCTTCTGTTGGACCAAAATATCCCCTATTTCAAAATCACTTGCATCACACATGAGCTCGAATGGTAGGGACCATTCCGGCGCCTGCATGATGGGAGAAGAAACAATCATGATTTTTAATTTTTCAAAAGCACTTTAGCATGCTTCATTCCACTCGAATGGGATATCCTTTATAAGAAGGCTGCTTAAGGGCCTAACGATGCGCTAAAGTCCTTAATGAACCTTCGATAAAACCCCACATGGATCAAGAAGGAGCGCACGTCTTTGAGAAATTTTGGTGTGGGTAGATCGGCTATGACATCTATCTTAGCTCTATCAACTTCAATCCCTTTGGATGAAACTATGTGGCCAAGAACTATTCCCTCAGTGACCATAAAATGACATTTCTCCCAATTTAGGACTAAGTTCTTCTCCACACACCGGGTAAGTACTTTTTCCAGATTCTCCAGACAAAGATCGAAAGAGGTGCCAAAAATGCTAAAGTCATCCATGAATAGTTCGAGTTATCTCTCAGTCATGTCTCTAAATAGACTCAACATGCACCTTTGAAAGGCCGCGGGTGCATTACACAAGGCGAATGGCATATGTTTGTAGGCAGATGTACCAAAGGGGCAAGTGAAGGTCATTTTCTCTTGGTCAAGTATATCTACCTCAATTTGGTTATATCTGGAGTAACCATCAAGGAAGCAGTAGTAAGGGTGACCCGCTACTCTCTCAAGCATCTGATCGATAAATGTCAAGGGGAAGTGGTATTTCCTAGTTCCTGCATTGAGTTTCTGGTAATCAATGCAAATGCGCCACTCGGTGGTGGTACGTTGGGTAACTAACTCTCCCTTAACATTTTCAATCACTGTCATGACCGACTTCTTTGGGATAACTTAAATAGGTCTCACCCACTTGCTATCCGAGATTGGATAGATAATCCCAACATCCAATAACTTAATGATTTCGGTCCTCACCACTTCTTTTATATTGGGGTTTAGCCTTCTTTGCATTTCTCTCGAGGGCTTTACTTCCTCCTCGAGGTGGATCTTGTGGGTGCAAATCAAAGGAGTTATCCCCTTCAAATCAGTAATACACCAACCAAAAATACTTTGGTGCTTCCTCAGAATCTTTAATAGCTTACCCTCTCGCTCTTCGTTTAGGCTAGAGGATATAACAACAGGAAATGTCTCGTCCTTTCCTAGATATGAATATTTAACATGGGAGGGTAGTTTCTTCAATTCGAGGGCTAGAAATTTATCGTTGGAGGGAACCATGCATGCCTCCCTTGGTGGTAACTCCTCAAATCGAGAAACCCAACTTACATCTCTCGCGTCCTCGTTCGATGATCTCTCATCAAGTAATTATCTCAACTCCTCAACTTCCTTCTCAAATTTAGTATACGCCCCCTCACTCTCATGACTCGACACTAAGCAGGTCCCTAGGGCATCTCCATAATATTTTTCCTCAAAGTACTCCTCTACGATCTCGTCGATTAAGCTCACCGCGTGAAGATCATCTTCTTCCCCCTGTATGTTGGGATATATGGAAGATGTTAGTCTCTAAGGTCATATTCCCAATGATGAGTTGCATCTTCAACTTTCAAGTATTGATTATTTCATTAGTCGTAGCTAAGAATGGGTGCCCAAGAATAATGGGAACATAATTGTTCGAGGCGAAGGAGGGTTCCATGTCCCAAATGACAAAGTCTATCGGAAAGTAGAAAGTTTTAACTTGGACGATCACGTCCTCAACTATACCTCTTAGGATCTTCACGGTTTGATCCTCCAATTGGAGGATGATCTTTGTGGGCTTGAGGTCGCCCAGATAAAGTTGCCTATAGATGGCGTAAGGGAGTATATTGACACTTTCTCCCAAGTTAAGTAAGGCTTTCTCGATTTTATTTTCTCTAATAATGAAGGAAATGGTGCATGAACCGGGATCTTTAAATTTTGGTGGGAGATCATTAAGTAGAATGGAGCTCATGTTATGTGCTAGAAATACATTTTTCTTTACCTTCATCCTCCTCTTCATCGTTAACAAGTCCTTGATGATTTTTTCATAAGCTGGAATCTGCTTAATGGCGTCAAGGAAAGGTAAATTTAACTTTACATGCTTTAGCACGTCTAGTACGTCATCACGGGAATTTACTTTATGGGAAGGAACTAGCCTTTGAGTAAATGGTGCCGTGTAGGGAGGTTTCACTACTACCTTGGGCTCACTAGTGTCTTATTTATCACTCTCTTTCAAGGGGACATCTTCGGCCTCTTTCGTGTTGGGCGAAATCTCCTTGTCTTTGGTTGCGTCATGTGGAGTAGGTGATAAATCAATGACTCTCCCACTACGAAGAGTGGTCACAGCTTGACATTGCGCCTGATGTTCTGTACATGTGGATCTAACACTGGTTTGACCTTAGGGAGGTCTTTGGCCCTAGGCAGGAAACTTGCCCTTCTCTTGGATACTAAACGATGATTGCATCTTTAAAATAATTGCATTTATGTCGTTGATCATGCGCTCATGTCTAGCAGTGGTTTCATTCTGGTCAGTGATAAATTGGTTTATCGTATCCTCGATATTTCTCCGCGGTGGAGTGATATATGGCCCTGGAGGTGGTGGTGCTTGCACATGTCCCTGCATGTGAGGTTCTTATTGACAGTGTTATGGTGGGGGAGGGGCAACATGTGAATTAGGATTCATCGCAGCATTTTGTTACCCATAGCTAAAACCATAATGGTTTTTCCATGAATGGTTGTAAGAATTCCCGTGCGGTGCACCGAAATTACCCTTAAATCCTCTTACACCACTCACTTGCTCTTGAAGCATAACTTTATAGGCGGGTATCATCGGGCATTCCTCTGTTGAATGGCCCGCCTCATAAATAGCACACACCCTCTCAATGGGGTTCGGGATGGAGCCAGTTGGTCCTCTTGCACATATCTCAAGTACTTCTCGCATTCCTTTCTCAAGTAGATCGAGTCGATTAGCCGTCATAGTATCCTTTTCTACATGAAATAGGCCGACCACTGATGGAGTGGTGGTCGTTTCGATCACTCGAGTATGAGCACTAGGGTCAGATCTATCCCATACTTGGATAGTCTCGGTGACATACCTCAGGTGAAGCTCAGCATCATTGGCGTCTAGGTCGACAAAGGGACCATCACACATGGTTTCAACAAGTTGTTTGGAATTTATATTCATCCCATTATAGAAGAAGGAAATGATTTGTAATTTATCAAATCCAAGATGAGGTCATGAAGTGATTAACTCATTAAAACGCTCGTAACATCGATCAAACGACTCATTTTTTAATTGTCGGAAGGTTTGAATTTGAGCCTTGATGGAGTTCGTTCGATGTGGATGAAAGAATTTATTAAGGAATTTAGATTGTAACTCATTCCATGATGCAATCGAGTTTGGAGGTAAAGACCATAGACAGGTCTTAGCCTTGTCCTTTAGCGAGAATGGGAAGAGTTTGAGGCGGATCACATCTTTTGTGCAAGTTTGATCGCTGAGAGTTTCGCACGCCTCCTCAAATTTCCGGATGTGGAGATATGGCTTTTCTGACTCCATTCCATGGTAGTTAAGGAGAATCTGGATCATCCCATTCCTAAAGAGAAATTTTCCTGCATTATACGAGTGTAAAATGCATCTTGGAGTGGCAGTTCGCTCGGGATATAAGATTTCTCTCAAAGGGCAATACGGGACCTCTTGCTCACCCGCGGCTACACTACCGTGTTGTGACTTTCTCTCTCACTTGATGACTCTATATCCTCACTTGGTACGCTCAGAGCGTTCTCTGAAGAGTGTCCTAAGAGGGATGTCAGAGTGTTACATGCAATTGAGTGTGTAGGCGTGGGAGATGGAGCATATAATTGTGGAGTGTTTAGAGTGTGAGGGCTATCGGGGTCGTACTCAACTATCGGGTTTTCGTGAATGTTGGTTGGATTATTTTGGGGAGTTAGAGTGAATTCAAGAATTTACATTAACAGGCTTTTGAGATATGAAGTATCTTTTTGTGCTTTTTGATTTTTTTTTTATCGAAGTTTAGGATTAACGGAATCTAACCTACGTCTACCTAAATCCCCGGCAACGGCGCCAAAAACTTGACGCGACTAAGAATGTGTCTCTTAAGTGAGTAATCTCTAGGTTCAAGTGCAAGCCTGTCGCATTAGTAATAAACCTAATAAGTCGGGATCGTCTCCACAGAGAAATAGGACGAGAAAATCATGACGACGGAAGGACAAATGGTTAACCTAAACTCAACTCTAAAAAGAACGAAAAGAGGATTGATTTGCGAATAGTCCTACTAAGCAAAAGGAAACTAGATTAAGAGTATGGAACTAACGAATTAAGAAAGGAGTTATAAATAAGAATGAAGTAATAAATATGAAGAGAAAAATAGGCCGGGAATACAATCCCTCAACGCTAGTGTGTTACTAGTATAAAATTAATAAAAAAATTAAGTGATTAATCAGACCCAGATGTTAGTACTCCCAAGCATTACATATATGAGGGTCAAGCCCGCACCATACATAATCAGAGGTCGAGTAAAGCAGTATTGCGATAGCTACACTTTCATTGCATTCTAAAGCATCCCGGTTACTCTGAAGCAAATGAGATCCAAAGATCTACAATGGTTGTGCTCGCTACACAACACGGTCTAATAATGCCTTAAGTTTAGAGGATTAATTTTATACACATGCAACTATCACATCGGGTTGAGTTCATGCATCCCAACCCTAAAAACTCTAGCCCGACATATTGAACCTAACTATGCACAAAAATTAGCTACGTTGCATGTGAAAGAAATCATGATGAAAGTATACTGAAACATGCAAGGAAATATTAGAGAGAATGAAAATTGAATTAAAACTTGCAATCAAACCCGAAAATAATTGATCTTCAAAACACCAAATCAAAGCTATGTTCCTAGGGTATTCTCATCCCTTCCTCTCTATAAAAAACTATTCAGAACTATCTTTTCTAAGTCAATAAAAAGATACAAATACGTTTTAGAAGAGTTTGTAACACATTAGGACTCTTTGGACCAATCAACTTTTAAGAAGAATTTCGCGTCTTAGGCACCTCGAACTGGTTCGCAGGTACCCCTAACCGATTTGCCCCCAAACTAGTTCACTCTGTAGTTTGGGAAAATTCTCTGGTGTGGAGCCTTCTTTACTTCATTTCCACACTTAAAAAAATTTCATGTTTTCTTTCTTTCTTTCTTGGATTTTTCTTTAACTTCAAGGGGTCATAACTCTTTCACCGTAGCTCGGATTTGGGTGCCATTTTTCCCAGTATTATTGTTGTTCCGAGCTCTTAAATTTTCCAATTGGACCCACCTCCGAGATTAGGATGCATAATTATGAAAATTCCCTTGAACTTGCCTCCCTAGCCTTTCTGTCATTGTTTCAATTTCTCTTTCGCATCGCTTGCATACTTTACCTATAAAGCACATAAAAGAAACACAAAACATGAAATACTTACCAACGAAGGTTAGTAGCATAATTATGAGTTAAATCCATATCAATTGCACCACTCGGGTTCACAAAGGTACCGAAATTAAGGGGATAAATATACAATATTTATGCCCGATCAGGTCCCCTCTATTCCTTACGTTAATTCAATAGTTTATACGTCATTATACTACTAGTTTAAGTCGTAGGTTATCGTTCACTCTTCCCATAACTCCAAATTGTAAATTTCAGATATGTCTCTTAATCGTTTAAACATCGTCGGCTTAAGTCCCTAATTACCCTCATTAAGAATAATCGAACCTTAATCATGTACCTACTTACCTCCCCTAAGTCCTTGTACAAATATTACACTTATCCCAAATTTTTTCCCCATAATTTATCTCTAAAAATTTAAACAAACAAAAGCTAGGGATAACAGGTCACCCGAGCCAGTTCTAGTGTACAAGTGAACCGATTTGACTGTACAATCGAACCAGTTTGAGGGGTGGGCCGAATCGGTTCTAGGTACCTGGCAGTTTATCTTCTTCACTATTACGATTTTCCACCATTTCCATTCAACAAAACCTGTATCAAATAATCCTAAACTCCCATACAACATTATCAAACATCAAATATATGTGTAGGGATGGTTTCCAATGTAAAACATTCATTAAATTTGTAAGAAATCCACCTAAGAACAAATTTAAATCCCATAAACCTCAAAATCCTAAGTTATGGTGTTCTTCATGTGTCATCAATAAGAAATTTTCATCATATAACATCTAATTTTGTATCCTATACTAAAAGGAATCTATTCTACATGCATTCCTATATTGATTAATGGATTACACCCATTAAATCCCAAGAATCCCTCCAAAATATGTAACTGAAACCCTACACTACATGGATATTATAACATTCTTAAAAAAATTGCAAGATAAACACTTGCCTTAGTCCTATAGGTCTGATTTTCATGAATTGATGATGGAGTTGCTCTTTCCTTGCTCCAATCTTGATTCCGGCGATGCCCGTGGTGCAAAACGATGTGGGGAGGTCTAGTTTCCTTCTCCTCTTCCTCTTCTATGGCCTCCTCTCTCTCTAAGGTACTGTAACCATAGTCTACCACTCCAATGGGATGATATACTTCTCAAATTTTCATAGTTTTATCTACCACAAACTCCCGAATGACCGAAATGCCCTTATTTGGTGTTAGTTTGGTCTTAAATCGTTCTGGGACCCAATCAGCACTCCCAGGTACACTATTCTAAATATTTCGACCCTTTTGGAATCAACTGTCACCTCAAAATCACCATCTGAGTCACTCTGCCATAATTCCCAATCTCGACCTCATAGAGTCTACAATTGACTCCTAATTGAGATCTAACATAATCACATCACTATTACTCGTTATGATGTAAAATAACAAATCACTATTCTCTTAGTAATTATATTCCATAAACATTAATCATCAACTCTCCCAATTAATATTTTAATCAACATGAAACAAATAATTCCACTAAATTACAGCACACGTGAAATTTCAAAAATCACTAAATTAATTAATTTTTAATTACTCAAAAATACGGGGTGTTACAAAATATTTTCTAAAACACACATGTATGCGGAATTTAAAAGATATTATTTTTTATTTCCGTCATTCAAACGAGAAGACATTTTTGTTCAAACGACATTGATATGTCATTCAAACGACATGATCAAACAACATGAGATGTCGTTAGATAGGTCGCACGATAGCTCATTTCTTTTGTGCATTAAACGACCTCGTACTGGATTGTATTTTTTTATGTCATTTCTTAGGTCATTCAAACGATATCCCACTGTCGTTCAAAGTACCTAAGGAATTCGTTCGAACGAGATGCGTCACCTCAATTTTTGTTGTTAGACTATAAATACTTGTTTTGTGAAGATTTTCAATTAATACTTTACTATACAAAATCTGCAGAAATGCTATAATTATTCTTCACTTTTTAGGGCTAAAAACCTTTTTGATTCACACAAACACTTCTGTCATGAAGTTTATTATTGTGGAGTGCTATATTTATTGATGACTTGGGGATCCTCAAGGATTCACTGCTAAAGGAGGAGCTACAGTTCTTATGATTCTCGAGGGAGTCATTGTTGGTTCTAGGATGCAGTCTATGTGTATTTCTACGAAAATTTATTGTAGATTTCTTTAGTGTGTTGTAAGTTGCGATTTGCAAACATTATTGAAATAAAAGGTTTTTCCCTAGGATAATTTTTCCTGAATTTGATTGTTCCTGAATCTGTGTTTCTCATTGTTTGGATTGCATGCTAGATAGATTTATCGTTTTCATTAACACTTTCTGCACGTTTAGGGTTTAATTAAAATTTGATTGAAGATTGACTCTAAATAAATAGATTTAACTCCATTAGAAAATTGTGCATTCACAAATTGGTATCACATACCGCTTTCTCAAATTGGTATCAAACCAGGTTGCTCCAAATTATCGAGTGATCCTTTGTTTGGAATTTTTGTGTGTGATATCAATCATTTTGAAAAATCGTAATTTTTTTCCGATGGATAACTTATATAATCGGATGCCCGTCTTTGACAAAACAAGATATTCCTATTGAAAAGATCGCATGAGATTTTGTTTAAAAGCTATCGATGCGAGAGTTTGGCTTGTATATGAAATAAGGTGGACTCCTCCCACTGCATCGTGAATAATCTCACAAATCCCAAATTGGACCAAAAATGATTATAAATGGAGTACATATAACTCTCATGGGCTTAGTGCTATTTCTGGAGCAGTCACCCCTGACGAGTTCCGTCGTATCATGACGTGCACCAAATCTAAAGATGTATGAGATATCCTCCAATTGACATATGAGGGTATTAATGAGGTTAAGGCATCGAAATTGAAAATTTTGACGACCCAGTTTGAGACTATCATTATGTTAGAATCCGAGTGTTTTGACGAGTTTTATGCTAGGTTATCGGACATAGTTAGCACGAGTTTTAAATTGGGTGAGAAAATTGAGGAGTCGAGAGTGGTTAAAAGTATTTTGAGGTCACTCCTATCCGGTTCTATTTCTAAGCTCCCTGTTTTAAATTCATTGGGGATATTGGATACACTTAGGTTAGAACATTTTGTAGGAGATCTTCAAACTTATGAGATCGACATGTTTTTAAAAACTGTTAAGCCTAAGGATAGAGAGATCGCTTTAAAGACTCAAGTTAAGAAAAAGAAAAAAGAGAGAGTCTGTGACTCTGATTCGGAGGATGAGGTTGATTTAGATGATTGGCCTTGTTTGTTAAAAACATTAAAAAGTTTCTTAAATTTTCCAAAGAAAATTACTCCAATAAAAAGATTTTTGAGAAAAACAAAAAGAAAGATGAGGCCAAGGATATCATTGAGAAAGAGGAAGAGGTGAGATGTTATGAGTGAGAGGGAAAAGGGCATAGATTTTTTGAGTGTCCCACTATGTTAAAGAGAAAGGGAAATAAAATTGCTAACACCGACACTCTTCATGATAGTTACATCGAATTGATTGATTCGGGGGATAAATCATCACATGAAAAGTGCGTTGCTTTCATGGCTAGTCACGTGAGGACATCTAGTTTATCCCTTGATAACGAGGACACTTGTAAACGTGAGAGCCTTGATAATATTTTGATCCATTTGGGGGATAGTGAGTGTGATAGTGATACTACAAGTGAGGGTGAAAGTGATCTTCAAAAAACATTTAGAGATGTATACACCGAGATGTTAAAGATAAAGAATTTGAATAAAGAGTTAGGTCTTAAGGTGTTAGATTTGGAGAGAGAGATAGAAGTTTTGAGGGTGTGTGAGGCATTGGCGAGTCGACTCGAGAAGGTGAAGGTTTCTTTATGTGAGCAGTTGATCGTCTTAGTCCAGAAAAAGAGTGAATTGACAAACACTGTGACTAGTCTTACGGGAGATCTTCAATCCTCATTAGAGACTTGTGAGAAACTTGAAGCCCATGTATCCCAACTCGAGAGAGATCTTGAACATGCCCAGGAGGTCAAGGTCACTTTAGATGACATATCTAAGAAGGTTGAAAAGATGCTCCTCGGTCCCACTTTGGGTAGTGTTGAGAGACTAGGAATAGGTTATGACGGTGCATCTACTTCCCATGTTGCACCCAAGCCTGTTCCTGATTTTGTGATAGATTCATATGTCTCTCGGCCTAACCCACCTATGCATCCATATCCTTATAGGAGAGAGAGTCCTAGACTTTTTGAGAGAGGTGTTCCTGGGCCCGTTTATGTTTACTCCCACTGCAAGAAAATATGACACCTTAGGGAATTTCCTTTAAGTTGGGTAGTGTGTCTCATGGATTTTTACCTCGCTATGCTACTACACGTGTTCCCACACGCACTCTCACACATGCTACTCCACATGCTCACAGACATCACATGAGATATTTTGATCATTTTAGAGAGCAAGTTGAGTATTTAGTCAAAACTTCACATGATTTGATGGATGTTTTCATAGGATGTCACCACCTTTGAAAAACTTCTCTAGACCTAATCATTGGGGTTTGATTTGTTTGCTAGAATATGATGATTTTCATGATAATATTTCATTCCTATTGATTGTATGTACTACCATTGTATTTTAGCCTTTTCATTTTAATATATTTTTTGAAAACTCAAAAATATTTTTGTTTTTGAAATTTTTTGAAAAAATACAAAATGATTTTCTATTTTTTTGAGAAAATTTTGAAAAAGTCAAAAAGATTTTATTTTGATAAATTTTTGGGAAAAAGACAGAAAGATTTTTGTATTTCATTTTGTACCGCTTTATAGATGAAAATTTAGGATAACCAAATCACAAATTCATTCCATTATCCATGTGACTATTTGATAGTACTTTGAGACGCAACGTCATTTTATTTTGTTCTTTACAATGTTTGGAGTCATTGAGATGTGATTAGTTGTTACTTTCTACATGTTTGAGTCATGATTTTCTTTAATGAATACGTGCACGAATTTATTTAATTCTTGTACTTGTTTATCACATGTTGGTCTAAGTATTTTCATCTCAATTTTGTCTTTAAAACAAACAAAGTGCGATAAAACTTGATAGTGAAAGTACTGCATGTAGGAACCATTGCCCATGATGATTCGTTTAATATTGAAAGAAATAATGAGTGTCCATGGAAAAGGGCTGAGAGAAAATAATAATCTCGTCGTGAAAGCCATTATTTGAAAAGAGCCCAAAAAAATATTAAGGCAATACAAGGAATGATATGCCAAAGGGGACCAAATAGTTTAGTTTGATCACCTCAATAGAAAAATAAAAAGAATTACTGTTTATGAGGGAGTTTGGATGGAAATAAAACAACGGGTTTGCTCGTCCTGACAAAGTCTTGAAAAAGAATTACATAGTTTTAGACATTCTTGGTCTGAAAATCATTTTAGACTTTGATGTGTTGATTAGATTGAGTATATATCATTTGAATTCAATAATGTTTTACACCTAAGGAAGATTTTGAGTTCATTCATTAGGAGTATCCATATTCATCGTACACATATGTTATGATTAATTGAGTTGATTTTTTTATCAAATTTATTTACACTCACATTTCGTTTCCATAATTTTGTTATCTTAGTGTAAATTCATGGTGTGTTGTTTTTGTAAATTATTTTCTTTTAAAATTTCAAAAAATCATAAATAGTTTATGGAACCTTTTGAGTTTATCCTTCCATGAACTTAATTGATATATATTTGTGATGATTATCTATTCTTGTCATGACACTCCGGGTTTATTACATTTTATTATTTTCCTTGTCTATTTCAAACAAATAAAAAGGGGCAAAACGAATTTTGATTTATAGGGGAGAATTGAGATTTAACTTGATTTGATTTGTTGATTTATGGTTATTTTATTTCAAACTCGATACACGATGATGTATTTGCTTTGTTTATTGTGTGTAGGACTTTGATGATCATTTAGAAATCACACAAAAGAAGAGCAAGGAAAGAAAATAGAGTTGAAGATTTAAAAGTTGAGGATTTTTTCAAGACTTGCATTTTTTATATCCACTTTTGAATTCATGGGAGGGTATTAAATTTGTATAGGATATTTGATTCATAATTCAGATTATTTTTATTTTGTAACAACATAGACATAGGGGAGATTTATAAGGACATATTTTCCATAGTCCATAGTTTACATTGAGTATGTCGTATCCCGATACAACCGTCAAAGGAAGTTCACGTTCAAGAGGATGAATCTGAATATCAAACATCTTCCATATATGCTCAACATGAGGTATGGTTTGATGTAGATTTTGTTTTGTGTTACTTAGATTTTTTACTAAGTATTGGGATATTTTTCTGAAATGTTTGAAATCAAAATTAGGCATTTTTTGAACTTAAAATGTTTTCAGAAAGATCTGTAGGCGGACTTTCAAAAATATTATTTTTCGCTCCTGTCATTCAAATGACAAGACAGTGTCGATCAAATGACATTGATATGTCGTTCGAACGACATGAGATGTCGTTAGATAGGTTGCGTGATAGCTCATTTCTTTTGTGCATAAAATAACCACTCATTTGATTGGTTTTTTATATGTCGTTTCTTAGGTCGTTTAAACGGCATCCCACTGTCGTTCAAATGACATAGGTAAGTCGTTCGAATGAGATGCACGACCTCAAAAATTTTTATTAGCCTATAAATACCTGTTTCCTGAAGCTTTTCGATTAATACTTTTACTTTACAAAATCTACAAGACTGTTGCAATTAGGTTTTCACTTTTTAAGGATAAAAGCCTCTTTGATTCACACAAACACATCCTAAATTCTTTTGTAAATCATATTTGGAACCCAAACACTTTTGTCATGAAGTTTATTATTACAGAGTGTTATCTCTACTGCTGACTTAGGGATACTCGAGGGTATTCACTGCTAAAGAAGGAATTATGACTCTTGTGATTCTCAAGGAAGTCATTATTGGTTCTAAGTTGCGGTCTATCTGGATTTCTATGAAAATTTATTGTAGATTTCTCTATTGTGTTGTAAGTTGGGCAAATATTATTGAATTGAAAGGTTTTGCCCTTCGAAGATTTTTCTAGAATCTGTGTTTGTGATTGTTTGGATTCCATGCTAGAAACTTAAAATAAAACCTTTTATTTCAATATCATTTTCAGTCACACTTGTTGCACGTTTAGGGTTTAATTAGAATTGGATTGAAGATTGACTCTAATTAAATAGGTTCAATTCCATTTAAAAATTATGTATTCAAAAATTGGTATCACATCCCGCTTTCTCAACTTGTTGTCCCCCACCTCTAACCAGAAAGTGGGCGAACGACAAGACCGTCCATATAGTGGCTCAAATGGCTCCATGCGGGTGGTGAACTAGCAGTAGTTATTATATGCAAACTCCACCAATGGAAGGTACTATTCCTATCCTCCCCCGAAGTCGAGTATACACATCCTTAGCATATCCTCAAGCATCTAATTAACTCACTTCATCTGCCCATCCGTCTACGGGTGATACACCGTACTCAAACGTAAATTTGTACATATAGCCTCCTGAAAACTCTGACAGAAATAGGACACAAAAATTTTATCCCGATTGGACACAATATTGATTGGAACATCGCGCAACTTCACTATCTATGTAATGAACAACTATGCATACTGCCTCATCTCATAATCCATGAGAACCGATAAAAAATGGGTAACCTTAGTCAAACCATCCACTATCACCCAGATGGAGTCATGGCCTCTCTGCAATGTCGATAACTTGGTAATTAAATCCATGGAGATACTCTCCCACTTCCACACTGGTATCTCTAATGGCTGCAACATACCCATTGGTCTCTAGTGGTCTACCTTCACTAGCTAGCAGGTAGCACAGTTCGAGACAAACTCTGTTATGTCCTGCTTCATCCCTGTCCACCAGTACTGCCTATGCATCTCTTGGTACATCTTATACATAGTGGGATATACCGCAAATCTCTACCCGTGAGACTCTTTCATCACTGCATGTCCTAAATCCTCATTGAAGCGCAAGACTCCCTTAAAACTAATCCAATAAGATTCAGCCCGTTCTGCTAGCAATTGGCATACTTTTTCCTAGAAAAGATGATCCATTGCCTGAGCTTTCATCATCCGCATAATAATCTTGGGAGTAATAGCCAAAACAAACATAAAATCTCTGGTGACCTCATTGTCATGTCAAAGTTCCCTCCACTTTTCCTTCTAAACCTCTGTTATCTCCCAGTAGGCTGTCGGCTCAACGCATCTGCCACCACATTAGCCTTCCCTTGATGATATTGAATATCAAGATGGTAATCCTTCACGAACTATATCCATCTCATCTACCTCATATTAAGATCTTTCAGTGTGAACAAATACTGAAGTGATTTATGGTCCGTGAACAAGGTAAACTGCTTCCCCAGAAGATAATGCCTCCAAATCCTCAAGGCCATGTGTGAGGTAATTCTTCTCGTGAGGATTAAGCTAGTGATATTATTAAGCTACATCCTTCTCCTCCTATTGTAATACACCCTCAAGTCCCTACAAGGATGCATTTGTATAAACATGGTACTTCATTCCTCCTCTAGGGAATGCAAGCACAGGTGAAAAAGTCAACTTATCCTTTAGCTCATTAAAAACTAACTGATAGTGTTCATACCAAAAAAATGACACCCCTTTGCGAGTCAGGTTTATCAATAGACCAACAATCTTCATGACCCTTGATGAAGCAATGATAGTATTTAGCCAATCCTGGAAAACTGCGAACCTCAATCGGTGTGATTGGTTGTCCCTACTCCCTCACCACTGATACCTTACTTAGATCAATAAAAATTCCCCTATCAGACATAATATGGCTTAGAAACTATACCTTATGCAGCCAAAATCCAAATTTCTCGAGTTGTTCGTACAACTGATTATCCCGTAGCATCTGCAGAACCATACACAGATGCGTTGCGTGCCCATCCATTAAACGAGAGTAAACCAAAATATCGCCTATGAATAGGATTATGAAATGGTCAAGAAACTCTCTAAATACCCAGTTAATAAGAACCACGAACACAGGTACGAACCTCTCTCTCTCTCTCTCTCTCTCTCTCTCTCTCTCTCTCTCTCTCTCTCCACATGCGTGGAACCTTAACCTCATGGCGGCGCTGGTCACTAACACAGGTACGAAACCTCCTGATGGAACAAATTTTGATGCGAAATCTCTTAACAGGTATGCAGTGAAAAATTTTGCTGACATCCTGTCTCATAAAACGGGTACAGAACCTCAACTCCCCATTCTTCCGGCGTCGCAATATAAAGGAGAGATAGCCATTTTCTTTTCCAACGATGACATTAGTGCCCTAGCTGCTCCTTTCAAATACGCGTTGATAGGTCAATTTCACCATGGGAGACCACCTCTTGAGACGATCAGGAAAACCTTTATGACTTTCTCACTCAAAACTGATTTTTCAGTTGGACTTTTGGATTCTAAACATGTTTTGATCCGTCTCAATAGCGAGGAAGATTTTCATCGGATGTGGCTGCGAGACCTCTGGTACATACACAGTTTTCCCATGAGAGTTATTAAATGGTCACCGGACTTCAAAGCAAATATGGATAGCCCTCTAGTACCTGTATGGGTTAATCTTCCATACCTTCCTGTTCATTTCTTTTCCAAGACCACCCTCTTTTCCATTGCTAAAGCGATTGGGAATCCCATTAAGCTTGATGAGGCTACAGGTTCTCTATCACGACCTAGCATGGCTAGGGTCTGTGTAGAGGTTAATGTGATGAAGCATCTACCTAAGAGGATTTTGTTAGGGTCGAATGATTCAGGGTTTTGGCAGAAGATTTGCTACGAAAATATTCCACCTTACTGTCATATCTGTTCTAAACTTGGCCATGACAGCTTAAGCTGTAATAAGGATGATGATCAATCTGACTTTGTGGAGAAGGTAGCTGTAATCCCACAAAAAGTTCAGTCGACGAATAAATGTATCTGGAAGCCTATCCAGCAAACTCAAGAAGATATGGGTACTGTATCAAACAAGGCGCAAGATGTAACTTTTTTACTCGGGTCTAAAGAAACTGCCAAGAACTTAATAGAATGTATCGCTACTAAGAAGAACTTGGATATAGATTTAACCAATTCTTTTGAGATTTTAGATTTGGTTAACTCGGAGGTGGAAGAAGGAGAGATTCAACCGGGTAGTGTTATTAATGACATTAACCCTAGTTTGCATGAAGGAGTGGTGGAACATACAAATGATTGGGATTATGATATGGCAAATGTTCCAAAACTCAGGAAAGTCATTATGGACCCCAATACAATGAAAAACCTATTCTTATCTCCTAGAGCTCCAAGAATTTCAACTGTCAGGCACCTTGCAGAAGAATGGCGTCACCTATATGCCTCTGATTCAGAAACTCACCTGGTGGAAGAAGTTAATGACGAGTGGGTATCCTTTTCTCAAGGAATTTCCAAAAAATTTCCTAGACTTGATAAGAAGATACTGGTGGAAGAAAGAGTAGAAGAAGAAGCTGATTTTACAATGGTTAGAAAGAGAAGGCCAAGAAAGAATTATGCAGCAATAAATACTCCAAAAGTTCAAACACGTTCCGATGGTAAGATTTCTAAGACTTTACTCTTTGCTGTTTCTCAATGATCCAAGGTCTATTTTGGAATATTAGAGGTGTGGGAAATGGTCCATCGGTTAGAAGACTTAAAAGGATAATTCGTATTCACTCGATATCCATTGTGGCTTTATTAGAGCCAAAAATTGAAGGAAATAAAATTATAGAGGTGTGTAGGAAAATAAATTTTGAGGGTGGTTTGGCCAATAGCAACAATAAAATTTGGATCCTTTGGAAAAATAATTGGAAGGTAAATTTAGCTCATGACGGGGATCAATCGCTTTCACTTTGGTTTGCCAATAGTTTTTTTGCCAATCCGATCCTTTTTACTGCAGTTTATGCGAAGTGTAACAGGATTGAAAGGATGTCTTTGTGGGATGATCTTGAATTTCTATCTAACCTGGGAGATAAGAAATGGGTAGTGGGAGGAGATTTTAATATAGTGGCCTCGAATGATGAAAAAATTGGTGGGAATAATTTAAATTGGGAAGGGGTGATGGACTTTAACTTGTCTCTATTAAATGTAGGGTTACAAGAAATTAAGTTCAAAGGCTCCCGGTTTACTTGGTGTAATAATCGCGAAGGTAATGCTCGGATTTGGGTTCGGCTTGATAGAGTGGTGGGTAATACAGAATGGATGAATGGGAATTTTATTAGTTCGGTGGAACATCTCAATAGAACTAATTCGGATCATAGCCCTCTCCTTCTCAAAATTAATGTCGAAAACAACACCAATCTCAAACCTTTCAAATTTCTGTCATTTTGGCATAAGAATGAAGAATTTCTGAAGGTGGTAAAGCAAGCATGGAATCATGATGTCAAGGGTAGACCATTAAATATTTTTGCGGAGAAACTTAAAAGGGTTAAATCCTTTCTCAAAATATGGTCGAGAAGTACATTTGGTGATATTTTTCAAACAGCTAGAAAGGCAGAAGATGATATGTTAGAGGTTGAGATGGAATTTGATGCAAATCCTTCTTTAGAAAACCGGATTAAATACCACAGAATTCAAGCGGATTATCTAACAGCTCTAAATAGAGAAGAGGAGTACTGGAAACAAAAGTCTAGAGCTAGATGGGCCAAAGAAGGGGACGCAAACTCGAAGGTTTTCCATGCAGTCACGAGGAAGAAAAGGGACAAGCTCAACATTTCCAGAATTCTGAATACTCAAGGGCAGTGGTTAACTGATGAACAAGAGGTCAAGCAGGAAATCATGACATCGTTCCAGCAACTTCTTAGGCTGGACGGAACAGTTGACAGCGGTAGGGATAATGACAGCTCAGGGCTGCATCAACACGCTGGAACGGCAGCTTCCACTAGTGCGTCTGGGCAGCCTCGGTACAATTCAGCTATTACGAGTCAACAAGGGTATAGCAGCTGTAGAGCTAACGATATTGGGTCCGAAGATATCTGGGATTGCATTCCCAATTTGGTGCAACCAGAAGATAACGAGATGATCAGTAATATTCCGTCTTTGCAAGAAATACACGAGGCGATAGGTGACATGAACAAAGATGGGGCAGCAGGTCCAGATGGATTCAACGGTATTTTTTTTATCGTTTGTTGGGAAATTATTAAATCTGATCTACACAAGGCTATAGGATCCTTTTTTGTTGGAGCTGAATTACCAGTTAGTTGGACTTCAACGAACGTGGTATTAATCCCAAAAACTGACAATCCTAAATCTTGTGGTGATCTTCGACCTATTAGCCTTTGTAACTTTTCGTCTAAAATTATTTCCAAAATTTTTGCGAAAAGATTTGGGCTATTTTACCTAACATTATATCTCCAGCTCAGTCAGGTTTGATCAAAGGTCGATCAATACTAGAAAATGTTCTTTTAGCTCAAGAGCTTATTTCATCCTTTAAAAAAAAGTGAGGGGATCAAATCTTATCTTTAAGCTGGATATGTCGAAAGCATACGATAGAATATCATGGTTGTTCATCATCAAAACGCTTAGAAGGTTTGGCTTCTCAGAAACAGTGATAGACTTAATTTGGAGATTGATCTCAAATTGTTGGTACTCCATAGTAGTTAACGGGAAGGCTTGTGGTTTCTTTAAATCAAAAAATGGGGTGAGACAAGGAGACCCTCTATCGCCAGCGCTATTCGTCTTAGCCTCGGAAGTTCTGAACCGTGGAATCCAAAAAATGATGGATAGTGGAAAAATGAATCATTTTGCTCTAACCAGGGGTTGCCCAATTATTTCTTGTCTTTCTTTTGCAGATGACACTCTTATCTTTGCAAATGGTGACAGTCGTTCCCTAAAGATCTTCATGAAATTTTTGAAAGAGTATGAAAAGCATTCGGGTCAAGTGGTAAATTGCAACAAGACATCATTCTATCTGGCGGGTAATGAATCTCGTGGCACAAGGAAAAGAGTGGAAGAGGTCACAGGTTTCAAGTGTAGAAAACTCCCAATCATTTATTTGGGGATTCCTTTATTTGCAGGCAGAAAAAAGAAATCATACTTCACCAATTTTATTGACAAGCTGGTTGGGAAGCTAAATTACTGGAATCATCAGAGTATATCTTAAGCGGGGAGGATTACTCTAATCAAATCAGTGGCAAAATCTATGCATCTTCATCTTCTAGCGGCAATTAATCCTCCAATAAATGTTCTCAATCACATCAACGGATTATTAGGCCGATTTCTATGGGGTAAACAGGAAGATAAGACGAAATACCATTGGGTAAAATGGAAGGACATTTGCACCACAAAGGAAGAAGGAGGCCCGAATCTCAGATCAATGACTGATCTTGCTCTTGCTTATGCTCATAATTTATGGTGGAAATTTTTTAATTCCAACTGTTTATGGTCCCGATTCATGCATGCCAAATACAAAAAACTGGAAGCTCAAAAGTTCAGAGGTAATATTTCTGCATCTTCTCAGGTATGGAAGAGAATGCAAAATAATTGGGAGGATTTTTTTGAAAATTTTGAAATAAATTCAGGAAAATGGCTCTTGTCAAAAGAAGGGGAATTTTCAATTAAATCAGCTTGGCACTTGGTGAGAGATAAGGGTTGTATTCAAAGATCCTTTTCTCTAATTTGGGATAAAAGGATTTCCCAAAAAATTTCAGTCTTCATGTGGCGATTACTTCACAAAGGGATTGCAATTGATGAGAACATTAAAAGAATTCATATTCCTCTTGCCTCGAAATGCAGATGCTGTATAAAGGCTTGTGAAGAAGACAAAGACCATCTTTTCTGGGGGAGTCCTATCGCACAAAATATTTGGCGTCGGTTCTACAATATTATTGGTCTAAAGTTTAGCTCTTCAAACTTTAATGGTAACCTAATGTATTGGTGGATTAATTCTAAAGGTGACAAGATTAGAGGAATTCTTTGTCGGACTATACCGGCCTACATTTGTTGGCATTTATGGTGCGCAAGAAACAAAAGCATGTATGAGGGTGTCCCAATGAAAGAGTCTTCTATACTTATTCTGATTTGTGGGGAGATTAAAATGGCATTTAGGAATTTTCCTATTCTAGGCATAAAATCTAGATATTGTATGGATATTATAGAGGCTTTGTCGCTTATAGGAGCTCACATTGATCCATTTTTGATGTAAGCCACTGGTGGGGGGCTTTTCCCTACCCTTATCTCTAATAAATCAATTATCTTTTTCCAAAAAAAAAAAATAATAATAATAATAATAAGAAGAAGAACCACGAACATTATTGGTGCATTGGTTAGCCCAAATGGCATCACCCCGAACTCATATGATCTATACTGTGTCAAGAAAGTGGTATTAGCAACGTCTTCCTCTCTAATGTGCAAATGATGATACCTCGATCTCAGATCTATCTTGGAGAAGTAAGCTACTCCTTTTGGCTAGTTGAATAGGCCATCGATTCGAGGCAACGAATATTTATTCTGAATCATGACCTTATTCAGCTCCCTGTAATCAATACACAGGCAAAGTGATCCATCCCTCTTCTTGACGAACAACACTGGCGCACCACACAATGATTTACTTTATCGAATGAAACCCTATCCCAGAAGTTGTTGAATCTTCTCCCTTAACTCTCGCATCTCTAAAGGAGCCATACGATAAGGTGCTCAGGCAATCGGTCTCGTACTCAAAACTAAGTCATGACAAACTTAATCTCCCAACTGGGCGGCAACTCGAGTATCTCCTAGAACACATCCTCGAACTCCCTCACTACTAGAATCGAATCCAAAGATACGACCACCTCCTGTGAACTCTCCTCCTCAATGTAATATAGGTGTGTTCTCGAACCTCCCTCAGGAAGAGGCATCTCCACAAGGAATATCTCCTGTAATGAAATAAAGAACACAATGATCCTCCCGAAATAATCTACCATCACCTAGTAACTAGCTACCCATACCCAAAATGACATCATAACCCTCCATGTCTAACACTAGAAGGTCGGCAGCTAAATAAAGTCTCCCCACATCAATGTTTACACCCCTACATATTGAGTATATAAGAGACTCACTACCCAAAGGCGACTCTACATACATTAGGAGACCGTCGACAATCTCTAATATATCACCTGCTTGTGCAAATCTGATAGATATAAAAGAGTGTGACAACCCTGTATCAAATAAAATCCTACCCTTATGACCATGAATAGGAAATGTATCCTTAACTGTCGACGGTACCTACGATAGGGCTGCATCTCTGATGTTATAAACATGTCCATACCGTAACACTCCTTGTTGTGATGGGGATGGTGGAGTTGGTGCTATAGGTGGTAACAGTGCCTTCTACCCCTATTAGGCGCCCTTTTGCTATGATGCTTTACCTTAGTGTGGGCAGTCTCTCCTCTTGTGGTCTCCCATTTGTCCAAAATAAAACACTGCCCTGAGAAGTCTCTCTGCCTCTGACCCTGATGGCCATGTTGAGCTTATCCCTGTTGTTGGCCCTGGTGTCCTCAACCCTACTGACCTCCCTATTTTTCCTCTAGCCTTGGTATCCCTAAGGACATGTTGCTGGTGATGCTGAGGACCCTACTGGCCCTACTTGAAACCTCCACCCTCGGTTCGACAACCTCTAAATCTAAATCTCTTGGACGAATCCCCCTACCAGGAATCTTGCACTTAGTTCCTACCCGACTGCTACTGTGGTCTCCACTAGCACCGTTCCCACTTGCCTTGCCTGGCTAGCTAGGCTCACCCCTCTTTTATTTCCTTCCAGATGGAAGCGATGCTCCTAACAAAGTAAAATTGCGACATTGATGACCTCTGTATAAGTCCTTAATGTTGAGTTTCCTATCAAATGTTACCTTATCCTCTAGGCATGTCCATCCACGAACTTCAATTTCTTCTTCTCTTCACTGTTTACTTCGTCGGGCACAAAATTATCTAGACGAGTGAACTCCTCCTCACACTCAGCTATTGAGCGGTCACTTGAACCATTTTATTGAACTTCCTTCTCATCTCCGTCTCAAAAGCTTATGGAAAGTACTCGTATTTAAACCACACCCAAAACTCGAAGATAGATAAAGTATCCCTTTCATTGGAAGTGATAATATAAGCCCACCACAGTAATGCTGCTTCCACTTGCTTAAAAGTGGCCAACGTCTGCTTCTGAGTGTCGTTGCACTCAACCATGTGAAGATGATGCTGTATATCCTTCTTCCACTTCCAGGTCTAGATCACTTCAGAAATACCTTGAAACTATGGTGGGTGGGACTTCTGAAATGCCTCCCTCACTCTCTGCCAATATGAAGGCCCTAGAGGTGGGTTTGAACAACCGGTGCCACTGGCTACTATGGTGGCTTAGCCTGAGGAAAGTGGAGATCCATGGCAGTTATAACAACATTAACTACCTGTGCTATAATAGAGGCCACCTCTGCTGATGTCACCGTTCCCTGTGGTGTCTATGTCTCTTGTTGAGCCTCCTCTCATTGGCTCTCATCGTTTCCTTAGTCAGTCACTTTCTCTTGGGTGGCATCTGAAACCAGATCGAATTGTATGAGTTCACAATCAATAAAAATATAACAACAGAATAACATAATAATAATTATATAAACATGAATGCAATAGTCCTAATAATACAACTTTATATCAAAGAACGCTACGCTAAAACTATAGTAAGCCGCACCGATCCTATGGACACTAGAACCTAACGTTGTGATAACATCTGTAACACTCCGTATATTTTAATAAAGGGTCATCAATCATTTATTAAAATAATTAGGAATCTCATTTGGTTCATTCTTAGCTTCACTGTAGAAATTTTTTTAAATTACAAACTACCTATGTTAAATTAAGCCAGTGCCAAATTTTATCTTTCATTAACGTAACAACGGTGAAAAAAATAATATAACTCAACCATCCATACAAATGTAAGAGTCTGAATCATCACATGATAAATAGATAAATAAGTACCAAATAAACCATCGGTTCCAAATATAAAATGTTAGCCATAAGTCAAATGAAACAAAATTGAATCCAAATACAGCGTCGGAAAAATAAAACTGTAAAGAATGTATCAACTAAAATGGAAACACACCCAAATGAAATACTGAATCAAAAAATCCTAGTCTAGGAATGAATAACTGAAGCGTCTACATAAATCCTTCATGTCTCCACAAATGCTGTAGCTACGCATCCCTGGAATGAGTCATCAAGCTTAGCATCTCTATGGATGGACACCTAAAATGTTTTGGAAAATTGATTTGACACGGGTCAGAGCTCAAAATCTTTTGAAAACATTATGATGTATGAAAATCGTAGTTTAAAAGAAGTTATTATATACATACGTTATTCCATATACACTCCATAGAATTACTCACCTCTAATCAATATTGCACACCTAACATCTCTTACCTAGCTATGCTACCCAGCATAACTAGATGTAGGTATCTAACTAACAACAAAAGGTTTAGCTCCCCTTGTAATGCCCATACGATATGCTACCATACTACTAATAATTAATATTAACCGCATATTATTATTGAATCATTTATTAATTTTCTCCACTTAAATTACTTTTAGATAACACTATCTATCTTTTCTACCATCATACATAAGTAGATTTATCACAATTTTGTGTATGTGTGTGTGTGTGTGTATTAGACTATAATATATACAACTATAGCATCCTCCGGAATGACTACCACGATGCTTGCATACTCTCCTATCAGGTCCATGCACCTTTTGTACCAAATCAAGGACTATTGGTTCAGAATGTCATCTCAAACCATAAATCAATTAACACACAATGGAGGCGAACGTAGTTCTAAAACTTTGGTCTAAGCACATACCTAATGTACCCAAATGACATGTCGGTCCCACTATACACTCTCAAATAGTGAGCATCCCTAAGTTCTATGTTCTGGGGTACACATCAAGACCTCACTGAAGTCGTCAAGGTGGTATCACTCACTACGCAAAACCTCCCGTGATAGCAGGTAGTGTAGGTATGTTCACACACATAACTAATCACATAATAGGTATTCACACAACCTATATATGCATGTATTCAGTATAGGTATACACATAACCCATAATATATCCCGTACGTAGTATTTATCTCTCTCGAATACTCAACGTACTAATGATTCTGACATAGTATTTTATTCATATTTTTCGAGTATCACTCACTAACCGAAAGGTCCCAACTATCTCGTTATTTATTTTAGTAGTTGACACATCATTAAACTACTGGTATTAGCCTTAGGTCATGGTTTACTCTTCTCGTAACTAAAATTGTTAACTCCCGATACGTATCTCAATCAGTTGACTATCATCAGTCCTAATCCTAAGATTGCCCTCATTAAGATTAATCGAGCCTTAACTATATGTATACTGACCTTCTATAAGTCTTTCTATAATTACCAAACTATCACCAAAGTTTTCCATAATTAATTTCATGAGAAAGTATAACGTAAAAAGAAAATCTCTACAAAACTGGGCAGTCGAATCGATTTGGTAGGGATTCGGAATTGATTCACACCTGACTGTATCGTCTTCTTCGTTACTATTTCTAGTTTTCACCATTAAAACTTTATCAAAACTCCATGAAACTTCCCCAAACTCCCATCCAACATACCCAAACATTAGTTATATGTGTGGGATAATTTTTAACCTAAATAACACATCAAGACTATAAGAAATATACCCAAGAACATATCAAAACCTATAATATCATCAAAACCCTAGTTTATGTGTTCTTCAAGCTTATTCACCAATTTACCAAGATTTCTTTCATGTTAATCATCACATATACTCTGATTTTGTGTTATCTACATATAGGGATTTGTTCTACATGAATCCCTACCCTGGATTATGAATTTTACCCATCCAAATCCCAAGAACATCATTTAAATCATGAAATTAAAATCCTACACTACATGGGTATTTTAACATGCTTAATGTAATGCAAGATAAACACTTGCCTTGATTGAGCAGGTTTGGTTTTGTTTCTGATATGTTGAGGATGTTCTTTCCTTACTCCGATCTCAAATTCAACAACGTTCATGATGTGAAATGGTGTGGAATGACCTAAGTCTCTTTTCCTTTCCCTTTCTTATGGCCTCCTCTCTCCCCCAAGTGTTGTAACCCCAGCCTCTAACTCAAAGGGGATGAGATAACACTATAATCTTCATAGTTCTTTCTACCACAGGCTCCTAAATGATCGAAACACCCTTACATTTTGCCTAGTTGGTCTAAAATTGCTCCGAGACCTAGTCAATATATTCGGGTACACTATTCCGGCTATATTTACCCATTCGGAATCAACTGTGATCTCGAAATCACCATCCAAGTCACTCTATGCAAATTTCTTGTCTCGATCTCATATAGTCTATATGCGACTTCCGATTGAGATATACCATAATCACGTCGATATCAGTCGCTATGGCATAAAATAATTATTTACTACTCACTTAGTAATTTTATTTCGTAAACATTAATCATTATCTCTCCTGATTAATATTTTATTGAACACATAATATTTAATTAAATTAAATTATGACACACATGTAATTTAAAAATAATCGAATTAATTATATTCTAATTACTCATAAATACGGGGTATTACACCTAAGGCATTTAATGATGTTCCTTGCATGCATCAAAATTCCCCCATTGATGTTCATTCACCTAAATTTGCTGAAATTCATGGTAAGAATAATGTTGTACAAAAATACCCACTCGTGGAATCTCCTCGTCTTCTTTCCCTTTCTCCCCCATTTTTCCATGGTGACTCTATTGCCGTTAGGCTACTTGATGATGCCTATCAAGAAGTGCTAAATGATTGCAACTCTTCTACAATTATTAGGAGATTGATCTTTGTAAAAGGTGACAAGTTGTGGAAGAAGAAGATCTCTGCATTAAAATTGGAACTCTCAAATCGAGGTGAGATTAAGAAGACATGGACTCTTACACCAATTGGTAGGGGATACTTTAAACTTCATTTTTCAGGCCCTTTGGAAATGAGTAGAAATTTGTATTTTCATCATTTGAAGTTGTCCACTGGAATTTTCAATTTGTTTCCACGGGTCTCTAAATTTAAACCTGAAATACATAATATTTCACATGCTAGTATTTGAGTAAGATTTTTGGATAGTGTCAAGACTATTGGGACCCCCCGCCTTCTCCTTCAAAATGCCAGGGGAGTTGGAATCCCTTTGCGTTTTGATAAGACCACAATGAATATATCCTTTGATTGATATGCTTGAGTTCTGGTAGAAGTGGATGTTTCAATTAATCCCCGTGAACGTCTTTTGATTGAAAGAATTGATGGATCCTTTTTTGTGAATATTCGGTATGAATCCCTTCTATGTTTTGTTCTTTTTGCAAAAATATTGGTCTTACTACCAATGACAATAGAAACCTTCAATAGGAAATGTCAATCCTATGTTCAAAGGCAGTGAATAATGTGTCTTTCAAAGCCACAGATGCACACGCCAAAAAAATGATAAATCTTTTCCTACTGCTGGTCATAAGCCTCAATTCCTGACCATATTAGTGGCAGAAATTCTTGTGCAAAAATCATTGTTGACTTTTCAACATGATGATGGGAAAATCCCAAAAATTCGGAGATGATTGTAACTGGCCACCTTGCTAAAGGTTCAAAGGACAGACCGAAAATAAGTAACGTGGCATTACTTGTAAAGAGATTGATTTTGTTGAAAACTCAAAGTTTGCAACAAAATCAGGTGATAGGGAAGATCTTCAAATCGAGAATATCCCTATTAAATCGGACAAAAATCTTTTCTCAAAAGGAAGTTTCCTATAATCATTTTATGGAAAAGAATAGAATATTAATTGCTGACTAAGAGCATCTCTAATGCTAATGTGGAGTGGGAGAATATGAGGTGGCACTTGGATTAATAGAGTTTGAGTTAAAGAAAGCACTCCAATGCAATCCTCTAGAATGAATGTGAAGGTGATGTGTCAATATTTAATATCCATAATGTGAAGTAGACCCTCTAGATGTAGAGGCTCTCTTCCACATTGTGAAGAGAAAAACTAACCAATCAAAATATTTCTCTCTCCATCTTGTCATTTTCATTCTCTCTCCACATTTTACCAACAAATGAATTAAGTACATGTGTCACTCTTTTAAACATTTGCATTGGAGATGGTTTTTTATTTACCACGTCTACATAGAATTTTTTATGCCACATAAGATACACATTGTCTAATTCTCGTAGCCACATAAGAAATAACTCACATTTGCATTGCAGATACTTTAAGCAGTTACTGAAACTGTGGAATCAACTTCGACAAAAAAAATTGAATATCAGCAGGTAAAGAATATTCAAAAGGGTATGGAGATACCCCATCAATCAGTTGACCGTAATGATGATCTTCCACTTTTGTTGGAACTGATAATACCTGTTCAACAGGTGTCCACGACCTTACCTAAATCACTAATGCCCTATTTGGTTGTGCAAATTATTTGATTACGTAAATTGGTTCATTGTGAATTGTAAATAAGTGGAATTGAAATGAGTTTGAATCCATTTTTACGTAATGTTTGGTGATCTGAAATTAATGTTAAGGTCTTATGAGAAAAAAAGATAAAAAATAATTAAGAGAGGGGGAGGAGGAGGGGGTAAGGGGGGAAGGGAGGGAAAAGAGAGAGAGAGGAGAATACACTTTTTGTGACTCCTATTTCAAATCGATATATTTCACGTTTTTTGTGAAATGATCAAATTTCAGATTTTACACATGAGTTAAAATGGGGCAATTAATAAATCATTTCATTAATGAAACCAAACACAATTAATTGGTCAATATGTAAATAGATCAATTAATTAATGAGCCAATTTAAAATTTTGGGACGACCAAATGGGGTCTAAGTAATTCGGCCGGCTATATTACAAAAGAGATTAATGATAAGGATAAATATATAATTCCAAATTTATTGGATCATATGAGTAAGGAGGAATTTCAATGTACTCATAAGTCCTTTACAAATCTATATTATACTTTTAATATAATAGTATTTGAGGTTTTAATAGCATTTAATACAATATAACCTTCTTTTTAAATTCAATATAGTTATTAAAGTTAAACCAATAACCAATAACAAAAGACATTTGTAATTGTAAGAAACGAAAAGTTCTCTTGGAAACCAAAGCATTGGGACCTTATTTTCTCTTTCTTCTTTTATCCCCTCACCTTTTGTTTGCCCAAAAAACTAGCCTTCCTTTCTCTCATCTAAACACCTATCTTTCTCTCTTTCGACTCTCCTATCTCTCTCTCTCTCTCTCTCTCTCTCTCTCTCTCTCTCTCTCTCTCTCTCTCTCTCTCTCTCTCTATCATCTTAAAAATCAACCCCCCCATTTTAATACCATTAATTGCCATCTATATGAACAGAGTTCAATATCTATAGGTTACTCCATGATATACCCATATATACCCTCGGCTAGGCCGAGGGTGTCCTCCACCCAGATGAGGGCTCAGGTCCAGGACGAGTCCAATTACCACAGTTTCGTGATAGGAAGGGTCGGCCAAGACGATCCCTCAGCCAAGATTAGACGACCCTTCAAAGGGTCGACCCCTCATCATGAACCAAACGACCCTTCAAGGGGCCAACCCCTCATCAAGGACCTAACGACCCTACAAAGGGCCAACCCTTCATCACGGACTAGAAGACCCTACAAGAGGCCGACCCTTCATCATGGGCCGGACGACCCTATGAGGGGACGACAGTATGAGGCCCACATCTAACCAGTCCCAATGCCAATATTAACTTTAGCCTCGACTTGGCATCCTAGGCCGAGTGTGACATCATCACAGTGCTTGACTTGGGAGACGCGTGGGACTCATATAGCACGTGGACTAAACTGTTATAATAATATCATCCCCTCACATGAGGGAATATTATGTCATCATTAATTGCAAGTGGCACATCCAGGTGTTAGCAGGGGATTGGCTAGAATATCATTCAGATGCACCATGCGTGCATGGGGGGCACACTACACCCTCCAAGCCCTATATATATTGGTCATCTTCAACCTTGTAAAGGGATCGAGAGAGAGAGAGAGAGCTTATAAGCATTGTATCCAAGGCCATTAGTGCCCATATTTAGTAGATCACACACTCACAGTGGATGTAGGCCTGATTGGTTGAACCACTATACATCATTGTCTTCATTCCTCTTATTATCATCCCCTTCTATATACATACATAACTCTATTACTTCCATTATTATTACTGTTTGAGCTACCCACCTATTATCTGGTGGTGCTAAATCTTAGCATTATTAGTTTGGCGCCGTTTGTGGGAATGAGAAGATGTCTCTTCCTTTATATAGCTTGACCTCACCGAAAACTCTGGTGGTGAACCAGTTCTCCCCCTTCGTGTGGAGCTATTTCACCATTTAAAGAGGTCCATTAAGGTTTTCAAGCTCATCAGTCTTTTGATCATTCAGCTCTTCATAGTTAAAAAATATTGCACTAAAAATTCCACTACCTCCTCCTCCATCGGATAGTGGAGTAGGAACTAGATCTAGTCATCCACCACCTCAGTCTGAGATGGCTGATGTGGTAGCCTTCCTGAAGTTTTTAGCAGCGAGCCAGCGGATTATGCATGAGCAATTTACAACTCTTAGCCAAAATATACTAAGACCACCAGGAGTCTCA
Organism: Sambucus nigra; assembly: GCA_949130495.1. Taxonomy (NCBI): domain Eukaryota; kingdom Viridiplantae; phylum Streptophyta; class Magnoliopsida; order Dipsacales; family Adoxaceae; genus Sambucus; species Sambucus nigra. Next base: position 122,466,815 of record OX422218.1, on the reverse strand, counting down.
CTAGAGATGATTAGTCTGGCAGCATCTCTAGGGTAGTATGAGGCCAGGGGACCACACCAGGCACCACATAAAGACTTTCCACCTCCACAATGGCGGAGGGATGTTGCTGACCCCCGACGTCTACACCTGGGAAAGCAAGGAAACCCTTGCCCAGAAGACAGATATGGTGATTTGGAGGTGGAAGAGGCCCCCATAGAGTGTTGGGAGCCGTATGAGGTCTCCAATAATACTGTGCGACCTATCCAGGAAAGCAGAGGAAAGTGTAAAAGGAAAAATCTCGATGATCGCCCGAGAGGATCTACTTCCGATCGTCTGAGCAGGGGGTCAACCTTTGAGAAACTGGGCCCAGTAAATGACATGCGGGAAAAATTATCCCGATCGAGAAGTATTACGATGTCCAGAAGGGAGGAAGTAGAGGGACGTCTCCACGAACGGGATGACGGTCAGGGAGAAGTAAACAGTCGACGCAGACCTGTCGCACTAGAACCCTCCGTTCACCTCAAAGAGGCGGCAGGGGATAACATTGGCCAAGCTGATGCTACGAGGCCCTGGAACAACTCGATCCAAAGGCTGGAGGATAAAATTTACGATATCCTAAAAAACAGGGATCCTCTTCAAAGAGGATACTCCATAGGCTCACCCTTTGTGGAGAAGATAGTCAACTTCCCTACGCCATCCAAGTTTAACCCACTTGTCATCACCCCAAGGTATGAAGGAAGTACCAACCATATCCATCATATTGAGATGTACTAATGAGCGGCAGATATATAATCCATCTCATATGAGATGAGGTGTCGTGCCTTTTTTAGCACTCTGACTGCGACAAGAATGCTTCCACACCTACTGAGGCCACCACTACTTTTGTCCCTCGAGCCCCTTTCCCTCATAGGTTGGCCCCAACGAAGAAGGCTCAACAATTTGATGAAATCAAGCAAGTTTTTCAGAATGTTCACATAAACATTCCCTTTCTCACCGCCATCCAACAAGTTCCTTCTTATGCAAAGTTCTTAAAGGACTTGTGCACTGTCAAGCGACGGACGAATGTGCCTCGTGATGCTTTTGTCACTGAACAGGCCACGTCCCTCATACACGAGAATGGTGTTGTGAAATATAAAGACCCTGGTCGTCCCACTGTCTCGGTAATGTTAGGAGATCAATTCTCTACTAGGGCCTTGCTTGATCTTGGAGCGAGTGTAAATTTGCTACCTTACTCTCTCTACCTCGAGTTAGGTTTGCAAAACATGAAACCCACACGGGTAACTCTTCAACTTGCGGACCGATCTGTGAAAGTACCTAAAGGAATTGTTGAAGATGTTTTGGTGAAAGTGTCTGACTTTTACTACCCTGTGGATTTCATCATCTTAGACACTCCTGCTCCCGACCCAACCAATATTCCTATCATTTTGGGTCGCCCATTTTTGGCAACTGCCAATGCCATCATCAATTGTCGAGATGGGTCAATGAATCTTTCTTTCGGTAATATGACCGTCGAAGTCAATATTTTCCACCTCATGCAACAACCGGCCGATGTTGATTCCATTGATGAGGTATGCATGATTGACTCCTTAGTCCAAGAAATGTTGGATACCACCTACCCAGAAGATCCTATCCACCAATGTTTGGCTCACTTTGGGTCCGACTTTGATATCGATTCTTCCATCTCCGAGGTCAATGCCTTGTTAGACTCTACACCACTGTTGGACACTTCCACTTGGGTTCCTCCATTTGAGCCTCTTCTTCTCGATACTCTTCTTTCTGTGGATAACCCAGTCAACTCGTGTCCCGATATTCTCCCGGACTCTGTTTCTGCGTCTGAGTCCGATGCCTCTCCTGAGCCACCACCTAGTTTGGAGCTTAAGCCATTACCTACTGAGCTGAAATATACCTTCTTAGGCCCCAACCAACATCACCCCGTCATTATTGCTTCTGACTTGACACCGGATCAAGAAGAGCAATTGGTCCACACTCTCACTCAACATAGCACTGCTTTAGGGTGGACCATTTCTGACATTCAAGGTTTCAGTCCCAATGTCTGTAGCCACCGCATTCATTTAGAAGAGAATGACAAGACCTCTCGTGAGCCACAATGCCGACTCAATTCGGCAATGAAAGAGGTCGTTCGAGCTGAAATTCTAAAGTTGCTTGATGCTGGTATTATCTACCCCATTTCAGATAACCAATGGGTCAGTCCCATTCATGTGGTGCCTAAAAAGTCTGGCGTCACCGTTGTCAAAAATAGTGACAATGAGCTTGTGCCTACCCGCATACAAACCGGCTGGCGTGTTTGTATTGATTATAGAAAGCTCAATGCTGTCACTCGCAAAGACCACTTCCCTCTCCCATACATTGACCAGATGCTTGAACGCTTAGCTGGCCATGCTTACTATTGCTTCCTTGATGGATATTCAGGGTACAACCAAATACCTATTGCCCCTGAAGACAAAGAAAAAACTACCTTTACCTGTCCATTTGGCACATTTGCGTACTCTCGTATGCCCTTTGACCTTTGTAATGCACCTGCGACTTTTCAAAGGTGTATGACTAGTATTTTTAGTGACATGGTAGAACGTTTTCTCGAAGTCTTTATGGATGATTTTTCTGTGTTTGGTTCATCCTTTGAACAATGCCTATCCCATCTCACTATGGTCCTTCAGCGTTGTCAAGAAAAGAAGTTGGTTCTCAATTGGGAGAAATGCCATTTCATGGTAAAAAAGGGTATTGTTTTAGGTCATGTTGTCTCCAGCTCCGGTATTGAGGTCGATAAAGCAAAAGTCGACTTGATTTTCTCACTTCCCATTCCTAAGTCTGTTAAGGACATTCGCTCCTTCTTAGGACATGCGGGCTTCTATCGGCGCTTCATTAAGGACTTTTCTAAACTCGCGCGACCTTTGACAACCCTTTTATCCAAGGATATCCCTTTTGTCTTTGATGAAGCATGTGTTGCTTCTTTTGAGCGCCTAAAAGCTGACCTCACTTCCGCTCCTATCATGCAACCTCCCAATTGGTCTCTCCCCTTTGAGCTCATGTGTGATGCTTCTGATTTTTCACTTGGTGCCGTTCTTGGCCAGAAAGTTGACAAGCGCCCACATGTCATCTCTTATGCTAGCAAAACCTTTCATGATGCTCAACTTAATTACACAACCACCGAAAAGGAATTGTTAGCAGTTGTGTTTGCTCTTGATAAATTCCGCTCATATTTCATAGGTTCCCCTATCATCGTGTATACTGATCATGCTGCTCTTAAACACCTTCTTCATAATAAGGATTCCAAACCACGATTGATACGGTGGATTCTCTTACTCCAAGAGTTTAACCTTGAAATTCGCGACAAGAAAGGTTGTGAAAATGTTGTTGCTGACCACCTCTCTCGCATTACTGTCACGTCTGACTGTGATCATATCCCCATTTCTGAGTCATTTCCCGATGAACAACTATTTTCCATCTCCACTTCGCCTTGGTATGCTGATATTGTCAATTTTCTTGTTACCGATCAACTTCCTAGTCATTGGTCGAAACAAGATCGCTTCAAATTCATGGCGAATGTGAAGTTCTACTCTTGGGATGACCCATTTCTCTACAAGTATTGCCCCGATCAAGTCATCCGTCGATGTGTTCCCGAATGTGAACAACTCAGTATTCTGTCCTTTTGCCACAATAGTGCTTGTGGAGGCCACTTTGGCTCAAAGAAAACTGCTGCCAAAATTTTGCAAAGTGGTTTCTATTGGCCTACTCTTTTTCGCGATGCCCATCAATATTGCCAGGCTTGTTCCAATTGCCAGCACTCTGGGCGTCTCTCTCGTCGTCATATGATGCCTCTCACACCCATCCTCATTGTTGAAATTTTTGATGTGTGGGGTATCGATTTCATGGGACCATTTCCCTCCTCTCATGGTTTTCAGTATATTCTTGTTGCTGTTGACTATGTTTCCAAATGGATCGAAGCCATTGCCTGCCGCACCAATGACCATCGCGTTGTGGTCCAATTTCTCAAAGAGCATGTCTTCACGCGTTTTGGAACCCCCAAAGCTATCATTAGTGATGGGGGTAAACATTTTTGTAATCGAGTCTTTGAAAACCTTGTCAAAAAGTATGGTGTTACCCACAAGGTTGGTCTCTCTTACCACCCGCAGACTAGTGGTCAAGTTGAGGTCTCTAACCGCGAGATCAAGCAAATTCTTGAAAAAACAGTCAATCCTAATAGGAAAGATTGGTCCTTACGCTTGAACGACGCATTGTGGGCATACCGTACTACTTACAAGACTCCAATTGGCATGTCTCCTTATCGTTTAGTCTTTGGTAAGCCTTGTCACCTTCCTGTCGAGCTTGAACATCATGCTTATTGGGCCGTCAAAAGCCTTAATTTCGACATTGATGAGGCGGGTGTACATCGAAAGCTGCAACTTAATGAATTGGAGGAAATGAGAAATGATGCCTATGATTTGTCCAAAAAGTATAAGGACAAGATGAAGTGGATCCATGACCAAAGTATCCTGCGCAAAGAATTCCACCCTGGTCAAAAAGTTCTGTTGTATAATTCTCGGTTGCATCTCTTTCCCGGGAAATTGAAAACCAGGTGGTCTGGACCCTTCATTGTTGAGTCAGTTACCCCTTATGGTGCCATCACCGTGCAAAATCCCAAGGATGGTAGCCTCTTTCAGGTCAATGGTCAACGCTTAAAGCCTTTCTTGGAGCTAGGCTCCACTCACATAGAATCTATTGACCTTGTTGACCCCATTTATGAAGACTGACCGTTCAGTCTTGTTTGGGGGTGATTCTTATCCCCCGAATTTTCTGCCACCCTGTTCTATCCTCGGTTATCATTTTTGGTGAGTTCCCATCGGTCTGGCTGAAGACATTAAACTTAGCGCTACCGGGAGGCAACCCGCGATTATTGTACTTGTCTCATCTTGTTTGGGGGTGGTGTTTCACATCACCCTATGCTTTCCCATGCTTATAGACTTGTACATCTTTTACTCAGGTTTATTCTTGGCTACATCTGTCCACTTCACTAGCGGTTCATTCTGGTAATCTCTTTCCTACCTTATGCTCTCAATTTTAAAAAATCATTTTACCTAACATCGAGGACGATGTTCCTTTTTTGTTTGGGGGTGGGGAATTTTATCAAAATCGTACCGCTTTTGAAAATTTTGATTTTTAAACCTGATTTTTAAAATTTCGCGCAGTTTCTTTCATCTCAATCATTGATGTGAGTTTTCAATCATACATCTTTCAAAAGTCTAGGAATCAAGCTAGAGAATATTTTTTCTAAATGTCTTATGTAATACATAACAAGGCACTTTGCACTATGAATTCCTAGACTCAACAAAAATTTGCGCACTTATCATGTCACTACGGTTTAGAGTTGAAGAGTACTATAATTCTAAAGAGAACCTTAAGGATCACTAGTAGAGACTTTAGCTTGTGAGATTTGTGCCTTTCACCCTTTTTGAGTGTCTTACGCAATCTCCGAGTCACAAGTTGATTCAACTTCGTTTGGGTCCGCACTTTAAATTGTTGTATGATCTCACTATCTTTCATAAAACTTTGGTTGATCACTGAGAACGACATCACTTTCGAGTTGTAAGAAACACGTGTCTTGAAATTTGTCCCGAATACTAGATTTCCATCCATACACCTACCACTTTCCCCCATATCACATTTCCATTCACCTCACCCATTATATTTCCCCATCCATATATATTCCCCTCACTACCCATACATTCCCCACACCATCCATTTATCATTCCATCCATATCATCTTCCATCATTTTTCAAATAAAAGAGTGTGATTTCAAATGTAAATGTCTTTATTGTTTGTTTGAAAAGTGAGAGAAAAACAAAAAAAAAAAAAAAAAAAAAAAAAAAAAAGAAAAACAAGAAAAATAGCAAAAATAGAAAATATAGAAAAAAAAAAGAAAGAAAGAAAGAAAAAAAAAAAAAAAAAGAGAGAGAAAAGAAAAGAAAAGAAAAGAAAGAGAGTTTGTAGTTAGTAGTTAGTTTTGAAATAAAGACATTTGTGCCTAATGTGTATACACTCTTCTTTCGCATCCATTTTTCATCCATTTCATATCGCATATCCACCATCCATCCATCATACCATCATCCCATCGCATCCCACATATCCCATTTCATTTACCCCCTCACCCATACACATACATATTCCCCTTAGTGTTTGGGCAAATGAAAGTCAACGTGGTGAATAACTCGACGTTCTCACTATAGTGATTAGCATTTCTTTCATGAGATCACTTTTCTTTCTAATTGTTCGTTCTTTCTTATATGTGTGTGAGACGTTTGAACTTGATTACATTTACTCACCTCCTCACACACAAGAGCGATACACTTACCCATATCTCGAGAGTTCGTTTGAGAGTGATATATCTAGTGAGATTTGAAGTTGAAGCGTTGATTCCGACAAGGCAATCTAGGAATTACTTTGATGATACTCGACCCGTTTTGACTGATTCATACTACACACGTTGAGTTCTAGGAAGGATGTGCCTTGAGTATTTACTTAGTTAAACTTTTTACAAATTCTAGCTTGTATTTCTCAAATTATTTTCCCATGTGATGGATTGTGCGATTATTCTACATCTAATAAGAGATTGACTGCCCCTCAATAAATTTTTGCAAATAAAGAATTTTGTGGGTATATTCCCTGCAAACCCTCACGAGACACAACTCGTCCTGTAGGGCAACCTATAGGTTTAAAGGCTTGTTGCACATGCTAAGTGCAATCGCAAGTGCCCGCGAAAGTGGTACACTTTTGGTTTCTTATCTTTCTCTTTCTCTCTATCTTATTGCTCGAGGACTAGCAACGCTCTGTTTGGGGGTGGTGTGATAAGCACCCAAAACTGTACAATTTATACTCCGAATAGTTGTATTTTAGTTGCTATTTCTCGACAATATGGGTCTTATGTGCTTAAATGTTTAATATGCAGGTTTAATGTACATTGCGGTGTTCAAACGCGTATTTCAAAGCAATTGTGCATTTTACGGAGCTAAATACCAAAATACCTTGTCCCTAAACCTATCCTAAACCTACCCAGAACCCTATGTGTGTTTAGTTTGTGCTTTTTAGATTTTTCTTAGATTTTTAGTTTGAGTCATTTTAATTTTAGGATTATTTTAGAATTTTTTAGGTTTTATTTACTATTTTTATATTTTATTTCTATTTTTATAATTTTATTTTATTTTATTAAGTTTTTAGTTTTAGTTTTTATCTTATTTTATTTTATTTTATTAGGATTAGTTTTTAGGAATTTAGTTTTATTACATTTTATTTTTTTTAGGACTTTAGTTTTAAGTTTAATAGATTTACATTTTTCTTTTCATTTCTTTTTAGTTTTAATTTTTTTATTTTTCTATTTTGAGTCTTTATTTTATAGGAATTTAATTTTTAGATTTTTAGTTTTTATAGTTTTTTTTAATTAGATTTTATTTTATTTTTATTTTTATTTTTATTTTTATTAATTTTTAGTTAAGTTTTTATTATTTTAGTTGGGTCCAAATTAAACACACACACACCATACCCCACACACTACTTATCCTACACCCTTACCCTTACCCTTACCCTTACCTACACACACCCAAACTCTCACCTCACCCTCATCCTACTAACCTACACCCACACACACCTTACCCCAAACACCATCATCTTCAACCTCAAACCATTCTCTCTCCTTCCTCTCACCAAAACACCATTAACACCCAACTCACCCATCTCTCTCTCTCATCAAAATAACCACCGTCCTATCCCTCTCTCTCATCCACGGACTTAACCCGAGACCCAGCAAGATCCGGCGGCACCCCCTCGATTTCAGCCCCTCCGCCGGCGAAAAATCCACCTAAGTCGCGTCCCTCTCTCCCTCTCTTCGCAGCCTCCCTGCGAACCCGACATCTGCCCGAAACTCTCTCACTCCACCTCTGGCAGAACCCGACCTCCAGCCCTGTCAAAACCTTAACCCGGTCGCGACCTAATCAAACCGAAACCCGCGTCCCTGCTGCGATTGACCCGCTACCCGAGCTCGACCCATGGCCAAACAAACCGAGCCCAACCATCTTCCTTCTCCCAAACCATACCCATTTCCCATTTTCAAAATAGAAAACCCATTTACCAAACCCATTTCATTTCCTTCCCAAAGCCACGATTGTAACCTCCTGCCAAAGTCACCCAACAAATAAGACTTAATTCCCCATGTGCCACTAACCACCTTAAGCCATTTCCCCACAATACCCTTATAACCAAAACAGATTTATTCCCCCATTTCCCCACTTGTCCCCACACCTCACACAATCCATGCACAATTGTGCATTCTCTCCTTATTACCCTCACCCTCACCCTCATGACCTCACTCAAAACATGTGCACACCCTAACCAATTTCCCAATTTTGCCCCTTTGCTCCATGCATAGTATAAAAGAAGAGGATATCAAGTAGAGAGAGAATTCTAGATTAGAGAGCTTTAGATAGGAAATTAGAGAGAGAGAATTGTAGAGAAAATTTTCCCTTGTAAATAGTTTTTCATTTTTTTTTTATTTTTAGATTATTGTGAGAGTAAAAATTGTAAGAGATTTAATTGAGTGCTCATATTATTTCACAATACTTGGATGCTCAATTAGAGGGTGTATGCTTCAATTTCAAGAATAGAGTTCAAAGTGTCAAATTCAAGAGATTGGTTTGATTATTCTTCTCTCTACTCTTTTATATATTAAATGCCTATTGAATATTTGTTTAGTATGTTTGAATCCATGTTAGGCTAAATCCCCTTTCAAGGGGTGGGGTAAAACCCTTATTTGATGTTATTGTATTTTAATTAGTTTAGTTACTTGAAAAATTCCTTTGAATGTTAATTTTAATCCCTCACCCTTAGATTTACGCCTCGAGAGAGGGTAAATGATTTTCGAGAGAAAATCTAAATTCTAATTATAATACCCATTTTAGTTTCTAACTAGAGATAGGGGTTTCTTAAGTGGGGTATTATAATTTGAATTTCAACTCTAAATTTAATTTCTAAGATTGACATAAATTCTAATTGATCGATCCTAGCGGGTGATTAATTAAAAGGAGTGTTGATCTAATTTTCTAGAGTTGTGAGGTGTTAATTTTGACTTTCTAAAAGATTACTATTCTAATTACACTTGCAACGAGAGTTGATTTGTAATTTTGATATTAATTTGGGAGAATTCAAATAATTAAATTAATTAATTAGAATAACTAAAATTTGTGGTGTAATCCCACTCCTTGATTGTTCTCACAACTATTTACCTCACTTTATCTTTTATTTTAGTGTTAGACCTTATTTTTTTTATTTTAGTCATTTTCTAGTTAGTTATTTTCATTTAGTTTATTTTAGTTTAGACCTCACCTCACCCTTTTGTTTTAATATTGAAAAAGCTAAAAAAAAATAGAAAAGTGAAAAAGCACAAAAAGAAAATAAATAGTGAATTACATGTGAATGTGCTCCATTTGCTTTACTCCCTTGAAAGTGGATTGATACCCTTACTTACCTCTACACTTGAGTTTATTATTATTTGTAGGTATTTGAGGTTTTGATTAACTTGGCTTCAAACAACGACACACGCAAAAAGCAAGTTATCACCGCACATGTCTGGTATATGTCTCTTCCAAAGAACTTAATTCAAAGTTTTAAGAAGTTAGCATACCAGATTATCCATAACTTTTTCTTTAGAGTGAGTCCATAGAAGAAGACCACACACCTGCTCTATGTTAAGCAGGGAAAGAACGAGAGCCTAAGAGACTACATAGCCAGATTTAACAAACAAAAGTTAGAGGTCAAAGACTATAAGGAAAGCGTAGCCCTGACAGCCCTCATTGGAGGACTCCAAAAGGGAAAATTATTATGGAAGTTTGCTGAAGACCCCCCGAAGACGATGGCAGAGTTACTGGCCACAACAGGGAAGGTGATGAATGGTGAAAAGGTGATGGCTGCAAAATACGAAGATGAAAAAGGAGGTACTAGTGGGGGTAAGTACCAGAAAAAGAATAAAGAGGGGAAGAAGAGGTTATAATATGACAAATTCTCTGATTACACCCCTCTGACGGTCACCTGCGAACACATTATGAATTAGATAAAGTGCGACCAGTCCTTGAAGTGGCCTGAGAAGTTGAGGGAAGCCCCTCACAAGAGGAACAAAAACCTGTGGTGTGAATTTCACCAAGACCATGGCCATGTGACCGATAATTGTTTTGCTCTGAAAGATGAAATTGAAAAAATGTTAAAAGAAAGGAAGTTAAGGAAATACATTGACAAGGGTGCCTTTAAGAGGAGCCGAGGGGACGACCCTAAGAAGAAAATAGGTGATACGTGTAGAGAAGATCCTCCAAATAGAAGGGACGACCCTTCGGATGATGAGGACGACCATGACCTCCCACCGAGAGATGACCAAGGCCCTATAAAAAGACTTAATATGATCTTCTTCAGTGTTAGGATGATCTCTGGGGGTTTAACAGGAGGAGGATCAGAGGTTGCCGACGAGAAGGCCCACGTAGCTGAAGCCAAGGCAGTGACAAAAGTTGTACATTCAGCCTCCATTAAAGCAAAGTTAAAAAAGAGGAAGAAAATTGATATGTATACTCTGATAGTGGGATTCTCAAGAATGGACTTCAAAGGCCTCTTAGTCCCACATGATGACCCTCTTGTCATCACTACCAGGGTACACGAATGCGAGGTGCCGAGGATCCTGGTAGATGGTGGTAGTTCTGCAGATGTGATGTTCTGGCCATGCTTTAAAGCCTTAGGTCTCAGCCCTGCTAGGCTCGTTCCATACCATCACCACTTGATTGGTTTCAGTGGGGAAAAATTTCATCCTCTAGGAGTGTATGAGGAAGATGTTAGAATGGGGAAGGAGTGGTCGAGATGGCTTACAAAGAAGATTAACTTTTTCGTTATGGATGAATAGGTCTTCTCAGCCTACAACATTATATTGGGGGGAGTGGCCCTCAAGGAATTTGAGGCTGTGTCGTCCACGGTGCATGAGATGATAAAATTATCGACCCCTTACGGGGTAGGGGAAGTTTAGGGAGACCATATGACGGCACATGAATGTTACTTCAACTCCGTCGAAGAAAGATAGGTGCACAAGAAAGCAAAAACTACTTATAATATTGATACCCTCGATTCCAGGGATGAGACAAAACTGAAGAAAGGAGAAGCCGTAGAAGATGAGCCGGAAAAAAAACGTCCAAGTTGGCAAAGCTCTAAAGAAAGACATAAAAGAAGACCTCATAAAGCTGCTGAGGAGAAGAGATAACGTCTTTGCATGGAGTCATGCAGATATGCCGGGGATCGACCCCGAAATCATGTGCCATAAGCTCAACGTGGTAGAGGTTGCAAAACTGGTAAAGCATAATAGGAGAATTTATTCTCGAGAAAAATATGATGTCATAAGGGACGAGGTCAAGAATCTAGAAGATTCTGAGTTTATCAGGGAGGTCATTTATCTCGAATGGCTATCCAACGCAGCCATAGTCCCCAAAGCCAACAAGAAATTGAGGATGTGCGTAGACTTCATCGACCTTAACAAATATTATCCTAAGGATAACTTCCCTCTCCTTCACATTGATCAGATGGTAGACACTACCGCAGGCCATGAGCTAATGAGCTTCATGGATGCCTATTCAGGATACAACCAGATCTTCATGAACCCTGGGGATTCAGAAAAAATGGCTTTCATTATCGACAAGGGGACATACTGTTATAGGGTCGTGCCTTTTAGCCTAAAGAATGCAGGGGCAACGTATCAACGCCTTGTAAATAAAATGTTCGAAGATCAAGTTGGGAAGTCCATGGAAGTCTATGTAGATAACATATTGAACAAGAGTTTGAAGGTCGAGGATCATGTGGCCGACCTTGAGAGGATCGTTAACATGATGGACAAGTACCAGATGAAGCTCAACCCGGCCAAATGTGTCTTCGGGGTCAGAGCAGGGAAATTCTTTGGGTTCATCATCAATCAAAGAGGCATTGAGGCTAATCCTGAGAAGATAAAGGCCCTCTTAGAAATGAAGACCCCAAGGACCATTAAAGATGTTCAGAGGCTCATAGGGGGAGTGGCTGCTTTGAATAGGTTCATATCCAGAGCCACAAACAAGTGTTTACTATTCTTCAAAATTGTTAGAAAGGCCTTTGAATGGAATGAAGAGTGTGACCAGGCTTTTAAAGAACTAAAGTCATACCTAGGGTCTCCCTTGCTATTGCCACGACCAGTGAAGGTCGTAGTCGTCTCAGAGTTAGCCATCAGTACAACCATTGTGATAGAAGAGGATGGGGTACAGAAACCCATGTATTTCAATAGTAAGGTACTCCAAGGGGCAGAGTAAAGATACCCAAGGATGGAGAAGTTAGCCTATGCCTTGATCCATACATCAAGAAAGATAAAGTTGTACTTCCAGTCCCATACAATGGTTGTCCTCACTGACTCTCCTCTTAGGCAGGTCTTGCACAATCCAGAAAAATTGAAGAGCCTAATGGCTTGGGCCATAGAACTGGGAGAGTTTGACATTGTATATCAACCTAAGGTGGACATTAAAGGGCAAGCATTAGAAGATTTCATTGATGAATTTACTTAGGAAGATGATGAGGCAAAAGATGAAAGCCTCAAGAAGATAGATACCCGACAAGGCAAAATTATTGACCCATCCATAGATAAGTCTTAGACAAGCACCGCTAGAGAAAAAGTTATCGAAAATTAAGAAGGAAGATATCTCTTTAGACAGGGATCCCTCATTGAGAGAAATTTCTTAGAGTAATAGGCTGTATGGAATCTCTTCGTTGACGGGTCCTCTTGCGAGAGCAGAAGTGGGGCTGGATTAATAGTACAGCACCCGACGACACAGACATTGAGTATGCCCCGAGGTTCAACTTCAAAGCCTCTAATAACAAGTCTGAATTTGAAGCCCTGATAGAAGGTCTCTCCTTAGCTAGGTCTTTTAGTGTTGGCCAGATCTTGGTCTATAGTGATTCAAGACTTGTGGTGAATCAAATGCTAGGAGCATACGAGGCTAAGGATGAGAGAATGACCAAATATATTGAAAGAGTGAAGTCACTATTGACAAGCTTTAGAGAAGTGAAATTAAAGAGGATACCTAGGCTTGATAATGGCTGAGCCGATGCGCTTGCGAGGCTGACCTCAGTAACCAAGACAGATATCAAGAGGACAGTCCCACTGGAAATTTTGTTTCGACCAATGATTGAAGAGGCAGAGGGAACGCTTGGGTCTTGCTTAAATATCAACAGGGAAGATTCGTGGATTGACCCCCTAGTCAGATACATCAAAGAGGGGGAGATGCCAAAAGCAAAATAAGAAATGAAGAAATTGAGATACAGAGCCTCGAAATTCACTGTCATCGAAGACACCTTATACCAAAAGGGGTTCTTGCTCCCCTTTCTCAAATGTGTGCACCCGTCTGAAGTCCCACACATCTTGAAATATGTGCATGAGTGGTCATGTTAAAGCCATATTGGGTGCAGGTCGTTAGAAAAGAGGATAGTAACCCAGGGATACTGGTGGCTAACCTTGGGGAAAGATGCCACGACATACGTAAAAAAGTGTGATAAATGTCAAAGGTTCGCCACCATACCCCACCAGCCCCATCAGCCTCTCACCTCCATCACGTCCCCATGGCCATTCATAGTATGGGGAGTTGATCTAATAGGACCCTTGCCTAGGGCCATCAATAACTATTGATACTTGATCATAACAATTGACTATTTCTCAAAATAGGTGGAAACGGAGCCGATGGTCACAATTACCGAGCAGAAGACCTTCCAGTTTATCTGGAAAAACATTATATGTAGATATGGTCTCCCCAACACCCTCATCTCAGATAACGAGACTCAATTCATGAACGCATCTCTAGAGAAATACAGCAAAAGGGTGGGTGTCAAATAATTCTTCTCTACCCCAGGTCGACCTCAGGCTAATGGGAAAACTGAAGTTACAAACAAAACAATCCTAGTTGGGATTAAGAAAAAACTCAAGGAGGCAAAAGGAAGATGGGTTGAGGAATTATACGTTGTACTGTGGGCCTATAGGATGACGACTAAGACTCCTAACGGGGAAACTCCATTCATGCTGGCATATGGCTTAGAAGCTGAGTCACCACTGAGATTGGGTTGCCCACTCATAGAGTCCAAATGTATGAGCCCCAGAGAAATATGGAAGAAAGGAGACTTGATCTAGACTTGATCGAGTAAAGAAGAGAAAACGCTGAGATAAGGCAAGCAGCCTATCAATAGAGGACTTCCAGGTTTTACAACCAAAGGGTGAAGTAAAGGCCAATCGCTGTAGGGGACCTAGTCCTCAGAAAGACATGTCATAAACCTAAAAAGCTCCATCCAAATTGGCATAGCCTATATAGGTTCATTGATGAAGTTGTCACTGGAACCTACAGACTAGAGAACCTTGAAGGGGAACCCTTTTCGAACCCCTGTAATGCAGATCATTTGAAGAAATACTATCAATAATGTAATGTCCTATCGGACCATAGTTGTAATGAATGTGTTGATCTAATAGAAAAATTGGAATGTTAAAGAGAATATTATCTTGTCTCTTCCTCTTGTTTGTCAATTTATATATGTTGGAATAATTCTTGCCAAACCACACACGGCTATGATGAGGGTGAATGGTAGGGACGACCCTCCATTCACTCTCAAGAAAGACGAGGGGGGATTTAAAATTTGAAACATCATTGATTTGGTGGAAACCACCCTCGGCTATGATGAGGGTGAATGGTAGGGACGACCCTCCATTCACTCTCATGAAAGACGAGAGGGGACTTGAAATTTAAAACATCATTAATATGGTGGAAACCACCCTCGGCTATGATGAGGGTGAATGGTAGGGACGACCCTCCATTCACTCTCAAGAAAGACGAGGGGGGACTTAAAATTTAAAACATCATTAATTTGGTGATAGCCACCCTCGGCTAAGATGAGGGTGAATGGTAGGGACAACCCTCCATTTACTATAAAAAAAGATGAGGGGGGACTTAAAATTTAAAACATCATTAATTTGGTGATAGCCACCCTCGGCTAAGATGAGGGTTAAAGGTAGGGACGACCCTCCATTCACTATCAAGAAAGATGAGGGGGGACTTGAAATTTGAAACATCATTAATTTGGAGATAGCCACCCTCGGCTAAGCATAGGGTGAATGGTAGGGACGACCCTCCTTTCATTCTCAAAAACGACGAGGGGGGGGCCTGAAATTTAAAAAATCATTAATTTGGTGATAGCCACAATCGGCTAAGATGAGGGTGAATGGTAGGGACAATACTCCATTCATTATCAAGAAAGACGAGGGGGGCTTAAAATTTAAAACATCATTAATTTGGTGGAAACCACCCTCGGCTATGATGAGGGTGAATGGTAGGGACGACCCTCCATTCAGTCTCAAGAAAGATGAGGGGGGGACTTGAAATTTAAAGCATCATTAATATGGTGGAAACCACCCTCGGCTATGATGAGGGTTAATGGTATGGATGACCCTACTTTTACTCTCAAGAAAGATGAGGGGGGAGTTCATAGGATGGTTAATTCAAATATCATAGCCAAGACAAATCACACAAGAGGCAAGAATAGATGACATGAAGAGAGATTCTATTATAAATTGTTATAAATGTTTGTCCAAGGAAATAGAGTACAAAAATGTTTTTTAAACAGAGGGTATGGGCTACAGACAGCCACCCTATTGAGCAATGTCAGAAGGTAGGGCTTCAACATCAACTAGAGGAGTCTATTCAATGACCAAAATAGGCCGATCCTCAGAGGTGACGGTGTCTTCGATGTGCACTTGAGACTCCACATGGTTTAGAGCCATAGCTATGAGGGGGTCTTCCATCTCCACTTATTCAAGAGAGGGACAGATAGATGACACGGCATCAGCAAATTTTAAGATAACCCACCGACAGGCTGTCTTAATCCCTCTCTCTAGGTACTCAAGGCTAAAGCCTTGGAATTCATCGGAGAGCTAGTAAGCCTCCACAGCATTGACCTTGTCCTTTCCCACTGCCTCAGCAAGTTCAGCCTTAAATTGGACTCCCTGATGGGTCAAGGCCTCTTCCTTCTCCTTGATAAGGCTGTACTTCACCCTCAGGTCGGCCTCATGCCCCTTCACCAGCTCATCCAAGACCCTCGCATGCTCAGTCCTTGCGCTCTCCAGCTCAGCCCTGACAGTCTCTAGCTCGGTCTTCAAGTTGGCCTCATATTGAATAGCTCTCTCAGCCTTATGGAACTTCTGTTGGTTTGCAGCCATCCACTTGGTGACAGATGTGAAGGCGCATACAGACTGCACAAAGGCATACATAGTAAGGGGCCGAGGGAACAGTTGATTAAATATTGGTAAATTAAAAAATGAAGTTGAAAGAAATACCCGAGCCAGAGTGTGGAGACTATAGTCATAAACCTTGGTCGGGGGAATCCTTGATAAGAATTTATAATCTACGGCTGAGGGTGTAAAAAACATTAAGGCTCTGGCCGTCCTCAGGTTCCCTATGAGGGAGGAGGTTGCGAAAAGTCAGATTCTGAGACGAATAGGTGCCCTTGCTGGAAGAGGAGATGGTCCCCTCTGTGTGCGCCTGAGACACCTCTACCCTCACCATCATCCGTGAGTCAGGCCGAGAGCCCTCAGGGACTTCAGGCTCCTTCTGTTTGTGACTGTCGGTGGTCGGCTCCACCTGTGTCGACCCCATAGCCTTTGTCTTCTTCTGAGTCTGCTGGGGATCTTTGCCCTTTTTCTTTCCCAAGCCAAACATTAAAATTGGAGCAGTCATCTCCCAGAGTTGGTCAGATATATTTGCAAGACGACCTAAAAAGGAGATGGTACATAAAAAATAGGCAGTGGAGAAGAGGAAACACTTGAAGAAAAATAAAAATGGAGCAATAATCAACTCATATAATTCTATTAGGGGGCTGACCCTCAGACCATCTTCTTTGAGGAAATGAGGGGTCATCAAATCTTCAAATTTTGCCAAGTTCACCCTCTTTCCCTTGTTCCCTCAAGTAGTCAACAATGTCCCTCTTATCCAAGTTGAGTTCGGGGTCGGACCGTGCTCTCATTGAAGGGTTGGACCATGACCTTAGAACCCTCGGACTATCGTCTAAAGGCTCTACCCCGACGGCGAATTACCAATCCCCGAAGATAAAGAAAAATATCTTCTTCCAATAGTGGTTTGAAGTTTATGCCACGTGAAGAAGTCTTTTGTCGGACTTCCTCACCCCTAAATGAAAATACCCAACTTGCTTGGACGAGGAAGTGATATTGTAGCAAGTTATAAAAAGATCAGCCGAAGGCTCGTCAATGAAAGTATTATTCCAGAGGTAGATATAGCCAAGGATGATTCTCCAAGAGTTGGGAGGAAGTTAAGAAGGAGTAACCCCAAGGGCGGATAGTATGTCAACTATTATAGGGTGCAGAGGGAGCCTATCACCTACCCTGAGCATCTGCTAATAAACAATAACTTCCCCCTCATTCCCATGGAAGACCCTCTCATCTGCATTTGGGACCCTCATAGTTATATTGCACTGTACACCAAATGTGTGCCTACACAGCAAGAGGTCATGATCCCTCACAGATGAGACGTAAGCTGAGGTATTAGAAGTGTCAACTTGATCAACATCCAAATCCTCACTATCTTTCTCATACCCCTCATCCCCAGATCTCTCAGCCTAGTCGCCTATCGGTGGTCCATCTGGAAAGGACACCTAAAAGGCAAGAGGGGACAAGGCTGTTACAGGGACAACCTCTGAATGTACCATACCCTCAGCCTGTCGGTGAGTGGATGTCTCTCTCCTCCCAGAAGGCCAAGCACCCGTCGGTGATGATGCTCTCTCATTTATCTCTCCCTCGTACGTCTGACTCTCAGCTGGACGACATGAAGACCCACAGGACTCAGATCGTATTATTGTGGCTAAGAGAATGGGGAAGATGGGTCGTACCCAATTAGGGTCGGCCCCTCGTCTTCGCTCGTACTCCTCCTCTAAACGCCTGATCTCAGCGAAGAATTTATGCCTAAAGGTTGGAAATTACTCGGATAAATCATAAAGTCTTTTGAGCATTAAAGGGAAGACCCTACACTTGAATAATTTCTTCAAACTAACTACAAATAAGTTCACAGTTGACTAAGTTTGACTCTTGGATCAAACCTAAAGAAATAAAGGGTTTTTTGGATGAACACTCAAGAACAGGGGGAACGCAGTTCACCGGAGAAGAGCACCGGAGAACACAATAAAACCTAAGAAATTTCACAAAAATGCACCAAACCACCACCGAAAGGAGGGGGGTAGAACCCTAAGTTGCCTAAAATTCAATATTTAGTCCTATAACCACCACAGCGAGGCCAATGTTCACGCCGGAAAGGTAAAGCAGCCAAGAAAAAATGGAAACCCAAATGCAAGAAACAAACAGAAATTAAAAGCTAATGGAGAAGTCTAAGGTAGAGGAATTAATTGAGGATGAAGACGAAGAGTGAGCTTAACTTGAGACACAAAAGATGTTGCAAAAATGGCGGATTGAATTGGTAGGGAGCTAGAGAGAGAAAGCTTATGCGCGTAGAAGAAGAAGAAGAAGAAATGATTATTTGAAAAATAATTTAAATATCTTGTTTATAAGTGGTCCCATTAACGAAGGCTATTCATAACCCATGATGAGATGCATCATTAGGGCACAAAGTCCCAAGCTGAGTGTGCAACCACCACATCTGGGAACCAAAAACGATGATGGACACCTGGCAATATGTACCTTGACAGATGTCACTTATCCATCTGACCACCCACTTAAGAATTCCAAGGAAACATTATCCCTCAGCCATCTCAACAAACATCGATGGCTAAGGGCTAGGGGTGATTGATATACCCATATATACCCTCGGTTAGGCCGAGGGTTTCCTCCACCTAGATGAGGGTTCAGGTCCAGGACGAGCCCATTTACCACAGTTCCGTGACAGGAAGGGTCATCCAAGATGATCCCTCATCCAAGATCAGAGGACCCTTCAAGGGACCGACCCCTCATCATGAATCAGACGACCCTTCAAGGGGGTGACCCCTCATCAAGGACCCGACGACCCTACAAAGGGTTGACCCTTCATCACAGACCAGATGACCCTATAAGGGGCCGACCCTTCATCATTGGCCGGACCCTATGCGGGGATGACAGTACGAGGACCACATCCAACCGGGCCCAATGCCAGCATTAACTTTATCTTGGCATCCTAGGCCGAGGGTGACATCATCACAACGCGTGACTTGGGAGATGCATGGAACAGTGCACGTGGAACTTATATAACACGTTGAATGAACCGTTATAACAATAACATCCCCTCACATGAGGGAATATCATGTCATCATTAATTGCAAGTGGCACATCCAGGTGTTAGTAGCGGATTGGCTAGATCAGCATTCACATGCGCCATACGTGCTTGGGGGTACACTACACCCCCAAGCCCTATATATACTGGTTGTCTTCAACCATATAAAGCGATCGAGAATTGTAACCCTAACTAAAACTCTGCTTGTGCACATAGTAGAGGGAGAGAGTGAGCTTATGAGCATTGTATCGAAGGGCATTAGTGCCTATAGTTAGTGTATCACACACTCACAGTAGATGTAGTCCTGATTGGGTGAACCACTATACATCATTTTCTTCATTCCTCTTATTCTCATCCCCTTCTATATACATACATAACTCTATTGCTGCCATTGTTATTACTGTTTGAGCTATCCACCTCTGATCTGGTGGTGCTAAATCTTAGCATCATCACTCTATATTGGGGTTTTTCATATCCTGATTTCCAACTTAGATATGTCATTCTCCTATGAAGTTTAGTTCCTACTTAAATTTGCATTCATCCACGAAGCTAAGTTTCAGGTATAAATCTCCCATGGTTTTTTTTTTATCTCCACCATCTTGGTTCTATGTGTTGTTTATAGAAGCTTTGTGGCAAGGCTCATGATAGTTATTGTTTTTTAATATTCTTTAAATATTTATGTGTTGTATTGTAAATAGTTTTTTATTTTATTTCCAATAAATATCTAATGTTGCCTTTTGATTTAACAGTGCAAGAGTGTTTCTTTATCTATGTGTATATTGGATCACCATATCATTTTTTCCGTCAGTTGCTACACTAGAGAATGCCTTTTTCAAATTGCACAAAAATAAACACAAAGGAATTGATGATTCTGATACAGACATATATTTGGGTTTTCCAGAGTTTGATGATATATTCAAGTTGTAGGATTGGCCAATTTGGGAGATTCTATGGGTATAAGGTAAAATTGTTAGACATTTGAACAAGGTACTTTCAGAATGTTCATTTCATCCAACTTCTGTGTCACTTGATGATGTTTGTACCCGCATTATGTACCTGTCTTTGAATGGAAGGTTGGTTAAATAATTTATTGGGTCTTTTGTATTCGAATAAGCTGTTGTGTTGTTTGGTAATACAAGATTTCTTATGGAATATTTACGTGTGTTGGTGTAGCCATGAAACTAAAGGATTTCATTGATTTACTTTTTCACAAAAAAATATATTGTCTTCTATGAACTTTGATTCTCTCCAAAAAATGACCAACGGTTTCATCTTCCTTGTTGTTAATTTCCTCTTGTTAACATGACATGTTAACCAATTCAACGAGTGGAAATATATATGTGTATGCTTGGATAGTGGCACTGCATCATTTTTTCCTATTTCTCAATATTGCTCTAATATTACCAAAAACTGATCAATGTTTTCTAATTCCCATGTTTTAATTTCCACATAATATGACATGTTATTTGTACATTGTTTTTCATATATGCCACAACAATGTGGTATGAGAGTAATTTATATGAATTTTTTTAGTAGTTAAGACATTTGAAGTATTATAAATATACACATGGAGGATATATAATTTTTTATTCATTATGTGGGTTACGAGTGTTTTGGGATGTTGGACTCCCAACATGTCTAATTTTTTGTGTCATGGATCTTTACTTTGTTGGTAAGTGGAAAAAGATAAGTGGTCATTCATGTTATTTTCTAGTTAGTCATGGCATTAAAAACATTTGATAGTTTACAAAAGGAAAGGATACACTTTCCCAACTATTGTAATAGTGTAACAATGGAAGATATTTTTTTTCATGAAAAGGTTTCGTAATTGTATCTCTAATTTTTTGTGAACTTTTTTTCTTTATGTTTTGGGGTTTCCTTAATAAAATACAGTTATGGGAATACACTTTTTCGCATATAATGTTTGGAAGATCAATACTATGTAAATACATATGTCACTTTTATATAATGAAATATTACATTAATGGGAATATATTGAAATGATATATTACCTTCAACAATATTCATAACATGCATTTGCTCCCGTGCATCGCGCAGGGTACATGCTAGTAAATTTTAAATACGAAAGGAATTTTGACAAATTTTAAGCACTTAGGTCCACTAATTATCTTCTTGTAGAAGTCCACACTAGTAGCATAATAAGTGGACCTAATAATAAATTGTTCTTAAATGTTTAAAAATTGTTAACAGGGGATCTAATTATAAATTGCCCAAAAATTAATTGGTGATCTTCATACACCAATACGTATGATTAAGAAACAATAATCAGGATTCTTTTTCGAAGAGTACAACTGATAATGTCGAGTCTAAGTTAGCTCAAACAAGGGATTCTTTGTAAAAAGAGGATGACCGAGAAATTAATTTATATCGGCCAAAGCTCGTGCTTTTATTAAAGATTCGATTGTATCAAAATGTGGAAAAATTTAATATTAAATGTTCAATTCTCAAGTTCGCAACTCTTTTGACATATTGGACAACATTAAAGATTATACACCTTCCAATCAAGATGATGTGGATAGAAAAAAGGGAGGAGAAAAAGTGGATTCACTCCCGACCTTTACTAAGGAGGAAAAATGGGCTTTTAAATATAATTTAAGGCCCAGTGCAGCTCACTTAAATTTTCATAAATTTTTGTAATTGATTTATTTTCTTTAGTGCTTGTAAGATCCATATGAGAGGATTTTTCTCCTAATTTAATAAACAAAAAAATTGTTTTTTCAAAAAAGGAGAGAGAATCAGACAAAAAATAAAGGATCACCCAGTAGAGGGAGAAATCGAGCTATCGACCACCCACTAGTGGCTCAGGCTCTCTTATCCACCAACAAGGAGCATCACATAAGAATGGATACATTTACCCTCTCCATCATGACTTTGGGAAGATATAAACCGATGCATTAAAATAATGAATTTTAATTGAGGAGAGGAAGGGTTGTGTGGGGAAAATAAAAATGAGAAAAACTTGGGTGAGAGAAACTTTATAAAGGAATGATGTTCCACGTAGGTACTCTATTTGTTGAGCAACATTAATTCACGTAGTGCATTTTATAATATACTAGGTGGAAGCCCGCGCGATTCGCTGACAAGGCGCAATATGCAAAACATAGTAATAAAAAAAATATGGATGAAACACTAGAAGAAAAATACATATTTATGAAACTTTTATAAATTAATTTACATCACTAAAAAATGAACCGTTGTATAAGGGTTCTTCCATTTATTTTTACATCAGCTTTTTAATTAACTCACTTAAATAAATTTAACTTGATTATTTATTCAACATTCTAAATTAAAAACAACTTAAAATCTTAACTCCTGCGCTCACGTATCCCTCCTAAACGCAACTGTTACCTATTTTGGTGCCCGTTCTCTACTCACGTTTCTTTCCGCCGCTCATGTTTCTTTCACCTCAACAAAAAGCCCTAACCTCATTCTCCTTTACACAAAACTGGCATGTTCTCTTTCTCCTCTGCATAACTTGCCCTGATCACCTCATCTCCGCAAGAAGCAAACGAGAAATTGCATTAGGTGTGTTTTCCAACATAGATCTATTTTTTCAATTTCCATTTAAACCCTAGCTAATTTGAAGAAACTTAATTTCATTTTTCCACCTCTTTTTTTTATATGTGTTTGCAGACTCACAGTTGAATGTCATACTAATTTTACATTAAAATTTGAAGACAAAGTAAAGCTTCAGCAACATTTTAACTGATCAATAAGGTACATGCTTTACACATAATAATCTCTAGCTCTTCAGTAATGGTAAGATCATCTCTGATGTTCAGTTAATATTCTTTACCCAACAACAATGATTCTCTCATTTGTGTTGTAGTGTAGTATAAATATACCATCACTCTTGGTTTATGTCTAGTATGCCTCTTTCTATTGGCATGCCTTATGTTTGACAAATTGCCCAGAAGAGATGTTAAATAAATTTTAGCTTACCCGATGTGTTTAGAAAATAAATAAATATACCGGTTCCCGATGAATTGATTTTAATTAGAGATGCACTCACACTACAAAAAAGTAATTTTTAAGACTGAACCTTCCATATTTTGAGACGGGTAAAATTAGCAACTCTTTAAGACTGAACCTTCCACTTTTTTCTTCACCGGACTCCCAATTCAGGTAATTAACTAGTATATGCTATTTTTAGGGTTAATAATGTGATTTTGGAGGCGAAAACTCAAAATCGCAACTGTGTGATTTGAAAAGAAGAACGAACACCTCAAAATGTACCAAAATATCCTCGAGGAAGTGATCGTGTTATTATTGGACACCCGATTTCATAAATTTAAAAGTAAACATTTTATTAAGGGTTAAAAATGGGATTTGTGGGCACAAACTTAAATCAACAACTAAGATATGCAAAAAGAGGCACAA
Source organism: Sambucus nigra (assembly GCA_949130495.1). NCBI lineage: Eukaryota > Viridiplantae > Streptophyta > Magnoliopsida > Dipsacales > Adoxaceae > Sambucus > Sambucus nigra. The sequence goes on along the minus strand of OX422218.1, from coordinate 122,443,088 downwards.
ACACTCTAAGAGTTAACAAAGATACTTATCGGGGGTGATTTTTTCCTTATTGGACATTTGATTGCGAAAAATTGACTATTATAGCTCATATTGCGGGTAATAATGGGTTTATTGGGAAAATGAATAAAACAATGAAGTGGCCTGAAAATAGATATACACATTCTAAGAGGTGCAAAATAAATTTGTTAGAAGTAATCATGTCCTCATTAGACATCCAATTGACTAGTAAATGCATATTTTAGGGTTAAAAATGGGTTTTATGGGTCAAAAACTCAAAAGTCATCAGAGTGACATGAAATGAGGCATGGACACCCCTCACAAAAGTAACCTGTGGGAAGTGTCTATTTCCTAATCGAACTCCCAGTTGTAGGAAGTGCCGATGGACACCCTAAGAGGTACAAAATTTACTTGTAAGAAGTGCCCATGGTCTCATTGTACTTTCAGTACCTCAAATTGATAAGTAGATGGTCGATTTGGGGTTATCAATGGTCTTTGGTGGGCAAAAAATTAAAAAACCCAATAAAGTGGTCTTGTCCTCGTCATTTTCATCCTCTAGATCATATAGCTGCTCCAAATAAAAATGTGCTGATGGATAACTACTTTGAAGAGGATGAATTCCAAGTAGCCAATACATTTGCAACTAATAGAGTTATGCATAGGATACAGATACTTTTACATTCATCTTTTACGTCTCCCTTTAGGATTCTCCTTTTCCATTTCCCCACAGATCGAATTTAGCAAATGGAAAGTGTTTTGTTTAGAAAGTATTGAGCAAAAATGGTGAAAGGAACCAAAATTTTCAGGAAAAAGTATTTAAAAACCCCTAATGATGGGGTTAATCTCTCAATGAGCCCATCATTAGGGCATAACTTCATTGTAAGCACATGCTGTCGCCATTACTTAGGGAGCACGTCAGGCTAGGGGGTAGACGACAGGTGGCCCCCACTCGTACACATCAATATATCATTGTCTGACAAGTCAAAGACGTACCTTCATTAGTGCAGCTTGATAATTTTATCCCTAAATCCTCTATCAACAGAGAATATTAAGGGTTAGGGGTGATTGATATGCCATTACCTAACCTTGTCTCAGCCTGAGCCAGTCTCGATAGAGCCCGATATCATAGAGCATTCTCATGTGAGTTATCTCGAACAATGGGCACAATCTGTCTCTGCCAATGTATATCGTCTCGGCCTCAGGCCGAGACAGTAGGTATCTCATCTTGACTAGCGACCCACCTCATCTGGATCATAAAAGCCGAGACCCTTTAGGCCGGCCTGCTCTCTTCTCAAACTGATGCTGGTCAACCGATAATACACTTGGAAACTATCAGCACGTGATTCTGTAATGCCATAATCGTCTCGTACTAGCCCAGGCCGACTCTTCTACCTCAGCAGGGCACCCTTGATATCTACTAGAGTGCGTGGCATGGGGAACGCATGGGATGCAAAGCCTACGTGAGCCAAACCGTTGTAACAGCCTCATCCACACATGTGGAGAGTATATTTTAATCATTACTTGCATGCACAAAGGACAGATGGCATCACAATATTGGGCGCTGGATGTTGTGCATGGATACTGCATGTCTGGGGTGCGTATGACACCACCTCAGCCATATAAATAGTTGTCTTTTGCCTCATTGTAAAGGATCGATTATTCTGAACCCTAGCAAAACTCTGTCAAAATACATAGTAGAGAGAGAAAAGATTGAGTGTTGTATTTACAGGCCATTAGAGCCTTTATTCTAGTGAAAACCACCATTCACACTGCACAGTGGATGTAGGCTCCGATCGAACCACTTAAATTTAGTGTTATCTTCTCATTTGTCTCATTTCTTTCTGTATTTACATACTTGTTCTTACACCATTGTTGTGCTAGTTTGAGCTCACATATCACACTGACTTGGTGGTACCAATTCTGGTATCATATATATATATATATATATATATATATATATATATATATATATATATATATATATATATATATATATATATGTGTGTGTGTGTGTGTGTGTGTGTGTGTGTGTGTGTAAATTTTAGAATAAGTATTTTAAAAAACCATAATTACTAAAAATTTATTTAAAAATCTAAAAATTCCTGAAAATCATTTAGAATATCATGAAATCAAAAATAAAATTGGAAACTTTGAAATTACTATAAAACTATATAGAAAAAAGCTACTAATAGTAGAAAATTATGTCAAAATTATGGAAATTTTAAACTATTAATATTAAACTATAATTTAAAATGTCTGTCTTAATTTTTTTTTAAATTCAACTCAATAATAAAAAAAAATTAATTTTTCACCAAAGATAGGTAAAATAAGATTTCAATGTTAACTGAAATTTTTAAAATTTCAAAACAGTTTTTTAAAGTTAAACATAATGGGTTAAAAATTTTAAAATTTAAATGTTGATATTTAAAAATATAAAAGTAATAGAAAGTTAATCTAGAAATTTAAAATACAAATTTATATGAAAAATTTTATTGCAATCATTAACATGGATATTTCAACACAAATATTAAAAGTCCATAACATTAATAAAACTTTAAATTTCAATACTAAATCTTTTAAAATTTGGAATTAAAATATTTTAATATTCAACCCAATATATTTATTTCATAAAATTATAGTTTTAAATTTTAATGAATTTAACACAATAATAGGAAAATTTTAAAATTTCAACATCCACTAAGTGTTTACAATTTTTTGAATATCGAACGTTATGTGGAGATTTTAACCAATAAAATAAAAAAAATCATATATAGAATTGGAGAAACATTTATATGACACCACATAAATTTCATTTTAGGGTGACCAATCCTAAATACCCAATTTACATGAGTTAAACAATTAATAAATTTATGAACATGTGGAATAACACAAGACTCCAAACGAATATGGATAATCGCTAACCATATAAATACGTTAATAACTAAAAATGTGAATATCCACACACGTTGATAGTACAAATATGACACCCTACCGCGAAAGCATGTACATAAGTTTATAGGCCGCGGTCCCCAATTGGCATAGGGTGCGGCCCTATCAAGTACAGGGTGCAACATATGACACTTGACCTTATATACAAGCCGCGGCCTTACCCCGTAGAGGGTGTGGAACTTTTGGCTTTAGCCTCATGCAGGATGCAACACTCAATATGTTTGCCTTACAGGCCGCATTCCTCTCTATTATAGCAACTCCAGACTTGACATACATCATGTGCTTAGGGCACGTGACACACCTCACATACCTCTTATAAATAGAAGACCACACATGAAAATAAGGGATCGATTCCCCCATGGATAGATTCTACAATACGTAACGAAACCTTACCAAATTCTCTCTACACAACCTCAACATACAGCTTGGGAGTTACACATCTACATTGCAGTCACCTCTCCGGCACATCGGAATACTCACTACTACCATGCATTCTCCTTTATACTCAAACTTGTACGCCTATTTATGCACGATTATATTGTACAATGCAACGCATATAATGAGAATGGAGCAGCACATTGGACGTAGGCCTATTTTAGAGGCTGAACCACTCTATATATTGTCTTTTCTCTCTTTACTCGCTTTATTTGCTTATTATGCACTATACACTTGATTTGCTAATATGAGGATAACTTATGGACGATTTCTCGTATCAACAATTTGGTGCCGTATGTGGGAACGAGCCATTTCAATCTCGTTCCTCTATATTTCGAGTTCTTAAACACCTTAGTTTATTCGTGGGGATCCTTGGATCATCGTCTCACGAGTAAATTCTGGTTATTGAGCTTTGTTTTATATTCACACCCTTAAATGGGTATTTCTTATAGTTAGATCTATTCTTGAGTCTTCATTTTATGACCTTGGATCTATTTTATGTACCCCTGTGATATCATTTCATCTAGATAGTGCTGCAAAGCATGATGGGCATCGGTCCTGAAAGGATGAATGATTAGGGAAGGATTGTATTTACTCCCATTTTTGTTGTTCTCGACCGATGATCTGGGGTTTATCATTGAAACTGTGCCATTTTTGTGCACGGTGAGGCTGTCTTCTCATTAACAGACCCTGGTAGGTATGCTCTCCACGTGTTGGGAGAGAAAAACTTAGTCTCTGGGTTTAAAATTTTAGGTTTGCTCCCTTTTCTGCCTAGGAGGGGATGTGATCAGGAAGTTCAAATGCCTTTATGGTCGCTGCCTCTACTAGCGCGGTTGCATCACAAAAGCTTCAAAACATCAGGGAACGGACTCAGATGGTATCCAACTCAACCTTGGTGGATATCATACAAAGGTCACGGCAGTGTACCTATGTGCCTTACTGGCTGCAGCCTCAACAGTAATACCATGTAGCAGTACAAACGCTGCATCCCCATTTCCTACTTAGTTAATTCAATATTTCTATGATTACTCACTTCTGCTAGTTTTGTCTCAGATTCTATACTTTGTAAAGACTAACAAAAGTAGAAAATGGAAGGAGGGTCCAGCCAGAGCATAAAAGTTAAATATGAGATTGTGAAGCTATATAATGACCTCAACCATCTCTATGACAGTCATGACTCACTCCATACCCAGGTCAACCATTTAACTCAGAGGGTCCTCATGCTAGCGGCCGCGATCGCATCCTAAGTGGGTGCGGCACCAATGAACATTGCTTCAACAGCATTAGCTGCCGCGGTAGTACCAGAAGATCGTTTCGCAGAAGCAATTGGCAGAAGCCAGAAAAGGAAACCAGAGAAGACAGAAGGGAGCTTTAAGGCCAACACTCCACTGTCCTTCTCGATTGAAGACATCCCCGATTCCATCAAGGAGGATAAGCTGCTGAGGTGGACAGAGAGGCTTAAAGCTCCACCCCACAATAGGAACAAAGCCAAGTGGTGCAAGTTCCATGGCTATGACACTGAGCAATGCTATGCACTGAAGGATGAAATTGAAAAGCTGGTTGGGCAAGGGAAGCTGCATAGGTTCCTCAGATATGTTTAGGGGATGCATCCTAGTCTCACATTCCACATGCCCATTTTTTCATGCTTATGCCTTATATTTTATCTGTTCCTATTTTACAGTGAAACTGACCCTATGCTATTTTAAGTTAAACTTTGTTATGTCATTACAAAGTCATGAATATATAAATAGATATATGAAATCAAGTTCACTATTACATTGTCATGTTTTGATTTTAATTTCCATGAAATCCTATCTTATAAACGACCATTTTATATTAAACATATCTCAATTTGAGACAATATATTATATCGTGAATGATAATAGTTAAATGGGCCCACTACGCCCGCCGTGACGCCTGATTATACGCGACAATTCAAGAATGATACTTGAAAATGGCGGAAGCGACTATGGAGAGTGGCGGGAAAGATTAGCTTATAACGCCACATATAAAGACTATATCTCGACGTACGATGGTTACATCATCGAAAGCTTTTATTGGGATGCACCATTAGCTGCAAGGGCTTACAAATCCCGTTATTATCTTTCGAGATGTATCATTAGCCTGGGGAGGTGACTCCCTCGGAAAACATCATTAATTTGGTGGGTAAAGACAAAACATCATTAACTTGGTGATCTCATACTAGCTTGGGGAAGCTTCATAATACTTAGCCCAGGAAGGCTTAAAAATAATCCACAGGGGCCGGAGACTTAATTGTCTACGGATAATCCTATATTTGAAGGGGCCAAAGACTTAATTGTCTGTAAATAATCCTATTATAGCCTGGGAAGGCTTTATATATATCCACATAAGCTTGGGGACTCTTTATAATACCTAGCCCAGGGGGGACTGATAATAACCCAATCAAAGCGACTAAAGGAAAGCAATAAAAGGCAATCAAAGCGACTAAAGGAGGTTGTGTTGCTGTGATTACAAAGGATGTCAAAGCTATAAAAGGATGGCCTCAATTTACTAAAGTCTAGAAAGGTGCCACAACCTTGTTAGTATGGCTGCGGCCATTAAGTAAATTCAATCAGAAGATGGCGGTAGATAAGGGCAGGGATGATGGTTAGCTTATCGCAACCCTGTTCGGGAAAACAAGTGACATTTTAAGCTACAATCATAAAGCTACAATGGATGATACCCAAACACCCGAAGGTGCCACACCCACCTTCATTCGTGAAGAGATTGCAACCACTTTCAAACATTCATGAATGTGTGCATGAGAACAGGTCGTAGCCTATGTGGAAACTGATTAGGCATAAATTCTTCCAAATTTATCCCTTTAATTTAGTTACTCTTAGAACCTCGAACAACGTAATCAATTGGATTTTATCTCATAATCCTACTACTGACGTATCCTTACAAGTACACCGAGTTTCGGGTATTTCGTACTAATTTTTCAGGTCTTTAATGTCAAAAAAGAAAGAAAGAAACCGGAAGAAGCAAGAGAGAAAAGAAGAAAAAGTCAAAAGGGAAAAAGTGTAATTTCTACCCAGAATTTGGATGAGGCACCTAAAGAGAAGTTGAAGATATCTAGTTCATTAGCACAAAAGAAGAAACGACACCTCAATCGGAGTCCCGGTGCGAAAGATATGAGCAGTCAAAGTTGAAAAAAAAAGTCAAAGAGGCAGACCGATCCGCAGTAGGACCAGACCGGACCGGTCCGCTGTGCAACAATCCAGAGGACCCCGGATTAAAAGCAAACCGAAGAAGGAAGAAAATAAAAGAACTGGTCTTCCAGAAAAATAAAAGAATTGGTCCGCTTCCCAGGCAGACCGATTCGCCTAATCCTCGGACCGGTCCGGCTGTCAAGTTTTGATTTTTTATTTCTCTCTAATGGAGAGTCCTAGTGCAACTAAAACTCCTGAAATTTTGTAGGGTATATAAACTCGAGTTTTTATCATTTTTAGAACGGAGAATTTTAGTTAATTTTCCATTCTTTCCAGAAAACCTTAGTTTAGAGATAGTTTATGTTTTTAATTTCAAAGTTGAAGATTGTTCAGAATTCTGTGATTGCAAGTGTTCTTAATTGCTTCTTTTACTACTTTGGTAATATTCGTGAGTTATTTCCTCGGTTTAATCCCTTTCTACATCATTCTACAAATTTTCCTTAGTTCAATCATAGTTTTCTGCAAGTCAAAAATTGTGTTCATTAGTTTCAGTATGCTAGGCTAGATTTTCTAAGGTCGGGATACATGAATCATGCCCGATGTGATAGTTACGCGTGTATAATATTAATCCTCTGAATTTAGTGATTGATTATGACCGTATTGCGTAGGAACACAACAATTGTAGATCTTTAGATCTCATTTGCTTCCGGGTAACCGAGATGCTTTAGAATCCAATTCGAGTGTAACTATCAATACCGATTTACTCGTCCTCAGATTAAGTATGATGCGGGGTTGAACCTCATATACGTAATGCTTGGGAGTACTAAATTCCGGGTCTAATTAATCATTTAAATTTAAGATTAGTATTATTCCTGCAATACACTAGGGTTAGGGGATTGTATTCCCGTCCTGTTTTTCTCATCACATAGTTTAAAGTTTCAAATCATTCTTCATCAGTATTTTAGGTAATTTAGTATAATCGTACATTTTCATAATTTCATAATTGCATTTAGTTGTAGTCAATTCCGCAATTCAAATCATTTTTTCTTTCTTTTTAGAGTCGAAGTTAGGATTCATTCATCTGTCCAACGTCTTTACAATTCCATTGTCCTATTTCCCTGTGGATACGATCCCGACTTACCGGGTTTATTACTAACGTGACAAGTTGCACTTGAGCCTAAAGAGAACGCACATTATAGACACTTTCTGAGTCGCATCAGAAACCTACACTATAGTACCACGACCTTAAACATCAGTTCAAACATTAAGGCATAAGAAGAATAAATCATGCAAAGGATATACAAAAACCATTGGGTTTTAAAGGTGGCTGCGACCTTGATATTAAAGTCTAAAGCAAATAGTTGGCATACAATCAAAAAAATCAAAAACATGCAGAGAAATCATTCATTCAAGTATTGAAGCAAAGAAGAAGAATAAAAAGATACTAGAAAAAAGAGGCAAAAGTAGTCAACATTAAAAGTGGCCGCGACCTTGATAATAATAGCGTTAACATTACAGACAAAGAGCCGTAGCCGCTTAAAGAGTTATAAAAAACTTAATTGGGACGCAACCCGAAGATTCAGCATCGTCAGCTTCATCTCCTTCTTCTTCCTTCGCAGCCGTCATTGTATCTTCATCAGTTGCCGCTGCCTCAGCCTCTGCCCTCAGCCTGGCTCTTTCCTCTATTGCAACCTTGATCTCGGTCACGCATTCCTGGTGCTCAGCATCCCTAAGACCCCAGGTAAGAATCATCTCTTTAGTCTCAGGAAAGTTTTTGATGACCCTGTGCCTGATCTCTTGGTAGTTGCGGAGGTAGGTCCTATTATTTATAAGATAAAAAACTCTCGAGCCCTTGAATGACACCACAGTGCTCTCAATGGCCAATTGAAGGGATTCACCATAATCCCCCTCCATTTTCTTATTTGCTGTGGCATGGGCTTCAGCATCACGGGCCGCCTTGGTTTCCAACTCCTCGTACCTCTTTTAAAGGAGTCTGAGCTTGTTATTGGAAGACTCTATAACTTGTGCAACTTTCGCGACCTGGGCCTAAGAGACCTTGAGAGATTTCGTGGCCAAGTTGAAATTTTCCTCCGCTTCCTCCTTGGATTTAATGGAAGCTTCAAGGTTCATCTAAGTTGCCTGAAGAGACACGATAGCAGACTTTTTTCCAGATTCGAAGGAAGAATTCCTTGCATTCTCCAGGTCAGTGGCATGAGCCTCTTTTAACTTGTACTAGGCCTCATACTTCCTCTTTTGGGAAATCGTGACATTTGCGTTATGAAAAAATAAAGTTAGGAGCAAGGTATGGAATACAAAAATATAGCTGAAAGTATTTTTACCTACCCTCAGAATACTGCGGAGACCGTAGTCCTCTAGGTCGTCGTGATCTTCACCCATGAGCCTATCAAAGTCCGTGGCATTTGGGACCCTCTTTATCCTGTGGGCAACCCTCGCAGTCATGTCCTAAGAGGATTCAGGGTTGGGATACCTCAGCTAAGGCCGCGGACGACCGTCAAGGACAACATTGGTGCGACACTGAGGAGGCACTAGGTTGGCATTTATTGCGATAATCGGTGGTGGGGGAGAGTTTGAATGTATTGGACCATCAACGGCCGACATCAGCTCTACCGTGGCCAAGTTAGCTCCAATGTCGTTGTCAAAATTCCCCTCAGGCCTCTTACGAGGATCCAACTCAACTTGTAGTTAGGGCGTGATGGGGATAGATTGTTCCACGGCTTGACTGTGGGCTGCAGCAGGTGGATTTTTATTATCTGAAGGAATCGCGGCAGGTGCTTTGCTCTTGGACCTCTTCCTCTTCCTGTGCCTGGCAGTGTTATTAAGGAAAATAGCGTCCTCATCCATATCTGCCAGTTGGGCATCCAAAAGTTCCCTATAAACCTCCTCACCTGAAAGAAAAGATATAACAGTAAATATCTGAAGTTTAGAAACTAATTTCCACGGAATAAAAGTGTTGACATAATTATTACCTCCCGCGGCCATCTCTTTTGGTATAGAATCGCTTGGTAAGTAGCCTGCTTCAAATACAGTAGCAGAAGTCACAAGTATGCTGAATTTCTTCTCCTCAGTAGGAACGACCGCGGCCTTGGCAACCCTTTTCTCTTGCCGCCTGTTCAATTGTAAGTTGTCAGGAAGTGCAAAAAATATTTCAAAGGTTAGTACAGAAGCAAAGTGGAGAATAATAAGCAATTATAAAGGGGGGGCGGAACTATAATTAAAATTCCTATCTTGTAGGGTCACCCCCATTGTCGCGGCATCCTAAACGATCTCTCCCTCTCGTTCTCCTGAGGGTGAATCTCCCACCCTTCTCTAGAGATGTATAAATATTTCCCCTTCCAGTTCTTTACACCGGTAGACCTCCCAGAGTAAAGGGTCTCGTCCCCACCGCAGACGGAGAAGTAGTAATACCCAGCAAATTTCACGGAGTTTTTCTTCGGGCGATAGAACTGGAAAAACTCCGCGGGAGAAATATCCCTATTGAACTAATTCTCCCACAGCACGACGGCTGCTAGAATGCCCCCCATCCATTGGGATTAAATTGGGCTGGGGCTAACCTCGTCGCTTGGAAAATTCTTTGGATGAGAACAGGGATTGGCAGCCGCAACCCATAAGTGAAAGCATGTAGTGGGAAGCAGATCCCATCGTCAACAAGTGCCGTGCACGCCCTTTATTTTGCAGAAAGAGATGATCATATTAAGCCCTCAGGAAACTCGAAGGCCTTAACTACTTGATCAATCCATTATTGGGTCATAATGCTACGGATATCAAGTGTAGCAGGAGGCCTCTCAGCCCTCCCAGATGGGCCAGCTTGTTCATCCTTAACACTAGTTGCACCCCCCTTCCACGGTGTTATCTTCTATGTCTATTGGTTGGTTACTATAGTTGGCTCCCTCTTCTATTGGCGAGGTCTCTAAAGCCTTCCTACAGGCAGAATCCACAAAGTCTGAATCTAGTATTATGCAGTTGGGGAAATCCTTCAATTAACAAGGCCCTATTGACTTCAAAGGAGGCACGCAAGGAAGTTCAGGAGGATAGGTTCGAAAATTCTTTGCCCAAAAGCCTCTTAAAAACTCATCTAGGTTAAAGTTCATATGGCTGCAACAGTGCCTGAAAAATAGAGTTTGTAGTTAGGTGCCACAGCTAATATGGTTCTAAAAATCCTCTGAGAAGCCGCGGCATGACTAGTTATATGAAGATTAAAGTGAATAGAAATGATTAGCAAGATGGGATAAATATGCTAAGTGTTGGGTTCTAGAGCCCTAAAAGACAATTGTCGTTATGGCATATTGATTTGATAGGTGTTATTTCCTTACCTACCGTGGTCACTATGGGCTAAAACACCGGTGACTCTAATCTGAGAACCTAAGGCCGTAATCATCAATCTATGGGCTCAAATGCCGCGGAGTCTAAATATAAACCCAAGGGATTACCTAGAGGCTACAGGTCGCAACCATCACTTGCCATGGGTCGCAACTAGGGGTCAAACCAATGTTAGAATGTTGCATGGATGAAGGGAAACCCTAGATTACTAAAGGGAATTTTTATCATACCGCGGCTACTCACTCAAACAGATGATTACTTAACATTTGTAAAATCAAAGATCAAATCCCCTAAATATGAATGGTCTCTATCAAGAACCCAATGAACAAATGCAAACTTTTACCATCTTTACAATTGAAGAATTCATAAAGCAACAAGCACAATTACAATATCAGTTGTTTATCGCAATTCAAGAAAGCACATTCAAATGTTCAATTCTTGAAACCCTACTTTTTATCATATGAATATTGAATTCAAGGTTCCTATCAATCAAACAAGTGAGAGTCCAATTTTGAACAGATATGCGTGTTTAATTCTCAGAAAAAGTCCCAGTTATCATGACTTGTGACATGAAGTTCATATCAATCAGGTCGAGTTTTCGAATGAAAATCGAAGGAGATACTTAAAGAAAGTGAAAAATGGTTGGGAAATTGCCTAAAAATGAAGGAATCTGATTAATCAGCCTCAAACCATCGTGAACAACCTCAGAACCACCGCAAGCAGCCTTGAAAAGTCACCAAAAAGATCAAAGGAAGAAATGAATAGAGTTCAATTGTCGATTTGCTCTCAAAGTTTTTGGAAATGTAATGAAATCCACGGCCAGAATAATTTATATAAGAGGGCGCGAGAAGATGAAGTGTCACCATGAAAGTACCGCAGAACCTTAAGAGGACTTAACAACTCAGCCGCAACCCTAATCACAATCTATCGGCACAACGACTTGGGGGATTATTGCTAGAATAAATATGGCACCCTGCCATGGAGGATACCGCATGTACAAAAGTTTATAGGCCGTGACCCCCATTAGGCACAAGGTGAGGCTCTATCAAGTACAGGGCGCGACATATGACTCTTGACCTTATATAAAAGTTGCGCCCCTACCTCGTAGAGGGTGCGACACTTTTGGCTTTAGCCTCATGCAGGATGTAGCACTCAATATGTTTTCCTTACAGGCCCCATTCTTCTCGACTACAACAACTCCAGACTTGACATACATCACGTGCTCAGGGCACGTGACACATCTCACATACCTCTAATAAATAAAAGACCACACCACGAAATAAGGGATCAATTCCTCCTTAGGCAGATTCTACAATACTTGGCGGAACCTTGCCAAATTCTCTCTACACAACCTCAACATACAGCTTGGTGGTTATACATCTACATTGCAGTCACCTCTCTGGCACACCGAAATACTCACTACTACCATGTATTCTCCTTTTAGTCATACTTGTACGCCTCTTTAGGCACGATTATATTGTACAGTGTAACGCATATAATGAGAGGGGGGCACCAAAGTGAACGTAGGATATTTTATAGCCGAACCACTCTATATCTTGTCTTTCGTCTATCCTACTTGCTCTATTTACTTATTATACACTATACACTTGATTTGCTGATGTGAGGACAACTTATGGGTGATTTCTCGTATCAACACACATAGTGTGAGAACCCTGACCTTCAAGAGCGATGTTATGACACCCCATCTATTATAATACCGATTGATCAGGGCTTTATTAATATTAAAAGGTAATCAAATATGATTTCATTCTTAGCATCACTGTAATAAAAATTGTTTATTATACTAGTAACCTATTAAGTTCAGTTTCATTTCAACCATTAACCATTTTTCAATTAAATACCATCATCATAAATACACATCAACTAAAAGAACAACATAAATGAAAAGAAAATAATCATTAAAAATATAAACTGAATAAACCATCCGTAACCACAAATAATATTAATATAAATTGCAATGGAGAAATATCAGGAAATGCCTATTTTAAAAGAATGTCCTTACAATGAAAAATACTGAAATATTGTATCATATCCAAATAAAAGGAATTGAGGTGGCTATAATCAAACCTCGCGACATTGACAACTACCGTACGCAACAACATGATGAAAAGACTAACCCTGAAGTCCTTGTTGCGGAGCACCTGGGGTTTTAAAACGGGTCAAAGTCTAAAAAATTTGAAAAATATTTGCAAGTATTTAAATACTTTAAATGTAAAGGTGCAGTGTTTTACCTTCATATTTAACTTCCAGTCACACTCACATGAGACTTTTCCTCACCTCTTATCTATAGTGTGTACCTAATGCATTTATTTTACTATCCTAATCACACTACTCAACCTAATTAGGACAATAACTGCTAACATTGCCAATCCCGCTAATAATCAATATTAGCTTGTATGCACTACCTTCACTAGGTATATCTTCATAAATGTTACACAATTACACACATGCTATAATTTAATATTCACAAAATTATCTCATAAATATATACATATACATCACTCATTATATACATATATACACCAACCCTAGAGTAAGACCTCGCGGATGCATACCTCTTGTGCTATCAGGCTCCAGGCACACCACGTAACACAACTGGACCACCGGGTCGGAATCTCACAACTGAACCCAAAACATAAATACAAACAAGGGAGGTGGTCATAAACATACATTCGGGGGTTGCAATCATACCACACCACTTCCAGCTGATCTCGAAACCAATACATATTCTCACTCATGAATAGTGGACATGCAACAATACTATGACTTGGGGAAACAACCCAACATTTTTTAGTCAATGCCAGGGTGGGTTGCCCACTACACGCAACCTCCTAATGATAAAACTATCGAGTTACATATGTTTCAAATAGATAAAAAACAACCACACTCGCACACACACACACACACACACACACAACACTGACTACATACGAAAAAACACGTAGTGTACTAGCCTACCAATCCCAAAGTTTGAACTGGCTTTTCGATTATAATTAATCAATATAAATTATTCACCCACTTGTTAACTAATTTTTCTCACTTGAATCTAATTAATAGTTGGCTTAAAACTGCATTAACCCTCTAATAATGTTCCAAGGTAATCTAAAATTATTTCAGAATCTTATACACCCGTTTGTCCATCGTTAACGATTAAAAAACAACGCGAATTAAAAATGGGACAGGCTATTAAACTAAATTAGTTTACTTGGCAGACGGAATTGGTTCAGTCAAGTAGATTAATATACTCCCCCATTTGTTTGGCTACCTTTCATCTTCAACTGCAGGTTTACACCTTCAAAGTTCATAAATTGAAGTCCCAAGCCTCCTAAAACACCCAATTATGATCTTAAACATATATTCTATTATCCTAGGTTCATTTTAAGCAGAATCTAAACTCGAATCCAATATTTATTCAACCAATTATTCTAATTTATTGATTCAATTCTCCCATTCTAAAACCAATCAAGTTTTTAATTCATCATTAAAAACACCCATCAAAGTTCATCCCTTTATTGAATACTTACGATTTTAATCACTAAATTCGTTCATATTAACCCCCAATCAAATTAATATTGTTAAATCACAAAACAATGCTCCTAGTTCGTCTCAAAGATTCATTCTCAATTTCAAATTTAATCTTTGTTAACTATGACAATAATTAACTGCAATAGGAAAAATTTAAAGAAAGTAAACACTTGTCTTGATGGATGATTATCCAAAGTTCTACTTTTTTTTATTGATTCTGAAAATGACTTGTCCTTCTTGCCCAATCTTTCTTCGTCTTCTTTTCTCTATTCTTTTCTCTCGTCTCATTATATACTTATTCTCTCTTGTTCTCTCCCTTAATCCCAAAAATTAGAGGTTAATGGAAACTAATCTCCACCCTACTAACCCACTAATACCCCCTTTTAAAACTCTAATTTTTGGATTACAATTAAGACCCGAGGGTAAAATGATGACTATGCCCTTATACGAGCCATTATATATTAAAAATGTTCCTGGAACCCAGCTATAACCCCCAAGTACCTATTTTGGACTATTTTAATCCATTTTGAATCACCAGAGCACTCAAAAAGGTTATTCGAGTTGTTGTATTAAGAATGCCAACCATTACATTAAATGGTCTTGACACGAGCATATAATACGTGTTACCTTTAAACCCTTTAAATTCGTCGTTTTCACTCTATAAACGACACAATATAATAATTTTCACATCACTATTTACTTACTACACGCAAGTGAATAATTTTAATTATAAATATAAATCCCAAAACTCACTAATTAATATTTATCAAAATCAATTCTATTTCCCAATTAAATTAATAGTTTAAGTCACATGTGGAATAAAATGATCTTAAAAGTACGAAGTATGATAGATGTCTTCGCCCATGTGCGTGCACATGATTTTTAGTTCTCTAGTGCATCAAAGATTAAGACTTGCAATGGAATCATGAATGCGTTTGATTTTTCAAACTCACCAATATATTTCTTTTACAACAGAAAAAATATGGTTTAGCCCTATAAGGATATATGCAAGATGTTGATCTATGTGCGAAACAGGAAATATGTGTACATGTTCTTAGTTACATAGAAAAAATTTGGTAGGCACCCAATCCACTATTTCGGTCCCAATACGAATAAATGCATTATGCTTGTCACACTAATGTGATAAGCACGTGTGAGTCTTAGCATGACTATGTGAGATACGTAAGCATGATATTTACAACATATAGGTGTGTAAATGTACAAGTGATGATTGAATTAGACAATTTAAAATCCCATCCAATTTAGGAATCCTAGTTAAACATACAACTATGGGTGAAATAATGAGATGCATATATATATCTATAATTAAACCAAGCAAATAGGAAATCTAAGTTGATTTTGACAAAAAATAACTAGATGTAATTTTTACGTTCAATTTCAATGCATCTTCATGGATCCAACTAGATATGAATGTTGTATTTGTTGGAAATGTTATTATTAAAGTAAATAACACACATTTAAGCCACACGATAGATTTATTTGAAAAGAAATCCACCTTGGGGTAAAAAACTCGATGTGTCATAATCTCTTATTAAAATTCAACTCTAACCCATTAACAATGATTGATCCACCTAAAGCTCCTTTAGACGTACAAAGAAATCAAATTATCCTCCTTAAAATCTCATCATTCTTGAATTCCCCAATATCTCAAACACCTCTCTTATATATGAGTTTTGATATTCAATTATGATATGCTAGCCTAAGTGGAAGTGATCACAAAACACTCTCAATTCATTACATAAAGTAGAGCAAGTATAAATTTAAGTTTCTTATTAATTGTGAAAGGAACAAGTGATTTTGTTTCAAAAGATGCATTTGATATTCTCTTAACATCGAAAATACTCTCTTAGTACATGAGAAGTCTAGAGGAATTTAGATTTTTTTAAATGGAGTGAAAAGACTCTATTAATATATTTTTTGCAATTCTTATTGCGTTGTGCGCACGACAAAAAAAAAGGCCCATGTGCATGATTTTTGGTAGTGAGTAAGTTAAATAAAAAAGAGCAAATGTGAGTATGGGTAAAAAAACCAGATGTGCACACGATTTTAGGACTTATAGGTCGTGCTCATAGGCCCAAATCATAGTCGTGTGTACAATTTACGGCTGAAATTGCATTTATAAAATCAGGCATTTTCCTTAGGTTAAACACAGCATATCTCAATATAAAGTTACTTTTTCCATTCATAAACAACGTTTTATCAAAGTTAAGTTATGAATTTGTGTGTGTGCATAACCTTAGATATTCAATTGAAATCCATGTAAAGAATACATCTTCAATGAGTGGAAATGGAAATCTTTGATATAGATGAGTCACATATGTTTTTAATGTTTAATTGTCACCAATTTCTAATGAATTAAAATCTACTCACCCAATGTTTATATAAATTAATTAATTTTGGAATGATAATACACGTCTTAAATGTTTTGACACGAAATTAAGAAAAAAATACTATAATAACAAACATATGCATTTTCAGTCTCACTCTTTACATAATTCATGAAATAATAAAAAAAAAAAACCAAAATGCTTAATTATGACAAGAAAAACTCACTAAATATTAAACATATAATGAGATAAGCATGTCGCAATACACATGATATCCAACAGAATAACGACATTACCAAAGTTGCGTCTAGGTTGGGCTGGGTTGCAATCTCATGATGATACCTATAAAATCGTGAACAATACCAAAAGTTATATACACATGACATGCATAAAGATAAACTCCCCCTTATTGGGAATCCTAAAAAAATCTATCAATAATAAGTATAAAAAATTAAATATTCATGAAGCAATGTATATCTGTGTGAAATGATCATTAATAATAACCGTGTAAGTGTATAAAATGATGTAACTCTTCGCCAAACAAAAGTTTTTTCCCCTTTAAGTGAAGTTTTTCCCTAGATATAAGCAAAAGTATCCAAGTAATAACTCCCACTATCATAGAATTTTCTCCCCCCTTTTGACATGGAAAAGTAAAAAAAAGAATAGAAAATACATTGATAATGGGTATATAACATGGTAAGCAGCAAAATTAGAGTGGAAAGTAAAAAACTAGCATGCGCATTAGAAAGCATGACATAAACCAATCCTAATATCATAAATAAAGGTGTAAATCATGAGAATATCATCAAGAATGACACTAATATGATATGATAAGGCTGCAATATTGTGATAAATGTAAATCATGTAAAATAAGGTGTATAGAAAGCGAATTTCATGCAACCAAGAATATAACTTAATATATCTAAGCATGATAAGAAAAAGATAATATCCAAAAGTCTATTTAAAAAGAGATCAAAATAAATACATCAACAATATATATATATATTTAGTCTAAAAAAGTGTAAAAAAATCTATGTTTAGTCTAAAAAAATGTATTAACGGAATACATATATATCCATGCACCTCTACTCTCCCCCAGATAAAATACAGTATAAAATCAGGAAAACCTATCTATACTTAGAAAATAAACTAACAAATTGAGTAGCATTAGTGTTATAATTATCGTTAGATTTTGAAATATCTACTCTATTGGTAGGTGTAGGAGCGATGAGAACATACGCATAAGTAGAAGCAACAGCTAGAATGGTCGAATTACGACCAGAAGGCGCTGGAAATCCTCTAATGAGCTCATCAAGATCATGTCAAATCATAATGTAGTGATCATATAAACAATCCTCTAAGAGCATCTGTATTGATGGACAACAACGAAAGATATGTATCAAATCTCAAAAGTGGATTTTATCTTTTCAGAAAGTTAAGATCCACAAAGGCGATTTGTATCTCAGAAGGTTTAAAATTTTCTACGAA
Source organism: Sambucus nigra (assembly GCA_949130495.1). Taxonomy (NCBI): domain Eukaryota; kingdom Viridiplantae; phylum Streptophyta; class Magnoliopsida; order Dipsacales; family Adoxaceae; genus Sambucus; species Sambucus nigra. Next base: position 122,424,814 of record OX422218.1, on the reverse strand, counting down.
CTTCTAAAGTTCTTGACAAATATATTTATGTTCCTACGAACTTCTGAAGTTTGTAGGAACATAAAATGTAATTGTTATGAACTTTTACTGAATTTGCATCCGTTGAGTAAATTTTGCAATCCCTTACCCTTTCGTCTACAAATTTTGCAAGGTTTTATCCACCATTACGAGGGATTCAGTTTGCAAGTTTACCTTTTTTCTTATCCATTTGCTCCACCATTATGGATGCTCTAAAATATTAAGTTAGCTCAAGATAAGATCCTATCTTGCTTGAAATAAAGAGAAATGTGTCTCCATAAAAGATCTAATACACTGATTAACTCTCTGACCCATTGGATCAGGTTCAAGGGTCGGTGCTGGTGTCGGTGCCATAGTTTGTGATGCAATATTAGCCTCTAAATTAATGGTCAGTGTTACAGGTCGCCTTCTAGTAGTCTAATGTCCAGAGACATTAATTTCCTCTTGGTTGCAACGACGACATGAGAAAGTACGTCACATATGACCCTATAAACTCCAAGAAATAGAGGTAACCATTAATGATGCACCCTAGTGGTAATGCCTCATGAGATATATTAGACACACCTTATCGAGTAGTCTTTAAAATCACAGAAGGGAAATCTATCATATTCTGTATAGACAGAGTATGCATCAGCCTACCAAGCTCAATAGGAAAATCATGTGTCATACGTCGTTAGAATAAATGATAAGTCATAATGAAATGCATCACAAAATAACATGGACTGAGATCTACCCAACATGAATAAGCATCATACCCACTAAGTTTCTCTACCTACTAAAATAATGCATGGTCATCATGGGAAAGGCCATCTTTTGAAAATGGAACAAGGTGAGGACCATCGATTCGCTCAAGTTAAACTTAAGAGGCACGAACATCCTCGATTAAGATAATATTTTCACCTTTAACAAAAGATGTTGTTGGGTATGTATGTTAGTATATATATTTATTTTGAATAAAGTAAATAAGTTAGTGGGAGTGGCCAAGTGGTAAGTTAGTGGGGGTGTGTGCATGAGGTCTTGGGTTCAAGTCCTAGGGAGCACACTAATTATTTAGGGTCAAAGATTGGGCACACTAATTAAATCTTTTCAAAATCGTTTTAATTTTTTAAACCGTTTTAAGTCTTTGACTATTTCTTCCACTATAGCTGTTAGTGGAGATATTAGTGGGTTAGTTGGCTAAAACCTCTACCCACGTTTTTTACCATTTCCCTTATTTAAGTAAAGGCTATAGAGTCAAAAAAGCATAAAAAATCTCTCTCTCACGTTATCTGCAAAAATACCTTTGCTATTTTCTAATTTTCGTTAATTTTCTGGGAGTGTTGGAGTATCCTGAGAGTTCAAAGATTTAACACAAAGCTGGTGTGTAAATCTGATCGTTGAATCCTGGGAGGTGTATGTTCACGAGGCTGATAGCTACAAATATCAGCGAGCAATTTCACCTTTAGGACTTTGTGTCGAACACAAACCTCGATCGATAAGTCCTTCTAATTTTATCTATTTCAAATTTGGGTTATTTTGTTTATTCTGCAATTATTAATACAAACAGATGTAATATTCAATGGTGTATCAGATGCAACGAAAATATTTGTATAGAACTCATGAACTATAGGTAGGGATGGCAATGGGGCGGGTTTTGATGGGGACCCGATCCGAACCCGTCCTTAATGGGGGAATTTTGGGTAAATAAACGGGGCGGGTTCGGGGTCGGGTCGAGGTCGGGTTTAGTACGTGAAAACCCCGAACCCGCCCCGTTTAAGGGTATTATTACAAATTTACCCTTGTATATATATATATAGTAATAAATAATGTTAGGGTATTTCATTTTCACACAACCCTTGCGCCGCTCAGCTCACTCATCTCATCTCTCTCTCATTTCACCTCACGCTCACTTATCTCTCTCTCTCTCTCTCTCTGCCACCGGTAGATGTCACCGCTCACCGTCGTTCCACCGTGGCTCCAGCAAGTTCTTCTATACAACCTCTCTCTCTGCCACCGGCAGCTGTCACCGCTCACCGTCGCTCCAGCTGTCACCGCTCTCCGTCGCCCGGCAACTGTCACCTACTCACCGGCTAATGTGAGTTCTTCTTACATTTTGTTTTGTGGGCAAATGTAAAACTAATACTCCAATTTCTTACAGAAATGAGGTTGTACAACAAACACAAACAGTATATATATTTGTTTATAGATCTTGAGGTTGTATAGAAAACAAGAATGAGTTTTGTTTTTGTCGGCAAATGTTAAACTGATACTCCAAGGTTGTACAGAAAACAAAAATGAGGTTTATACATTTTTTTATAGATCTTGAGGTTGTATAGAAGACATGAATGATTTTTTTTTTGTCGGCAGCTGTCACTTTTTTTTTTTATTTACACAGATAAACACAAACAACATATACATTTGTGTACAGATCTTGAGGTTGTATAGAAGAAAAGAATGTTTTTTTTTCTGGCAACTATCACTTTTTTTTATTTTTTTTAGTTACACAGATGAACACAAACAACATATACATTTGTTTATAGATCTTGAGGTTGTATAGAAGACAAGAATGATTTTGTTTTTTTGTCGGCAACTGTCACTTTTTTTTTTTATTTACACGGATAAACACAAACAACATATACATTTGTTTATAGATCTTGCGGTTGTATAGAAGACAAGAATGAGTTTATTTGAATTTTTTCTCTTGATATCAAGGTAAACAAAATGATGCAGCTTGCTTTGTTGTCCCCAAATTACATTTTTTTGACATGTTAAGGAAAAATAGTTCTTTTCTATAGGATATAAAAAATTATTTTAAAAAGCAAAAAAAAAATGGGACCGGTTTGGGGCGGATTCGGGAACCCCGCGGGGTTTTTAAACGGGGCGGGGGCGGGGGCGGGGTTGGGGGTGGTCTAAACGGGGTTGGGGCGGGGTCGGGTTTGGGGGACAGTAAACGGGGTCGGGGTCGGATTTGGCCAAACCAGCCCCAAATCCCTAACTACAGGCATTCATTGTGGGATGTGATGAAAGGAGGAATAAAGTTGACAGCCGTGGTATGCGTTCTAAAAGCATACACCCTGGGAGTCAGGTCAAGATGTATCAGACCCACATCTCTCTGTGCATGAATGGTGTGAGTAGAGAAACTCCTCCATAGTGGCGTATTATCCTTGGTAATCCTCTTAGATAAGGTATTAATAACCGAATCAATGTTTGGATCAGAGACACTCTCTGTACATTAATTCATATGTCATTCAGTTAGTGAGCGATCTAAGTAGCACGTATAGGGATCACTAACTTCTTTATTCTCGCTGTGGAACCCGAGAAGAAAAAGAAGTATAACCAAATAAGTAGTCAATAACCCAAATAACAGCCACTAATCTGTAGAGATACTCAAACACATGCCAATCAGAAAATATTAAGGATTAAATTATGAATAATCTGCATTTGAGTATCAAAAGCTTTAAGAATGAGTCAAATGGTGTTAAGAATGATAAGAATATGATTGATATAGTCTAAAATTAGTACATGGATTTACGAGCCTTAGAAAAAAATACAAATTATAAACTATAACAAATAAAATAATATCTACTGAAATGCCAATTTAGAATGAGTAATGAGAGAGAGGGGAGAAAAAAAAGAAAAGCGGGTGTTGATACCAAAAATTATTCATCTACGTGGACCGTTCGGATACTGACACGGGGTGTACATTCGAAGATTAATCATAATCAACAAGGATGAAATGCCGATCAACTTTAGAGATGACGACCAACACCAGGAAGACCGACCAACGATGATAAGGAAACACCAACAGTTCTATACTTAAATGATTGTATAGATGTAAATGTGTATGATATAAATACATTCTATCTTTTGATATTCCAGCCCTTGTACACCCCATGTGGGCTATAAATACATTGTAATTACTACATCCAAGGGACACAAAAAGAAAGGCAATTGAACAATCCCAAAACAATACACAACATTGGACGTAGGCTCTTCCTTTAAGTCGAACCACTTTAAAAAACTCATCTCTTTTATTTATATGTGATCAATTAATTAGCCTAGTCTAATTTTTTGCATCAACAGATTGGTGCCTTCTGTTGGAACGATATTTCTAATCGATCTCACTCAATCAAACATCTAAATGGATGAAATTCTTGAATCAAGTCTCAAGAAAAAAGGTATTCCACCTGCTCCTTCTACTCTTCCATATGCAAATGATTTAACTGGGATTCTAGTCAGTCTTGCAAGAGGCCAAAAGGCTATGCAAGATACTATCAGATAACTTGCACAAACACTTCAAGCTGGGGCACCTGCTTAATCTGCTCAAGGAAATATGCCCCCACCCCCACCAAGAGGTGGTCAGCGCAGCCACTCAATGACAACAAGAGATGTCTCCTACCATCTAAGGTCAAATTCATTACCCAAGACATCATAATTTTTCCACATGAAGTCTTATTCTCCAGAGAGACCAAGTGACTTAGAGAGATTAAGTCGTGCTTCTTCTTTCATTTGTTTGGGACCCAGGGGGAACATAAATGTTCCTAGGGCAATTTCAGGTAACACCCGACGATCATCTGATCAAAGGGAAAGTACAACTCAATCTAGATCAAATGCCCGATGAACTACTACTCGGACTGAGCAACGGCTTCAGGAAGAAAGCTCAGCAACTAATAAAGTTACAACGCATAAATTTGGTGATGCCAATGATGCATGGAAAGTCTCCATACAGAGATTGGAAGACAGATTAGGGGAAATAGCGAAGACAAGAAACCCACTACAAAGAAGTTTTATAAAAGGGCCTCCGTTTGTGCAGGCAATTATGGATTTCCCTACTCCAGCAAAGTTCAAGGCTCTAGTAGTAATACCCAAATATGATGGCAAAACTGATCCAGTTATCCACATAGAATAATATCAAGCAGCTGCTGATATTTATGCCGTCCCCAACGAAATGAGATGTAGAGCATTTTTTGGAACCACTACTAGATCTGCTCAAATTTGGTATAATGGTCTTCCTCGGGGACAAATTTCTAGCTTCAACTAACTGGTTGAGCTATTCATTAACAACTTTTTCTTTGGAGTAAAGCCTGTGAAAAGGGTGGCACACTTACTTAGTGTAAAACAGAAAGAATGAGAGAGCACCAGAGATTACATCACTCATTTTAATAACGAGAAACTAGAATTTGTAGATTATAAAAAGAAGACTGCAATAACCGCCCTCATGAGTGGATTGCTCCCAAAAAAACTGTATTACACTCTTGCTAAGGATCCTCCGAAGATAATGGCAGAATTGATGGCTAAAGCGGCAAAGATCATGAATGCTGAGGAAGCAATGGCAGCTAAGCGTAGCCCGGGAACAAAATTTGATGGAAAAAATGATAAGAAAGATCCTAAAGACCCCCAAAAAAAGAGGGAATCAAAACAGAAAGGAGTTTTAGAGCGACTCAGGAAGTACAATGACTATACTCCGTTAACTATGAGAATTCACCATGTTTTGGAAGAATTGAAGCATAATAAAGATGTGCGTTGGCCTGATAAGTTGAGAAGTTCCCCGACCAGGAGAGATAAAACTAAGTATTTCGAATTCCATAGGGATCACGATCACATAACAAAACATTGCATAGCTATTCAAAATGAAATTGAAACTCTCATTCGATAAGGAAAGCTGAATCAGTATGTTGATCGGTAGAATAACGAGGGAATTCGACGAAGATCAAAATCTCCTTGCAATCCTAGAGATAAGAAGAAAAGAACTCATACAGATGACCGAGATGATGATCCCGATCTCCCTAAAAAACCCCGACAACAAGAACGTGAGGTATTCTGTATCAATTTTGGTTCTTTTGATTGCCAAATGATTACAGGTGGAGATGCAGAAGGAGGAGATCATATAGCTGAGCGAAAAGCTTACCTCCATGAGGCACAAGCTTGCTCGTACATACAAATGATCAACCTTGTCGAGGATGATCGACCAAGGAAGGTTAACAAAGCCAAACTAGTAATTGGTTGCTCTAAAAATGACCTATTAGGAGCACTGTATCCTCACGATGACCCATTAGTGATCAAAGTCAGAAAGGAAGTAATCATTATCTTTAGAGTATTATTAGATAATGGAAGCTCGACGAATATCATGTTCTATCCTTATTTCAATAACTTGGATTTTAAACTCAGCCAATTAGAGACCTATTGTGACAACCCGAATATAATTATGATAAATCATGTTTAAATCATGATTAGCTTATGTGATATGAATAATATGTTATTAGTATATATATAATGTTAAGTAATTATGTTTAGTTTAATCCAACCTTCATAAACCTTGAAATATCGAATTAGTTACAAATGTGAAATTTCAAAGTTTTCGGTAGGAATGTTCCTGTTGGAGGCTAGTTTTGACCTTTATGACGTAACAATGAACTTGAGGTGTGAACTAGATATTTGTAGATATATGAGTTAGGTTTATAACAAAACAAACGGCTCATCGAACGGACATCTGAGTGGGAAGATATTGTCTTTTTACGAACAGGGGGTAAAGTAGTCATTTAGCCTTAAATGATATTTTATTTTATATAATGCCACATGTTATATTTTGATTGGAACAAGAGGGGGTGGCCTTATGCCGACTTAAAACCCTTGAATTAAGCTCTTGCTTCAGCATATTTCAGCCATGGAAGAGTTTTAACCTAAGGAAAGAGAGTTTTGAAGTTTAGGAAGAAAGTGTGAGGAGAAATTGAAGAAAAATTCATAGAAAAATTACGTAAAAGCCCTTAAGGTATTTTCATCCATAAATCTTGTTTATTTTTTTGTATTACTTATTTAAATGATTGAAATAATCATTTGTTTACTGAATTTCCATGTCTTGATGTGTACTTATGGATAGATGCAAGTTTAAGCAAAACTTGAATGTGTAAACCCTTGAAATTGTTTTGTTTAGGAACCTTGTTTATTCGAACTTCCATATATTTTTTTATACTTACTGGAATTGATTGATTCAAATTGGAGATTAACCTGGACTCACATATTTATGACATATCCTAAAATCAGGGGAAAATACTAAAAAATTGAGTCTTTGGTGAGAGTTTGAAGTTGGGGTATGAAATCTTCCCTAAGGGTGAAAGTATGCCTGCCATGTGTTCGATGTTTTGCTTGACATAGCAAATGAACTCTAAAAATTATAAAATTTTAATATTTTATTTATCAATATGTTTACTGATGTTGGGTTAAATATCATATAAATTTATGATGTAGCAAAATTATGGAAATTCCTGGAAGTTGAATGAACGATAAAAGAGCCTATGGGGTAGATTTGCTATGTGGTAAAGAAATGGGCATATCTTGCTCTAAGAGACTTGAAATGATGTACCATCTTTTGTATTGGAATAATAATAAGACAAGTATTTAATTACCAAGAATAAATGAATTTATATTTGGTCTATGATTTGGATATGTTAAATATATTAACATAGATTTGGGTGGAACTTCACTTGTGATAAATGATTTAAATGGAATCATGTGATGCTTATGGATTGAATTATGTTTAAATAATTCTTTGGATTATTGATATTCTTATGATGATACTAATATTGTAAGAATGATAGGAAGGGAAGAAGAGCTGATTGAACAAATACCGGATAAAGGCAAGGGAAAAGCCAGTTAAATTGTCGAGGTGAGTGTACTTATGATTTGTTTCATATATAAATATGAATATAGCTCTAAGAGCGGGATTTGTTTGAATACTTCGGTATTCATGATTTGTTTGGATATTAAAATATCCAGGATTTGTTTGGGTCTTATGATCCAGGATTGGTTTGAATACTTCGGTATTCAGGATTTGTTTGGATATTAAAATATCCAGGATTGGTTGGGTCTTATGACCCAGGATTGGAATTGGACAAAGATCCAATGATTTGTTGGAACTTATGTTCCAGGATTTGTTATCGCCAATGGGCAGAATTATTTGGGTCTTATGATCTAGGATTTGTTATTGCCAATGGGCAGAATTATTTGGATCTTATGATCCATGATTTGTTATTGCTAATGGGCAGGATTGTTCGGATTTTATATCCACATATTTGATATAGATGTGTTATTCTGTTGCAGGGAAGGAGTAACTCACAAAGCTTAATGCTTACGGTTTATATTTTAACAATTTCAGGTTCGTACGCTGCCAGCTAGGATACCATATGACCGGTAACTTTGAGAGTTGCACCGTTGGAGAGAGCTGGGGTTTAAAAATGGGGGATTTTATCGTTGTCACACTGAAGATTTTAATATACTCACACATTGTATATATTGATTTAGTATGGATTGAGTTGATCATAGTTAATCACAGTATTGTATGTTCCCTTAATTATGACCCTGACACTGAATTTTATGGTATAAGAATAATATTATGTTCATTATACACATTATGTAGGAAAATATTGATGAATGAATGATATTGCCAATGGGCTCAAGATTATGATCTAATTATTCCAATAACAAATGATTAGTATGGTTATTAGGTTTGGGGTGTGACACCTATCATCGACCACTAATAGGCTTTGCAGGTGAGAAAGTCTTTCCTTTGGGAACCATTAAAATGGAGGTGATGATAGGCACCTGGCAAACTAGCCGAACAGAGAAGATTTATTTCTTTGTAATGGATAAAAATGTCCATTCAACTTACAATATAATCATGGAAAGAGTAGGGCTAAAGAATTTCGTGGTAGTACCATAAACTGTTCACCAGCATATAAAATTCCCTACTAATTTTGGTGTAGGAATTGTGAAAGGTGATAAAAAATTAGCTCGGGAATGTTACTATTCTTCTTTAGAATAAGAAGATTTGGAAGAAATAATAAAGAAAACCACTACCTACAAAGTTTATACTCCTGAGCTTGATGAAGAATATGAGGTTGATACCTTAGACCCAAGGGAGGAAACAAAGCTGGTAAAAGGACATATTATGGAAGCAACTGAAACAATTGTGTTAGGCGATGACTAACCGGAGCGCATCACTCAAATGGGCACAATATTGGATCCTGTTCTTAAACAGGAACCAGTGAGCTTACTTAAATAGAGAAAACATGTGTTTTCCTAAAGTCATGAAATCCCAATTTCCTTTACCATGATATCAATGTAAACAAAGAAGTTAAACCAGTAAAGCAAAGACGAAGAGTGTTTAGCCCTAAGAAGAACCAAGCCATACAAGAAGAAGTTGAAAAGCTTCAGAAAGAAGATTTTGTTAATGAACTGAAATATCCAGACTGGTTGGCCAATGTAGTTACGGTAAAAAAGAAAAACAACAAATGGATAATGTGTGTAGATTTCACAGATTTAAATAAAGCATGCCCAAAGGATCACTTTCCTTTACCCTGAATAGATCAGCTAGTGGATGCAACTTTAGGACATGGGTTACTCAGATTTATGGATGCTTATTATAGTTTTAACCAGATAAAATAAAACCCAAGGATAGGGAAAGTACTTCTTTCATCACTCCCTGAGGAACATATTGTTATAATGTTATGCCTTTTGATTTGAAAAATGCAGGTGCTACATATCAAAGGTTGGTCAATAAGGTGTTCGAGGAGAAAATAGGCAAGAATATGGAAGTCTATGTGGATGATATGCTTACAAAAAGCAAAAAGGCATCTATTCGATCACATTATCGACCTCAACCAGACTTTTAATCAACTTGAGAAGCACCAGATGATGCTGAATTCGACCAAGTTCATTTTTAGAGTGCTAGAGGGAATGTTCCTCGGCTACATAGTAAATCAAAGGGGAATTGAAGCAAATCCAGATAAGATCAAAGCATTAATTGAAATGAATTCCCCAATATGTAAGAATGATGTCAAAATACTGACTAGACGAGTAGCAACGTTGAGCAGATTCATGTCCCGAGCTACAGATAGGTTCCTGTCGTTCTTCAAGGTACTCAGAAAGAGTTTTGAATGGAACGAAAAATGCGCAAAATATTTTGTGGAATTAAAAAATATTTGGGGTCACCTCCATTCCTCTCCCGACCAATCACAGGTGAAAACTTGTACCTGCACTTAGCTATTTTTAAATCGGTAGTAAGTTCTGCATTGATCCCAGAAGAGAAAAAGTTTAAAAACCCGTCTATTATACTAGTAAGGCTTTCCAAGGAGCAGAAATCAGGTACCCTCATTTAGAGAAATTGGCTTTATCATCAATTGAAGAATCTAGACATATGAAACCTTATTTCCAAGCCCGCATAATCATAGTTTACACTTATATGCCTCTAAGGAAGGATTTGCATAAACTGAAGAAATCTGGTAGATTAATGTAATGGGCTATGGAATTAGGGGAGTATGGTATCATATATAAGCCAGGCCAAGTAGTGTCAGATTTCAAAGCGGAGTTCACTTACTCTGAGGTCCTCGAGCAATAAAATAAATAGGTAGAACAAGAATTACAAGGAAGTGAAGTTAACAAGAAAGCTCCAGAAGAACTTTTTCCAAAAGAAGTAGTTGCTGACCTACCAGATTCCTCTTCTCGAACACAGGAGATGACCAAGAAGTATGAAAAATCAAGGGGAAAAATATTCCACTATAGGAGTTTGACAGACCAAGCGTTTGACAACAACGCCCCAATATGGAACTTATATGTTGATGGATCATCTTGTTCAACCGGCAGTGGAGCAAGTATAATACTTAACACTCCTGATGGTATTGGTATTGAGTATGCACTACGTTTTCAATTCCAGGCTTCAAATAATAAAGCAGAGTACGAAGCTCTTATTGTGCGCCTAAGTCTAGCCCAATCATTGAGTGCCGAGCAAATTATGGCACACAGTGACTCTCAGTTGGTGGTAAACCAAACACTGGGTTTATATGGAGCTAAAGGAGAATTAGCAACCATGTATTTATTCAAGGTTATGGAAGTCATTATAAAATTACCAGTTGCTCAGATGAATAGAATCCCAAGGTTAGAAAATGCCCGAGATGATGCCCTTGCTTAACTAGGCTCAACTACCAGAATTAAACTTCAACACACTACCCCTATTGAGATTTTGGCCAATAGGAGCACAAATGAAGATTTAATGATTAATTTTATTGCCATAGATATGGGGCCATCATGGATGGACCTCATCAGAGAATACATTGAAGAAGGAACTCTACTAACAGATATGGTGGAAGTAGAGAAGTTGAAGTACAGAGTAGCTCGATATGCATTAGATAAAGGTATTTTGTACAGGAGAGGATTAACAGTCAATTTGCAGTGCTGTCTACATCCATCAGAGGTCCAAGATCTAATTCAGTATGTGCATAAAGGATCATGTGGAGCTCAAATACCAGGAGAACACTTTTACAAAGAATCAGTATGCATGGGTATACTGGCCAACAATGTTAACAGACTATGCAACTTTTGCCAAGAAGTGTGATAAATGACAAAGATTCTCCACCATTCAAAAAACTCCACAGGCTGCTATCACTCTAATCACTTCACCATGTCCATGTGGGGTATAGACTTGGTCGGAACACTGCCAACCACCTGAGGAAGATTTAAATACTTGGTTATCGACGTGGATTGTTTTACAAAATGGGTTAAAGCAGATCAATTAATAGACATGCCTTATGAAAAGGTCTATCAGTTCATATGGAAAAGCATCATCTGTAGGTATGGGTTGCCGTATGCTTTCATTACCAATCATGGAACACAGTGTGACAATGATGAATTTGCAACTTACTATGCTTAGTCCAATATTCAAAAATTGCATTCAGCTCCAGTGCATCCTCAGAGTAATGGACAAACTGAAGTTACACACAGAACTTTGCTTTACGAGTTAAAGAAAAGGTTTGATGATGCCAAGGGTAATTGGATAAATGATCTACATTCTGTCTTGTGGGCATACTGAACAACACCAAGAATATCAACTAGATAATCCCCATATATGTTAACATTTGGGACTGAGTCTGTCGTTCATGTAAATGGCCTAATAAAAAGGTTGGATTTAGATATGTTGAAAGAAGTAAGAGAAGATGATGCCCTGAGAAATGCGACGTACCAACAGAGAATAACCCATTTTTACAATAAAAGGATGAAACTGACCAACTTGAAGGAAGGAGATTATGTGTGGAAGAAAGTGCTACAGAAAAATAATAAGCTTGAGTCCAATTGGCAAGGTCTATACCGTATTTCAATAGTGATCCGACCTAGAACCTATAGAATTGAAACCTTGGAAGGAAAAGAATTCAAAAACCCATGGCATGCAGAGCATCTCAGCAAATATTAACAATGATGTTGTAATTAGTTTGAAATAAACTTTCAGTATTAATAAAATCTTAAGTTCTTTCAATTTTTGTAAATTTTTTTTGGAAGTACTAGTGTTATGCACTACTATAAATTCTTTAAAAGTTATAAATTCTTTAAATTATTGCTCGACTCAGCAAATGTTGCTCAACTCAGCAAATATTTCCATGAAAGATGATTGGCAGATCATAAGAATACAAGAAATAAGTTTCTCAACAGAAGCAATAAGTTTCTCGGCGATGCTACAAACTTTATCACTGATACACAAAGTCCAAGTCAACAGGATTCTAAATCCTCAAGAAACTTGGTCCACAAACATAAGGATAAAACAATATCTTTATCCTACTGGGAAAGGTATAGGAAGAACGTTGTAAAGATTCCTCAAGAGAAATGTAAGCACATATTCCAAAAATTCCTGGTCACACCACTGGTATCTAATGGAAAAACCTATCCTTTGGGTGCATTAATAAAACCTTTGGAGACACATGGGTAACTAGCTCTAAATTTAGATTTTAATCTAAGCATGATAGTAGAACCTATGTATTCATCTAACTAGCCTTAAATTTAGATTTTAATCTAAGTATGCTAGTATACATCTGCACTCACTGGTAATTGATACTAAATTTATATTTTAATCTAAGCTCATCAATAAAACTAATGACAAAGAAAGGATTAACACTCAAATTGATTAAATTTCCATTTTATTTAATCATGTGTGTGGCCATCCCCAATCCTCGCAGTGGGCGGGCGGAGTGAGGATCCTAGGTCCCGCACATCCCTCTCGGGAGCGCTTCGGCCGGCGTCATTGATGAGGTGAAAAATGTAGAGAGATGGAGTCTCCAGTCTATTTTACTCAAAACAGACAAAAAAAAGGGAGCCATACCAAAGGACAACATCCAAAGACATACTGCTGCATACGAAATCAAAAATGATTCGAAAAGGGTTTGAAGGCTAAGTTAAGAAATGGGAAGGTGTTAGGCACCCGTTCCGCCCTGACGGTCTCTCATGGGTTTTTGCTATTTTCCGTTATTTTCCCCGTGACATGTGTGCATGTGTATATATAGTGGAGATATGAATCCTCGACTTGTATCATGGAAGAGATATAGCGAGTCATCCGTAGGAATGTAAAAATAATATTAGAAAGTAGGATTTAAGCGATTATCCTTATGTTGACCGTTACGATGGAATGATAACGCATATGGGATAATACGCTACTAAGAACAAATATATAGAACATAAAAGAATTAAGTTTAGAGAAAAATAGAAAAGGAGAGAAAAAGTAAAAATAAGACTCGAGTCTCGAATTTTACCCCAAGACGGCTACGTAGCCTATAGAGGCATCAAAGTCCACATAGTTCGTATGCAAAACAAGGGGTGGGGTTTATCCCATAAATCCAATCGGGGGATTCTCTTATTTGTGTGTGTGTGTGTCTAAAAAAAGTGTTTTAGTTGTGAGAGAAATGTAAGAAAATTATGAGAATTCACGTTTGGAATTTATGAGCAAACCCTCTTTTTCTTATTTTTTGGGTTTTTTTATTTGTATGAAAATAAGAGATGTGCAAGAATACTAAATAAAAAGTATATTAGGATACGTGAGATGAAAGAATAAAAGTGCTAATTAATAAAATAAATTAATGCAAATTTATGAGAATTTAAGGAGAAAATTGAGAAAATTAGACCTTCTTGAAGATCTTGAGCTTGATCATGAATGTTGGAGAGCAGACCTTGCACTTGGGTGATGATGGAGGGTAATGAATTCACCATGTTTGATGAAAAGTTAAGGTGTGAAAGGTATTTGGATGTGGAAATCACGCTGACTTCGAGAGAGATTTTTTGGATTTTTCTGAGACTGATATCTTTCAGATCTGGGCTCCCTTCCAATGAGGACAAGCTCTCCTTTTTATAGGCCCAGGGCATTGCCGATCAGTATATCCGTAGTCCTACCAAACGGTAGGTGTGTTTAGGGACACTGTCGATAGGCAGGGTCTGGGACCTACCGTTTTGCAGTGTCTTTCAGGTCTTTTCAGAAAATTAGCCGCAGGGCGCAAACCGTTGATCTAAATCATGCACGGGGAAGACCGTTAAAAAGGCAATTTAGTGACCTTCGAATGTCCTTTGGACTTCTCTTGGGTTTGGGAATTGACTTTGGGTCAAATGTGGCTCGAAAGCGCTCGTCGGTCCATTGGACGGAGAACTGTCAGACGCAAACGGATCGTTCTTCCGTATAGTAAGTTCGAATTGCATACAAGGTGGACCATTGGAAAGGTTAGGATATATACTTTGACATTCCAAAGAGTTTGACCCAGTTCAAGGAGTGGACTTGGGTCAACCGGGCCCTGGAAGCATTTGGTGACCTCTCAGAGTAAAACGTATCGTTCATCCATTCCGTAAGTCAAAATTGTGCATGGGGAAGACCGTTTGAAAGGGGTTTCAGTGCCCTTTGAAGATTCATTCAATTTCGGTTGAGATGAAGAGTTGACTTTGGTCAAACAGATCTCGAGAGCGTCCGGTGGCCTCCTGACTGAGTTTTGAGGGGAAATGGGTCGTTCGTCTGCACCGTAAGTCAGAATCGTGCACGGGATAGACCGTTGGAAAGGGGTTTTAATGCCCTTCAAAGATTCATTAAGTCTCTATCATGCTGAAGACTTTGACGTTTGGTCAAATGGAGCTTGGGAGTGCCCGATGGTTTCTAGGTCAGTACTTGGGGTATGACCTAAGGAGAGTTTAAGGGGTAACAGAATGGGGTGTCTATAGAGCCCCTAAACGAGTGAGTTTGGAACAAATGATAGACGTCGAATAGACACCGCATGATGCTTTTTGAAAGAGGATGACCAATTCAGAGGGTCGAGGCCGATTTTGACGACCTAAGGAATAAGGAGGACCAATTCAGAGGGTGGAGGTCGGTTCTAAGGGCCTAAATAGCATGCTGGGATGACCAATTCTATGGATCAAAGCCAATTTCTAGGGCTTGAAGATGAGGTGACTGATTCTACAGGTCGAAGCCAATTCTGAGGACGTGAAGGTGAGGGTGACCTGATTCTGCAGGTCGAAGCCAATTCTGAGGGCTTGAAGGTGAGGGTGACCTAATTCTACAAGTCGAAGCCAATTCTGAGGGCTTGAAGGTGACCAATTCTGCGGGTCGAAGCCAATTCTAAGGGCTTGGAGGGATGACCAATTATGCGGGTCGAAGCCAATTCTGCGGGCTTTAGGTGAGATGACAAATTCTCTGGGTCGAAGCCAATTCTGGGGGCTTACGTTAAAATGACCAATTCTACGGATCGAAGATAATTTTGAGGGATTGAAGAGATGACCAATTATGTGGGTCGAAGCCAATTCTGCGGCCTTTAGGTGAGATGACCAATTCTGCGGGTTGAAGCCAATTCTACAGGCTTTGGAGAGATGACCAATTCTACGGGTCGAGGCCAATTCTATGGGCTTAAGTAAGAATGACCGATTCTATGGGTCGAAGCCAATTCTGTGGGCTTGAGGTGAGATGACGAATTCTGCGGGTCGAAGCCAATTCTGAGGGCTTAAGTTGAGATGACCAATTCTGTGGGTCGAAGCCAATTCTGAGGGATTTAGGTGAGATGACCAATTCTATGGGTTGAAGATAATTCTGAGGGATTAAAGGGATGAGGTGAACAATTCTATGGGTCAAATCCAATTCTACGGGCTTAAGTAGAGATGACCAATTCTGCGGGTCCAAGCCAATTCTACAGGCTTGAAGGGATGACCAATTCTGTGGGTCAAAGCCAATTCGAAGGGCTTAAGTTGAGATGACCAATTTTGTAGGTCGAAGCCAATTCTGAGGGCTTAAGTTTTGATGACCGATTCTGCGGGTAGAAGCCAATTCTGTGGGCTTAAGTTGAGATAACCAATTCTATGGGTAAAAGCCAATTCTGAGGGATTAAGTTGACGATCCAAGATCGATGTCAGTTCTGACCTAAGAGAGGTGATGATCGAAGACCGAGGTCAATTCTGACCTAACTAAGGTAACGAACTAAGACCGAGGTCAATTATGACCTAAGAGAGGTGACGATCGAGGACCGAGGTCAATTTTGACCTAACTAAGGTGATGATCCAAGATTGAAGTCAATTTTGACCTAAGAGAGGTGACGACCGAGGACTGAGGTCAATTTTGACCTAACTAAGGTGACGATCCAAGACCAAGGTCAATTCTGGCCTAAGAGAGATGACGACCAAGGACTGAGGTCAATTCTGACCTAACTAAGGTGACGATCCAAGACTGAGGTCAATTCTGACCTAAGAGAGGTGACGATCGAGGACCGAGGTCAATTCTGACCTAACTAAGGTGACGATCCAAGACCGAGGCCAATTCTGACCTAAGAGAGCTGACGATCAAAGACCGAGGTCAATTCTGACCTAAGAGAGGTGACGATCGAGGACCGAGGTCAATTTTGACCTAACTAAGGTGATAATCCAAGACCGAGGTCAATTCTGGCCTAAGAGAGGCGACGAATGAGGACCGAAGTCAATTCTGACCTAACTAAGGTGACAATCTAAGACCGAGGTTAATTATGACCTAACTAAGGTGACGATCTAAGATCGAGGTCAATTCTGACCTAAGAGAGGTGAAAATGAGGACCGAGGTTAATTCTGACCTAACTAAGGTGACAATCTAAAACCGAGGTCAATTCTGACCTAAGAGAGATGATGATCAAGAACCGGGGTTAATTTTAACCTAACTAAGGTGACGATCCAATACCGATGCCAATTATTACCTAAGAGAGGTGACGACCGAGGACCGAAGTCAATTATAACTTAACTAAGGTGACGATCCAAGATCGAGGTCAATTTTAACCTATAAGAGGTGATGACCGAGGATCGAGGTCAATTCTGACCTAACTAAGGTGATGATCTAAGACCGAGGTCAATTCTGACCTAAGAGAGATGACGATCGAGTATCGAGATCAATTTTGACCTAACTAAGGTGACGATTGAAGACTGAGGTCAACTCTGACCTAAGAGAGGTGATGACTGAGGAGCGAGGTCAATTATGACCTAACTAAGGTGACGATCCAAGACGGAGGTCAATTCCGACCTAAGAGAGATGACGACCAAGGACCAAGATCAATTTTGACCTAACTAAGGTGACGATCGAAGACCGAGGTCAATTCTAACCTAAGAGAGGTGACGATCGAGGTCAATTCTGACCTAACTAAGGTGACGATCCAAGACCGAGATCAATTTTAACCTAAGAGAGGTGACGATCGAGGACCGAGGTCAATTCTGACCTAACTAAGGTGACGATCTAAGACCGAGATCAATTCTGACCTAAGAGAGGATAAAGATTGGATTTTGGGTTTCGCTGGGGAATAGCAAATGTGCTGGGGAAAATTTAGAGCGCCATTTGGAGACATTGATGGGGGGAATGATTCTTCGAGATTCCGCTGGGGAAATTAGCTCGTGATGTTGTTTTGAGCCGAGGAGCCGATTTCTAGGGAAATCCTTATATCTTTTGGAGACTTTGAGGAGGAAAGGCCAATTTGATGCTGTAAACTCCACTGGGGAAGTGATTAGGTGGTCTAGATATTGGACATATTTCTCGGGGAGGTTTGAGACCTTTTGGGGTATGGGGGGCGATCCTTAGAGATTCTCCGGGGACGTTGCCGGGAGGGGATTTACTTGGCTCTTGAGGGTTTCACTGGGGAGATAGGGGTTCCACGTGCGAGAATGCGAAATTTTCTTGGTGAAAATGTTCTAAATCCCTCCAGGGATTTTTAGGAATTTTCTGAGGATTTTCTAGTATTTTTTAGGAATTTTTGTACAAAATTTTAAGGGGGGTGACGGTCGGCATGGTATAGAGGGTGTCATTCGATAGTGGCACGAACTTTTGGACTGCCTCGAGAAGGTAAAGGGGCAGTGACGATCGATGGATGGGGGGTCAATGCCGATCGGCATGACCCTTGGCATCCTATATAAAGGGGGCGAATTCCCTTCATTTTTCACAGCTTCTTGCTTTCTCTCTTTCTACGATTTTCCTTTGCAAATTGTTTTAGCATTCTGATCTCTAAGAAATGGCCGCCTTTGTGAGCACTGCAGCGCATAGGGAATGGTTGACTGTTGATGACTAGGCGAATGTGGAGTGGAGGGCTAGAGAGCCTCTTGCTTTGGGGAGCGAGAATTTCTTTGATGCATTTGAGCCGGTTGTGGATGAGCGGACCTTGCTATAGGAGCCGTCGTGTCATCGCTCTTTGAGGGTGGTGAGCCCCGACGGTTATGTAAGTAACATGACTTTTAGCATTCTTATCTTTTTTCTTGGTGATTTTTCCTTCCTTCTTGAATTTTTGATAAGTTTTTTTCTTTTGAAAGTCTGATATCTCTTTGAAGAACATGTGTGCCCTTGGGACGATGGGGCTTAAGGACGTCTAGGAGCATCTTCCACCTGTGGTGCGTTTGGTGGTATCATCAGCGGGTTTTGGGAGGTTGGCGTCTGCGCTGGATGAGACGCCTCATTCGACAGCGGTCTTATGTGCTCTGGGGAGAGATGGTGGGATACTACCCACACTTTCCATTTTGGCTTTGGGGATATGACCGTGACTCCCATAGACATGTAGCAGCTGCTGGGGCTGGATTGTGACGGAGAGCAGATAGAGGTGGATTTCTCTCTACGGGTCAGGCCGGAGGCGGTGGGTGCGGCGCTCGACGATGTAGGGAGGATAGTTTCTAAGGATTCCATTTGACTGTCCTTGCTGAGGGATGTTTTGCTGAGTAGGGTGGTTGATATGGAGGACAGGTTGTAGGTGAGGAAGATGGACCGGTTGTTCATATTGTTGGTGCTGGGAGGTTTCATGGTGGCGTCGAGTGACGACGTCATCCATTTATGGTTCTTGCCGTATTTGAGGATGTTTTCGAACATCCCTCTCTATGATTGGGGGAGCCTAACTTTGGCGACCCTCTATTTTTCTTTGGATGCATTCAGTCGGTGCTACCGGTAAACTTTTACTGGAGCCGCGTAACTTCTTGAGGTATTCTTCAGTTTGCGCATTCTCCTTTCATGCGTTCGCATTTTCCTTATGCATCTCGTTTTGATTGTGAATTCTTATCTTTGGCAGACGTGGTTCTATGAGGTGATTGGGTGTAATACCCAGCTGGTTGTCCTGAAGGATGAGACTGTTGGTGATTTCTGCCGATTGTATCGATGGCGAAAAGCCAATCGGCAGTAGAAGGGATCTCTTTCTTTGGAGGTGGCACTACACCAAATCTGCCCATTTGTCAAGGTCATTGACCTTGACAAATTCACCTTGTCAAGGTCAATGACCGTGACATTTCGAGGCGAGACAACTTTTTTTGTCACGGTCGTGTCACGGTCGTGTCAAGGTCAATGACCGTGACACGTTTGTCACGGTTATAAACCATGACAAAGCCGTGACCCTTTTTAAAAAAATTGTCATGGTCAATGACCGTGACAAGCCCGTGACAAATGTTGTCAAGGACTTGTCACGGTCAATGACCGTGACAATTCTGGGCAGAATTTAAAAAAAATCTGCTAGGCACTATGGCCACCGCCACTGCCCAGCAGTATATTTGTACCTATTATAGCAACGTTGTACCTGTTCCAAACATCATATATCCAACACAAACTAAAGATAATGCAAATATATATTCATGACAGTATAATCCAAATCTTCAAAGTAAAAATAATATACATGACGATATAATCCAAATATAATTAAAATGGACAAACTTAAAAATAATGTTACTACATGTCTTAGATAAAACTGAGGAGGTGAGTAGGCCACATGACATACGAATTGACGCACCCACTAATATACGTCGTGCCGCATTATTCGCGCAACCACAATAGGGAGTTCTCCTTCCCGGGTATGACATGCGTGACGAGCACCCTGGACTCCATCTCTTAAAGCACACGTCCATGGACTATTCCACCCTCGACGATGTTCGGGTCCCTCAACCCCCGCCCTATCCGCTGGCCATCAAATATGTCCAATATGAACACGCTCGGCCAACCAATTGTCGATAATGTTCTGTTGGAGGGCGTCAAATAGGGAAGTGGATCGTCGAAGTACGAACGTGTCGGTGATGAAACAGCGAGGTCCACATCCTCGTCATCCTGCGCCTCGTCCTCCCGCACCTCCTCGTCCTCCTCCACCGCCTTCTCCTTCCCTTTCCCTTTACCTTTCTCTTTACGGTCTCCACCCAACGTACGCTTCATGAATGCGTACATATCTTGGACCGTCGCCTCCAAACGGGACAGCTTCGCGTCGTGTGAATCCACCGTTCGAGCCAACCCGGTGTCGCTCGTCTCCAATCCGATGATCCTAGATTTGGCCCCCCCGCGAGCTCACTCCCCTTGTCCTCCCCTTGCGATCAGAGCCAAGCACTTGTCTGAGTGCGTCTGTGGACAAAGATGCCTTGTCGGCATTAGACTGCGACTCATGCACTTCCTTAAGCTTTGCCTGAAACAACAAAAAGCACATGATTAGTAAAATAAGTAAACTAAAAAATTATAACGTAATTAACAATAATTAAACTGTCGGATTACTTACAATCGTGGCCGCGATGCTCGGGGACACCTCCTTGTCCTTCCCCTTCTTCGTCCGAAGAGCCACATAAGTATCGAGCCTATGTGGCTTACCCCCTGGCCCACTCCCTACCCCCTGAAATAAAATAAAGTAAAGTAAAATTAGTATCGGCCCCGCAAAGTAAAATAATATCCAATAATATATTTCTGTAGTTATAGATAAATTAAATATTACTTTCATCCTATGCTCCACCTCAGCGTAAGAGGTCCGGCCGGAGTAGTGCACGTCCGTCTTTTTAGCCCGATTTTCCCTCCCCGATTGGCGAGATGCCAATTGTCGATCCTCGAGCTCATTGTCAATGAACTTTTGCCATTGTTCCAATGAGATCGGCTCCTTGGGCGGGACGGATCCGCGCCATTGTAAAATGGTCTCTCGTGTTTTTCCAAAGTACCGTGTCCGCATATTTTTTTTCCACGTCTTGTGTTGCTCCCTCAACTGCTCCAAGACGGAATCGCGTAGCTTTGGATCCAAGTTGAATTGTTCCTGTCCAACAAATACAATGTTAGTTGCGAATAAATATAAATATAAATATAAATATAAATATAAATATAAATATAAATATAAATATAAATATAAATATAAATATAAATATAAATATAAATATAAATATAAATATAAATATAAATATAAATATAAATATAAATTGAAATTGAAATATTCATATAAATATTACCTGTAGTGCCGCCCAAACAACTAACTTGAGCTCATACGGCACCTCCTTCCAACTCATAAACCCCGGGCCGATGACCGTCTTTAGCAGCTCGAGGGATCTCGCTAAAAGCTCCGACTTGTTTTCGACGGTAATCCCAAATTTTCCATATTTGGGGAGCCTAGGGGCGGAGGAGACATTTTTGCTGTAAAAAAAATGTTATTAGTACAGATAAAAAAAATGTTATTAGTACAGATAAAAAAATGTTCCGTCTATATTATAACGTATGTGTAAGTTCCGTCAATACCATTTCGTTTCAATTTTGTAATATTATGTTTTTTCCAAATATTTAAAGAGTTATTAAATGGGTGCCCCACCCCTGCCCCCTCCCCCCGCCACACACACACGCACACCTACGCACACGCACACACACATATAATTTTTAGATTATGTATAGGAATTGAATTTTAATATTAATCCTTCATAAATCCCTTGAATACATGCATAAATTTGTAGAGATTGAAATTAAATTGCTTGAGACTGAATTTCTATGTTTCGGGGTCATTATTTGAAAATACTTAATTACCCTTTGAAAACCTTTCATAACACACCTATGTATTAAATATGGGTTAGACCTCTTAGCTTGCTCAACCACCCATTTACACACTTACTTTACCTTTTATTTACATTATGGATATTAATCAATTCACACGTTTTTTGTCCACTTCAACCTTTACTGAAACATTTATTAATTCATTCAAGTTAGGTAAAACCACGCAAGTATCTAATACCAAGTTTTGACGACACGGATCTCTAGAAAGAAAAACAAGCATTTCCAAATTAAGATGCCCTCTTTCTTGTTTAGTGTCTCGTGAATTGATAGTATGATTTTAAAAATAGTATACAAAACTAGGTGAGATTTTAGAATTACACGTCGAAATAATACATGTTGTATAATAATAATAATACAAGTGCATGCTTTGCAATCAAAGGTATTTATCTTTATAAGGAAAAAATTATCTTAAAATGATTGGTAGGGAATGTCTATGAGGTGGATGATAATTTATTTGATATTTTATTTTATTTCTTTTGGTTAGGTTATTAAGACTTTATTTGAATTGATATCTTAGTAATTATTATTTAATACTTATTTTGAGCAATTATCTTATAGTATGATTATTATCCTAGAAACAATTCTAACATTCCATGAAGGAAAACTTTTATTGGATGGTTGAAAAGACAATAGTTCCAAATTTATTATATTCCATAACAATTTCATAGTTTCAATTCATTTTCATTTATTCTCTTAGTGCTACAACAATAATTTTCATCCTCCACCACCCCCTCCCCACCCCCTGCCCCCCTCCACCACCCCCTCCCCCACCACACACCACCACACACACACACACACACACCACCCCACCCCCTCCCCCACCCCACACCACCACACACACACACACACCCCACCCCACCCCACCCCCTCCCCCACCACACACCACCACCACACACACACACACCCCACCCCACACCACCACCACACACACACACACCCTGCCCCACCCCACCCCCTGCCCCACCCCTCATCCACCCCTTCCCCCACCACACACCACACACACACACACACACACACACCCCACCCCACCCTCCACCATCCCCTCCCCCATCCTGCCCCACCCTGCCCCACCCCCTGCCCCCCTCCACGCACACACATACACACATATATATATACACATACACACATAAATATACACACAAATATATATATAAATGGAAGAGAGAGAGAGAGAGAGAGAAAATGGACCTGAAAGTAGAGAGAGAGAGAGAGAGAGAGAGAGAGAGCAGCGTCGAGAGAGAGAGAGAGAGATGGAGGGAACGGCGCGGGAGGGAAAAAAGAAGGGGGATAGGGTTTTTGCTGCTAACATTGTCACGGTCGTGTCAAGGTCGTTGACCGTGACACGACTTGTCACGGTCATTGACCGTGACAAGTCCGTGACAAATTTACTTGCCACGGACTTGTCACGGTCAAAGACCGTGACAAGTCGTTGTCACGATCGTGTCAAGGTCAATGACCGTGACACAAAACGCGTGTTTTTTTGTCACGGTCAATGACCTTGACAAGGCTGGCCGGCTGAAAGGTGACAATTTGCCCATTTTGGTGTAGTGTGGTGTGTCAGGTCTTGAATGGCCTGACTAGTGGTAGGGTAAGACTCTTTCCTTTTCAGTCCTGGTTTTTGCATGTTCTGATTCTGTATTGACTTATGCCTGCTGTGGATTTTTAGGTGACTTTTTACCCTTAGGGGACGGCCATTCAGGACATGGGGATGACTAAGGTGAACGCGCAGATGAGGCATTTGCTGGCGCATGAGTTTGGCCATTCTTGGAATCTTGGGGAGAGGGTGGTTTGGAAGATCGCCGAGGAGGAGGTGGTGGTTCCACCTATGCAGCCTCCTATGTCTATAAGGCAGGAATGGCTACTGCTAGAGGATGCGAGGATCGCGGCGATGATCAGCGAGTCCTACCTATTGTATACTGATACGGCTGCACCGTATGACTATATAGACTTTGTGATGAGATGTTTGATGGCGACCAGCATATATGATGCCTTGCCTTTCCCTCCCGCGGGTTTGAGTCGGGCGGTTCCCACAGTGGCGGTGGTCCGTCAGCATCCACGGCGACGATGACTTCAGAGGTTCCCTTTGTTCGATTGCATACCCCTTCGTACAACATTCGGCGGGCTGATGGAGGGATATTCCCCATATTGCACCGTCCTCATGCGATGGATCAGGAGGAACTGGGTTTGACAGAGGAGGTTCTTCATCATGTGGTATACCTTCTTCCTCTTTTTAGTTCCTTTTCTATTTTGATCCCTCTTTGATACCGATTTTGCCTTTTCCTTGCAGCAAGTTCGGGTGTCGACCACTTGGCTGAGGAACATCAGAGATTGGATATCTTCGACGAGTGACCATATTCGGGATGCGGTCCCGGTTCCTTCTTTCTTGGTTCCATCTGTTTCGTTAGGGGAGGACTGTGGCTCGGGTAGTGGTGGTGCGCCGTCTCGCCGTAGGGGAAAGAGAACGCGTCGCAGGGGTGGAAGCTCTTAGAGAGAGGGAGAGAGAATGTGGGTTTGGGCTGAGTCCCATTGTTTTTTCTTTTCTTTTATTTCCTACAAAATTATGAAACATAGAAGAATATATATATATATATATATATATATATATATGCAGTGCAATGGTTTTTTAATTATCTTTTGTTAATGGTGAATGCAAGCATATGCGCTTTTACTTTGCTGCTGAGACCGTAAAAAGAGATATTTTTTTTATTTCGGAGGAAAGTTTTAGAATTGAGAAATTATATAGGGGTGGAAGTGAATTTTTGAAATTTTTTTGTGAATATCAATTTATTTGAGCTTCTGATTTTGACAAAAGAGGAAAAAAGGAAAATTTCCAAAAATAGGGGGATATCGATCGGCACGACCCTTGTCCTTCCTATCGGCAGTCAGGTCCAGTCCCATAAATTCAAAGCTTTAATTAGTGCCCTCTTCAGCCTCTTATACTTTGTGGGGTAGGATTTCCTCTGATTTCTACAGGGGTCATGTTTTTTGTGAGGGTTTTCAAGTATAAAAAGGGGTAAGGGTGGAGTGTTTTCATCACACCTTCACATTCTTACTTACTTGCCTACTATTTCTTAGTCTTGCAAGATGGCTCTCTCTGGTGGCATTGAGTTTTCTAACTACCTCGAAACCTAGGAAGCAATGTGATCTTATAATGTCGACTATGATGCTTTTAATATGCGTCGAGTTTCTTTGTGGCGGAACCAGCCCATTGAGTGGAACATGTTGATGGCGGATGTACAATTCTGGTACCCCGAAGACGATGTATTCCGCTTTGGATTGGATGAAGTTTATCCTATCTACGAGGAATTTTTTTCCATATTAGAAATAAATCCTAGTGTTGCTTCAGCCCTTCCTGAGTTTTCCCGTTCTCCCAGGGATTTGTTGGCCGATCTTCTTCGTATTTTGCCTTCGGCGTCTAGACCATTAGTTACTGGGGGAATGATCTCCATTTTGGTGGTGTTACAGTCCGTGCATTTGCTGGAGGCCGACGATGCTAGATATACAGGAGTCGTTGTTCTAGGCTTAGTATCAAAATGGCTGTTGGTGACTGGGGAACTGCTGGTGGACCCATAACTTGCAGATATTATTTCCTGGATGTCATACCATTGTAATCCTGCGGCGGTGATACTGGAAGAGACTTTGAATGGCCTGGATACCTGGAGAGAAGGTCATTCTGACTTCCTGAGGGGTATCCCCGTGATGATGTTCACGTGGTTGTCTGAGAGACTCTGCCTGGTGACTCCTCTAGAATACTCTTTATCGGTTGTACCCAACTTATTTTTGCGCTATTTCATTAGCGTTGGCTTGGACATCGAGAGCTATGAGAACTGGTTTGTTGAGCATGGGTCTCTAAATCTGTGTTGGTCAGTGCCTTGGTGGGCACAGTTTCTACCTATTCTGGAGCTAGGAGAATACCCGTATGTCTGGCTAGTTGGTCTCAGATAGACCTCTTTCTATTTCCCTCGGCGGCTTCTACATCAATTTGGCTAGAAACAGGACGTGCCAACACAGACACTAGACTTCTTTCTGGTAGAATATTTGACTAAGCGTATGCACATGGGGCTTGGCTCTATGTAGGAGAATCGACGTCCGTCTACCCATCCTTCTCAGTCTGTTGGGAGAGTTTGGCATATCCCTGGGGATTATATGAAGTGGTTGTGGATGAGAGTGGTCAGCAAGATGTTGGCAGTGGAGACTGGACAATGGTAGCTTATCTTATTTAGTACCATGGAGGTAGATGTGGTGGTTTTTTCGAAGCTGGTTCGGGTTTATCGATCCATGGAGCGCCTACGGCACTCTGTTCAGGCAGGGGAAGCTTGGGGACCCCAGGATGCAGATGATGATGATGGAGAGGGATCCTCTAGTAGCTGTGGATAAGACTCTTGGAGAGTTTATTTTGTAATGGGGAATAAATGTGGGGATTTTATTTTGGCTTTTTTAGGAAGGTAGGGGGAAGGGAGTTATCCTCTCCTTTTCTAATGTAATTTGTATCGAAATTTCTTATTAGTGAAATAAACAAGTTTTTTTTCATCCAGCTATGCCTTCTGGGTGAGTTTTGTATTTTTGAATTATCTATACCGATCGCTAAGGCATACATAGTCATTTTATTCAAGTATATGTTAGAACGGACTATTGTTCTTGGAGATAGGAAAAGAATAGTATTTCGTGAAAAAAAGGGCCGTGCTCATGTAAAGTGAATGAGCTGCCTTTGAACCTCTGGGGTTTTGAAGATTTTTAAATTGTTTGAAAATGGTTTTGCAGAGGATCAGGCCCATGTAGTTCTGGGTAAAAGGAAATGAAGAGATTTTTTCTTAAATAGAAGGGAAATGAGAAGAGTCGAGCGCACCGAGATGTTAAACTAGGGGTAAAACTTCTTGAGACGGTCCAGGTTGACTGGGCGAGCCATCTCCTCCCCATCTAAGTCGGTGAGCATGGCGGTACCACCAGACGTGATCTTCTTTACAATGTAGGGGCCGCTCCAATTGGGCTTGAATTTCCCTCGGCGGTCCCAGATGGGTTCTATTATCTCTTTGAGGGCTAGGTCCCCTTCTCAGACACCACGGTCCTTGACTCTCTTGTTAAATGATCACGCTATTCGACAATGGTACCCTTGTATGTGGTAGAGAGATTTCAATCTCTTTTCATCTAGGAGGGTCAGCTCGTCAAGATGGCTTTGGCACCAGTCTTCTTCACTGACCTTGCTTTCAAGCGTAACGCGCAATGAGGGTATTTCCAGCTCCATGGGTAGGACTGCTTCCATGTCGTAGACTAAAGAGTAAGGGGTAGCCCCAGTAGAGGTTCAAATTAAGGTTCGATATCCCCAAAGGGCGTACAGGATTCGGTCGGCCCAATCTCGATAGCTTTCGCTCATCTTGCTAATGATGGCTTTGAGGTTCTTATTGGTGGCTTCGACTGCACCATTTGTTTGAGTTCGATAGGGAGAAGATTTGTGTCTTTGAATCCCATACACATTCACCACTTCTGTGACTTCTGCCTCGAAATGTAACCCGCTATCTGACACTAACTCGTGCGGGAACCCATATCAGCAGATAATGTTTTTCTTGATGAATTTGGACATTTTCTTGGCGTTCAGCATTGCGTATGACTCAGCTTCGACCCATTTAGTGAAGTAATAAATGGAAAATAGGATGAACTCATGTCCATTGGAATCATTTGGTGTAACTTTCCCTATAATGTCGATACCCCAGGTGGAGAACGACCAGGGAGAAGTCATGATGTAATATTCATGCGGAGGCATATGCTGAAGGTTGGAGAATTATTGGCATTTGAGGCATCTCCGGACATAGGCAGTGCAATCCTGGGTCATGGTTGTCCAATAGTAGCCCTATTAGATGATCTTCTTGACAAGCATATGACTGTTCATGTGGTCTCCGCATTCCCTGCTGTGGATCTTCTGCATTATCTTTTCAATGTCAGCCCCTGCGATACCGTGCAGATGAGTTCGATCAGAGTTCCTTTTGAGCAGTGCTTTGTGACAAATGATGTACTGGGCAACCAGTGTTCATAAGGTTGCCCGATCTTTCTTATTAGAACCCTCTGTATACCTACCATGCTTGAAGAGGTGCTAAATATCATAGTACCAGTAATTGGCAAGCTCAGGAACTTTTGTGGAGACAAGCTCAATGTGGTAGCAATGGATTGGTTTGTCTTACTTTTGAATCTGGAAGGGGGTCATTGTTATTCCTTCGAGCATGTCGACTATGGAGGATAATGTAGTAAGGGCATCAACTATGTTATTCTTTGATCAAGGTAGGTAATGGAAGGTGATGTCTTAGAATTAGGAGGTTGTCTCTTCTAAGTGGGCATAGAAGGGTTGGAGATTCTCATCCTTGACTCTCCACTTTCTAAGCACTTGACCGATAATGAGGGCGAAATCCCCGTAGACGTCTAGGCATTGAATACCTTTCTCAAGAGCAACTTTGAGGCCTACCATGCATGCCTCATATTCAGTCATGTTGTTGGTACAAGGGAAATCCATCTTGATGGCGATGGGAGTGTGGGAGTCATTTGAGGCGATCAGGAGTATCCCAATGCCACATCCCTTTTTGTTGGCAGTGCCATCAAAGAACATTTTCCATTGGAGGTTATCATGGGCAGTGCAGAGGATGCTTTTATATATCAGGGAATTCGGAGATCCAGACATCGTCTTCATCCATGGGGTAATTATCGAGGTAGTCAGAGATGGCCCTTCCTTTCATGGCTTTTTGTGTGATGTACACGATATCAAAATCAGGTAGGAGCATTAACCATCGGGCCATTCGACTGGATAAGGCGGGTTTCTCAAGAAGGTATTTGATGGGGTCTATTCAGGATACAAGTTTTATGGGGAAGGTGAGCATGTTGTGCCGTAACTTTTGGGTGACCCAGATAAGCACGACACATGCCTTTTCTAAAGCAGTGTGGTTGACTTCGTATCCGGACAATTTGTGATTGTCATAATAGATGGATCTTTCCTTTTAAGAATCTTCAAGGTATTGTGATAACAAAGCCCCAGCTGCTATGTCAGTTATGGTTAGGTATAGGAGTAAAGGGAGA
The DNA here is from genome assembly GCA_949130495.1 of Sambucus nigra. Lineage (NCBI taxonomy): Eukaryota > Viridiplantae > Streptophyta > Magnoliopsida > Dipsacales > Adoxaceae > Sambucus > Sambucus nigra. The sequence continues at coordinate 122,395,677 of OX422218.1, read as the reverse complement.
CCAGGTTGTGGTGGCATGAGCATCGGGGGTCGGGTGAGATATTATTTGATTTGGTCGAAGGCTTCTTGGCAGGACTCGTTCTAAACTTTGGTTGAATCCTTTTGAAGGAGTTTAAAGATTAGTTCGTCGATGAAGGTTAGTTGGCTGATAAACTGGCTAATGTATTGTAATTTCCCGAGGAAACCTCAGACTTCTTTCTCTGTTCGGGGAGTTGGCATCTCAAGTATGGCTTTTATCTTTCCAGGACCTGCTTCTATCCCCTTTTCACTGACCATGAATCCCAAAAGTTTTCCTTTTGTAACGCCGAAGACACATTTCTGCGAATTGAGTCACATTTGTACTGTCGCAGTCGTTCGAAGAACTTTCGGAGAGCGGGAACATAACCTTCTCTAGTCTTGGATTTGATATTCATATCATCTACATAGACCTCAACTTCTTTGTGAATTAGATCATGCAGAATGGTTGTGGTAGCCCTCTGGTAGGTAGTCCTAGTGTTCTTGATACCAAATGGCATAACAGTGTAACAAAATATTCCCCATGGGGTGATGAACGCGGTCTTTTCTTTGTAGTCTGGGAGCATTTTGATTTGGTTGTATTAGGCAAACCCGTCGATGAATGACTTGAGAGTATGATTGGCTGTGTTATCCACGATCATATCAATATTGGGTAACGGATAATCATCCTTTGGAGAGGCTTTATTCAAGTCCCCGTAGTCTACACAAATCCGAACCTTCCCTCCTAATTTCGGCATAGGCATTATGTTGGCTAGCCATGTGGGATATTTGATCACACGAATGAAGCCTATGTTCAACTGTTTGACCACCACTTCTTTGACTTTGAGCGACCATTCGGTGCGGAGCTTTCTCAACTTTTGTTTAACCAACTTGTAATCTGGGAGAGTGGGAATCTCATGCTGAGCTATTTTAGGATCAATGCCGGGCATATTGTCATAGGACCATGCGAAGACATCCATGAATTCCTTTAGCAATTTTTCGAGTTGTGCATGCTTATGCTCATCAAGGGTATCCCCTATCCTAATCTCGCGCTGTTGGTTACTAGAACGGAGGTTAATAACAATAGTCTCTTCTTCATTAACTTGAACGCGGTTATGTTGTTTATTATTAACCTTATTTAGATCAATTAATAATTGTTCATTTGCAAAATCATCATCATCGAAAGTTTGATTAGAAGCTAAACAGTTAATGTAAGGCATAACAAAATACTCAAAATCTTCGTTTATTTCATTGATAGGAAAAACAACATTGAGAACCTCATCAAAGGAAGGCTCGATTACATTTGAATAAGGATAGACAACATAAGAAGAAATAGGGTAAACATTAGGATTAGGGGATATTTGAATAGGTAGAACCGGCACAACATGCCAATTAAGGAGAGGTGTACCGGCATCTTTAATCGGGTGGGATGGATCCAGTGATGTAGTGCTTAAGAGCCGTTATCCCCAGTGTCTGTGAGTTGAAGGAATCTTCAGAGTCACTTTCCTCAGTCTCTTCGGTATATTTGATGAGCGATTGTACATGGTGTTGGGAACTCTCGGCCCATGGGTAGCTGTCTTGGAAAAAGATCTCCATTTCAAGCTTCATCTCCTTGTTTGCATGGTCATACCATGGTTCTGAAAGTCACAAAAGGGGAAGTCTTCGCCCTCTTTGATGAATCGTTTATTCAAGGAGTCACCTGGGATAGTCTGGATGCAGTCTAGTCCTCTCTTTGGTCAAGACTAGAGGATCATTCTGAGCTCTTGTTTTGATGGTTGATACCCTAAACCACAATGAGGGAAAGCTTTTTTCAGTTCAATTGTCTCAAGTATACCTTGTTATCTTTGTCCAAGCCCCAGTCCAGGCATAAATTGCATGTTTATGAACATCTGAATCACATTGACGTTGCCATGGGGGTCGTATTCTGGACAAACCCTTTCTTGAAGTCGTCCTCTACCAGGAGTAGAGGTGGTTCAACTTGGAATCCTGATAGGAGCATATCATTTGACCCGTGTTGTATCTCAAGAATTGGACTGCTGGTACTTGCACCCTCGGCATTGTCGTTGTCGCCCAAAATGGTGATGACCCGTTCATTGGCGAAGAGCTTCAATTTCTGATGGAGTGAGGAAGGCACACCCTTGATACTGTGGAGCCAAGGTCATTATAGAAACATATTGAAACAAGATGGGATATCAATAACTTGGAATTCGAAGACAAGGTTTATAGGGATAGCCCCTATTACAAGCTTTATGGAGCCCATCTCCTCTTGATGGGTATTATCGTATGCATGTACAATAGTGGAGGTTGGAGCGAGGCCACTTTCTTTCATTCCTAAACATTTTAAGGTTCTCAGTGGGTAGACATTCAAGGCAGATTCATTGTCGATAAGAGAGAGTGGTACAACCTTCCCCATAACTTTGGTGGAGATGTTGAGTGCATGATTGTGGTTTGTCCCAATTCTGGGGATTTCTTCTTCGGAAAAGGATATCATTCAGGTAGAGGTCAAGGATCCTACTAAATTTACCCCTTTTTCTAGTGTGGTAGAGGGAGGAACTGTGGGTCTAGTGAGCAACTTGATCAGAGAGTTTCTGTGCAGCTGAGAAGACATGAAAAGCCCCCATAGAGTGATGTTAGCTTTAGTTTTCTTTAGTTGATTGAGGATCTTTCACTCCTCGAGAGCCATTTCGGTCATAGGAAGGATTTTAGTGCCCTTCCCTTTGTCATTGGTTGATAGTGATCTTAGGATCTGGCAATGCCTCCCTGATTCGATCATGTGATTTACTGAAGAAGGGAAGGATATGAATCTTGTTTCCTTATCAACCTCAGGTTATTCCGCCACCTTGTTTATTTCTCTTAGAAGTTCTTCGAATGATATCATCCCACACATGTCGGTTACCAGGCTAGTTTTATCAGGAGCTTTCTCTTCATTTGAATCTTCAAACTCTTCCCCACATCTGGTGGAAACAATTCCATCTTTCCATATAAAGTCGATACATTCCACAACTTCAATGGATTATTCATACAGGTCTTCCCATTCTGTGGGGATGTGTAAGGGTGAAGGGACCAGGTGCCCTTGAAGCTTCAGAGTATCAAGTAACTCGATCATACTACAAATGTTGTTGGTTCGCCTGAATATCTCTGCCATAACCTAGACAACATCATCTAAGTTGACTTCATCGAGTGGTACAACCCAATTGTCTGACTCGCGGGACCATTTTTGTGCTTCCAAGAAGAGCATACTGAACCTCTGGCAATCAATGATCATCTGTGAGGGCAATTTCAGCCCGAACTCTAGGAGTTGGTTTAAGACTTTTGATAATTCCATACTTCCATTTTCAGAATAGGTATGGATATCGATGCATGCTCTGGTAAGGAGTGACAGTTCCTGATCAGCGAGGCTAGCAGGGTGTAGGAGGAAATATGGGCAGGTTTGGAGAGGTTTGGGAGAGTGTATGCGTGTGATTTGAGTTGAGGGATCAAATTATGGGTTATCTTCTAAGAAGATGGAAATGGCATGATTTCGGAGTGGGTTATGAGTAGTGTTTGGCTTAGGATTAGCTGGTGGGGCGATGGTACTCTAGTCAATTAGACCTTGGATTACATTTTGAAGGTGAAAGCATTGGTTAGTGGTATGGCCAACGGTTTAGTGAAAGGCGCAATGGGCATCTGCCATGAAGTTTCTTGGGAGTGGATTTGGCAAAGGACGGGGATCCAAGGGTTTGATAAGGTTTCGGCTCAACAAGGCTTGATAAACTTTAGAGAGGGGAGCATGGACCTCGGTGTATTCCTTTCGGACTGGGACAGGGCGGATTTTCGGTGCCCATGATGTGGTTAGTTGAGAGATGTTATTGATGGTTGAGACTGCAGCACCGAAAGGTTTGTCATATTTTCTGGGGGTGAACTGTCTGGACACCTTCTTCTGTTCAATTTTTATTTTAGCCATACCCTCCTTGATTTCTACTCCTACTTCTCTGAGAGCTCATAAGTGGGGATATTATTGTCCTCCCATGGTTGCTCGAACATGGGGCAAGAAGTTCTTCTACACTATGCTGACTTATGCTTCCTCGAAAGGCCGATTGGTCATGGCAGCGACTTTTTCCTTCTACCGGGCTATGAAGTTACTGACTGATTCCCCTGAGTTCTGTTTAAGCAGCTCTAAATCACGACGGGTGACCTCAGGCTCTTCGTTGTACTTATACTGCGACATGAATTCTCGAGCCACATCCTCCCAGGTACGAATTCTAGACTCTTAGATAGACAAAAACCATCGGAGGGCGCTATCCTTCAAAGTTTACTAAAACATTTAGGCCATCACTTCTTCAGAAGCCCCTAGTAGAGTCATGGAACGGTGATAGATGCATAGATGAATAATTGGGGGTCCACTTCCTCCGAATTTCTTGATACTTAGCATCTTAAACTTCTCGGGTAACCACGCTTTAGGACAAGGAGACATGTGGGTGTAGTACATGTAATTCCTCAAGATTCTGACTCGGTCAAACTTCTTAATGAGCATCTTGAGGTCTTTTTTTACTTTATTCAGCTCTTTTCCTTTAGGATCAATGATTATAGGCAAGTTAACCCCAGGCTGGGCAAGGTTCGGCATAGGAAGCTGGGCAGGCGGTGGCCCATTAACAGGAAGGAAACATGGAGCGTTCTGATACTCTTCAGGAACCTAGATGGGCTTGGGTGGACCCATAGCGCGAGGGAATAGGGCCTCGGGTTCTTGAGGAATGGGAACCTGGTTTCTTTGCATTTCTCGGACCTCAGTTTGGAGGTTATCAATCTTAGACACAATCTGAGCTAGGACTGCTATCAGATTCGTCTAAACAACGGGTACTTGATTTGTGTTCTCCATGGAAAGCGAATGGATTTCAGACTCGAAAGAAGTAACAGGGGAACGGACGGAACTCTGAGGTGATCTGACTAAAGACCGAAGCCAATAAGGAGACAGGCCAAGGGTTTGCGATCGACCTGAGAAGGTGCAAAAAATGGGATTTATTTTTTAGAAAAATGGATGATTTTTTTTTTCTTTTTGAGATGAAAAGACAAAATTTGTTTGGATTTTTTATAAAGAGAGGAGAAATTTTTTTGGATTTTTTTTCGGGAGAATGACCTCAGCATGATTATTAAGATTATTATGTTCTCACTTGTATTAAATTCTCCTAAATGCGAAATAAAATGTCGGACGGGACCCGAGCCTGGAAAAGTTGGGTTTGTAACATATGCAAAGCTATGGTTGGACTTGTAACCAGGCTCACGGATAGGGTCCCGTTTTAAAAATGCGTGAAAATTCGGGCGGCAGGCCGACCTAGAATTTTTATAGAGTTTCGGGTAGAAATCGACAATCTAACTAGTGTATCCTAGGCTTGACAGCTATTTGCAGGTATGCAGTTTGGTTGGGTGAATCGAAAAGGGTTCCTCCTTTGGCGTGACTTCTATAATATACGTCTTTCTCTCGCGGGCAATCTGTACGTGTGGACAATCCATTTGATATACCTCCGTGTACATGAATTGCCTTACCATATACCTCGTGGGGATGTACGTGTGAGAGAGAATTCTATAGACTTGGCATACGTGAACGAGTTCCCTGCGATATACCTCCCGTCATGACTTCGGTCTAGAGGTACGATGCGGTGGAACAGTTAGATATACGTCGAAGGTACTTGGCCAATGGAAGGTGAGAGTCATATCGCTTAGGCTAACCACGCCCTACGGGACCAACGCCCATCACGAAGTGACCCTCCAGTTACTGGACAAAATTTGTTCAATAAAAATGCTCTTTGGTGATGTTGTGTGAATCATGCATGATTCTCTTATTAGTATCTTATGAGAATGTCTTTTCCGATCATGCCAAACAGGGAGAAAAGTACGAGTACTAATGGTACACCAAGTATGGATGGGTGATGCATGAAACATGTGGATATATGTGATCCTAGGTGCACGTGGTGCGAAGTGTACATGGAGAATTTTCTACAAGTGCGTGAATAGAAGCATCAACATGAGGTACACATGAGTAGTAAAGGGGAACATGCAAAATAGGGGGATATATAAGAAAATAAAACACCCATGTAAATAGAGTCTATCCCTCAAAATAAACATTTATCCCAAGCAGAGTTGCCACTGTGGCCATCCCGATCCTCACGGCGGGCGAGCGGAGTGAGGATCCTAGGTCCCGCGCATCCCTCCCGGGAGCGCTTCGGGCGGTATCATTGATGAGGTGAAAAATGTAGAGAGATGGAGTCGCCAGTCTATTTTAGTCAAAACAGACAAAAGAAAGGGATCCAGCATGAAGGACAACATCCAAAGACATACTGGTGCATACGAAAACAAAAATGATTTCGAAAAGGGTTCGGAGGCTAAGTTACGAAATGGGAAGGTGTTAGGCACCCATTCCGCCTTTACGGTCTCTCATGGATTTTTGCTATTTTCCTTTATTTTCCCCTTGATATGTGTGCATGTGTATATATAGTGGAGATAGGAATCCTCGACTTGTATCATAGAAGAGATAAAGCGAGTCATCCGTAGGAATGCAAAAATAATATTAGAAAGTAGATTTTCAGCGATTATCCTTACGTTGACCGTTACGATGGAACAATAATGCATATGGGATAATACGCTACTAAGAACAAATATATATAACATAAAATAATTGAGTTTAGATAAAAATAAAAAAAGTAGAGAAAAAGTAAAAATAGGACTCGAGTCTCGGATTTTATCCCGAGATGCCTACGTAGCCTATAGAGGCATCAAAGTCCACGTAGTTCGTATGCAAAATAAGAGGTGGGGTTTATCCCATAAATCCAATCGGGGGATTCTCTTATTTGTGTGTGTGTGTGTAGAAAAACTGTTTTAGTTGTGAGAGAAGTGTAAGAAAAGTATGAGAATACACGTTTGCAATTTATGAGCAAACCCTCTTTTTCTTATTTTTTGGATTTTTTATTTATATGATAATAAGAGATGTGCAATAATACAAAATAAAAAGTATATTAGGATATGTGAGATGAGAGAATAAAAGTGGTAATTAATAAAACAAATTAATGCAAATTTATGAGAATTTAAGAAGATAATTGAGAAAATTGGACCTTCTTGAAGATCTTGAGCTTGATCTTCATTGTTGGAGAGAAGCCCTTGCACTTGGGTGATGATGGAGGGTAATTAATTCACCAAGTTTTATGAAAGGGATGATGAAAAGTGAAGTTGGGAAAGGGATTTGGATGTGAAAATCACGCAGACTTCAAGAGAGGTTTTCTGGATTTTTGTGACAGTGATATCTTTTAGATCTGGGTTCCCTTGCAATGACAACAACCCTTCATTTTTATAGGCTCAGAGCATTGCCGATCGTCATATCCCTAGTCCTACCAATCGACAGGTGTGTTTAGGCACACTACCGATAGGCAGGGTCCGGGACGTGCCGTTTGGCAGTGTCTTTCAGGCCTTTTTGGAAAATTGGCCGCAGGGCGCAAACCGTTGATCCGAATCATTCATGGGGAAGACCATTATAAAGTTAATTCAGAGACCTTAGAAAGTCCTTGGACCGCTCCCAGGTTTGGGAGTTTACTTTGGGTCAAATGTGGTTCGGAAGCGCTCGTCAGTCCATTAGACGAAGAATTATCGGACGAAAACGAATCATTCATTCCTATGGTAAGTCCGAATTGTGTATGGGGCAGACCATTGGAAAGGTTAGGACATGTACTTATACATTATAAAGAGTTTGAACTGGTTCCAGGAGTTGCATTTGGTCAATCGAACCCTGGAAGCATTTGGTGACCTCTAGGAGTAAAACGTATCGTTTGTCCATACTGTAAGTCAGAATCATGCACAGGGAGGACCTTTAGAATGGGGTTTCAGTGCCCTTTGAAGATTCATTCAGTCTCGGTCTAGATGAAGAGTTTACTTTGGTCAAATAGAGCTCGAGAGCATCTGATGGCCTCCTGGTTGAGTTTCGGAGGGAAATGGGTCGTTCGTCCTCACCGTAAGTCATAATCGTGCACAGGATGGACCGTTGGAAAGGGGTTTCAGTGACCTTCGAAGATTCATTCAGTCTCGGTAGAGCTGAAGACTTTTACTTTTGGTCAAATGGAGCCCGGGAGTGCCCGATGGCTTTTAAGTTAGTACTCGGGGTATGACCTGGATTTGTAGTGATAAATGGAGGTGCTAAGGACCTAAGGAGAGTTTAAGGGGTGACATAATGGGATGTCTAGACTGTGTTAACAAAATAAAGGACACAGTTTCATTTTGCATGACGTTTCCCTTCAGTTTCTAAAATAGGATCCATTCCAGCAGGAGGATCATCTAAAGTGTAAGGAGAATTAATGAAGTTAAAATCATGAAGCATTCTGGCATTGCTGATACTAGGACGATCAAGAAGGTGAGGAGGTTGGATGATTTCTAATTCATTATTAATCTCATTATCTCCCAAGTATTTTGAAATCAAGCATTGAGGAATAGGATGGACTGGAATCCAATTGACATTTAATTTAAATGGGGGATTGTTAAGGTCAAACAGTCCTGGATCATACCAATCCCACAATTGGCTATTTTGATCCACCTTCATCATTGTCAAAGCATTCATCCAACCCCATTTATAGCTCTCATTCTTAGCTTGTCGACGATTATCATCAAAGTGCCACTGAGCTTCATTGTACCCATCCATCCATACTTCCCTTGATTGTTTATGGAATTAAAAGGTTAATCTGTCAACTTAATAATGTAGTTTATTCAAAACTCTATCATTCGCTTATAATTGAGAAGATTGAGTGGATAGTTGCTCGGACAAGGCCTGTAGCATCTCCGACATCTCAACAATGGCTTGATTTTTGGCCTTTAATTGTGCATCTTGATTGGTAAGGGTCTATTAGGTCCTGGATTCCTCTATAGTACCTCGGCCACGTTTTTCTCTGGCTTAAAGAGATAAAGAGGGAGGTTTTAATTTCTTCAGAGCCTCCAACTCCTCACTCAACCTTACGTTCTCAGCATCTAAGGACGAATGACCCTCATTCATAGTAGTAACAACAACATTAGATGACTTCACGGCATCAAGTTCATCTCTTAAATTGTTTTTCTCTTCTTCTAGAAGCTTATCAACGTCCCTTGATTCATCCACTTCACGTTTAAACAGGAATTCTTATCTTCGAAAATGAGAAGCAAATTTATCCAACTTTTCCTCAAAACCCCAACCATTACTAAGGGTCAGGAATTTATTCTCATAATCCTCAAGTAAAAGTTCCTTAACTTCATTATGGTCTTCCTACAGCTCTTTAATTATTTCGTATTAGGCAACGTTGTTGGCTATTGCCCAATCAAGAAGACACTTCAAATGAATATAGGCTTCCTTGACTTGCTCGGATACCCCTTCCCTAAGAAACTTTAGTAAGTCGGCCTTAGTCAGAGATAAGTGACCAGCTTTGAAAAGCTCATTACACATCTGGAGTAGCTCAGAGTCAATAGATGAGAAGTATTTCAATTTATCCTTAAACTATTATGAGGAAGAAAGTAATCAAAGGACAAGGTGTTGAGCATAGAAAAAGACAAGAATAGGAACAAAAACAATTCTCTTTTAATTAATAAAAAAGGGAAAGTATAGATATATCTTTAAAAAGAAAAAGAAAAAAATGCAAGTACTGAAAAAGGAAAATAAAAGGTTGATCGGTTCTACACCTTCTTCTTATCTACTTCAGGATTAGTTAAAGTAGAAGCACGAGCAGAAGGAGGAAGAGGATTAGTTATGGAGGGGGCGGAAGAATTAACATCCTAGAACTGATCGGCAGACTCCACTGCTATCAAGGATTCATTGGAACCCCTATCATCATCAACATCCTTATCCAGGTTTGGAGGGGCCCCAGGATCATGTCGCAATAATAGCTTGGAATCTTTTAGAGTGTCGATCTCCACTAAGGCAACAGACCAGCTGTCCTTAAAGCATTTCTTCTTCGTAAAATCAATTTGCTAAGAAGATGACCCAATGAATTTATCCCAACCTCTGTTGAAGCCATCCTCCCTAGCCTTAGTCCTCTTCACCTTCTCAGCATCCAAATCCTTCTCTAGCTGGGCGGACATGACTTTCTCAACATCTAAGTCTTTTTGCAATTTGTCAGCCAGACCCCAAGCAATTTCAGTATCCTTCACCTTCTCCTCCCATTTCTTTTGTTCACTAGACAATGCTTATTGGGAATCAAGCAATGACTTTTTCAGATCATTAAAAGCCTCCTCAACTTCCACAGAAGAAGCTTTCAGAGCTTCATCTTTCTCCAACATTTTGTTAAAATCAATGAGGAACTAAACAAAGACAATAAGGAAAGTCAGTATTATGAAGAACAAACAAAGATATAAAAAATTAAAGAAGAAAAAAGAATATACAAGAGAAAGGCTTTGAACAACCCTGTCAGAACTTTTGAATCAGGAAATGCAGCTGCAACACCCCTGTGGTTTGGCAGAGTCCGAGACTTTATTAGTTGTCTTACCAATCAAGGGCCAATGACTAATAGAGAGGTAGAAAAATATATATCGGCCAACTCACACTGGTCAGGAAGAGCAGAAGAACCTTCAGCTAACTTAGAAGGAAGCCCTTTCTTTATTCTTTTCAAGGGGATCTCTTCAGCTTTCTTGGCTGGGGGATTCTTCCCAGTCTCATCTTTATTTTTGACCCCTTCATCAGCTTGTTTGGAAGGGGTATTGGCATTTATGTCTCCCAAAATGTTGGGAAACTTCCTCTTTCCCATAGTTACGACAAGGGGAAAATTTGAATCTAAGGAAGAAGGAAAAAGGCAGTAAGATCACCACTACCAGATGCAGCAGTTGAGGAAGTACAAAGAGGTTCTTTCTCAAGGTCAATTAGAGGGGAAGGAGTAGGATGAGTAATAAAGGAGGAAATGGTATTCTTGTACTGGTGGCGGCTAAAGGCATAAAAGATGGATTTGCCCAAAAATGATTTGTTAAAGTTGTGGATAATTTCAAAAATGCCACGCACATTGTATTTCCATTATTAAACCATAATTTTTACAAGTATGGGAAGTCGGCAACCGACCAAACCTGAAATTGTTGCCCGAGCAACTTTAACAGCTAAATGCTCCATACTCATGTAAGAACTTCAAGCATGAAACATTGGGGGCTTCTGTTGATAACAAAAATTATTCATCTGCGTGGACCATTCAGATACTGACACGTGGTGTACAGTGGAAGGTTAATCATAGTCAACAAGGATGAAATGCCAACCAACTTCAGGGATGCCGACCAATACCAGGAATACCAACCAACGATGACAGGAAAACACCAACAGTTGTATACATAAATGATTGTACAAATATAAATGTCTATGATATAAAGACATTCCATCCTTTGATATTCAAGCCCTTGTACACCCCCTGGGGTCTATCAATAGGTCTATCAATACATTGTAATCGCTACATCCAAGGTATAGAAAAGGGAGGCAATTGAATAATCCCAAACCAATACACAATAGTGGGCGTAGGCGCTTCCCTTAAGCCAAACCACTTTAAAAATATCTTGTCTCTTTTATTTATCTGTAATCAATTAATTAGGATAGTCTATTTTTTTGCATCAATAACGTTTTTCTTAAAAAAAATGTGGTTCAACCAAAAATGGTGCCTGCATCCGCAGGTGTAGTGATGAATATATTGATTTCAATGGGTAATAGCCACGAAAATTTGATGGATACAAGTTCTCGAGTTTACTTTTACTCTGGGAAGTATAACAATAGGGAAAAATATCTATTGATCAATTATAATGATGGATTATGTGCTATTTATAGGTTGTTACAGGAGAGAGAGTGTAATGGGATAGGTGGCGTGCCTTTATATATTAGGTAGTTATATCTTTTATATATAAGTGGGAGGATAACTAACAGTTTGTTATTGCACATGGAGGAAAAATATTGTCCACCTCCCTCACATGTATAGGCAGTGCAAGTGTGACTATTGATATTCCATCACACGACACAAGCTTGCATTGACGAGGTTAACTTATAGTGTTAGTTAACACTACGTTGATAATGATAAGTTAGTAAAAAATTCTAACTATATAAGCATATTCTTAACTGAGCCGACCTCATTGCTCTAGTCGACCAGATTCTGTGCCAGGTCGATCCCCGTCTCTTCCCTTAATAAGGACACTTGTCACCTCTTAAGAGTCCCACAAGGTGTCCCATATTTATGGTATAAGAAAAGCCCCCAATACTTCATTCATGATCAGAATTTGTAGCAAGTCCTTCTGGGGTGTTGGATCTGCAGAGAAGTTATTAGGTGAAATGAATGAATGGAGTGTTAAACATGAGAATGTTGTCGAACGCTTAAATATAGTTGTTCCAAAATTTTCTCGGCGCGCACAGACCATAAATAATTGTAACATTTTAAGTTTGGCATTGGACTTTCCACATGTAAAGCTATGAGAGTTAGTATCTGGCAAAACCAGTGTGCGTGCATGAGGTAGTGCGCACATCAGTCTTGATTGCAACTGTTTACTTTTCCAGGCACGACATCATTCATAATGAGTCGATGGATTCTATAGCCAAAAGGAAATATAAAAGACTAGGAATTGAACCGTCTAACCTTCTATGTCCTTTAAATTTTGCTTGAGCTTTTTAGGGAGAAAAAATTCCCATGCTTCCAAAAAAGTCTTCATCTCTGACCAATATCATTTAGTTTCCTCCATCTCTTGCAAACTTTATTCATTTCCCCTGTTCCGCGTCAGAGGGTAGGCATTTTCTTAGTCATCTTCGACCTCTCTTAGGACTACCACGTACATCGCTACTTATCCTCTGAGTTTCTTTGGTTTTTAATCAATTTTCTAAAAAATTTGCGTAGTTCTTTCTACCTTCATCTTTCTTGGTGTTAGGTTCAATTGTGGTTGGTGATTATCTAGAGAATCAATCTTTTAGGTAACATTAATCTAGTTCGCCTATATTTTCATCATTTTATGGCTTTTTTGGTTTTGTGGGTTTAGTTATGCTTAAAATTTTAATTTTTGTCATTGAACAACCCCCAAGATTTACTGTGCTCAAATTTTAATTTTCCTTGATGAGGTAAGAACTCTATGTTCAGAGGTTGTTAGAATATCTACCTGAGTTAGAAGCTTCTTGTCCAAGTGTCCTTTCTAAGAGGTTCCCAAAAAAACTTCACGTTGTTCGACCTCAAGTTGAGCTTGGGAATTCTAAATATTCCCCTTCCATTGCCTCCTCCAGTGGTTATGCACCTCTACCTGTTAGTGTGGACTTTTAAGGACCATAATTTGTAAGACCAAAAGTGGCGGATCAAGTAAAGCAACAGACTAGTGTTGGTAATTTCATGAACATTGTGTTAGATATGTCTGTTGTTTATGTGGATTCGTCATGTGAGAGTTATTTCTGAGAGAGTCGTGCCTGAGAGACCCATGCCTTACCATTTACCTATTGAGGTGCCACTTGGTGAGGAGAGTACTTCAAAGGGTTTTACTGACTCTTATGATCCCTCTAACTGGATAATTTTTTTTATTGAAATACGACATCCCAATTAGCATTTCTACTATGCTTCCTAGTAGGGAGGAAAGGGTTTATGGCACTCTATGATCGAATGCATTTTGCCTACCTCCGTGGTCACACCAAGTCGGGATCCATTTGCCCCTTTACCCTGTCATTAAGTCCATTTTCAATCGATGTGGTGTTACCCTTACCTAGTTTACTCCGGCTTATAAGATTATCTTAGGAAAGATGATGTTCTAGAATGAACATACCGAGTTTTCCCTTACAGGGGATATATTTAGGTCTATTCGTGGCTTAAAGGATAACATAAAAGCACCAAGGTATTATTGTTTTGTCCTTGAGAAGGCCTACTTGAAGATGATTAAGGGCGTCCAGACTAGTAACCATAGTTGGAAAGATCAATTCGTGTTCATAAAAGGTGATTGGGAGTTTAAATGCATGAAAATAATAGGTCATGTAAGGTTACACGCGAGTGGGTTGGCCGAACAGAATTGGTAAAACCTCTTATTTTACTTGCATTTTTATTTATCCCTTAATATGTGCCTTTATGACATATTTTCTCTCTTTTTAGTTAAGAAGGCTCCTAAGTTTCCATCCATGCTCCAGGACCTGGTTGAGTCTTATTGCGTGACCAACCCACCTAAGTTTGAGAACCTATTCTATGTGTCCAAATTTATAAGTGTTGGGTATCACATTCCTCCTGGTGGTACTCCTCCTATAAAGACTTCGGTTCAATTGGAGGGATGGGTGATATTTAAGATTAACCCAAACACTGTCGCTGCATAAAGTGCTAAGGCAGAAATTAGAACAGGTAGCAATTTATATCATATTTTCTGGTCTCTTCTTTGTTCTTAATAACTGGTCTAATTACTTGACCCTTTATGCAAATCCCCCTATAAATTTAAATCAGGTCATTGAGTCCACATATGGGATGGATCTTAGATTGATTGATCGTACTACCATGGATCTGCCTCATCAAAGGAAGATAGAAGCCGAACAGAAGAGGAAGGTTGATGACAAGGCTAAGGCTGAGAAGAAGGTTAATTCCCAGAAGACAGATGATACAGAGGATCGAAATCAATTCGAGATAAATGCTCCGAGGGATACTAAAGCTTAGGCTTCTGTAAGGGCCATGTCAAATGGGAAAGCACCCATGTCCTCCATTCTTGCTTGTGTAGGGGATAAGAGGCCCCTTGAAATCCCAAGACCTATGGGTGATCCTATGCTTCCAAGATATGGTTTCACTGGAAGGGTTAAAATCAAAGGGCGACCGTCTCATTGGCTCATCCGTGTCTAAGGGAACCTCCATCTACGAGGAGGTTGAGGACTTTAAATTTGAACTTGATCATGTTATGACATATGAGGACTTGCAGAATAATCGAGACTATATTTATCAACACATGAACAATTCCACTGACCTGTATGGCTACCATGAGCATATCAAAGGCTTCGAGTTATTAAAGGATTATAACCCTAATACTTCATGGAGGTTGTCTCAACATCATCTCTCTGTTGTAATTTTTTGAATTTGTGCTCATCTTGATTATTTTATATTTTTTCACCTTTATAATCCCATATTTTGTTTCCATAGCTTGATATCCACTACAATTTTAAGAACTGACCAACCATGTGGCCTACAAAGAACAAGTGAGAACTATTGATGTGCTAACCAAGGAGAACATTTAGATTAAGGACATCCTGTGGGAGACAGTGGGAGAGGTGAAAAGTACGTGTACTCAGCTAGAACAGAAGGCTGAAGAGGTTATCGCTAAGACAATATCTCTCAACCAGGTCGATGATGAAATATATAAGCTGAAGTTGGAGGACAATACTGATGTTGTAACTGTCAAGAGACTTAAAAAGGTCTTGATAAAGGAGAAGGATGATCTAGTGGTGTCCAATAAATCTTTGGATGTAAAAAAAATTTTGTGCAAGTTGAGGAGGCCTTAGACAAGGCTGAGGAGATAGTGGTGGAAAAGTTCATGTCATCGATGATTATAATGAAAAGATCCCATCCTTTTTCCTTAATGGGTATTAAGAATTAAAGAAAAGGGTTATAAATCAATCCCCTAATATAGAATGGGAGGTCAATAAATGGGAAGGCCATAACGAAGAATCCACAACTTTGGGTGCAGAGCAGTTAATGTAGGCGGACGAGTCCATCACCGAAGGCGATTAGGCTGGTAAGACTAGTCAAGTTCCTGCTGATTGAACTACTCTTCCCACCGCCGAGGAAACCATTATAGTTTATGTAGATGTGGATGCTCAACCCATGATGTTGTTGTTACTAAAGTTGGAAATGTCCTTCCGACGCAGTCCTTTTAACAATTTTTGTTACTGAATATCTTGTATTTTTGTGGCGAACATTTTCACATATTCTGGTCTATAATGGTGACTTTATTAATGCATTTATTTATACTTTCTTTTATATTAGTTGGCAAAATGTGGTTCCATTTTGTTTTCTTTCTCATGCATGTGTTCACTATTTTTATTTCTCACCAACACTTTTTGCTCGGTTAAATTTTTGCCCACTACTTATAATTTGTGTTTGGTGCAAAAGGTTTTTGACATGTAAATGTGTTTGGACCTCTTTAACCTAGTTAGTTTTAGTCTTATGGACTTACTATAGTTTTTTTCTTACTTTCCCTGCCAACTTACTAGATATTTGGTACTGAGATGGGTCTTCTAGTAGTTTAGTCTTATGATCATATGGTCATATCTTATCTACCCGATCTTCCTTACTAGATACCAGTTTTAGACCAACCTGAATTTTACTGACTTAGGTTGTACCAATGCTTGTGCCAACTTATTATCCTGACCATTTGTCAGCATTAGTTACCCGAGTCAATCAAATGTGTTAGGATCTATCCGTGCATTAATCAATTATGGTCGGATCTTGTCATCCATATGACAACAACAAATTTCTTAGATATGGATGAACTTCTTAATCTTGTGTTATTCGAACGTCATGTCGTACATGAAGTTTGGTTTTGATTATACATTTTGATATGCACTGCTGAGATGTCTTTGTCTTGGGCTTCTTTCACATCTCCCATACCAATAAAAAAATAGAAAAACTTGAAATAACATGGGTGGGGGGATTTCTAATTTTTTTATCCATCACTAAATTGAATTACAAAGGAGTGAAAAGACTTTACATTTTTTTTTATTTTAACTAGCTCAATGCCACTACTTATATTATTTCTTCAAATACTCAAATTTCAATGAATTCCTTGAACTATTCTCTTTCCAAAGTTCCAATTTGATAAGTCCCTAGTCGAATGACAACACTGGATGGGCCGTGTCAATTCGATTACCACTTCTTCCCCTTTTTGGATGACCTATTTGAGCTTGTAGTATCCTTCCATAAAAGTGCACAATTTTACTATTTTGTTTTTAAATCGAGTAGTACGAGGTTGGTATACTTCTACACAAAGTCTTGCATGCTCCCTGACCTTTTATACTAAGTCTAAATCTAGTATTCTCATTAAGTCATTCCGTGGTGAGTTGAAGTTGAGGACTTGGCAAATGGGCAAACCAAAATCCGTTGGTACCACTAACTCTATTCCAAAATCCAACATATAAAGTGTCTTGCCTATTGCTATTCTCAGTGCCATCATGTATGTCCAGAGGATGCTCTATAACTCATTGGTTTGTTATATTCCGGGTGACCTATTACCGAGTGCGCAGCTTATAGATTTTGGAGAGTATGCTATCATCTTCAAACTATTGGTTATCAAACAGAGTGTCATGATCAGTGATGAAGGCATATGCCATATCATAAACGTGGTCATCCAGTTCAGATTCCTCTAGCATATGCTAGCCCCAAAATTAGAGTGGAGAGAAAATTGGATAAATCCCTCTCTCTACGCTTGCGGGGATTTGAGGATAAGGATGCTCTTTCTACCACTTGCACTGATCTTCGCAGGCTTCCACGAATATAAATCGCAGGGAAGAAAAATGCATATTTAAGGTCGCCAACCTATTTTTCTCAAAACAAGTAAAAGAATGTAGCTATCTCGAGAGAATGACATCAAAAAACATATTAATGTGTACGACTATGTATGAAATGGGAAGGAGTTAGGCACCCATTCCGCCCTTTCATTCTCTCGTAGGATATGATAATTTTCTTCTTTTCTCTAAAATGTGATACATGTGTGCAGTGTGAATAATGAGATAAAGAAACCATCTAACCCACATTATGGGAAAGACGTGACAAAATCATTGTAATCGGTGAGGAAAAGAATAACAAAAAAATATAATGTGAGTGTCCATCAAATCACAAATCACTAAAAAGGAGTGAATGTGGATATCGAGAGAGAAAACTAATATGTAGGATTACATGCATTCTCAATACTACTAAACATAAGAAATCATAAAATAAATAAATGAAAAATAAGACTCAAATCCTGAGATTGTCTCGGTATGCCTACAGCGTCCAAAAGGCATCAAAGTCCATGTAGTTTGATAACACCCGGGGGGGGGGGGGGGGGGTTAACTTATAAATTGAAAACTACAACTTCCTTTATATTGTTTTTGGAAAATGTGCACAAGTGTAAAGACTATGGAAAATGGGGAAATTCTAGTTTAGGATTTATAAGAAAAAACTCTTTTTGGATTTTTTAGGTTTTATGAAAATACGATTTGTGCATACTAAATAGTAAAAAGGGAGATTAGTCTTGAAGTGAAAAAATGAAATAAAACATATATGAAAGTGGACATACAAGTTATTTAATACTAATTAAATGAGTTGTAAATGGATAAGAATGAACCTTCTCGAGGAATTTAATTTTGATTTTGTAGTAGTAGAGGTTGATTTTTAGGTGGTTGGATAATGATGAGATAAGAGTAAAATGTGTGAAAGAAGATGGATCAGAATGATGTAAGAAAATGGTGAGAATGGTTTAAAAAATGGAATTTCAGTGCACTGATTTCGAGGAGAATATTTTAGCTTCAGATAGGGAATCTTGGGAATGAGGTCATGGTATCCTTAAATAGTAAAAAGTTTGGGTTTCAGGGGGTGCCTATTGACATGGCCACTGGCCTGCCTATTGATAGGAAATGGGTTTGGGGTGCCGATAGGCAATTCATAACGGACTTTTTGGGGAAAATGAGAATATTATGAAAATCGTAAGACGAATCATGCATGATTGGGACCATTGGAAACGGTATATAGATCCCTACAAGAAATTATTGATCCACTCCCGGGTTCAGGATTTGAACACAATAAACGTCACTCAAAAGCACCTAATGGTGTTTGGATAGAAGGTTTTTAAAGTAAAAAGGCAAGTACGTGTGAACCTGGGCCAGCATAGCCCCTATCACAGTGTCGATGACAGTCAAGTATAGGAGGAGGTGGAGACCTTACTACAAAGGAATGAGCACCGGAGGTTGAGTGATGCATTCTGTGATCTGATCAAAGCCTTCCTAACATGCCTCGTTACAATATTTAGTTCAATCCTTTCGGAGTAGCTTGAAAATGGGCTAACAGATAGAGGTCTGTTGTCTAATGAACCAACTTATGTATTGGAACTTACCTAGGAATCCACACACTTCTTTCTACGTTCAGAATTTTCTTAATTTCTGCTTGATAGGTTTTCTCTCAGGGAATGTAAGGATCTCGTGTGGTGCTATTTCTAGATCAATGCCATGCATGTCATCATATGACCATATCAAGATGTACCTGAAATCTTTTAGAAGATCTTCAAATTGAGATTGCTCATGCTCATCGAGGGTGAACCCTATTATAATCTTGTGTGGATGGCTACCAGAACATAGATTAATAATAACAATCTCATCGTCATTAGTTTGGAAGGGGTTATGTCTTTTAATTTTTTCCTTATTGAGATCACTTAAGAATTATTTATTTATTAAATCATATTCATCAATAGTTTGATTAGATACAATACAATTAATGTAAGGCATAAGATACTCGAAATCATCATTTATTTCATTGAAAATATTTCCTGGAATACAACGGTCTGAACCTCATTAAAAGAGGTCCCATTCATAATTACATAAGAAATAGGAGAAAAATAGTAAATTTGGGTGATTCTTGGAAAGGATGAACAACGGGGTTTAGGTTGACTTGTACAGACTGGACAGGAAGGGCGTGCCAGTTGAGGAGGGGTGCACCAACAGTAGTGATCTTTTCAAATGGGTCAGATTGTTCGAATTTTTGGTGGACTATGAAGTTATCTAGACCTAGTATATGTAGGTCAAAGGAATCATCAGTGTTATTATTCACATAATTTTTTATGCTTCCTGCAACTTTGTTTATTAGAGGTTTTACCTCATACTTCTACCTTTATCCCATATAACTTCATCTTTAAATAAGATCTTCATCATTGGTTTCATTTTTTTTCCATGGGGTCATACCATGGTTCATGGAATCCGTAAAAAGGGAAGCCCTAGCTTTCTAATTCATTTCTTGGACTATGAGAATTTGATACATTCAATAACCACCATGACTTCATTATACAGGTCTTCTATTTTAGCACGGAAGTGATGGATTGAAAGAACCTGGCTCCCTTGATGTTTTAGAATCGTGAGCAGCTCAGAGATCGTGCATATTTATCAGTTTTGGAGGAATATATCTGATATGACCTGGATTATGTTATCTAGGCATAACTCTTTTGCGGGTACAACCCACTCATCATATTACCGAGCTCAATTTCGAGTTTCCATAAATAGGTCACTGATCTTTTCACAGTAAATGGTCATCTATGAGGAAATTTAAATCAAACTTTTGAAGATGATCTAGAACCACAAGAAGTTTCATGCCTCCCCTTTCTATGGAGGCGTAAATGGCAATACAGGCTATGGTAAGGAGTGATAGATCTTAATCGACAGGGTTTGAAGGATGCATGAAAAAAGAAGGACAAATTTTATAGGGTTTAGGTGCTATGGTAGGTAAATTGGATGTTTTAATGGACTTGATTCTAGATGAGGGGTCGAATTATGGATCTCCATATGAAAGGATGGCATTCACACCAATTTTGTGTTCAGGATGAGGATTTTGGGCGGTATTGTGCTTAAGATGGGCTAGTGTGGAAATGATCTCCCTATCTATGAGACTCTGAATAACACTCTTGAGATGGAAGCATTGGTCAGTGTTGTGACCAGTAATTTAGTGCAAACCGTAATGGGCATCATGTTTAAAGCTTATGGGAAAAGAGTCTGGCAATGGTTGAAGTTTGAAATGTTTAATGAGATTGCGAGCAAGTAGGACTTAATACACTTCTGACAGGAAAGGATGAAGTTCAATATACTCCTTTTTGGTAGGGTTAAGATGATTTTTAGGTGTCCAAAAAGTGGAAGGTTGGGATACATTATTGATGATGAAGATTGAGGTGCTGGTCAACTTGTCATATGTTAGCCTTTTCAGTTTAGGCTTTATTTTTTGATTTGTGACTCCTTTTTTAATTTCTTCCTTGGCTTCCTGAAGGGCTCTGAAGTGAGGGTAGTACTATCCTCCCATTGAATCTCAGATATGGTGTAAGAAGTTCTTCTTACATGTTATTCTTCTATGCTTACATGTTATTCAGATAGGGTAGTACTATGCTTACATGTTATTCTTCTAACAAACGGTTTGTCGTGGTAGCTTCTTTTTCTCTCAACCTTCAAATCCAGCTGCTGATGAATTCCTCCAAGTTTTGTTTGAGTAGTTCTAAGTCTTGACGGGTGACTTTCAACTCTTCATTATACTTATATTATGTAATTAACTCTCTGGCTACATCTTCCAAGCTGTAGATTCTAAACTCTTTGAAGGACAAGAATCACCGGAGGGCACCTTCCTTAAGGGTTTAATGGAACATTTTGGCCATGAACTCCTTTAACTCCCAACGGAGAACTATGGTTCTATGATAAATGTGTAGGTACAATCGGATGCCCCCTACCTATGAACTTCTCAATGTTTGGCATTTTTAATTTCTCCAGTAATCGAGCCTCGGGATAGACAGACATGTAAGTTTAGTTTATGTAGTTCCCTACAATATTAACCTAGTAAAATCTCTTAGATAACAACTGAAGGTGCTCGTTGACCTTATTCAGTTAATCCTTCTTAGGATCCACTGGCACGGTACATTATCCCCTAGTTGGGCAAGATTAGATATTAGCAATTGAGGTAGCAGTAACACATTGGCAGATTGGGCAAGTGGGGCATGCTAATACTCTTCTAAAACCCATACTGGTTTAAGATAAGATGGACCCATAGAACAGGGAAGGAGGATTTCAGGCTCGAGAACCTTAAGAGTCTGAACCCGATGTCGTTTTCAATTCCTGGACTTATGCCTAGAGGTTATCGATCTTAACGCTGAGGTGGGTAAGGATGGACATCAGATATGGTTGACGTTCGAAGCTTGGTCAATGTTCTCAATGAATAACCTTTGGAGTGATAACTCTAACTCTGTATATGTAGCAAAGGAAGTAGTGGTACTTCAGGGTGGTTTGATGAAAGACCAAAGCCAATAGGGATCCAGGCCAAAAATTGGGGTACGCGATAACACCTAAGAGGAAAAAATAATTTTTATGTTTATTTTGATTGAAAGGGGAATATTTTTGGTATATATATTTTTCTTTTTTGAAATGAAGAATATTTTTGGCATTTAAAAAGAGTGAAAAAAAGGAAAATCCTCAGCATTGTTATTATTATTAGGTTCTATTTGTATTATATATTGCCTAGGGTGTAAGAAAAATGTTGAATAAGACCCTAGTCTGGGAAAAAGATAGGGTACATGATGCAAGAAACAATTTTACTTGTTTCTAGACTCGTGGATAAGGTCTTATTTTTTAAAAATGGGCGAAATAACACGAAAATTTGGGTGGTAATGCGACCCTCAATTTTGATAGAATTTCACATTGTAATCGACAAACTAGGTATGAGTGTTATGATAGACATCTATATGAGATTGATTCAATTGGTGGGCTAGTGGAAAAGGTTCCCCGTTTAGTAGGACTTCCATAATATAACTCCTACCTACAAGTGAAATCATTCTTCGGTATGTGTGGAAAACCATTTGATATACCTGAGTATATGTGAATTGCCTCATGATATACCTTTTGGAAATGGTATGTGCAAGAGAAAATTCGATATACTCGATGTATGTAAACGAGTTTCCTATTATATAACTCCCATCGTGAGTTCATTTAAACAATACGATGCGGGGAAATCGTTCGATATACGTCAAAGGAATGAGTCCAATAGAAGGTGGCAATCATATCTCTTAGGTTAACTGCGCTCTACGAGTCCAACACTTATCACAAAGTGACCCCTCAATATGGGACAAAATTTTGGTTAATACTGCAATGCTCAAGTCATGTAGTGTGAAAGAATGCATGAGTCTTAATTAGTACTTTATGGAGAGTTTTATGTATGCTAAATAATAGAAATACTACCACTAGAAGGAAGAGCATAAAATATACAAGTAGCATGGGATGATAAAATGGAGAGTAAAACTAGAAAGTATGTACATGAAGCATGGAGACTATACGAAGAATGGTGGTAAATACAAAATGTGAGAGGTGTTAAAATTCAAGTGTGTAAGAATTATGTGAAAGTTGAGAGAGTGACATGTGAATATGTGTAAGTGTAGAGGACATGTGGATATAAACAAGTGAGAAAAATATGGAAGTGTGTGCTAGTGTGACTAAGTATGGATATCTACAAGGGGTGTGTGAAGCATGTGGATAAGAGTGAAACTTGAAATGAATGAAAAGAATGTGAGAGCGTGTACTAGTGAGACTAAGCATCAATATTTACAAGTGGTGCGTGAATCATGTTCACGTTAGAATGTGTGTTGTGGAACATAGGTTAATATATATAATTCAATGAAGGGTGAAACATACAAAATATATATAAGTGAATAAAGGGTGAAATAAGTGATAAGAAGATGATATATACATGTGATGAGAAAATGACATAATAAAGAGATGTATATAAACATCATGATATGAACAAGGCATATATACAACACGTAAATATTAGAGTAATAATAACAAACACATGGAGACATATGTTCACGTGTAGAAAAGTAGAGAGAGAGAGAGAGAGAGAGAGAGAGAGAGAGAGGAGAGCAAAGGAAACAAGACCCATGTGAAATAGAATCTAGTCCTCTAAAAAATATCACTAGTAGAGTCGTCATTATGGACATTTGGGTTGGATTCAAAATTAAAGAGGAGAAAAAATTGGAGAAATCCCTCTCTTCATTCATGCGGCGATTCAAAGATTAGGAATCCTCTTTTTTCCACTCGAGATAATCTTCGCGAACTGCCACAAATATAAATTGGCCACCGTCAAAAGGGAAAAAATATATAAATGGAGTCCCTAACCTATTGTTCTCAAAATAGGCAAAATAATGTAGCCATACCGAGAAAGTGACATCAAAAGACATAATGATTCATACAAAACCAAATAAGTCGAGGGTTCGGGGACTAAGTAACAGAATGAGAAGTTGTTAGACACCCATTTTGGCCTTTCGGTCTCTCATGTGCTATGATAATGTTCTCATTTTCTCCAAAATGCGATATGTGTGTACATATACGCGATGTGAATAATGAGAGAAAGAAATCATTCGACCCACGTCATGGGAGAGATGGGGAGAAATCATTCTAAGGAGTAAGCAAAAGAATAACACAAAATATTAAGTGAGTGTCCATTAAATCATAAATAACTATGATGAAACGAATTTGAATATCGAGCGGGAACACTAATATGTAGGAGTATGCTCATTTGCAATACTACTAAACATAAGAAAGCTTAAAATTAATATATGATAAGATAAGACTTGAATCCCAAGATTGGTTTTAGAATCCTACGTAGACCAAAAGGCATTAAAGTCCACGTTGTTCGATAACACACAAGGGTGAGGGTTAATCCATAACTCCAAAATTAAAACTTCCTTTTGTTTGGTTTTGGAAAATGTACACAAGTGTAAGGAGTGTGGAAAATGGGAAAATTATAGTTTAGGATTTGTAAGAAAACCCTCTTTAGGGTTTTTTAGATTTTGTGAAATAAGATTTGTCTGTACTAAATAATAAAAAAGGATTAGAGTTTTTAAATGAAGATATGAAATAAACCGATATATCAAAGTGGAAGGAAAAGTAAATAACTAATATTAATTAAATGAGTTGTAAATGGATAAGAATGGAAAATCTAAAGGAATTTAATTTTGATTTTGTTGTAATAGAGTCTGATTTTTAGGTTGTTGAATGATGGTACGGTAAGAGTAAAAAGTGTGATGAATGATAGATGAGAGTGATGTAAGAAAATAGAGAGAATGGTTGGAAAAATAGAATTTTGGCACATTGATTTTAGGGGGAATGTTCTAACTTTAGAAGGGACCATTAGGATTGAGGTCATGGTCTCCTTAAATAGGAGAAAATTATGGTTTTAGGGGCTACCTATCGACATGGACCCTGGCCTACCTATCGGAATACTCCTACCATGCTGTCGAAGAAAAGTACACCTTGCCGATGGGTAGGGGGTTTGGGTGCCTATAAGCAGCCCGAAATGATTTTTTGTCATAAAAATATAGACTATAAGTCCTAATCGTGCGTGGAAAAGACCATTAGAAATGGTATTTAGCTCCCTACAAGAATTCATTGATCCAATCCTTGGTTCAATAATTTACCAAAGTAAAATGGAACTTGGAACCATCCAATGGCCTCTAGACGGTGTGTGGGGGGTATCGGGCTAAAAAGGAAAATACACACAAACCGTGAAGTCAATTTGTGCACGGTATGAACCGTTGGAAATAAGATCAAGATATACTATATTTCAATGAGCTTCGCTCGGTTGGAGAGTTAATTGAGGTTAAATGGTACCCGAAAGCACCCAGTGGCCTCTACATCAGGATTCGAAGTAAAAAAGTCAGTAAGCACGAACTGTGAGGCTGATTTGCACACGGTATTAACCGTTGTAAATGGAATTCAAATCCCTATGAGATATCATTGTGCTTTACTCATTTTAGATGATTGATCGAGGTAAAATAGGCTTGGGAATGACCGATGTCCTTTATATCAAGTTCAGAGTAAAAACGAAAGTATATGCGAACCGTGAGGACGATTAAAAAATGTATGGACTGTTGGAAAGCAGATTGAGAGACTAGAAGTTTCAATGAGATTCTCTTAGTTTATAGGATTGACCAAGGTCAAACGGGGCTCAAGAGCGCCAGATGGCCTCTAGATTAGGGTTCAGGGTAAATAGGTGAGTACATGCAAACTGTAAGGCCAATTTTCGCACGATATTGACCATTGGAAATTGAATTCAATGGCTTTAATGTGCTTCACTCTAGTTGGATAATTCATCGAGGTTAAATGCGGCTTGGGAAAGCCTGGTGGCTTCCAGATCAGGGTTTGGAGTAGGAATTAGGGTCTTATGGTGGGAGGCAAAGTGTTAAGGACCTAAGGAGGTATTTATTTGTACCAGGATGGGGTGTCTACAATAACGACAAATAATATTCTTCTAAATGAAATGAAAGATCATCTTATGTCTCCATGCATAAACTGAAACCACCATTAAGGCAAGCACGAAAATTAAAGCTTCCCTAAATACAAATACACACAATACATCAAAACTCATTGCCCATGCGTAACGAAAAACCCTTCCGACATAAAAAATAACAAAAACCAAAGTAAACATATAATAACAGATTCTAAATTGTAACTAAGCATTGCTCATTTTTTCTATACCCGATTCATGAGTAGAAAGTTTCTTTAAACCTTCGCTAATTGGGGATAAAACTCTGAAAAGTAAAAATGCCAAAATAGGAATAAAACTTGATATTATTGGAACTGCCTACTAGGGGATTGGCCTTTACCCATTTGGTGAAATAGTCTACTTCTACGATTAGGTATTTCAATCTACCTATTATCATTGGAACTGGGACTACTAGATTAATTCCCTACATGGCGAATTAGCATGCGAATGTGATAGACGTGAGTGAGGCTTCTGAACTCCTTTGGATTATGGCATATTTCCTATCACTTATAATATCTGCTTTGTGTCGCCACCCAATACATCAACGATCTTCCTGTTGAGTGGGCTCTGCACGAACCTTCATGAACCTCCTTTAACAAGTCATTTACTTCGGTTTGATGAACACATCTAAAAAAGGATGTGATAAATCCACTCCTGAACCGGATTCCCCCATCTAGAACGTACCTCATTACCTTATATCTGAGTCTTCCTAACTTTTTAGATTTATCGAGACTGCGTTGATCTCCAAATATGCTCGTATGGGATCTATCCAAGATGGTCCTAAGAACATCTCCATCACACTAACGTTCTCTTCATTGGTACTATGGTGCATGAAGATTTTTACCAGCATTATTCTTTTCAATTCTATCCTTTTGGCCGATGCCAGACAAGCGAGGGCATCTGTTCTTATGTTTTCATCCCTTGGGATTCTGATCATTCTAACTAGCAAGAATTTTGACAATATTTCATTTACTTTGACTAGGTACTTTTCCATGGACTCCTCCTTCTCCACATAAATACCTATAATTTGGTTTATGATGAGTTAGGAGTCACTCTGTACTAGTATCTACTTGTTGCTCAATGATGATGCCAACCTAAATCCTATTATAAGGGTTTCGTACTCTGCCTCATTGTTGGAGACCTCAAAATACAACCCGAGGGCATAATACACATCGGCCCCATCCGATATTATTGTTATTAAGACTACCCCACTACCAATGGCACGGGATGAACAATTTATGAACACTAACCAAATTGGAGATTCCTCTTTATATATTTCATCAACCAAGCATCCATTTTTGCTTTCATTTGCTCAACATCATGAGAACTTTCTTCTTGCCGAGATGATAACTCTTATATATTAATGACTTATTTGGTTTGGCTTACCTCTGAGCTATCTTTCATAGAAGTTTTCTCAACTGAAAAAACTGTTGAGCTCTCTATCAAAGAAGTCTGTTCGGTCTTCTTTGAGGCTGAGCTCTCTTTCGTAGAAGTTTGTTCTGCTAATTTTTTCTATTAAGATCTCTCCCGTAGAAGTCTTCTCGATAGGATTTTTTTCATATGTAAATGATGCAATGAAATCGTCCACTACTTGGCCCTTCATTATTATCCTTGGTTCGTATTGAATGCCCTACTCTCCTAACTCTACTTCCTAGGCTATGACCCTGCCTAATTTTTCTGACTTGTGGAGAGCTTGGAGTAGTGGACGGTTTGTATAGATGGATCTAATGTCCATTTATAAGTATGGATTTATTCTTTTGGAGGCTTTAATTTGGGGTAACGCTAGCTTCTCCAGCCTAAGGTATTAGAATTACGCTCCATGGTATGCCTTACTAATGTAATACACATACCTCTATATCTCATCTTCTTATCGCGTTAGATCCAAACTATCTTCAAACTCAAACATGGCCAAATACAAATAAGGCTTCTCACCTAGTACAAAACTTGATAATAATGATGCAGACCCAAAATACTGATTCAACTATAGGAACACGGCCTCACATTTTTTCGTTCCATTATAAGGTCTTTTATAGTACCTTAAAAAATGGAAGATACCTGTTAGTAGCCCTTGAAACGAATTTGTTTAGCACAACCACTCGTCTTGTCAGCCTTTAAATTTCCTTATTATTTTAAGGCGGTGCATGTTAATTAGTGCTTGAATCTTGTCTAGGTTGACCTCAGTGCCTCTCTAGTTGACTATGAAGCTTAGAAATTTCCCTTTCTTGACTCTAAATATCCATTGAGCCAGGTTGAGTTTCATTTGGTGTTTTTCCAACTGGTCAAAGGTCTGTCTTAGATACCTAATGTGGTCGATAGCCTTCTTGCTCTTAGTAAGCATATTATTAATATAAACCTCCATAATTTTTACCAAACTGATCTTTAAAAAACTTCATAATCATCCTCTAAAATATTTCTCTAGCATTTTTTATCCTAAAAGGCATAAGATTGTGCTATAAATACCTCGACTGTTGATGAATGAAGTTTTTCTCGATCTTTCAGCTTCATCTTATTCTGATTATATCTTGAATAATCATCCATAAATAATAGCAGTTCATGCCCTGTGGTAGCATCGACCATCTGGTCAATCATAGGTAGGGGATAATGGTCTTTAGGGCACACTTTGTTCAGGCCGTTGAAATCACCACACATATGCCATTTATCATTTTTCTTCTTGACCATTACCATATTCGAGACTCATTTTAACTACTTGACATGCTCAATAAAGTCTTACTTTTACAACTTATCAACTTCCTCTTGTATTGCCATGTAGTTCTCTTGGCTGAAGATATGATGCTTTTGCATTATAGGCTTAGCATCCTTCAGTGTACCCAACTCGTGGTAGATGAACTCTCGATTAATCCTTGATATATCTTCATAAATCGAAGCGAACCTATTTTTTCACTACCTAAAAACTTTTGTTAAATCCTTCTTGAGGGAAGGATCCAATGATGAGCCGATCTGGGATGTCCTTTTTAGGTGCTCATTGTTCGGGATTACCGGTTCAATATCCTCCACAACTTGGTCTTTGACTAATTTATCTTTATCATTAGGGTTTAACATCTCAATATAATTTGTTTCTTCTAATATTCCTGCTTTATATAGGTGTAATAACATTCTCGGGCATCGACTTGGTTTCCCTTTACCACGCCAACCCCATAGTTTGTAAAGAACTTTAAGCATTAGTGAACGGTGGATTGGAGGGATTCAAACTTCTTCAACTCCACCTTGCCAAAAATTATATTGTACGTTGAAAGAAGATTCTAATCCTAAAAGAAGAAACGTGACATTTTTATCAGTAATTGGCCAAACCATGATCGTAACTTCCAACTTGATTATTCTTAGGGGTACACCTTCTCCCACAAAAGAATAATAAGAGGCTTATGATACGCCTAAAATTTACTATCTCTAAGCCTTAGGTTCTTACAGATGTTATAGAATAAGATATTGGTTGAACTATTATCGAATATAATTCTCTCCTCTTTGCACTTTTGTACCATCACCGTGATGACTAGAGGGTCATCGCAAGCAGATTCTTCCAAATAAATTATCTTAGGAAAAATAAAACATAAGGCAGTTCATTTTCACCTTCCTAGGATGAGTGTCTAAAATGTGTACTAGGTTGATCTGTCTATGTGAGCATCACCCTTTACCTCATTGAGGTAGGCATTCCTCCTACGGATCTATCTCCGTCCCCAGTGTCTCTTCCTGTAATGAAATTGCACCCAAAAAGATCATGTTGACCTCATTTGTAGGATCATTAGGTCACTTGGGTAGGTATGGGTCATCCTCGAAATCGTCATCCCTGCCTCTTTTATTCTCTTCAATCTTCCTAGAGGGGGATTTTAATTATCTTCTAGATATCTGGTCATTTATCTAATCTATTCGGCCATCCTTGTATAAGAACGTCTCCATCTTTCGTTGTTTGATTAAATATTCAATATCATTCTTTAGGGCCGTAACTTATCCGTGTTCTGGCTGTGATGTTTATGAAACTCGTAGTACTTGAAGGTATCTCTCCTATTTGCAGGAGCCTTCAATTTTTGGGCCATTTTAGGTCCTTACTTCCTCAAATTATATCAAGGATGTGGTGAACACCAACAGTCAGTAAGGTATACTCATCGATTCCCTTTTGCTTATCAGTCGTCTTATCCTTTGTCTCCTTCTTCTCTAAACTCTTTATGGTGTTGTCCTTAAAGTTACCCAACTCCTCCGTCACCACGGCCTCTTCAACATTCATAATCTTTCCTGTTTGGCCAATAACTCAATCATCATTCAAGGCGGCTCTTTAGAAATTCCCCATACAACTTCTCCAATAACAGACCACTCATTAATGCCATGGTTATAGTATTCTCATCATAATAAATCATCTCCAACTTCTCATTATTGAATCGAGTGATGAACTCCGAGTTATCTCATTAGATTTCTAGAGGACACTCAGCAGATAAGCCACCATTTGCTAAGCTTGGCTCCAAAATTAAAATAACTGATGAATAGCTACTGAAAATTCGAAAATCTTCCCCTTGGTAAACTATTATACAAGATTTGTGCCATTTTATTGATCATACTAAAAAATGCTCGGCAACACATCTTATCAGGAATAGATCAAATATTAACAACTTAGTACTATTATACGTGCAGTACTGGGCCAATTTTACCATCATACCTCAGGGTGATGACTGGTGGTTTGAACTTTGTAGGCATTATATAGACAAAAATGATTGAAGTGAATGGATACCCTTTCACAAAACCTCTCTGTAAGGGATTTTTTGCTTTACAATTTCACCAAGGCGATCCTCCAAATGTTGAATTGATCCCTTCTAGGGTTGTTCTTCCTACTCGATCGGAACTGCAACGAAACTTCCTAATAAGCCTTGGCTCTAAGATGATATCTCTTCTTGGAATGTCTACTCGACCTGGGTCAATCCTCGCATGATATTCCAAGAATTATCCAAGCATTTTGTTCTTCTACTAACCGACCTCCTTGGTTTTTTCCTGTGCTCTTAGTCTCTTTATGATGTTGCACCCTCGCTGCTCGTGGGACTAGAGGATCAAATGCAGAGCCCCTACTTAGCCTATCTAACACACCAGGCATATCCTCAGAGTAGGTTTACTCATTGTCCTAACTAGCTGCTCTGAGAGTCGAAGTGACCCCTAGATGGTATGACCTGTCGTCTTCTGAACTAGAGTGTCTGGATCTGCTTTTTTCATTGCGTGAACCCAAGATTAGCCTCCTTGGGTTCTATATTACTTTATCATGGTATACTTGCCTCTTATATTTATAAGGGGCAGGAGGTGACATGTTTCCCCTCACATCAGAGGGCTCACCCTCAATTGGGGTGATGTGGTTTGCTCTGGGCCATCTCTACCCAACTAAAAATGTTTGCGTAAACTATTTTATGCTTGCTTGCATCGCTTCTTAACCTCTTGCCAAGCTCATTAGGATTCCTGTAGGTCGTCCATGCCAACAAGTGTTGAGGGAGGGATTTCTTTTATAGCATGGTTATTTTGTAGATTTTTTCCCCATATTTCTAGAATTTTTAGAAAACAAAGTATCTCAAGTGCAAAAGTAAAGTACACCAAAATAGGAAAAATAATTGCAGAGAAGTGAATCTAAAGTACGAGAAAATTGAATCCAATTGCGAGTTAGGGAAACTTTCATAAATTCAAAGGAATTTGTGAATCAATTGAATCTAGCCCGATGACACTGAAAACGATAGGACCCCCAATTTTAAATTTTACCAAAAGTAATTTCCTTTTAGATGCGGAATAGAGATGGCTCAACAAAACAATTACATAAACCAAATTTTAATTTCTTCACAAATTAAAAACAAAAGTAAACCAAATTTTAACTACTTCACAAATTAAAACTATACTCAAAATTAAATTTGTGAATATTTCAGTTCAAGCCCAAAAATTCAATTTAATACAAATCCTAGAAATTTGCCTAACAATTACTTAATTCAATTTTACAAATTAGGCCAAACCAAATTTAATCCAATAAAATTAATGACTGAACTTAATTAATTAAACATTACCCAAATTAATTTTAGCACCAACTTAAGAATGAGTAGTGATTTAAACCAATTTTATCTTTTTACCTAAGTATGCATCTAATATGAGTTTTGAAAAAGATAAAGTAAACAAATAACCACTACGCCGCGATGTATGAGAAAAAACCCAAAACGGGAAAAAACCTCCGACGACCCTAGCCTCAAATCCACTAAGTACGATTTTACAAGTACAAGACAGTAAGACTTACGACACTCGACTTGACTCCGTCCAAGCCTCGACGCTCCTTCTTGTACACACCTCTGCCTAGCGAATAACCACGGAGGTCCACTGCGGTCTCGGAATCCACCGATCGGACTTTTAGGAACCCATCAACCGCATACGGTGCCTTTCACCATATGAGAATGCCGCAGCAACAAACAAGACTTCTTCTTTGTGGGATGTAGAAGTAAACCCAAATGAACTCTTCAACTAGGTAGAGTAAACCTGATGCCAAACACTCCAAGCAAGATATATATATGGTAACATGGAATAAACAAACTATGGGTGTAAATAAAAGTGTTTTGGAATAATGTTCTTAAAAATGCAAACACATAAAACATGAACTTTTGAACTTAGAAATTTTCTCTCTCAAAATTTTCTCTCTAAAAGGTGTTTAGAAAATGTCAAAAGTTAGTTTTTCAAACATGGTTCCCGCACATATAACTTCTGTCAAGAGTTAGTGGGTAAAAGTAAGTGGGAACATGGGAAAAACTGATTAAAACTGCCAAAAAAATTCCCGCCAGAAATCTCGTTCGAACGACACTTCTAACGAAGTTCCAGTGGCTAAGTGGAAAAATTCGTTGGCAAACTCGTTCGAACGAAAAACTCGTTCGAACGAAAATATCGAACGAAGTTCCAGAATGCTTAAAATTCAATTATTAGCCCAGAAACTCTATTTTATTGTTTTAAAGAAACCTTCTGAAAGTAAACCTCAGTTTAAAATAAAATTACACCCAATAAACAATGTTCCAAGCTCCTACATATATATGTAATGCATTCATACCTTAGGAGTAATTGGACCTAATGTTGTTGACGTTGAAATGAGGCACAATAAACTTTACATAAGATGAAGCTTTATTAAGTTGGCCGTTACGTCTTCAACTAACACGTCACTGGCTTGGATGGATACACTTGAAAACTATCCTATAACTCAAATATTTTTGTCCAAAATTGAGGCAACACAACATTAAGACTCAATCGGATACTTGTGTCCTTACAAATCTCCCCCTTGGGCTATTTCGGGACAAAAACCAAAAAAAAAATCCTAAAGGGACGTCAAGCTCTACTAGACTTAAAAAAATATCCCACCCAAAATAAAAACTTACATAGCTTGATTCAAAACCCAAGGATCAATATCTTTTCCGACGATGAAAGTTGCCATTTAGAAGAATTCCTGCACACTTAAGAAAACTATCAAACGCATAGGGAAAATAAAAAATAAATGCAATTACAATAATTACTCCCCGTAAATTAATTCGCCCCTTTATCAACTATGATCAACGTAAGAAGATAAATGCAATTACAATAATTACTCCCCCTAAATTAATTCGCCCATTTATCAACTATGATCAACCTAAGAAGAGAGCGCTCTCCCCCTAAGTTAAATCTCCTAAACTTAGATAAGATTACAATA
This sequence comes from Sambucus nigra, assembly GCA_949130495.1. Taxonomy (NCBI): domain Eukaryota; kingdom Viridiplantae; phylum Streptophyta; class Magnoliopsida; order Dipsacales; family Adoxaceae; genus Sambucus; species Sambucus nigra. The sequence continues at coordinate 122,362,051 of OX422218.1, read as the reverse complement.
GGAATATATACCATTTCTCCACTATCATTCTCCCCCTTTTTGTTCAGGAATAGACAAAGGTGATAGAATTAAGAAAACAAAAGTGCATACAAAGCATAGAACATGAAAGCGTAAAGGCAACAAAAGCATAACTAATCCATACAAAGAGTAAAGGATACCAACTAAGATGCAAGAAAATGATACCATATGATACATATAGTATTAAGCATGTGATATAAACAAAGAATGCAACAAGATAGATACCGATCATGAAGTAGAAGCATAGATGGACTAGAAAGCAAGGCAAAGACAAATAGAATATCTCGTATATGAGAACATAATAAATATCATTAACGCACACGCACATATACTAGGTATAAATACCACACATGACACAAAATAAAATAAGCTTTTCACACTAGTATGGCAAAAATGTGTCATATGGAAACAGAAGTGATGGGGTGTGAACTAGCAATAATTAAATTTAGACCCAATCACTTAAAATATGTTCACGGAGTTCTCATTTGATTGTAAACTTCATCACATTTGAATATAACCTCATGTGACAATATAGATTGAACTCAATGAACAAACATACACAATGCATACAAGCCTAGATTTTTTATGATTCTTCAAACCAATAAAGTCATGACATTGAAAATACACATAGGATAAATGGACATTGTGCAAACCGTTGATATACCATCCAAACTCCCTCAAATTTAGCATTTAGAGTTTAATATTTTGAATGAATAAATCAACTAAACAAAATTGGCCTTGGCAAATGTTTTTCTATTAATGCCATTAATCTTTTAGGCCTTTGGACCACGCATTTATTTTAGGTCCAAGCAAACGGTGGCTTACTCATAAAGGATGATTTTTCCTTTTGGAGCCCTTCCCCGTGCACATTTATATATATATATCATTTTTATATCTCACACAAATCTCATGTGCAATGGATTTTAACATGCACTAGTCCTCCTAGGTCACATAACATGTAAATGAGAAGAATGGTAGGAGAACACCTCACAAAGCTCAAATATACATATGAAGTTAAAATTTCAAGTAAGCTCGTGCATGTGTAAATTGAGGCATTTAAAAATAGAATCCATTATAGAAACACAAAATCCAACTACTCCATATAAGCATGGTAAAGAACATTTTAAGGATTGAAAATCTTAACCAAAAGTTCTAGCCACATGGGAGCGAAAAATATGGGATTCAAACACAAGTATATGCCACATAGAGTGTGTCAAACTAAAATGCACACACACAAAAAATATTTTTGAGTTTTTGACAATTTTTAACCAAAAATAAAGATAAACAAAAAGACAAATTACTCAAAAGACAAACAAAAATCATTTTTATTTTTCATTAAGCCTAAATTATTAAAAGGTGAAACACAAAAGATAAACAAAAATCTTTTTGTATTTTTAATTTAATGAAAACCAAAATAAATATAATACAAAAGATAAACAACCATCATAATTCTAGCGTGTGATATGTGATAAAGCAATGACTAGAAAATGATTGAACATGCATGAAGCTAGCAATGATATATAATATGAAGCACAAAAGGCTAGAGTATGAAAATAACTAACACATTCAATCTTTAGATTTAGCAAGGGAGGTATCGTGTGAAAGTAAATGAGAATAAAAAATCCTATCTTGTAAAGCTACCAAGTCTGATCTCCTAACCCAAACTAATGATGAATGATGATCTCGGGGTGTAGGAATCTTGGCTACCTCGATTTCCTTACGTAGGGATTTTCTAGGACCTCGTTTAAGATCAAAACAAAATTTTCTAAGATGACCTTTTCGACCACAATGAGAGCACCGAAAGACTCGGCGAAAAGACTTACCTAAGGAATTATCGATAACATTGTTCCTAGAGGATTCTCCTAAAATATTGGTTTTGGATTTATGAGATGATTCGTTACAAGTATCGAAGCCTAAACCACAAGTGACATTTTTAATTTGAACCGTTCTTAAGATTTTATCTAGTTTCTCTGAACGACATTCCAAATGAAATTTGACTTTACTAGAGTCTTTTAATTTATTTTCCAATTCTAAAATGTTAGACTCTAATAAAACATTTCCCTCTTCAAACACAAGAAGTTCCTTTTTCAAGGATTCCATTAAACCTTTAAGTCTATCTCTCTTGCCTTCTACATATACAAGTTTCTCTCGAAGAGCTCTCTCTCGTGTCCTAAGGTCATCAACTATCACACTCTCATCGATAACCTTGGCACTCTCCTTTAAACTCGCTTTTAAATTCAAATTTTCTCTTTTTAATTTAATAGATTCTTCATATAGTTCTTGAAATGGAAATTGAAGTTCACTCACATCAACCTCTTCTTCATTTTCACTCTCTCTTTCTTCTCCACTCTCACTGCCATCATCTTTTATAGCTTCACAAATAAAGGCCTCGAAAATGTTATGTATTAAGATATCGTTATTGGATGATTCCTCACTATCACTTACATAACTAGCAATGAACGCGGTAAAGTTGTGCTCAATGGGAGAATTGGATCCCTCTTCCTTATCACTATCACTAAAGGGTTACATTAAAAGAAACTGGTTGCTTACCCCCACTCCTTAGTTTAGTGGGGCACTCATTTGCCCTATGGTGATACCCTTCCCAACCATAACACCGATTTGACTCGTCCCTATTTAAATTTTCATTAAAAGTTTTAGGGATCTTCTCGGCTTTGTCATGCTTAGATTTTTCAAATTTCTTAAAATCATTTTTAAATTTATCTTTGTTAAATTTAAGAAATTTTTTGAACTTCTTAGCAAACATAGCCATATCTTCCAAGTCACTCTCACTTTCACTCTCTACTACTTGTTTTTCCTACTTTCGGGCTTTGAAAGAAACACCATTATCTATTTTCTTTTCAGTTTTAGAGGGAAAATTGTCTAGTTCATAGGTTTTTAAATCAACTACGAGCTCTTCTAATTTCGTAGAGGCTAAAGTGGGTAAAGAATTTAACATGGTCACCTTAGAAATAAATCTATCGGGTAAGGACCTTAAAATTTTCTTTACTACTCGGTTGTCAGGTATTTTCTCTCCCAAATTAAAAGATGAATTAACTATATCGAAAAGTCTAGCATAAAATTCATCAAAAGTTTCTTTGTCATTCATTTTGATGGTTTCAAATTGAGTGGTGAGGTTTTAGAGTTTAGAAGCTTTTACTACACTAGTTCCTTCATGAGTGAGTTGTAAAATATCCCAAGCTTCTTTAGCGGTTCCATACGTCCAAATGCGTCGGAATTCATCCGGTGTAACCGCACTAAACAAGGCATTTAAACAACGGGAATTAAAATTTGCAAGTTTAAATTCATTCTCACTCCATCTATCGGTAAGTTTGGGAACAAGTTCATTTTCCACTAAATGTGTAGGTGGTGTTGATACCAAATTTAGTCATCTGACGTGGACCAATCATATGAAGACATGTGTCCATCTACATGGCGAACACAAATACTCTCAATGAACCTCATACAGCACCGAGCATCATGGTGTACCGAACAACTCAAGCGAACCGATCTACTCAAGAGGTACGAGCTACTCAAGCGGCCCGAGCTACTTAGCGTTCTGAGCAACTTAAACATTCTGAGCTACTTAGCATGCAGGGCACTTCATCCAAAAGATAACCACGCATTTAATGCACCTCACATTTAATGCGTATTCTTATTATACAGCTGTATATGTCTACTAAATGACATCTTATTACCTCTCATATATACAGCCTCAAGGCTATAAATACATGGTAACCCCGTCATAAGAGGGGACTTTAGAATCTCTGAAAATTCCAAGAGAAAACAAACATTCACGCAATACAATAACAGTGGATGTAGGTCATTTTCTTAAGGCCTAACCACTTTAAAAATCTTGAGCCTCATTTACTTATTATTTATTTATATGTGATTGATTGATAAGATTTCATCTAGTTTTTTACATCAACAGGTGGAGACCACCCGTCAACGACAGACAACCAAACCCTCTCATCTAGAGACCTAAGTGCCGAACACATACGTGCTTTCCAATATGCGTAATTAGAACCATCGAAAATAGAAAATTTTGAAAACGGGGAAAATTCCATTTTTGTCAAAAATATTTAAAAAGGATCTTAAACTCAATAATTTAGCGATCCCGCTCTGATTCCAATTTAAAAACGATAGTTTTTCTCAGTCAATGCTCTGATACCACTTGTAAATGATAGGACCCCCAATTTTTAAAATCTTACTAAATGTAATTTCCTTTTTAAATGCGGAATAGTCATGGTTTAAGAAAACAAGTACATAAACCAAAATTTTAATTACTTCACAAATTAGAACTAAAGTAAACCAAATTTTAATTTTCTCGAATCAAATTTGTGAATTTTTCACTTCAATCCCCAAGAACAATTTAATACAAGTCCTAGAAATTTGCCTAACAATTACTTAATTCAATTTTGCAAATTAGGCCAAACCAAATTTAATACAATAAAATTAATGACTTGAACTAAATTAATTAAACATGAACTTTTGGAATAATGTTCTTGAAAATGCAAACACTTAAAACATGAACTTTTGAACTTAGAAATTTTCTCTCTCAAAATTTTCTCTCAAAAAGGTGTTTTGAAAATGTCAAAAGTTAGTTTTTCAAACGTGGTTCCCGCACATATAACTTCTGCCAAGAGTTAGTGGGTAAAAGTAAGTGGGAACATGGGGAAAACTGATTAAAACTGCCAAAAAAATTCCCGCCAGAAATCTCATTCGAACGACACTTCTAACGAAGTTCCAGTGTCCAAGTGGGAAAATTTGTTGGAAAACTCGTTCGAACGACATTCTTGTTCGAACGAAAAACTCGTTCGAACGACAATATCGAACGAAATTCCAGAATGCTTAAAATTCGATTATTAGCCCAGAAACTCATTTTAATGTTTTAAAGAAACCTTCTGAAAATAAACCTCAGTTTAAAATAAAATTACACCCAATAAACAATGTTCCAAGCTCCTATATATATATATATATATATATATATATATATATATATATATATATATATATATATGTAATGCATTCATACCTTACGATTAATTGGAACTAATGTTGTTGACGTAGAAACGAGGCACAATAAACTCTGCATAAGATGAAGCTTTATTAAATTGGTTGCTACGTCTTCAACTAACACGACATAGGCTTGGACAGATACACTTAAACATTATCCTATGACTCAAATGTTTTTGTTCGGAATTGAGGCAACACAACATTAAGACTCAATCGGAGACGTTTATCCTTATAGAAACATAGATGGATCGGATGGAAGTTTAATGTTCTCTCCAATCCGGTATCCTCAGGTTACAGGAATCAACAACGGCATGAAATAACAAATGGCTTATCAAATTCCCATAGACGACGCAATATGTTATCTTTTAAAACTAGTTAATGGATTTACGGTCCTTAGTAGGAATATACCAATTATAAATTATAACATATAAGAGATAATAGTTATTGAAAAACTAATTTGGAATGATTCATGAGAGAGGTGAGAGAAAAAAAAAAGGAAACTATGCTTTACGTGGTTAGGCCCGATTGATTCCTACCTCCACAAGTGTAGTGATAAATGTATTGATTTCAATGAAAAATAGCCATGGAAATGTGGTGGATACAAGTTCTCATATTTACTCTCAATCTAGGCTGAATACTAGTAGAGCAAAATATCTCTCGATCCCTTGTAATAAAGGATTGTGTGCTATTTATAGGCTGTTACATAAGAGAGAATGTAGTGAAATAGGTGGCGTGCCTTTACAGGTTAAGAAATTACACCTTTTACATATAAGTGGGAGGATAATCAAGATTTTTTTACAACATATAGAGGAAGAATATTACGTATCTCCCTCACGTGTAGAAACGGTGCATGTGTGACTATTGACATTCCATCACATGGTAGATGCTTACATTGATGAGGTTAACTAACAGAGTTAGTTAACATTACGTTAATAGTGATGAGTCGGTAGATAATACTCTTGGCCGAGCAAATTCCTACCTGAGCTAACCACATTGGTCCTACTGACCATATTCCATGCCAGACCGATCCCCCTCTATTCCCTTAATGAGGAAACGTGTTACTTACTAAGTGGACCATAAGATGTACCATATTATGGTATAATAATGATCAAACAACCTCAAGACACCTAAACTGAATAAAATAAGCTTCAAATGACGATCTAGAATGATTATATGAGTTCAAATCACAAAAATCCCAATTTCATGAACTAGGAGCTTTGAACCCAAGATTTCCAAATCAACCATCAAAAGATATTTGAATCCTCAAAATAGTAATGAAATCATGAAATATAAGTGATAACTCACCTAGGACAAGCTCTAGAGAGGGGGGGGGGGGGAGAGAGAGATACAGAGAGAGATGATTCGAGTGAACTTAGAAACCCTCGAACTGGGTAAGTTAAGAGTCACTGAACTTAGTCATGATCAGAATTAAATTTTAAGATATGTGAATGGATATGAAGCCCAACTTAGAAACAATATATTGTGAAAATGAAAGATCTCTAGAAAATTCACCGATGCGAATAAATTTCGATAGTAAGCTCATAAAGGCTTATTTTGCACTGTCGTGCGAACGGACTAAAATTCCTCTTTGTTCATGCTTTTACACTAAATATACAAGCCAATGATAGTTTCTACAAAAGACATGGTAGGAACCCTAAAAATCCAAACTCTCTAAAAATATGCAATGAAAGATATATATGCATGCTTAGATCCAATTTTTTGTAAACTTTTTGACATTTTTAATGTGATCAAACAAACCATATATACATGTAACACAAAAACATGCAAGGCGATAATAATTATGATATCAATTATATAATGGAATCTTTGCATAAATTTTCTTTGAAAGACAATTAATGACATGGATGAAACACAAATTCTTACAAACATTAATCAATCAACAATACCAGTTCAAATTCTAATAAAATAAATTAAGAAATTTTTCATATCAATCGTGGAATGATGTGAAAAAATAATAGATGAATTTGTTTCTTATGAATTACATTTCAAAATTTAATCATATCTTTACATCAATATTCTTTTGAGATCTTTAGAATGGTATATCATAACCATGTAATCACGCTCAAAATGATGTATAAGAAGTGGATACTAAAACTAGTATTGTAATAAATTAAAAATCACATCTTATTTTTCATGCCCTTAATTTTCTAGCACCAACCATTAGCAGTTTTTGTCATAAAATGGACTTTTCTATGAGATCTTTCATACGCACTTATCGATGATACTAAAATTCAAATCACATATTTAAATTCAAAGCAGTAATACCAATGGTAGCCATTTCTATTTTGAAAACGTCTAATGAATCAACTCCATCACTTAAATATATTTTTCATACCAAACTCTTAAATGATCCATATAAATTCATTTTATATGAATTGACAAATCTTAGATCTCAGGATTTAAACATGATTTGAAAATCAAGAAATTATGCAAGTCACATAAAAATCTCATATGATCCAAAGACTTGTAAAGTGCATGTGTAAATTAAAATCAATACCAAATTTCAACAAACTTGACTTATCATTATTCTTTACTTGAAGTCCAAACATATCATTGAAAACATTACTATTATCATATCATTGTTTTCAATATATGTTTCAATACTTTTTTTAAAATAAGTTTGTACAATGAGTTAAATGTATAAATAGAACTTTATCAATAACCATTAAAGAACAAACACAAAATCTTTTTTGTTTTTCAAGGATGATATGTACATACATGCTATGTAAGGAACAATTATATAAGAAAAATGCATGAGACAATGCATGAAAATCCTCACCAAAAGCATGTAAAATATCCAACTATTACAATGAAAGCATTCACACCCAATAAATGATCATAAATGAATCAAGTATATATCTAGGAAGGGACCTACAACCTACAAAGATACTAAATATACTATTGATTAGGAATAAATTCTTCACATTTATCCCCTTAATTTAGGTATTTTTATGTTCTCGTGCGGTGTAAATAGCTTGGATTTATCTCATATTTATGATACTAACCATTTTTGGCAAGTATTTCGTATTTTGTGTATCACTTATGTGTTTTACAGGTATTTCGTGCAAGTTCGTGCCAAAGAGAACTCAAAACAGTGAAAGAAACCAAGAAACGGGGAGTTGAAGGGCATTTTAGTAATTTTGCAGCCATAATCCGGAGGTGGGGCCAACTGAAAAGTTGAAGATCTTTCAATTATAAGAACACTAGAAAAAGGACACCTCAATCCGACCTACGGTGAAGAAATTATTCTCATTTGAAGTTGAGAGGAATGAAGAAAAAAAGTTGTCAGACCCAAACCGAACCGAAGCTGAGAAAAAAGAACCGGTTCATCCATTTGTCACGCATCATATCCATTACAAAATTAGTCATGCTTTCTAAGTGTGACAAACTGCCAGATACGGGATTTTAATTTTGTGCTTATCTTTTAGCCAAAAGAGTTTTCTGTTTTAGGTACTCTTCTAAACGACCTCTAGCCTATATATTTAGACATTAGGACTCTTTTTATTCAGATTTCATTCATGTAAAATCTCCTAATCAAGTAGGAACATCAAGGAGAAGAATTTAGAGATTTTGCACCGTTAATTCAAGAGCTTTTACAGTTTTTCTTCAACCTTTGATTTCTTCTTGCATGTTCTCTTTCTTCAATCTTGGTAACTTTTATTTCCATCACTTTTATTATTATTTCTCATGTTTAATATCTCTTTTCAAGAAATTATGAGTTCATGCAACATAGATAACATAGTTTTCATTAATTTCACCATGTTAGGCTAGGTTTTTAAAGGTTGGGGTGCATGAACCCCACCCTATGTAATTCATGATAGTGGAAATAGAAGTTGGAATTAAAACCTTAGAAGAATTGTATCGTAGTTCATACGATACTACTTTAATTCAACCTTTGCTTACATACTGTGCGGGCTACGATTCCTCATACATGTAACACTTAGGAGTGTTAAAGACCGGGAATGTGCGGGCTACAATCCCTCATATATGTAATACTTAGGATCATTAAGAACCAGGTTCATTTAAATCTTTAATTCTGAATCTAGTATCCTACGAAGTGATTTACTAGGTTGTGGGGGATTGTAATCCGACCTATCGTTCTCATTTCATAGTTAAAGTTTTAGTCAAATCGTCATTAATCCTTTAGTTAATTAGAGTAATTACATTTAATTTTTTCGTAATTTCATTAGTTACTCATTTTCATATTTGCATCTAGTTGTAGTCATTTCACAATCCAAATCACATTTTCCTTCTTTTTAGAGTCAAGTTAGGGTTAACAGTCTTACCTTTGCCGTCACGTTCACTCGTCCTAGTTCCTTGAGGATTAGATACCCAGACTATTGAAGTTTAGGTTTTTTTATATTGTGGTTGGAAGACGATAACAACACCTAGCGTATTTACACGGACGCTCGGTTTCCACCTTGGTCAACTATTCATCAACTTACACAGGTAAAATGGGTGTTATCGCTCTCGAAACCTTGGGAGGAACGACGCCAAAATTCTTCATCTCAACTTATTTTTAGGAATCCAAATCTCAACTTTATATATGGGAGCATTCCTAGTTCTATAGCTCATTGGAACCTCACGTTCTCTCCTCAAAGGGACTATTACCTTGTAAACATGATTATATGTCTAGGAAATGGAATCATTCTCCTATTAAGTTGATTTACTACAAAATCAATTCTTATCAAGATATTACTATTAACATTTATAATATATCTCAAGGTATCTCTTATATCAATAACCCTACTATTTGCAATCAACATTCTCTTCCTAGCCAGTACTACATGTCGAATTGGAATGTCCATTCCAATTGCAATGGGATCAATAGGACACGTTAATCTGATTAATGGGTGTAGTATTAGATTTATAAGCTTCATATTCTTCTTGTTTCATAGTCTTCTTCCTATTGAAGAAAAATTTGGGAAATATGGTTCACTTTCCTAAAAAATGAGGAACCAAAAGCACTAGACGGTATAGGACAAACGTTCTAATATTTAAATTCAGGATTTGTTCCTTATTCAACTTTTAAACTGTAATAAGATGATTCAAATGTTGATTTTGATATTTTATTTTCTTTTGATCTGGACCCAATAAATAAAAAATCATTATTATCATTTTCTAGTTGACCGTGTTTTGAAATAATGTTGTCAAGTGCATTAGTACTTTCAACCAAATCAAATACAATTCTCTGGCTTATTTGAGTTCAAAACATTTTTTATCAAAATCAACTTTTGAAACCTATTTATGAAGATTAATTTTTTTCTTTAACAAGAAATTCATTCAACTTTTTATAGGAATCAACCTCATTTAACAAGCTTTCAATATTTTATTAAGTTTAACTTTATCATGTTGAACACATTTAAATTTTTTAATGTCTTCTTCCTGCTCATATTGAATTTCTTATATTTTTGTTAAAAACATTATGTTTTAATCTCTTGATATAAAATTAATTAAATGCTCCATGAATGTTCCCCTTTACATCACAACTATTGTAATAGGATCTAGTAAAAGGTGTATGTGATCCTATACTAGCACATGATGAGAAATCATTAAGAGACCTATGATTACACTCTCTACTCCTACTCATGTTGACAAACACATAAATGGAATCATTATCTTCATAAACTCTTCCACCTTTACCTTCCAAGTTCACAATGAAGGCAATCTCACTTCCACCCTCTTCGCTAGAGTAACTCTCATCTGATTTGGTGTCATAATCACTCAATCTAAATTTGTACAATTTTTTTATTTTTGTCAAAATCCTTTGACTTTTTTATCTTCTTCAAATCTATATATCAAAAATTAATATGGTGGCCAATTTCACCACATACACAACACTTATCCTATTCTTTCACAGTCCCTCTATTGGAAGCATTTTTCTCATGGTTACCTATGAAATTGTATCTAGGGGAATTTTATCTATTTAGTTCAAACTTATTCTCATTTTTAAATATTTTTTTGTTATTTTTGTTGAACTAACTAAACTATTTTCTAAATAAATCAAAATCCCCATTAATATTTCCACAAGTCCTATTCAAATTTTCCTTCACATTCACCTTATCACATGATTCAATAATAAAAGATAAGTCTTTCTAGGGTTTCACATTATGAGCATTTTCTTTCTTAAAAATTTGTTGGTGGGGGGGGGGGGGGGGGGGGGAGATTACAAGTTCAACTAGGCTACTTGTATTGATATCCTTAACCTCGTACAAGATATCAACTTTAGTCCTGAAATGACTAGATAAGGTCCCCACCATTAGTTCAATAGTATTTGTAATTTTATAACTTTGCTCTCTTAACACTGGAAGTTTCCTTATGAGTGATCTTAATAATGTCTTAAGATTTTTTTTTTGCCTTTCCACAATTAAGTATTCGATTGTACTCTTGTATGCTAATGGAGGTCAACAAGGCATTCAAAGAAATTGAGTTTTAATTTCAATTTACAAATTTATCTTCAAAACCCATCTTCAAAACTCATCCACACTCTTTCACGTCTAGACTTCAAATGAGACCTCAATTTCACTTTCTAATGAACATTATTCATTCCATAAAAATAAGTTGGTATATTGAAAGAACCTCTATCTATCAAGTTATCCATCTCCATAATCAAGATCTAAACACTAAAAAAACTAGATTTAATGTCAAAAACACTTAAAGAAAAAACTAAGCACTGATTTACTCAAGCACTTGAGTACTAAAAAAGGGCAACCACTCTAATACCAAGTGAGGGTCTTATGCGAGTGTGCTAACTCAAATAAAACTAAAAGAGTTGAAGAGTTTTTACAACGAAATTGGACAATTTTTATCCAATTTTAGCAATCTTAGTGCAATATACAACTAGTGAGATGTTGAAAAGCAAGTAGATCAACAATTGTAAGGACACAAAATTTCCAATTGAGTCTTATGTAGTGTTGTTGAATTCCGAACAAAAAAATTTGAGTCGTAGGTTAGATGTTCATGGTACATTCTTTCAAGCCTATGATGTTTAAAGTTGTTGAAGACGTATCGGCCTAGTTCAACGTGAAGACATCATACTTGTTGAGTTTCAAGTGCCTCGTGTTGCGTCCTCAAAAATTCATCATATTTCAAGTCTCCAATAAGGTATGAATGCTATATATATATATATATATATATATATATATATATATATATATATATTTAGAAACTTGGAATAATTTTTAATGGGTGTAATTTTTATTTAAAATAAATTTTTATGAGCTTAAAATGAAAAATACATATTCTGTCTTTTCATTCTAAATTATCGTTCGAACGAGAATGTCATTCAAACGAGTTTTTCCAACGAGTTTCCCTTTTGAAAACATACTTTTCATTAGAAATGACGTTCGAACGAAAAAGTGGTTCAAACGAGATTTCAGACGGGAATAGTTTTTGGCAGTTTTTTGTATTTTCCCACTACTTTGTCCCCTCTACTTTTTGGCAGTTTAAAACCACTTCAGGAACAGATTTTTTCCAAGACTTTTCACCTGATTTTGAGAGAGAAAATTAATGTTTAGAGAAGTCCCTTTTGTGTGTTAAATTTAGATGGCCTAAATTCTTCCAAAATACAAAAGTAAACACCCATTTGTTTTAGTTTAAGATTCCAAGTTCTTCATATATATATATATATATATATATATATATATATATATATATATATATATATATATATATATATATATATATATAACATGAGAATTACGTGTGATAATTGATTAACTTCGGAACTTTCTTATATAGCACACTTATTTAATTTCAGCCCCTAATCATGCATCTAAAGTGCAAGTGTCAACCCATAAACAAATAAAACAAGCAACACAAAGTTAAGGAAAAATCTCCGAAGGGAAAACCTTTTATTTCTAGAACTTTAAATAATTTACAAGACCATTGACTTACATACAACCTGATAATTGCCCACAAGTGTAACGCACGGTGTCTTCATCAAACCTTCAAAGCAACGGCTAGAAATAGTGTCGGCTGGAATCTCCCACAGGAACTCCAGGTGGTCAGCAATGAATAAGGGAGACGGCTTCTTCACAAGGGTTGAACAATAGCAAAGCTTGTGTTCTAGGGTTCCAAAAGATTCACAAAAGTAATTGGGATTTTTGTGTGTGAATCAAAAAGAGTCTTGGGACTCAAAAAGGTGAAGACTTAGAGTATTTAGGACTCTGAAAATCGTCTTGAAAAGTCTTGGAAAACAACTCCCCGAAGTTGGCTTAAATAAGAAAACTTTGAGCCTAAAAAATCTCGAACAGATCTGGCGGAATTTATCCTAGGCGGACCGGTCCGGCTTGGAGTCGGATCGGTCCGACCTCGGATCGGTTCTTTTAAAAATTGGCTTCTTCGGTTCACTTTCGGTCCGGGGTTTACTGGATCTGCAGCAAGCGGATCGATCCGATTGAGGGGCGGACCGGTCCGGTGGCGGATCGGTCCGGTATAGAGGCGGACCGATCCGGCTTCCCATAAAACTAAAAAAACTTTTATAAAAAACATTTTATAAAAATTTCCCAATACTAAATATGAACTTTAAGGAACGTAAAAATAAAATTTTACCAAGTTCATTCTTGCAGAGGCTATGACGTTGAAGACACTTTGATATTCGGATCCGCTGATGTAGATACGATCTTGAGTTTCCTCAACGGTGTAACGACGTACGACATACAAATTGATAATGGAAAAAAATGTCCTTACATATATATATATATATATATATATATATATATATATATATATATATATATATATATATATATATTTCTTGCTTGGAGTTTGTTTGGCACCGAGTTCTAATCTACCATTTGAAGAGTTGTTTGGGTTTACTTTTGCATCCATTAAAGAAGAAGACTTGTTTGTTACTACGATATTCCCACTCGGAGAAAGGCTTCGGGTGCGGGTTGACGGATGTCCAAAAGCCTCATTGGTGAATTCCAAGGCTCTGGTGGAGTCCGAGATTGTCGGCTAATCAGAGGTTGGTACAAGAAGACGCGTTAGGGGCTTGAAGGAGTCGAGTTGAATTGTGTAAGTCATCCGTCTTGTATTTGTAAAATTTTGCACTTAGTGGACTTAAAACTAGGGTCGTCTGAGGTTTTTCCCATTTGGGTTTTCCTCGTACATCGCGGCGTAGTGTGTTGTGAATTTATTTCATCTTGTAAATCACCTAGAACGCATGCTTAGGACTAAAAGATAAAATATGGTTTAATTCACTACTCATGTTTAATTTGGTGCAAAAATTAAATGGAGTGAAATTTGGATTAATTTAATTCAAGTCATTAATAAAATTTGGTAAAATTTGGTTTGGCCTAATTTACGTAAAATAAATTAATCTTGTTAGGAAAATATTTAGGACTTGGGTTGAATTAAGTTGGTTTAAGTGAAAAATTTATTAGTTGTTTAATTTAATTTCACTTTGAGTTTAGTTTAATTTTAATTTGAAAGAAATTAAAATTTGATGTTTGTGTGTGTTGTGTTTAACCATCCTCATCCTATTCCGTACTTTTAGGAAACTCATATTTAAAAAATTAAAATTGAGGGTTTACGTTTCCAACAAGTGGTATCCGTTATTGCGTTAAGGTCCTTTAAAATATTTTTGGTTAAAGATGGAATTTTCCCCATCTTCAAAATTTCCTGTTTTCGATGGTTCCAACTACACGTATGAAATCGACACTAAATTCTATCGATGAGAGGGTTTGGTTGTCAGTTGTTAACGGATGGTGACCACCCTCATGTTTGATAGAAAATGAGAATGTCCCCAAACCCGTAGATAGATGGAGTGAGAATGAATTTAAACTTGCTAATTTTAATTCCCGAGGTTTAAATGCCTTGGTTAGCGTTGTCACACCGGATGAATATTGATGTATCATGAAGTGTGAAACTGCTAAGGAAGCGTAGGATATATTACAACTCACTCACAAGGGAACTAGTGTCGTTAAGGCTTCAAAACTCCAAAACCTCACCTCTCAATTTGAAACCATCAAAATGCTTGAAAATGAAACCTTTGATGAATTTTATGCTAGACTTTGTGATATAGTTAATTCATCATTTAATTTGGGAGAGAAAATACCTGGCAATCGAGTAGTAAAGAAAATTTTAAGGTCCCTACCGAAGGGATTTATCCCTAAAGTGAATGTTTTAAATTCTTCATCGGCCTTGCACTCTACCAAACTTGAGGAATTAGTAGGTGATTTGCAAACCTATGAGATAGGTATGCTTCCCTCAAAAAATGAAAAGAAAATAGATAAGGGCATTGCTTTGAAAGCCCGAAAGGAGGAAAAACAAGTTGTGGTTGATGAGAGTGATAGTGACTCGGCGGACATGGCTATGTTTGCTAGAAAATTTTGAAAATTTCTTAAATTTAATAAAGATAAGTTTAAAAATAATTTTAAGAAATTTGAAAATTCTAAGCATGACATGGCCGAAAAGATCCCTAAATCTTATTATGACAATCTTAATAGGGACGAGTCAAATAGGTGTTATAGTTGTGAGGGTTTTGCCCATAGGGTGAGAGAGTGTCCCACTAAACTAAGAAGAGAAGGAAAATAACCAATTTCCTATAATGCCACCCTTACTGATGAAAGTGAAAAGTAAGAGGGACCCGATTCCCCCATCCGAGTCACTTAACTAAAATTCACTAGTCGTATCCGACACTTCTCTACACATATTTCCTACAACGTAAACTATCTACCGTCACTTAACCCAACTGTGACATGACCTAAAAATATTCCAACTTATTTACTAAGTCACATAAGAAAATATAACCCAAGTAAATGTTAATCCGACACTAGCAAACAAATATTTACTATTCACTTTTAATTCTACATTTATTCAATTACACTCATAAATTCCCAAAGTACTATTCACAGTAATTTCTTCTAGTTACTAAATTACGCCACTTATGTAACTTAAATATCTATAAAATTATGGGGTGTTACACAAGCCTTGATGTTCGTCTTCTCTTTAACCGCTCCTCCACGGTTCCCACGTAAAAATCCTTCCACGATACTCGTCCACAGCACACGAGTCCATGGGTGCCTCAGTGTCCACTGATGCAGCTTTGGCAACCGACTACGATTCGGAACACTGCCTTCAACGTTTCTTCACCTCAAAACTCCAACGAAAAAACTTGTTCAATATGGATGGACAAACTCCAATGGTGCAAACAATATCTTTATAGCATATGTATGAAATATCAGATCTTTATAAACACTAAGGATGGTCTTAGTCTTCGAAAACCTTAGAAAACAAGTGCAGAAAAATGAAACTGTTCTAAACTGTATTTTGGTGTTGCATTCCTCGAAATTCTGAGAGAAAAAATGCCTTAGATAATAAAGTTAAGTCGGAAGCTCGTTAGAACAAGAATACAATGTCGTTTGAACGACTGTTCATGTCGTTTGAAGTCTTCAAACTAAAGGAGAGAATTCATACGACTCTAAACCATACTTATCTCAGAATAAACGAAGTTAAAACCTTTTCAAATTATTTTTAATGAAAAATAACAATTTTTTCAAGTTACATAAACATTATGTGTTCATACCTGAGAATATCTCAGAATGCAATATGATCTGAAGACGTGATACGTCCACCATTATACACGACATGATTTATCTTTAAAGCTTGGCCTCAGCATCTTTAAACAATATGTCATAGACTATGTGAGAATCGTGACAAGTAAAAATCTATCTATGACTCAATTAAGTTTTGTCTCGAATTAAGTCAATTACGTACAAATTGACACACATGGAAATTTTATCCTTGCAAATTTCCCCCGTTGATTATTCTAGGACAAAACCAAAGCAGTGAATGTTAAGCCGGGTCGTCAAGCCATATGACACCTGAATCCCATCCCATAAAACACAAAATAAAAAATTATAGGACAAGGACTAGTATATGTATGTCCGGTAACTGTGAGATGTCTCCATGATGTAGTCGTAAAATATCCAATCTCATAATCATTTCTACACACTCGAAACAAAAAAAATACCTAATGAAGTATAGAGGAACAAATGATATAAAATACCAATTTGTAAAACAAACCATTTGTTAAACATGTGAGAGAAACATATGACATCAATTTGCAAACACATTTTTCAATATATCTCAAATCAATGATATCAATATGTAAACATCATGATACCAGTATAAAACATATGTGCTCATCATAAAAACTCCCCCCTACATCACATACTATCGCACCCCTTTTTTTGACTCGAATAGGCAACCAGTGAGAAAGCTAAACAAACATCTAGAATGAGAATAAGCAAATGAATCATATCTAGATAAACATATGTATCCATCTAAAAATAAGTAGAAAATACTAAATCATAGCTAGCAAATAGTCACAAAGAATGAATCATCAACATAAGCAATGATGTGACTAAATGAAATCAATGCAATATAGAAATCAATCATGAAAAAGCACTATCGACTGCATATAAACTATCAAAATGTACCATAACAGTATGATATCAACATATATACTAAGCAGGTACAAAATCAGAATAAATGCTCAAAAATCTAGACTTGGTCGTTCGAGCGACACTGCCATGTTGTTAGAATGACTAAGGCATGTTGTTCAAACTAGGTAAGAAATAACCTAAAACAGAAAGGCGGCGTGCTATGAAACTATCTAATGACCTATCTTGTGAGCTATCTCTCGACCATACTTGTTATAATTAATGCCTCGAAACTCATGTCACGCGATCCAGTCTTCAAACAACTCGAACAAGTTGTTCGAACGACATCCAAAAATCATTTGAACGACTTCAGCAAACTTCATATTTTAGTTCTAAAATTGTTCAACTTTTACCTAGTGAATTTTTTTCCCTCAAAATAGTAACTGGAAATACAAAACAGTAGAAAAATAGACTTAAAACAGAAAATATGAGTTTCATGGTAACATAGTATCAACGTGCCTAAACATGGATATGAAATGAATGGGCATGAACTAAAACAAATGAGTCCCTACTTAGACACAATAAAATGAATAAGAGCTCTAATTAATAGCTAAATGTCATTAAAATAAGTCTTAGCCATATGTGACAGTTCATATATTGAGCTTAATGAACCAAACAAACATCATGCACACAAATCCAGAATTTTAACGATTCTATAAACAATAGTGTCATGACATGATTTTTAACATTAGAATTCATGGTGAAAACCCGTTTGATATCTCCATCCAAACTCCCTTATATATTAAAATTTATTTTCTTTTTGAATGAATATACAAACTAAAATAATTGACCAATTTTGTCATATTATTCTTTTTATTGCCTTAATTTTTTGGGGGCTCTTTTAAACGGTGGCTTTCACAATAAGATTATTGTTCTCTCACACCCCTTTTCCGTGCACACTCATTATTTTTTCAATTTAAACAAATCTCTATCCTCGTGAGAAAATGGTTCTTACATGCACACCTCCTCCTAAGTATAATTACGCATAGATGACAAAATTGAGAGGATAACGCACTATAAAAAATGTACTTTTTAAGACAAAGGCTTTTGAGATGTCAATAATTTTGGTCTTTAAAACTCACCTTTGACATGACAAAAATTAGCCTTCTTAAAAATTTACTTTTTAAAACCCCTTTTATTTTCCATCTAAAAAAGTACTACCTCAAAAGACTGCAAATGAGTAGCCATCTCAAAAGGTATACCTTATGAGACGTGTAGACAAATTTTCGTTTCCCTCTTGCAAATTTTTAACCTCCCACTTCTTCTAAGCCTAAGAAACTCAACTCAACTCAACTTAACAAATCATTTTCCCAATTATTTGGGGTCGACTACATGAATCCTATTTTTCCATTCCATTTTGTCTAGTGCAATATCTTCGGTTAAACCACATGACATCATGTCCTTTTTTATAATATCCCACCAAGTTAATTTAGGCCTACCTCTACCCCTTGTGTTACCATCAATACTAACTAAATCACTCTTCTTTACAGGAGCATCCATTGGTCTATGCTTGACGTGACCAAACCATCTAAGTCGATTTTCTCTCAATTTATCTTCTATTGGAGCTAATTTTATCGTTTCATGAATTTGTTCATTTTTAATGTTATCCTTTCGAGTTTGACCACAAATCCATCTTAGCATTCGCATCTCCGCCACACTCATTTTCTGCAAATTTTGTTTCTTGGTTGCCCAACACTCTGTCCCATATAGCATGGCGGTTCTAATGGCCGTCCTATAAAATTTACCTTTTAACTTCAAAGGTATACGCCTATCACATAAAACACCGGTAGCACTTTTCCACTTAACCCAGCCTGTTCTAATCCTATGAGTAACATCATCACTAATATCTCCATCTTTTTGGATAATCGATCCTAAATAACAAAAATGATCGTTTCTAGGTATCTCTTGATCCTCCAATTTCACCACATCTCCATTTATCCTCCTATTACTACTAAAATTGCACTCCTTCTAATCCTAAGAAAATAAAAAATAAAAAAGAAAGTAAAAGGCACAGAAAAACCACAACCCCATTCTTCTCTTTCTTCTTCACCCTCACCGCACCCACCCACCCTTGATCGCCCTAGCTTTCCAACCTTAGCCGCTCTAGTCCCCCCTCGCCATCGACCATTTCACTGATTAAGCTGAGGTAAATTGCATTTTGTCCCATCTCCAATCACCCATCACCCATGTTACACATATACCCGTGTTGGGTAAAATTTATATTTATTTTTGTTGAGGATTTTTCATATTGTCTAGTGAAGACTTATCTTTGAGATTATTAGTTTATTTCAACTAATGTTTGGAAACTTTCTTATTCTCTTTCTATTGTCATTTATTTATTCACATTTTTTACCAGAGACAAACTAGTCCTTGACATTAAAGTTATAGTATTGTCAAATTGATACGAATAAATGTAATTTTAATTCTTGGTCATTGATTAATATCATTAGTTTTGTACTCGGTTGATTTGTAGTGGTGATAGGAGGTTGAGGGTGAGCTAATTGAAAACTCGGATTGTTAATTGGTTATTGTAGTATAGTTTTTAGATTAATTTATGAAAATATATGTATACTTGTTTGAGTGAATTATAGTTAGAATTATAGATATGTTTGTTTGTATTAATTAATTCATGTCCTTTGCAAGTAGTTCATGCCATTAATTTGATTTACTTTTCTATTATGATTTTATTTTATGATGTATGTGATTGACCCAAATTAATTCAAACATGCATTACCGTTGAAACAATTGCCAATGTTATCCTAGCATCTCATGGGAATATAAAGCACAGACATGGATACATGTGTCGTGCCCGACACAACACGGACACGCCGACATAACAAACCTAGAAAAAAAGGACACGACATGGAAAAGACACATCGACATATAAATATATTTTTACACCTGTGTGTGTGTGTGTGTGTCTCTCTCTCTCTCTCTCTATATATATATATATATATATATATATATATATATATATATATATATATATATATATATATATATATACTTCCATCTACTTTACATTTTAAAAAACAAAAGTAGTTGTGAAGCTCATTTATTAAAATTAGCATGGTTTAGTATTTCACAATGATGGTTAAATCGTAAGTCAAAGATTTGCATTTAAATAAAGTGAGATAATAACTTAATTCTTCTAACTTTTCTTATTATTATTCATACACCCTTAAATGATTTAATTTTACAAGATGACTCTAGAATTTCTTGGTGTTCTTTCATTTTGGCCCTGTCGTGTCCACGAAATGTTCGGGCCGTGTTCGTGAAGTGTACGCCTTTTTTTCAAATTCCAAACAAGTATGACAAGCCACACGGAGTGTTGTACGGGTGTTCGGAGTGTTAAACACGGGTACGTTAACTTCGGAGAAGTGTTCGTGCTTTTTAAATGGGAAATGTTCATTTTCTCATTAGACTTGATTTTTAAATTTACTAGTAAACATTTGTTTTGGGTGGCGACAAATATAAATGAAGTTTCATGGAAAAAGTAACAAATAACACCAAAGTCATCAAAGTAACTTAAGGGAAGGATCGTGTCCTCACCGGGTTTCTGGTTGCTGAAGTTAACTAGGATCAAACTTTTTTTCTTCCCCCTCACCCCTCAAATTCTTTCATATACTGTCGTCGAACTATTGAAAATAGAGTTTGAATTTGATTGGAAGTATTTTTTTTCTTTCATAGGTTGAGAATTATTATCACTTGTAGCAGGAGTTATTCTAGTCCTCAAATTCCAGGCATCGCTGACCCCAGCACTCCACTTTATCAGTTGTTACTTTCTCTCTAACTTTTTTCATTCCCACAAACTCCATGGTGACACGGACTTTGATTTTAGCTCATTCCTATCACTTGGTCACACACATAAATAAAGCTAGATCTCTTCACAATAGACCTATATATGTGGTGAGTAGGTTTAAAGACCATAAGGGGTACGGATTCATCAAACCAAAATATGTTAAAATTCAAGTAGTGCATTGAATAAATTAGATCCTCTCATATGAATAACTTTTTTTAATTGATAAAATAAAGGTGATAAAAATATTACAATTGTATGTGTTATTAATGCATTGATAATTTAATGTGGGAATTACCACTCGAGTGCCCAGGGTTGAAAGAGAATTTAATTAGCATAAGCCAATTATGCCATGCAAAATTTACGATAAAGTTGGATCGTACTGAATGTAGAGTATATGATCAATCTAGTGAAGTTTTACTACAACAAGTGAAGACCGAATAATTTCTATGGGATTGTTCCCAAGTCCTCCTTTGTGTGCAATAGTGCCATAGTCTCCTCTATGGACCTTTGGAATTAACGTCTAGGTCATGTGAACTTTAGAGATCTTGAGAGATTCGTGAAAAGGGACCTAACTCCTGGATTACCACCACTTGGGAAACCAACTTCCTCAGTTTGTGGACCTTGCCCATAAGAAAAAAATTGAAGTCCCCATTGGAATTTGAATACCATTACCTCCACACGTGTTTTGGAGTTGATTCATATGGATATTATGGGTCCTACTCGGTCAAAGATTTTAGGTGGTAAGAGTTACATTCTCGTGATGGTCGAAGTCTTTTCAAGATACTCTATCGTGGATTTTCTTAGAGAAATTCTGATGTGGTTGAGTTCTTAACAACCAAGAATCATGTCCTGCAAAACCAACACGATGTCATTATCAATCAGATGCATAGTGACAATGACACTAAATTTAAAGAAGTCAGAGTGGACAACTATTGTGATGGAGTGGGAATCAAAAATGAGTTTTTTTTCCATCTGTACTCCTCAATAAAATGGGATAGTTGAGAGGAAGAACTAGACGACACAAGAAATGGATAGATCCATGATTTTGGGGAGAAACGTGCCTAGACATTGTTGGGAAGAGGCAGTTTCATACGATGAATAAGTATATCTTTGTCCACAAACACTATACACCCGATATGAGTTCTGGACAGGGAAGAATCCCAACTTATCATATTTCAATGTCTTTGGGAGTACTTTCTATATCTTGAGATATCGAGAGAACTTAGTAAAGTTCAACTCCCAAAGCAATGGGGGGATATTTTAAAGTTATTCATCGACTAGTAGGGCTTATAGGGTGTTAACTGTGCAAGCTCTAAGGTTATGGAGTCAATAAACATCAGGATTAGAGATGAAGAGCCATTATAATTTATTTCTCCTAGTTCCCAGTGTGAGGACGATGAACCCCTAGTGATGATCCAATCCTTCGTCATACTACCCAGATGGAACCCAATCTTAATTTAGAGGATCCACCCTCTTTGCTTCGAAAGAGTCATGACCCTACCGCTATACTTGGTGATCCTACACTAGGTGTAAAAAATTTCACTCAAAATGAGAATGTGGTTAACTACCTTTTCTATACGGCTTTGGTTGATCCCAATAATGTGAAACAAGCACTCAAGGACAAGCATTGGATATCCGCTATTCAAGATGATTTTCTTAAGTTTCGAAAGAACGATTTTTAGGAGTTAATCCCCCAACCTAGTAAGAATAATGTGATAGGTACCAAGTGGATTTACAAGAATAAGATGAATGAAAATGGTACCATAGTTTGCAATAAGTCTAGGTTGGTCTCTAAAGTCTACACACAAATTCAGGGTGTAGATTTTGATGAACCATTCGCTAATGTTTCTAGGCTTGAGTCCGTCCACTTACTACTAAACATATCATATCATCTATTCTTGAAGTTATATAAAATGGATGTCAAGAGTGCCTTCCTTAAAAACATTATACATGAGGAAGATATTATGGAACAACCAAAGGGGTTCAAAGCACCTAAGAAATGTCTTTTATCTTAAGAATGACCTGCATGGTTTGACAAAATAACTCATTGCTTGGTATGAGAGGCTAACTTCCTATCTCTTATATTGTGGATTCAAGAGAGAGGGAGTGGATAAAACATTGTTCGTGAGGAGAGAGAGTGGTGCTATCTTGGCTGGCCAAGTCTATGTGGACGAAATGGTATTTAGGTCCACGTGCTCCCGACATGCTCACACTTTTGATGAGGAGATGAAAAGAGAATTTGGCATAAGCATGGTTGGTGAGCTTATGTTATTCTGAGGTCTCTAGTTGCATCAGCTTGAGGGTGGCATATTCATATCTCAATTCAAATATTCTAGGCACCTAGTAAAGAATTTAGATTTAGACTCTACTAACCACTCACCCACCCCTATGAGTACATTGACTAAGCTTAGCAAAGACACTTTAGGCAAGGACTTAGAGAAAACCCTTTATAGGAGCATGATAGATAGTCTTCTCTACTTGACCTCTAGTTGTCTTGACATTACCTTTAGCATTGGAGTCTGCGCACGATAGTAGGCATACCCGAAAGAATCTCACTTGCTCTTACTTAAACGTATCATCAATTACGTTAGTGGAACTCTCTCTTATGGTATTTGGTATTTTTTGATATTGATGACCATTTATTTTCCTATTCGGATGCCAATTGTGCTGGGATGTTAATGGTTATAGGAGCACCTTGGGTGGGTGTTTTTACTTTCGGAGTGCTCTTGTCTCCTAGTTGAGAAATAAGCAAAACTCCATATCTTTGTCCATGATGGAGGCTGAGTATATTGCCTTTAGGATTTATTGTACACAACACTTATGGATGATGCAAATGTTCGAAGATTACGGGATTTCAAAAGGAAAAATTACTATTTCGTGTGATAATATGAGTGTGATCCATATATCCTGTAATCCGGTCCAACATTCTCACCCAAAGAAGATTAGAACTTCTGAGAATTTTATTCTTCATCTCGTTGAGGAGAAGGCCATGCTCTTGAGATTTGTGAGCACCAAATAGTAATTAGCCGATATTTTCGCTAAACCATTAGATCCACTTACATTTGAGAATTTTACGAAGTCTTCGGTTTTTGCTCCTATGATTGAGTTTGGGTACTTTATCTTGTATAGGATATTTATCATCTTCATATCTTATACCCGTATTGATAGATTGTATTATCATTATATTCATATGTTTTTCCTTTAGATATATTTAGAAAAATCTAAAAATATTTTCAATTTTTAAGAAAAAGTTTGAAAAAATGAAAAATATTCTATTTTGATAATTTTTTTTAAAAAGACTAAAAGATTTTTGTTTTTTCTGTTTTTTACCATATATAGATGAACATTTAACATATTTGGATCACCCCTACATTCCATCTATACACGTGACTTTTTCATAGTGCTTTGTGACACTACTATGTTTTGTTAGTTTGCTTAATAATGTGTGGATAAGATTTCTTTTATCATTAATGATTACTTTCTATATGCTAGACTCTTTTTCAATTTTATTACGCATGCGCACATAATTTTTGAACATTTCACTTACTTATCATGTGACACTACTATATGAATATTGTTATATGTTAAGAAAATATAAAAAGCGATATGTTGTGCACGTAAGAACCATTTCTCGGATTGTTTTTCGAGAAACATTATTATATGTTAAGCAATGGAAAGGGGCCACAAAAGATCAAAATATTCTTTACGTTGAAAGCCACCAACCATTTGAAAAAATAGCCTAAAAAGATTAATGGCACACAAAAACAAAAGTGCCAAGTTCGTGTATTTTATATTCATTGATGCTTCTTCACATATGAGCATTATGATTTCTTCAAAATAATTTCAAAGGGAATTCTTATATATGGGATATTTTGAGGAAGTTACAACGTAAAAGATCAATGGGGTTGCACAATGAACTTTCTTGAATAGCATTAAATATTTTGACATTATTGTTTTACGAATCATTTAAATTCGTGGCATATTGCATAAGTCGAATCAATTTCATTTAAGTTCAACATTTTATACCTAAGGTTGAAATTTAGCTCTTTCGTTAAAAGTTCCTCATTACTTCGTGCACCCATGTTATGAATGTTTATGTTGATTCGCCAATGGAAAATATTCACAAAATTTTATTCCGTTTTCGTGATTAGGATATTTTAGTCTTATCTCATGGTGACCATGTGTTTGTACCTATATGTACTTTGTATACCTTATACATGAAATATTGAAAAACTTCAAAAATAGTAAATAGAGAATTTTATGCCTGTTAAGATTATCATTACATGTCTCTTATTGATTATTTTTTGTGATGATATTTTTGCTTCTTCATGTGATTCTTATTATTCATGATTAAATTCTACTCCCTTGTCTATTCAGACAAAAAGGGAGAGAACAAATTGAGGGGGAGTTTTTATTTTTACTTAAAACTCATACGTGTCGCGGTATTTCTTTCTTTCATGTCTGTAGGTCTCTTTTACTTTTATAATGATTTTACGGACTATACAAGATGAGGACAACGTTAGCAAAGGGGAGAACAAGTTTCTGTTGAAGATAGAGTTTCATATGTCATTCGATTTCTAGGTTTGGGAGGACATTGGGATACATTGTCTTAGAGGGTTTTATTGTAATTTGGTTTTTAATTTTGTTTTATACCAGAATAGCCAAATGGGGAGATTTATAAGAGCAATATTTCATAATTTCTCATAGCTTATTTTGATAGCTTTGGCTATCCCGTTACAAACCGACATCTCAAACGGAATGCTACATATGCATTATCTTCAAGTTCATTGAAAAATACATCAGTGACCGAGCACCATTTCTGGATTCATCACCAACATTATATGGAGGTATAAAATTTGTGGTATTCATGTCTTAATATAATTCATAATCTGGGGTGTTTGATTTTAAAATCAAGGCTTTTTATTAAAGGATTTGAAAAGAAAAAGTTTTTTTAGTCTCGTTCAAAGGAAATAGTGTTCTCATTTGAACCAGCGTTAAACAAACTTCAAACGAGAACCCACCATCTTAATCGAGCATGCTCGTTGAAAGCTCGTTAGAGGTCTGCTCCAATGAAAATGGGGTTTCATTAAAAGGAGACTAGATTTCATTATAGTGAAAATACTATTTGTATTCGAACGAGATGCTATTTTCGTTCGAACTATCCCACCACCTCAAAATTCATGTTGTTGATATAAAAACTTATTTTGTTCAAATATTCTCTAGACGTTTAGTGAAAATGATTTTTCGATACCTATTCCAAAAGTGTTCATCTTTGTTTTTTCAAAACAATTTTTTTTTACAAATCATACATCTGCCTATATTATTTATGAGTTTATGAAACCTTAGTTCCCCTAAACCATTCATAAACCCTTTTAGAGTTCATCCGTACTAATGATTTGTAGAACTGAGGTTCTACTGTTGAAGAAGAAGGTTAATCGGTGGGTACCGAGGGAAGATCGCTTTCAATGGACGGTGTAAGACTGAGCTGTGTTCTGTAGAAGATTTGAAGATGCTACGCGTTATACTTACACATTCTAAGTAGTTTGTAAGTCTAATGTCTCTCTCAAACTCTTTACAATGCTGAATAATAGGTTTTCCCCGAAAGAGATTTTTCTTTACTTCTTCGCATGTGTGTTTTATTTGTGTGATTGATTAGTAATTGATTTGGACTTTATCACCGCATGTACACGTAATTAGTAATCAAGACAAAAGTTTTTTAAACTATGAATTTATTGTGAGGAAACTAATATACAAATTATCCATATGATGTCGGATTCTCAGTGGTGATAGGTAGAATATAGTCTTTACCTCCTACCCGCTAGAGAATCTGTAGAAGATTTGTTAAACATTTGAGGTGTCTTGAGCTGACTATGGTCATATCAGAGTGGTCTGAGCTTGTCCCTCTGACATAAAAGGGAATTTCTATTTAAAGTTAGGAACCAAACATAGGATAGTTCTTATTAAGTGAAGATTTACCGAACTCATTTGAGGCATGGGTCTTCTTCCCCTAAGATATTTGATCTAGGTCTTTAAAGAATAACATAAGAGCCTAACATATATAATAGGGCTATAGCACTACCCTTTCATAAATATCTCTCATACGATATTCCCAAAACTTCATATATTAATTATCCTGCTCATAAAGGAAAATTAACTTAAATCATCCATCTCTAGTCCGATTGCCCTTCCTCATCAATGGGCTCCCAAATAAAGTCCCCTGGTCTAAAGTGACCTCGAATCTGTTGTAGGGGTTGCACTTCCAAAACTTCATCAAAACATGGTCCTTTACCTCTTTTAGGACAATCTCTCTTTTTATGACCTATCTCTTTACAAAAGAAACACTTACCCACAAATCCTTTCCGCCCACTCGCATTACTGGCACTCTCATCGCCAAACTTACTTGATGAACTCGAATTTCTAAAGTTCTTACCCTCTTGCGAATGAAGACGATATTCATGACACTTTAGTAGTGCTGCATTCACTACCTCGGCGAAAGTCACTAACGTAGGACTCTCTAACAAATGTTGCCGGATTTTCCAATCTAAACCTCGAACAAACTTCGATATACGCTTCTCTTCCCTATTTACCTCATTAGGTACTAATTTTGCCCATCTAGAAAAATCTTCCTCATATGCTTACACCGTTCTATTACCCGAAAAGTCTTTATATCTTGAGTAGGGGAAGGAAAATACCTTATATCAAAAAGTCCCCAAAATTTTGTTATAGGTAAAGTATCTCTCTGTTTAGATGTGGTGACAAACTCCCACCATTAGAGAGCTGCACCCGATAACTTAAAAGTGGCTAAAAAATTGTTCTTCACCTCACTAAACTCAACCATACGAAGGTGCCTCTGTATACTATTCTTCCATTGACTTGCAGCCATTGCATCAACTCCCCCTACAAACTCGGGAGGATGCACCTTACTAAAATCTTCCTTCACTCTGTCCCATAAAGACAATCCTAAATGGGGTTGTGCTGCTTGAACGGCAGATTGCTGCGCCATCATAGAAATGGCAGCAGTTACTGCTTGTGCCACAATATTGGTAACTTCATCTGTAGCCACTTTCCTTTGAGGCATTTGGGGTTGCACTTTTTTAGCCCCTTTGTTTGCCCTGACTGAACGACCTCCCTTCGGTGGCATCTGAAACAAGAATAATTGTATCAGAACGCCTTTCGAATATTTTCATATCACAAAAAAATATGAACGTAAGAATGCAATCGTCCTAACAATAAGGCTCTACATCAAGAACGCTTTCGGAAGATCATAGTAACGCACACATATCCTAAAGACACTAGGACCTGATGCCCTGATACCATCTGTGACAACCCGCTCAAAATAATAACGTGTGTCTATCCCTATACTACATTAAATCAGGTATCTCAGATGGCATAGTCTCAACATCAACAGACAATACTAAATAATATAAGGCTAACTACCTGAAATCATAAAAAGTGGATTGTCAAGAAATTTTAACTTTTATTTAACAACAACAACAAAACCAATTTTGCAAACATCCAACAATGAACATCTAACTATGAGGAGTGATAAGTGCAAACTCCAATAATATAAAAGAGTACAATACAATGTACAACAACATCTCGATAATGAAATACCTGAATATGCTATCGGGTAATAGACAATACAATGATCTGAGAGGTAAAATATGAAAGTGTTAATCTACAACACTTGAGAATAAACTCAATATACAACTGAATCCTAATCTAGATATACAAAGATAGGAATCGACTAAAACAAAGTGCTGCAACAGTCCTCTACTGCCACAGCTCCACGAATACACTGGATTTATGAACATCAATGGTGTCCTTGCGGAGGAACACCTAAAGTAGTACAATATATACATGGAGAAGAAAATAGAAATGGGTTAGAGCCCGAGTTGAAAACATTTTATAGCAAGTGCATTAAAATTCATAATAATTATACTTGCATTATTACATGATTTAATGGAATCGAACTCTCCATAATAATTTCCCTCACCTCTCAACTAAAGCGCGCAACTAATCGAATGCATATGATCTCCAATTGAATGCCCAATTCTAATCAGGGAAAAGAGTCTAACTTAAACCCAATTGAGATCTTTAATTAAAATCATCTAACCTATCTCCCAATCTACACTTAACTATTTTCTTTAAATCATATTCATTAACTTTAATATTATAGTTCTCTTTATATTTGTTCATTTATTGAACATATAAATTTGCATAATCATCTTCATAACCACATCATCACAATACATCAACATTCTCATTTACAAGAATTTCATATATTCTAGTTATGCCCTTATAAAGCATGTAAATAATATATATAATTATATATGAGTTATTAGCATCAAGAGTTAAGGACTAAACTCCTCCTGATTCTCAATGCGGCACTGCGTTTCGTGCATGGGACATCTCGCGAGGCGAAATCCAAACAAGGAACCCCCCCCCCCCCCCCCCCGTTACACTACTCCTGACCGTATTGATCCTCAAGGTTCATTATGCCGTCAATGCATGATGCATATAACCCAAATTATTACTCCATTTTAATTAATTAATATTCCCAATTCTCAACAGTGCAAGGCGTTTCATGCGTGGGACGTCTCGTCGAAGCGAAATCCAAACAAGGAATATATATATATATATATATATATATATATATATATATATATATATATATATATATATATATATATATATATATATATATATATATATATATATATATATGAGCATTAAGGACTAACTTCTCCCCAATTTCCAACATTACACTGTGGTTCGTGCGTGGGACGTCTCGCCGAGGCGAAATCCAAACAAGGAACCCCCTGATACACTAATCCTGGCAATGAAGGTCGTTGAGGTCCATTAGGCCCTCGATACCCAAATACAAGCATAATCAATAACCATCCAACCGAGCTATAACTCGAGGATGCAGGCTCACATGCTATCATCTTCCAGTTGCCCATACCTCGAAGCAAACTGGGGCCACCTGGTGGGGTTCAATGGCACCTACCTCATGATCTACTCACGCACACAACGTCCCGGGAAGCGGTCATAGCTCCTAATCGGCAGGTGAGAACGACACATACCCATGACTTCTCACCCCCAAAATAAATAATGTATATCATATAATACACACATGGATCACTATGACCTGGGGAATATCTACACACTACTCACTGAGACAGGGTGCTCACCCTCTACGCACGTAACTTCCCCATGATAGCAAGGAGGGGGTATGATTAATTATATGTAGATATACCATCATATAAGGTACACATACATCACCACATAATAAACATATACCATCATATAAGGTATACCTATCACATCATTTTCATATTTATTATACACTCTTAGGTGCAATAGAATTAATATCATTGTTTGGTATATTTCTTTCTTGATATACTAATCGTCATTTCTCACACATCTTCCCCACTTAGTATTCAGTATAGTATTTCTCACTTGAATCTCACATGTCGCTTCTAATTATGAATTGTCTCTCAATTCTGTTTAAATTAAGGATATTCTTTATCCTAATGCACCTCAATTAGCATTTATAATTTTCTCTCCATAATAGGGTTCAATTCATTTTATGAACCTTTAAAGTTATCCCATTTGGGATTGGATCCTAAGATCCAATATCTATAAGCTATCCTCATTCATTCATATGAATTTAATGGTTATCTCCAATTAAGGTGGGGCTTCCTTTCTTAGAATATACCAAAATATCTAATCGGTATTCCTCAAATTTAGTCACTATGACTCCAATCATTTCTTATAAGGGAAACCCTGTAAAAGTCTACAAAACATACTCCAAATAACTCCTATAGAGGTTCCCAATTGATAACCTCGAACAAAATGGGATGAAATTCTTCCTAGAAAAACATCTCCAAAAATCCCATGTCTTCGAATCGATTCGGCCCCACCGAATCGATTTGGCCCCAAAAGCGAATCGATTCGGCCAATCCGAATCGATTCGGTCCTAAGGACTTGGCAGTCTGCTACATACCGAATCGATTCGCAAGGGGTAAATCGATTCGGCCCTAAAGATCTGGGGATTCTACACCAGATCGAATCGATTCGGAAGGGGCGAATCGATTCGATAAGTGCAACAAGCTACGAAATGGGCTATTTTCTTCTTAACCCAAAATTCCCAAAAATCAATTATATCATCCTCCAACATTTTTGCCTCAACCCAATCACATATACATCATTATTATTCATCCAAAAACACATTTTAATTTATCTCTAACCCTAAATTCATTTTCTACACAACAAATCTATGGTTTTCCCCAAAAGTTAGGTTTTGATAAACTAAACCTAAAACCCAAAGATTCAATCCAGAAATCATGCAATAAATGGTACACAACAATTATTTAGCAAGTTTAATCACTTGTCTCGGGTTCGTAGGGTTTGAATCCGCCTTGATATCGCGTATTTGCCATAAAATCCTTTCTTTCTCCATTTTCTCCTTCTTTCTCTTCTTCTCTCTTTCTTTCTTTCTATTTCTCTTTCTCTCTTTGGAGAATTGTTTCTCCCGTAGGCTAATTAAGCCTATTCTCCCAAGATACACATATTTAAATGATAGTACACAATATAAATGACTCGGTAACTTTAATTCGAATCAGACGGTCTTAAATTATTTCGAAACCTAAATAGACCCCAAGTACAGTCATTTCGACTTTCTCGACCCTTCCGGTCACAACTATACCCTCAGAATCGCCATTTGACACATTTTCTAACAACTCCAAATTTTGACCTCAAGTGCCAATTTAATTATTCTCCAATAAAATAATATTTATTTCTCCCAAAATAAATAAATTGTCATCCCCAAGGCCTCGGGTTGTTACAACAATGCTTTCTATACCTTTTTTGAATATGGTTGTCTTAAACAGTCTATGGCCTTATATGGTTTAATCTTGAATGGTTGCACTAGATTAAGCGCCGATTGCAATCCTCATAACAATTGGTTTCAACAATGTGGACTTTGTTGAAAGATTGGTTGTGGCCACTGTGACACCACGCCTAATAAAACACTGGGCGATCAATCCTGTACCAAATTAAAACAGGAGTCTCATATGGTTCATTCTTAGCATCACTGTCGAAAACCAAATTAATTACTAATAACCTATTAGGCTGGCGTCAAAATTTTTATTAAACTAATCTTTCTATTCAAACCAACAAAGTAAAACCATCACACAGTTTATATATAAGACAAAAAATGAAATAAAATAACCGAACACCCGGTTTAACAATAATACAACCCAAACGAACTCCGCAATAAAAGGCGGTAAAAGAATAAATAAATTCAGTTGGGATTTTGGCCCGAGTGATACTACAATTCTTCCAATCTAGATCTCAAGAATAAAAGCGTCTAAAAGAATCCTGCATGCATCCACAGCTGCTGCAGCCAATGTCTGACCCGAAGGAATCATCATCCAGGCGTCCCTGTGTCTGGACACCTCTCTCTCTCTCTCTCTCTCTCTCTCTCTCTCTCTCTCTCTATATATATATATATATATATATATATATATATATATATAACAAAATAGAATAAAATAGATAAACAGGTCAGAGCCCGAGTTGGGAAAATATTTTGCAAGTGCATAAATGCTTTATTTATGAAAAATATGTTTTATCTCATATTTAAATTGGTATCGTACTCCCATGAGATACCCCTCACCCCTCCTCTAATAGTGCACGACTATTGTGTTCCTATTAAATAACCTACTCCAAATACCCTGCCTAACTAATTCGTTCCATCAAAACTCTAAAAATCCTAATTGATTCGAGTACTAAGGGTTAAACTTCTCCCCAGTCTCAACACTATGCCATGTTTCTGCGTGGGGTGTCTCGCGAAGAGAAATCCAAACAAGGACCCCCCCCCCCCCCCCAATACACTACTACTTGGCAGTGTCGATCGTCGAGACCCATTAGACCCTCAGTATGCAACGTATAAATACATACTTCAATAATTATACACATTATCATACTCACTTACATATAGATATCACAATATAAGTCCGGATAAAATCTCCCAGAATGAGAATTAATCTTTATTCATTTTATCTCTTTACTCCAGTTAGATATATATATATATATATATATATATATATATATATATATATATATATATATATATATATATATATATATATTCTTGTTCTCATAAACATGTAATATACTATACACACAAGTATAATAACCATCCCAACGATCTATAACTCGAGGATGCAGTATCTATGCTATCATTTACTAGGGAATCACTCACATACCATCCTGGGTATCAACGGTCGGAATCTCGCACCGCCTTGGTAAAATCCAAATCACAATGTATGGGAAGAAGTTATAGCTCCTCCCCGAAAGCGAGACGAAATATACCAACCACGTCTCACCCCTAATAAAAATCACAATATAAAAATGGACGCTATGACTTGGGGACTATACGCTCCCTGCTCCTCAAGCAAGAGGCCTCACCCACATCGCGCAGCTTCCCATGATAGAATAAAGGGGGTATGCTTCACATAAATATATATATATACCATTCACACATAAATATATATACATATGCGTATCATATTATATATATATATATATATATATATATATATATATACTGTAATCACATTGTATATATATAATCTACATCGTTCCTCAAATATATATAAACGGCCATAATTGTCAATCACACATAACGATGGACAATAACCCCAAAGATTCTCACATATAATAACATTCAAGTATTTTCACATTCACAATACTAAACCCAAAAGTATTCCCTCAGTTGATAAATAACCTGTACCCTATTCATGTTTAAGGATTTATATAATTTCTCCAACTATAACAATTCATACTAAGTAAATAAGTATATTCCAAAATTCATCCTAGTCGTCTCGTAGGATTTACTCAACTATAA
The DNA here is from genome assembly GCA_949130495.1 of Sambucus nigra. Taxonomy (NCBI): domain Eukaryota; kingdom Viridiplantae; phylum Streptophyta; class Magnoliopsida; order Dipsacales; family Adoxaceae; genus Sambucus; species Sambucus nigra. Next base: position 122,327,832 of record OX422218.1, on the reverse strand, counting down.
TCGATATAATTATGTTTTCTACACGCACAATTATATAATGCCTAATTGCCCACCGAAACTATCCCAAGAAATATTCATCCCCAAACACCCTTAAATTAGAAAAGTCGTGGATTCCATTTTACACAAACCCAAGGTCTACATCTCGCTCAAATAATAATTTAGATCCCCCCACTCTATTTTTGGGTACCCCAAATATCTAATTCCTCAATTTATTCATTTTCCTCGAAAATATACTTTTAGTGCCACACGATTATCGCACCCTCTTAGCCCCAATAAATTCCCTCAAATAACTAGACATAATTTCTCCCAAATGGATATCTATTTACTCAAATAAATAAGCTATAAACAATTAGGGTTGAGATTTATCCCATTTAAACTGCACTAGCCGAAATTTCCAAAAATCCTGAAAGGTCGATCGATCAACCCTTGGCCATCGATCGATAGATCTAGATAGCTTCTTCTCCGAGAAGCTGTTTCGTCCATTAAAGCTTCCTCCAAAATTTATCCCCTCTTATATCATTCTTCAACCTCAATAAACAATATATACAAACATAAAAAGGTTTGTAATCATTGTAGAACCCAAATCCAACAACCAATTTCAAATGATTTCTAAATTTCTTGAATTTATTATTTTCAGTGGTTTATCCGTTAATCTTCTGAAAAACCCATTTTGATTCACGAAAACCCAACCCAAAATTGTCTCTTTTGTTATTACCAAATTATGATATGAGATTTATGCTCAAATAGAAATAAATCAAGTAAACACTTGCCTCGTGGATAAAATTCGACGACCCCGAGTCGAATCCCGCGGAGTTTGACCGGAATCTCCCTTTTTCTTCCTCTTTCTCCTTTCATTTATTCTCTTCTTCCTTTATCTCCTTTTTCTTTCCTTTCTCCCACTCTCTCATGTATTTTATAGGATAGAAAAGGGTTTATCCCTTATTAAACCCAAAAATTATTCGTTTACTCAATAGCGAGTCCCTATTTGTCCAAAAATTCTCAGAATCCAAACATAACTCCCTAATACTCTATTCTGACTATCTCGTCCATTCCGAAACCAATCGCACACTCGAAATCTCCATCCGAGGTACTTGACCGCAATCCACTAATTTAACCCAACACATCTCAATATGGGTTTTCCAATTAAAACATTATCCTTTGTCGCTTTAGCCAACTACGACATGTAATTAAAATGGTCCAACTTATTTACTTACTCCTGGAAGTAAGTGCACCGCCCATCGGAAATCATGTAACCCTCATAAACTCCAAAAAATGTTTCTAAGAGAAATTCCTCAAATCTCCAAATTATACTCATTTATGAAATTTAAATTATCCATAAAAGTACGGGGTATTACATCCACACAAAAGGTTGTGTCCATTGTCATGATAGTTGGGCATACAAGTATGCTTTTATAGGTTTTAGGAATAGGTTGGACCTCTTGTAGAAATGTTTTTGCAGTAATGTTGGACTGTTGTTGATTATTAGGAATCATTTCCCTTGTTGCGGACAATAATGTCCTTAACCTACTTTTCATCAATTGACTACGACTCCATTCATTGAGTTGTGTTTTGGGGCATTTTTAAGCCTCCCTGGGCTGAGTTATCAATAAGCCATCCACGAATGGACGGGTATTTTTGGGCTCCCTAGTCTAGGTGTTATCAAGACTCCCCAAGCTTGGTATTTTCTAGCCTCCACAGTCTGGGTTGTCAATAATCCACCCACGACTATACGGGTATTTTTAGGCCTCCCTAGAGTAGGTGTTATCAAGCTGCTCCAAGATAGGCATTTTCAAGCCTCCAGAGACTGGCATGTTAATATGCCACCCACGACTAATAATGAGTATTAGGAGATCTCAAGGCTAATGGTGAGAATCCCGTATCCTTGAATGATTTTGCGATGTGAGGGATGTTATAGACCTATTACAGTTGTCAACCCTTCTCCTCTATAGACTCCTTCTACCATAATGAATAATCCCTAAGATAATAGGTCACAAGGGTTTCTTTCGAAATATTTCAAAAATAAAGATTTTTCATAAGGTTATGGAGGAGGAGCTAAAGAATTAAAATGTGACTAAAGCTGCTATATATATATATATATGATTTTGTAAGTGAAGTACAAAGCATATGTATAAAATCTAATCAAGAATGCGGTCTTTCGGTTAAGGACTTTATCCCTTATGCATCCTTTCGGAACCGATGAAGCATTCACTGTCTAACAATCCTCTCAATATCATTCTTCAATGCATGACATTTTTCAGTGGTGTTGCCATGGTCCCGGTGAAATTCACACACCCTCCCCCGATACCTCTTGTGTGGTGGGGATTTGAGCTTCTTTGTCCACCTAAGAAACTTGTCTTCCCTGTTGTTCTTGATGATGTGCTCAACAATGGAAGTCATAGTGGTGTAGTGCTCATAAGCCTTCTCTAGCTTTGGCTCTTCCTGCTTCCTCTTCTTAGGGACTTTAGCCACGACCTTGTATTTTGCGGCCTCTGGTATTGCGACCTTCTGCATAGAGGTGAAGGATGAGAACTCCAACATGAAAATCTTATATTCCAGGTGGTTGATTTGGCCTTGGATAAAGGCATGTCTGTCATATATGTGGTTGATGTAGTTCAGCAGTTGGGTTATCTCTTCATTATGTTGTGAACCTAACCCAGAGTGTCCTTCCATCACTTCGTCTATGTCAATCTTTAGAAATATATACTCTGAGATGAACTAAACAGTGGTGAGAAAACCAAGGAGTGTAGAAAAAAACCAAGTATAGTAATAAGGATTCAATCTTTGGTAATCTCCAAAGTTATACTACTGTGGTAGTGGCTTGTTGTACACATAAGGTTATTGCCGTGACTTTACCAAGGGAAAATTCACCAGAGTTGAGTCCGTCGACAGTTTATATAAGCCTCTTTTTCCCAGGTGGTGAATTGAAGAAGTAAATATACACACCAACTGTAATAGAGGGGCTGCGATCTATAGACAATTAGGTTGCCAGACCGCATTTAGCCTGAGGTAGTGGAGGTTGTAATCTCAAAATTGGCCCAATAACCTAGGTCCAACCCACAAAACATGACCAGAATAGATTTACTAAGAGTCTACCAAGGACAAAACAGTCATTAATTGTAAAAATAGCACAAGTTTGGTAGCAAAACCTAGATCATGGGTGTAAAAAGCAGAAATGAGAAAAAAAAACTCATCCATAGTTGCCCACCTTTATGAGCCCATAGTCTTTTGTGCCTTTCAGTACTAACTACGTAGGGAAACATCATTAGGATATATGAACTAGATCTAACGGTCATTGAATAGAGGACACATGAAGATATCAATAAATAAATGATCCTCTCATGGGGATTATATGTAAAAATATGAGTCCCACAACCCAGATCTCACCCATGAGATAGTGGTCTGAGCCCCTTATGGATGAAATAAGTTTTAAGGAACCCTAAAATATAAAGAAAACTAGATTTAATTCCTCGTTTCCCATAAATGGCGCCTAAATGATGATGCAAGAAATTGGACATATATCATTCTCAACCATCATATTAAGTATAAAATAGAAATTAAGCAAGTAAAAGGAGATGAACACGAGATATAAAGTGGTTCGATTATAAAAATGAGCATGTGTCCACTTTTTTATCCTACTCTCACTATATATGTTCTACAGTACACGGTTGTGGTTCCATTAGAGACGTACAAGAGAGATAAACGATAAAAATACATGAATATAGACAAGTTAGGAAGCCTAGGATGCGACCTGTACAGGATGACCTTGTATGGCTGCGGTAGGGGTGAACCCCGAGGTGTGGTGACTTGTAGAGAGAGGTACGGTAGAGAATTTGGCAGGGCTTTGCTGAGTGATTCGTTCTTCCATTAGTGAGATGAGCACTTCTATTTATAGAAATCATAAAGGTGGTGCCATGTGCACAAGACACGTGATATGTGGATAAGTGAGGTGAGTAAGGACAGTTGTCAAGTGACTTGTAAGAGAGGAGGTGGTCGCGGCCTATTTAAATCCAGGCAGAGGATAGAGCTCAAATGACGTTCGTAACCTATTTGACCCCAGGTAGCGACTAATGTTTAAATGATGATCACGACCTGTTTGACCCCAAGCAATGACTGATATTAAAAGATAGCAATGACTTGTTTAATCCCAGAGAACAACCTTACCCTTAAACCTTCTCCGTCTATGGTGCCAGTATTGGGCATATCAATAAGCCCCCAAGTCGTTGTGCCAAGAGGTGGCGAGTTGGTGCTGCGACTGTGTTCGCCTTTGCTGCAGTGTTATTATTCACGGATTTTACAAGTTGTCTAATAAGTAAGCGAGCAGGTGCCGCGACCAATGTCTTCTAATTCTTCACCTTCCAATGCCTTCTTATATAAATGGGATTAGGCCATGGCCCTTAATCCCTTAATGACTTTCTAAAGACCAAATCGTCAGAGAACTCTTGTCATTTTTACTCTAAACTTCCCGGCGAGCCTCCAACTATGGTTCTAAAGTGGTTCGTGGTGGTCCAAGGCTGAGCAACAAGTGATCTTCGATAGTTTCATCCTTTTCTAGTAACCATTCCTACTTTCTACTTTATTTTCTCTATTTTGATTTGTTTGTCGCTTGAATTTTTGAACTTTCTACTCATGCCCCCTATTTTTGAAGAAATTAGGGTTTTGTTGTTGAAAACACTATAAATATTTTGGGTTCCAAACGAAATTTGGTCCAACTGACTAGGTATTAAATTTTTGGGATATAACATAGGAATTAGGGCTTTGGTTTTTGATATTTATAACCTAGTTTTATAGGTACTATGTTGGTAATTTATGTGTTTAGAGTAGATTTAGGATTTTGGAATGGATCTTGAATTTGTTAGGTTATTCATGGAGACTAGGCCATAGCAAGGAAGTGATTCATTATGGCCATTGGTCTTACAAAGGAAAATAAAAAGTAATCAAAAGATGCTCCAGAAGAATCATATGAAGGAGACAAACCCTCTAAATAGCAATTATAGTGTGGATGACCCGGGTAGAGGAGACTAGGGTTCACCCCGTTAATCAGGACATTGAAAGCCTGGAGGAAGTTGGAGTTGATGATAAATTTCCAGAAAGAAAGTTTTTAATCGAAACCGCACTTTTCGATCATGAAAAGAAACAATTGATTACCTTCTTGAGGAGAAATCTAGACTTTTTTTCTTTGGAGTCATATGATCTACTTGGGATTGATCCCAGGGGAGCCCACCATTTTTTGCACGTTGACCCAACCTTCAAGATGATCACTCAGAAGGCTCGTCGAATAACCCCTGATAAGGCTAAAGCGGTTGAGAATGAAGTAGGGGAACTTCTGGATGTAGGATCCATTAGAGAAGTCTAGTTCCCCAAATGGTTATCCAACCTAGTGGTAGTACGAAAGAGAAATGGCAGTTGGAGGGTCTATATCAACTTCACAGATATCAATAGATAATGTCCTAATGACAACTTCCCATTACCTAAGATTGATCAGCTGGTTGATGCTATGTTAGCACACAAAAGGATGAGTTTCTTTAATGCCTACTCAGGGCACCATCAAATTCCAATGTTCGACCCTGACCAACACAAAACATCCTATATATCCCCTATTGGTTTATATTACTACAAGGTCACATCGTTTGGCCTAATGAATGCATTGGCAACATATCATAGGATGGTCGTAAAGATGTTCAAGTGACCGATGGGAGACACAATAGAGGCCTACATCGACTACATGTTAGTCAAGAGAAAAACCAGAGACGACCACCTCACGGACTTATCCAGAACCTTTAAAATCCTTTGGAGATACCGGATGGAACTTAACGTAAGTAAGTGCCCATTGAGTGTCCAGTTAGAAAGTTTTTGTGCTATTTGGTCAGCAAAAGAGGAATTAAAGCCAATTTAGACCAGATTTATGTAATCACCAAAATATGGCCTCCATAGACATTACGATATGTCTAAAATCTCATTGGTATACTTGCATCACTCAACTACTTCATCTCTAAGTCCTCAAAGCGGTGCCGACTATTATTACAACTTTTGAAGAAGGACAAAGGCCTCATTTGGAATGATGATTATTCAAGATATTTGTAAGAGATCAAATCCTACCTCAATAAACCACCTTTATTAGTGATTCCCAATGACGAAGACCCCCATATCTCTATCTTGCAGTATAAGATCGTGCTCTAAGATCAACTCTAGTATACAAGAAAGACATAGGATAATATCTTGTATATTACGCCAAAAAAGCACGTTCGGATAAAAAATAGTGCTACTTAACCTTGGAAAAGCTCACTTATGCACTAGTCATTGCCTCAGGGAAGCTGAAGTACTACTTCGAAGCTCACTTAATAACAGTTATCAATTCCTATCCCGTCAAAGTTGTTCTTCGAAAAGCCGACTTCTTTGGATGACTCTCGAAGTGGTCGATCGAGCCCGGGAGGTTTTATATCCACTTTCAACCAAGAACATCAATCAAGAGACAAGTCCTCTCTGATTTTATCACCGAATTTATGGTAGACTAGCTTATCGACCAATAAGAAATGAAGTAGTCAATAAATAAGGAAGCATAGTCTAAGGACTTGACCCTACAAATTAACGGAGCCTCTAATTCCATGGGGACAAGATATGAATCTTCCTTATCACATTAGAAGATGTTATCTTGGAACAAGGAATGAGAATGGAATTTGAAGCCTCCAATAATGAAGCCGAATATAAAGCACTGATCTCTAACTTGTACAAGGCCCAAATGTTGGGGGCAAGGCGTCTCAACGTATTCAGTGATTATAAACTAGTTTCCAAGTAGGTGAGTGAAGATTTCAGTGCAAAAGATGAAAGGATGGCAACCTACCTCACCATAGTAAGAGAATTTATGGAAAAATGAGAGAAGATTGACATTCTATAGTTCCCCTAGGGGCAGAATAGTCACCCTAACGCCCTAGCAGCCCTAAGCTTAGCGGTGGACTCCGATCTTAGAAGAACTACCAAGATAAAGTTACTCGCCCAACCAAGCATCGACCAGATGATGGTCATTGAATAACTCCTCCTTACAAAGAAGGCCTTTGATTGGATGGATCCCATCATTGCCTTTCTACAGAGCAACATAGTGCCTAATGACAAGAGATTGACTCATCAAATAAGGGTAAAAGATGTTCGCTTCTACCTCGCCCCAAGAGGGAAGCTCTACAAAGGATTATTCACAGGCCCTTACCTCAAATGCCCACCCACACAACACTGAACAAATTATTTTTAAACTTTCGAGGGTATTTGTGGGAGTCACGCATGAGGGACATCATTGGCCTTACAAGTGATTATAGAGGTTATTGGTGGCCTCACATGCAAAAAAATGCAAGGACCTACGTTTGCATATGTGAAAAGTATTAGAAATTCTCTCATATGGTACACCAGCCAACTAGTGACCTGAAATCTCTAACAAGTCCTTGGGAATTGTAAGTGTCTAGATATCATGGGACCACTACCTACCGTACCTGGGAATTGTAAGTATCTACTGTTCGGCACAGATTACTTGACCAAGTGGGTAGATGGAGAATAATTGGCGAACATTCGTGATGCGGATATGACCAAGTTCATCTGGAAAAGCATCATAATATGCTTTAGGACTATCATCACTGTTAACGATACGCAATTTGAAAGCAAATTCTTTTAAGATTTTTATAATGAACATAGCATCAAGAACCACTTTAGTTCTATGGCATATCCCCAAAGCAACGGCTAGGCGGAAGTTTCTAATAAAACCATGATTAATAGTTTAAAGGAGAGGTTGGAAAGATAAAAAGGTGCAAGGGTGGGTGAGCTCCCCCATATTCTATGGGCCTATCGTACTACTCCTAGGAAATCAACTGGATAAACCCTATTTGTGCTCGCTTATGGAATGGAAGCTATTATCCCACTAGAAGCAGGTCTGCCTACCATGAGGACCACCTTGGTAGATGAAGGCCTTAACGATGATTCACTTGGCACTGAACTTGACTTAGCAGATGATCGAAGAGAACTGGCCACGATCAATTTGGTTTCCAACCAATAGCAGTTGGTCAAACAGTACAACAAAAATGTCAATTCGAGGAAGTTTCTAATAGGAGACTATGTCCTAAGAAAATTCCTAGGTAGTGCGATGAAACCATCAGATGGTAAGCCAGGTCCAAACCAGGAAGGACCTTTTAAGGTGATAAGGGACGACCTTCAAGGAACATATCACTTAGAAACTCTAGAGGGCAGGGAGATACCAAGAGCAAGGGATTCAACCAATCTCAAGAAACTATATCTTTAGCCTTTATTATCTTTTATTAACGCATTTAGTTTATGCAAATTTTTATTTCAAACTTATGTTGCTTGAAAGTTATTATTCAATGAATAAAAGCCAGTTGGCTCTCGCACTTTGATCTCATATACTGGATGATTCGAACCCTTTCCAAATGATAACTCCCTCCACTACAGGAAAAAAATATATTTGGTTAATAGAAGGTTGTTTAGCTTGTCTTAGCCAAATAACTCCCTCATGCATAGAAGAACTCTTAGGGATTACAACAAGTTGTTCAATTTGTTTTAATCAAGGAATCTCATGTGTTGAGTAGGGTTTACAGCTGTTATAAAATTTAATAAAGTATTTCAATTAATACAACCTTTAGGTCTTTGTTATGAACACAATAGACCTCATGAGTTGCCCTAGACACAATAAAATCCATACAGGGGATCCTTAGGCAACAAAGCTAACACAGGTTGGTTTCCAATTGCATTGGTCGCTAAAAGCCTACTCGGGCGAATGGCCCATCGACCAAGTACATTCTTTCCATTATCTCACTTAGGCCTAAGGGAGTGTGACAACACAACCTAAAAGGTAAGGTGGATGGAATGATATTCCTAAGGCATATTGGACAGGGAGAATGTTCACCATGTTAACAAAAGGCTAACACTTCTTCTTAAAATCATTTAGTCAACTGAGAAACCCAACATGATCAAACTTAAGTACTAGCCCATTTGTTTGGCAAAAGGCCTAAGATTGTCAACAGTATAACTTAGTCGACAAAGATCTTGAGTAGTTAATAAGCAACAACTATTTTCAGTTCAAACATAAAGACATTTATTAACTCATGTTTAGTCAACACATGCTCAAAATATAGAACAAGATAATAAATTAAGCTTTAAATTGACAAAAATTGGGAAGTAAAATTACATCGAGATAAAATATGCAAAGATATAACAAAAACCTAAGACGTCTCCGGATGGCGAGCAAGATAATTCAAAATATGCGTTGCTCAGCCATTGTCTAGGTTAGGAGTGAACACCTCCACGTCGTCTTCAAGGTAATCATCCAGGAGTTGGGTAAGGATAACATAAATTGGGATCCACTTATCATCCTTTAAGAAAGAGTTATGACAGTAGGCTGAACACTCGACCTGGTATTTGTACCACATCCGAATTCCTTAGGTGTCTTAACCCCTAAGGGCACTCAACCACCTATGAGAGAATGCAAGATCTTCAACCTCCTTCAGCCTCGCTAAGGAATCAATCCAACCCTCATTATATCCATTTGACCAGGCTTCTCAAGGGCCCATACTGAATAAGTGTCTCATGCTTATGACATCTCTTTAGAGACCAGCTACAATCACATATGCCCTTCGGACATTTCCTTTCAGCTCAATAACCTCTTTCCTCAAAGAATTGTTCCCAGTTTATAGAACTTCACCCACTTAGACCTCTTCATTGGTATCTATAAGTTTGGCCCTCAGACCATTCACCTCATCTTAAACTGAAGAACCGATCTTCTCCGTGACTTAAAGATTATCCTTTAACTTGGCAACCGGTTCATACTAATTTTTTTACTGCTCAGTCCTTGCCCGTAGAGAGTTATAAATTTTTACAAATGCCTTGTGAGCTTGGTGGACACTGTTGGGTCCCAAGATCATACCTAACTTTGAATTAGGGGGAATATAGTCCTCTACAGGCTTCAAGTAACACCACAGACAAAATTACAAAGAAATATTAGTTATATGAAAGGAATGAATCAATATAAACAAACAGGTTCTCTTTCAATCATTGATAAAAGGGGTTCCAGAGGCCAATATAGTCAGAGAAAAGAAAAAGATTATAGGGAATCCAAAAGTTTTACACAAAAAGGAAAAAACTCATAATCTAAAATCCATACTCCTTCACCTGCTCGGATTCAACCACTATCTTTCCCTTCTCGAGAGCTCTCTTATCCTGGCCAGCATTCGCTTTGACCTCAGTAGACATGGTCTCAATATGGTCAGTAAGTTGATTGGCATTCTACTCTTCCTTTGTAAAAGGTTTGGCCCTAGGGAAATAAAGGCCAAAAATCTCAGACTCAGAAGGAAGCCCCACAACTCCTAATGCTTGGTCCCAACCTTTCTTAAAGGCCACCTTCTTGTTATAGTCTAACAAGAGCTCGACATCATCATAGACTGCATTCTATCCTTCAGTGTAGCTGCCATCCTTATCTACCTCTGACCTCTTCAGAGACTTGAGCCGATTAGACATAACTTTTTAGTCCTCACCATTATCAATCTTCATCATTCTCCTCTTAATAGGAGAGACATATCTTCTTTTTCTTCCTCATATTCTTCTTATCCCTTGTCTTCTTATTGTTCCTCTTTCTCTAGCACCACTGGATCAGAGGGACCAACTTTAGGATCCTTCAGGTCGGGGACTTTGTTAATCGAACGAGAAATAAAGCTACTTGTAGTATTCTTGTATTTGAGTAAGTAAGCTGCAGATCTTGTATGCTCGCTGTCTGAAAGTCTCTCCTTAACCCACTAGGCCTTAAGAAGATCAGGAACACTAACTTCTCTTAAATCAGGCTCTTGATTTTTATCATGAGTTGCAAAACAGAGGAAGAAAAATAGTAGTCAGAGGATAATAAATAGGACTAGCGAGCAATCCACAAAAGGAGAAGAAATAGTAAGAAAATAAAAGAAAAAAGGGAAAGCAACATATACGATCTTCCCCAAAATCAGAAAGCTAAGGGCTCGGGTATCTCTTTCCCTCGGGAAGGGGATAATATTGCTAATTTCTAGAAACAAACCCATGACCCCAGTAATCCTTGTTTGAATCTAACAGGTTTACCACTAGGATCTTATCATCCTTCCTGGTCTTCAAATACAAAACATCATCATTGGTGCATAACCAGACATAATAATAATAGAGCTTAGTTAGACCCAGGTTGGTCCCATATAGTGTTTTTATTCTATATACCCCATTCATAGTCTTTCCAACATCGGGGGCACAGTGAGCAGGGACAAGTCAAAGTATTTAAAGAATCTAAGAAAAAAGCGTTTGGCGAAAATGTCAACCTTCCTTGGGTGATCAGTAGGGTCTGAATCTAGTCCCCCCCTTCAAAGTCACAAACATATTTAGGGGAAAGGTCTCATTCAATTTCAACCAAGTTTGAAATATTATAGGTTTTCCTAAACTAAACTATCGACTTATTATCTAATGATGCCATAAATGGTATAACAAATAAGAAAACCCTAGCTACAGTCGAAGCACAATCGCAGAAGAGGAAACTAAGATAAGGTGACCAAAACTTACAAGACTTGATAGGAGCTTTGAAGAAAATGAGATGCTAAAGAAGAAAGCACTGGAAGCTCAATAGATGAAGGAAATATTGAAAGACAACTAACAAAAAAGATGTATCTTTAGTTTGAAGTTCGAGTTATTCATGAAATATGACATCCTAAGAGGATTTTACCGCTCTTTTTAAATGCTTGAACCAGCATACCCTCACTCCTTCAACGGAATTACAAGTTTGCCATGGTGTTTGTCTCAGGGCGGGCGTACCCTTTTGAGTTTGACAGAATTGCAAGAATTCCACTCTAGTTTAGAAAATAAAGTTTCAAGTCATCGGCTTTCAATTCAGTTAAAATTTATTGGCCCAAATATTCAATCCAAAATTTTTAGGGGCAATTGTGAAGACCCATTTAGCTTGTCCTAGGAAAGTATTCAACCAACGTAGCCTGTGAGAGGAGCTGCTTAGCCTAAATTCACTATTTATTAAAGACTTATGTGTTTCACATACACTCAAATACTTACGGATATACTCAAATTAGTTTCCAATAATCTCGGAGGAGATCTTTAGGGACACCATGCATTATCCACATACTAATCGAGTTACTTGAATATATCAAACTCTTATTATACACATCTATAAATTGTAAATCCTGATCCATACAAAGGGATGTAAACTCGAGCATTGAGAGACACTAATAAGAACATAGTAATCTCTCTATGGATGTAGCCAAGATGTTGAACCACGTATATCATTGTTGTATTAGTGATCTTTATTTTTGCATTCGTTATTGTTTTCTTTGATCTTCATTATGATATCTTTTGCACTCACACTTCCATTACATGATGTTATTAAATTTGGGTAAAAAGGTGAAATTCTTATAAAATGACTGAAATGTTAGTGTCATGTGATTTGTACCAATGAACAATTTCGTATGATAATTTACCTTCGAATTTATATTTGAAATTGTATTATATTATAAATGGTTATGGTGATGGAAATTCTATGTAAGTTGAATTAATAGTATGTTGAATCCCCTCTTTTTATTTAACTGGATTAAACTCAATTGAACATAATAATAAAATGACACGTAATAAAATCCATAAATAGGCTGACCAGTTCTTATATAAAAATTACAGGAGTAAAAAACAATTCATAACACTATAAACATGAATTATATAATAATGAATAAAGAGAATGCTAAATAATAAAATGATGAATAATATAAAACATTCTTGATACAATCAAACTAACAATGTAATGAAACTTTAACTCTGGAATATAAAAAATCTCAATTGTCCAATATGAAACTCTGAATAATAATAATAATAATAATAATAATAATAATAATAATAATAATAATAATAATAATAATAATAATAATAATAATGATGATGATGATGATGATGATGATGATGATGATGATGATGATGATGATGATGATGATGATGATGATGATAAGAACAACAACAACAACAACAACAACAACAACAACAACAACAACAACAACAACAACAACAACAATAATAATAATAATAATAATAATAATAATAATAATAATAATAATAATAAACTCAATTTAATACATCTGATACGAATCTCTTACATGAGATGAAACTAAATGAATAGGATTGTATGTAAAATGAAATATAAAATATAACAATATTGTAAACGAGATACAATGCTCAAAACCATAATCCTAGGAAACAATATGCATAATGGGTGCAGGAGAAACTCCTCCAACGAGTAGCTCACGTTTGTGGCAATGAATATAAAACAGTTCTACATAACGGATTTGACATATCAAGTCTAAAATGATTAAGAATAAAAGTACATTTGGGACACAATAAAATTAACACATCTTCCTCTAGTATTTAAGCCGATTTTATATTATCCCCCAACCCATAAAACTCAAATAAGCATGGGGTTCTAATCCTAAACCCGAATGAGGCTCAGGTGATATAAATTCATCTTTTGGTTAATTATCCTTTGTTGTAACAAGTTAAGTTCCTTTTTGGATATATATGTCTCACTCGACAATATAAAAATAAATTAATGAAATATCACTTGTTAAAGTTGATCTCTTACTTTAACCACCTCATGTTATAATTTCAAATGTATATCGCTAATGTATCGCACTTTATTATTCCCTAGGAGCAACTCATTATACACACTCAGCGTATCTGTTATCACATTAATCTCGAGTCATAATTTCATTGTATACATCGCTATTATAAATCACAATGCAGTACAATCATCTCAAGATATAAGCTAATATAAATCACACAATCCATAATATCTACGAGTACACTCAGATCCCATAAAATCATATGGGTTATGATAAAGCCTACAAATAAAAGTGCGAAGACCTATCCATGATGCCTTCGGGGGTCACTCGTGACAGTACCAAGTATAACTATAGGATGTCCCAACCCTATAGCCTAAAAAAAACAACATTATTCTAATATCCCGTAATTTTATGACTTTTAAATTGGGAAAAAAATTAAAAGTTAATGGGCCAAACAAATTGGGATTAATTGGAATTAATTATGAAATAATTAATTGGGATTAATCCGAATTTAATATTACTAGAGAATATAGTAATGTGTGATTCTGAATATTACTTGCTGATATATAAGTAATATATGAATATGATGTTATTTATATTTTCGTGAGTTACTAATACGGTAATAATGGGAATTAAGTCGGGATGCGATATTGGACGTGTCGAGACTAATTTAAATGAATAAAAAGGAAACATTATGTTATATCAACCTTATGATCGTTTTGAGTGTGCCGTTTCGTCCGAAAGGGTTGAAATAGTCAGAAAAGTCTATTCGAGTGTTGGATTTGGGTCTCGGGTCAATTAGGAGATAAAAGGACACCCGAAGGGGCATTTTAGTCATTTTACTTGGGAAATGAATAGTAGTTTCGAGTTTTGTCTTATTATAAAGGTGTTGGGATACAGGAACGTAGGTTCATTTCACCTCATCACAAAATACTTGAGACGTCTTAGTGAGAGAGAGAGTGAAAGGTTCCTTGGAAAAAGAAGAGGTTGCTTAGAAAGGGGAAGAGTCTTTTAGGGAAAATCAAACGGGATTAGCCACCTTCTACCACCAACACCACCACCAGAAAGTCGCCGAAAAATGAGGAAGGATTCCTACATCATCATCACCAAAGGTTCAGACCTACATAACCAAGGCAAGTGCAATTCTTGCTTTATTTTGATGCTTAAAATATCCATGCTAGATAGGATGATTAAGGAACTAAGAATTGACATGTTTCAATGATAAACTATGGAGTTTTGATTTAGTTTCGGACACGAGAATTAGATAGGATAAATCTCTTTCTGTATAAATGGTTTAATCCATGAAATTAGGTTTTGATTGAGGGAAGAAATCAGAGTTCATATTATTTTATAGGAGAAATATCAAAATATGAGAATTCTGGGAATAAAATTATTTAATCCAAACTACATGATGATTTTATATTTTTTTATTATTAGAAATTGATCATATACCTTGCTATATCAATTGAGATGAATTAGGAGAAGTTTTGGATTAATTTATATTGGCTTTCATGTAAAAGAAGTATCAAACCCGTAGGTTGTAAAATGTAGAAACTGGGCTGATATCTGATCGATCAATCGATCAACCCAAGAATATAGATCGATCGACTGATTGATCGATCGACCCAAAACCATCGATCGATCGACTCCCCCTGGAAATGTGAAATGTTTTTTTTTAAGTTTTCATTAAATCCCAAATTATTAGAAATATTTAATGATAATTATTTGAACATAATGGGACTTAGGGAAGGGCATTAGGATATAATTAAGACCGGGGAAATGGTATTATGTAGGGGATGGAATGGGGGAAATTAAGGAGCATTAATTAAATAAATTTCGGTGGAAGTAATATTTGAATAATTTTGGCATATTAACAAAGAGTGAGGGACTTGGATTAATGTTGGAAAATTATATTGAATTGAGGACAATAGATTGTGTAAGTGTTATCTACATAATAATATTCGAGGAACTAAGTTTGGATAATTTTGGTACATTAACGAGGAGCAAGAGACTTGGGTTAATGTTGGAAAATTATTTGGATTTGAGGATCAAATTTTGTGAGAGATACCTACATAATTATATTACGATTTAGAGGATAATAATCGGTATATCAAGTACGGGTAATATTGATACTTGGGTCGGATCAAATATTATGTGAGTAATAACTACATAATAAAATAAACAATGATAATTGTGATTAACAAGTATGGGGGGTATTCGAGAAATACGACGGGTACTTGGGATATGATGAATTCCTAATATAATATAGGTCGTGTGAACACCTAACTAACACTATAGGTAGATGATAATGCCTATTTCATTGATTGATGATTATTTGTATGACATACCTACCTTACTTGATATCGGGGGAGGTTCGCGCATGAGGGCAGTGATATCCTGATGAATTCATGGGATCTTTGACTTGTCGCTCGAGAACATAGGACTTAGGTCGATTACCATTAGTGAGAACAATGTTATAGAACAGTCATTTGGGTGCGTAGCCCAAAGACTTAGGACTATGTTCGTCTCCATTATTTGTGATTTGATATTTGTGGCTCGAGGGATCTTTACCGAACCTATAGTCCCCTATATAATGACGAGATGTATTGGGACATGATAAAAGAGTAATGAAGCACTGTAACTGTGTCTCGGGGTGGTGCTATATTGTATATATATAATTATGTGAATGTATATATATACTTTTGATAATATCTTTAATGTGAATAAAGTAGAATTGAAAGATAACGAAATCTGGATTCAATGAAGTATAATAATACTTAATTACGTTATATAATTAAAAGGATCATCCATGTTGAATCTAAATGGATATACATATACTATTATTACATGTATTACGAGGGAAATGCGTGGGAATGAATTGGGATATAAATAGTGGATACATTGGGTTAATCTAGTTAGCATGGAAACTGTAACTAGGATGGCTTAGAGGTACGTTAGGTGTGCACTCTAGATGAGATGTGAAAATCTCAAGAGAGAGAGTCTGATAATCTAACATGTATATTATAAGTGATAAATATTGCAACTATTCACTTGCTATTTTAAAAACTATTTTACATCGGGCTCTGACATGATTCCTTGCATATTCTCTTCTCTCTCTCGTATCTTCTACTTTAGGTGTCCAACCACTGGGACGCCAACTATAGGGGATTGGTTATTGACATGATGTGGATGCTATGGAGTTGTAGATTTGGTATTAGACGCTTCATCTCCTTGATTCACATGTTGTAGCTATTTCATTTAGGGCATGTCGCCCAGGATCCTGGTTGTTTCACTTCTATTTCAGAGGTTGTAATCATTTACGTCATTAATGGGGATATCCGTTTTAATTGATAATAGTGAAATATTTTAACTGGAGAGTTAATCCAGTCATATTTATTCTTATTCAATTATGGTTTGATATTGTTTATTATTGCTCCGCTTTGTGGAATGGTTTAAATTAAATTAAATGGAAAAAGTTTTTGACATTAGCTTAATTAATTATTGGGTGAATTAATAAAGAAAAATAGTTTTGACAGTGATGCCAAGAATGAACCAACTGTATACTCTGATTTAATTGAGTATATGGCTGATCACCCTGTATTTAATTAGGCGGGGTGCTACAATAATGAGAAATCTATGCCATCACGCAAAATCTACGACATAGTTTTTAAGGCTATACTAGTGGATCCTCCCTATAATTCCACTTAGAAGACAAGTTCCTCCAGTCATAGGATCAGGGAACATAAAAGCTAGGTAGAGCTTGTCTCTATCACCAGTAATACCATGTCATGTCAATGTCGTACATGATCCATCAAACCCCTTCTAGTAGGTTAACCATAAGCACAAACACACCACCATGGTATTATTGCACATAAAACAAGAAAATTGGCATAAACCACACTCAATTAGGTTTCATAAACAATATTTTTTATTACAAGTTAGTAGGCACATTTTACTTTAATAGTTCATAATTTTAACTAAAACTCC
Organism: Sambucus nigra; assembly: GCA_949130495.1. Lineage (NCBI taxonomy): Eukaryota > Viridiplantae > Streptophyta > Magnoliopsida > Dipsacales > Adoxaceae > Sambucus > Sambucus nigra. Next base: position 122,310,247 of record OX422218.1, on the reverse strand, counting down.
TAAGGCTTCAAGGTCTAGATATTTGAAAACATAGCTAGGGCTATATGGAATTATATGTATCTTATGATACACACACAAAGATCCTTTATTTTAACAAAATTTTATCTTCTTAATAGTTAAGTGTGCATGAAAAATAAATTCCAAAATAAATTATATCCAATCACAAAATCAAACCAAACACATAAGAATAATATGAGGAAAAATTCCTTTCGGACAAAACCTTGATTTCAGCACTGTTATAGAGTTGGACAGACTCGATGACTTACATACCACTTAGATCTCCACTAAATATAATGCACATGTCTTCAAATATTTAACAGATACAACACATTCTAAAATCGACCATAGGAAGCAGCTCTTCCCTCGGTAGCCACTAATCATCCTTGATGTGATATCCTTTCTTCTTTAGCCATAGAGTGGCAACTCCACAATCAATAGTAAAGTAAATTCTATAAGGGTTTGATGTATTATTTGGAAATTAGTCTTTAACATTCAACAAATCATTATATGGGATGATTGCTTTGGAAAAGAAAATCTCGTTTCAATGAAACAAAAAGATGAACACTTTTAGAACACATATATGAATTTTGTTTTTGTCAATAGTCTTAAGAAAAAATGTTGACAAAAGGTTTGTTTTAAAAAAAACATGAATTTCAAGGCAAAAATCTTATTGAAATGAAAATATGACTTCGCTCAAGCAAAAAACATACGTTCGTTCTAACAAGGTCAAATATCATTTGAAGGACATGCCTAGATCAACCTTCTCATGTACTTCCAGCAAAAGTTGTGTCAAATAGAGACCATCTCATTAGATACTCGTTAGAAGTTTGATCTAAAAAAATTCGCTTACAATGAGATCTTCATCTCGTTATAACGAGATTAAAACAAAATTATTTTACAAAAAATTAAATTCCCAAGGTATATTTGATCGGGTAAAATAAAAAATACAAGTTCGTATACCTCTATAAAGTGTTGGTGATGATTCCAATTTCTTGAAACTTGAAAATAATGCTCGACCAATAACATGTATTCAAATGATTGTGGAGGCAAAATGTTGAGGTAGTATTTGGTTTGTATAGGGATACGTCAAAATAATTAAGATACGAGTGATTATAAATATTTTCTCATACAAATATCCAACTTTGACTGTCCTAGTACAAAATAAAAACTTAAACACAAATTATAATAAAACCCAGAAGACAATGTATCATATCATCCTCCCAAACCCAAAATGGATTGGAATTCAAGACTTTGGCTTCAACTAAAACTCTTCATCTTGTGTAGTCCATTAGATCATCATTAAGGAGAAAGAGACTTACACACATAAAATAAAAGAATACCATGATGCGTACGAGTTTAAATAAAATAAACTCCTCCTCAATTTGTTCTCCTTTTTTTGTCCAAAATATACTAAGGGTAAGAAACTAAGCATGAACAATAAGCATCACATGAATCCAAAAAAATTAACATCAAAATGATAATCAATTAAGTACATGCAATGAATTTTCAATAGGCATACCAACTATTTTTGAAATTTGTTATAATTTGAAGTATAAAAGTGTAAAAGGTAAAAAGGTATATATAAGTACAAAATACATTACATCATGGAATAGAATGAAAATAATTGATTCATTAAAATGGAATGTAATTGTGTGAAATTTTTCATGGGCAACTTAACATAAGCATTCATAATATAAGTGCACAAAGTAAATGATATATTCTAAATAAAGAAATTAATTTCAACCTTAGGCGCAAAAATGTTGAAAAACATGAAATTGGCTCGACTTATGCAACATGCATGAATTTTAATGCTTCTTAAATCAATAATGCCAAAATATTCAATTCCTTTCAAGAGAATCCATTGTGCAAAACCATTGATCTTCTACTTTACAACAAACTTAAAATATCACATATATAAGAATTCACTCTCAATATTTTGAAGATATTATAATGCTCATATGTAGAACAATACAAATGACATAAACTTAGTCTTGGCATTTCTGTTTATATGTGTCATCGATCTTGTAGGCTCTTTTTACAAATGATGGATTTAACGTGAAGAGAATATTTCTCTTTTGTAGCCCCTGTCCATTCCTTAAAATATAATAAATTTTCCAGTAAATAAAATTCGAGCATTTGTTCTTACATGCACAACTTATCTCTTGTACATTTGGTTCATTATTATAGGAGATTCTTCCGACACTAATTATTAGAATTTTAGGAATACCCCAAAAGTATTATAGATGCAAAAAAAAAAAGGAACAATATGCATAGTTCGGCCATCAAATTAGCCTACTTCCAGGGTGGTAAAGGGGGAGTATTTTTATTAGATAAATTGGATGGCAATAATCCAGAGTTCTAGTGTTCCCATCTAAGAGTCTGGCCTATTGAATGCCTGTTATAATTACCCTTTAATGTGGGCCGAATTGCTCTTATTTGTAGACTGAGCATCCAACGCTTATAGTTTACTTCATACTTATCTCTATCTGTAATGATCATATTGATTTCGGTTATATCTAAACCATTATAGCCGATTACTCTGTATGACTGATACGACGCAAATATTGCGTATTTCATCCCTCGAGCCAACGCATTTTAGCCCCCTCGGGTATCTTCTTTCCTATATTTATGCTCATTAACCAGACAACCTCGGATTTCTACGTTGACATGTTTTGCAGGGGTTAATTGAGCTTTTATAGGTATTTGGATGCTAAGTGTGAAGTTCAGATGCATTCCACTCGATTTTCGTACATAGCCGCACGTTCAAGGGCATTTCAGTCAATTCACATTTTGGGCACCTGGACCAATATCTACAAGTAAATTGTATCCCTCCTCGCAAGCTTCGCGTGTCTATGAAAGGTGCGTAATTCCGATTCATAATGAAGAAGTTACGACGATTTCAGCGGAAGGGAAATGCATTCAAGGCAAAACAGCAAGCAGCTTGGCTCACCCCTGCTTGATCGATCAATCGATCATTCAAAGGGATCGATCGATCAATCCTTCTTATTTTGCCAAATCATGGGAGACAGTGGGCTGGATTTCTGAGTATCGATCGATCGATCCCCCGTTTTCTGAGATATTTTTGACCTTTTTCTTTTCTAATTTAATTCCTTTTACTATTTAAGGGAATTTTGATGTAAAAATAGACATAGTTAGTTTTAGAGAGTGGTAGCTTAGGGTTTGAGGGTTTTTGGTTTGTTCTTCTTCATTTCTTCTTGGATTGACACCCTTTTGGGCTTGTAAGTTGACTATTCATTCACCATCTCCGTTAAAATAATGTGTATTTCCTTATTTCCTTGCTTTGTAGTGTAATTTACATGCTTTATAATTTAGGTTTACATGCTTTGATTTACTTGCTTTCTAGTGTAAGTTTATCGCGTTTATTTACCGCATTTATTTATCGCATTTTTAACATGCTTTCTAGCTAATTTAAATTAGGTTGTGTTTAAATGGAACTCACTCGAGTTGGCACGTTGCTTTGCTTTGGTGATGGTGTTTACGGGTCTGTTTCGGGTGCGTTGTCCTAGTTATTGCGCCTAGGAGATTTTATGGGACATATCATGTATGTACTGTGCTTACGACCTTGCGTGTGCAATTTTTAGTATATTTGTTGACGCCAAAATCTTATTAGGCTTTGATGCAGATTTAGGGGCATGACAACCCTTGGTTCTAATTAACCGTCGAAACGAGACACATTCTAAATAACTCATCGACCCATGTGACCATTTTATACAAATTAACTCGGGTGAGGGATATTCGATGCAACGTATAGTTTTTACTCGCTTTCTTAATCTAGCTTTATTTACCTTTGCCTAGATTAATATTTCCCTTTTATGCATCTTTTTCCATTTTAATTTGTAATCACCTTTTGCACTTTTATTTCGGAGCAATAAATCATCTAAATTCTAGCATCTCGTCCCTGTGGATATTCGATACCCGACTTACCACTGTGCTTGCCTCGCAAGTGTAGTAGTAATTTAGGTTTGTTTATATTATCGCGGTGAAACAAAAATGACGACTGTGCACCTTACACGCGCACAACTTTCAGGCATAATCAAAATGGCGTCGTTGCTGGGGACTAGTTTGTTTTAGACTTTATTTGATTTAGTATTTCATAGTATTTTCTTTCTATTTGTATTATTTTCTAATCTTTTTGCAGGACTTCAACATTTGAGCACTTAGAAACGCTTGAATTTTTCCCGCGTGCACCTACTTTGTGATATTCGCCACTTGAGCCTTTTTTGGGGTAAGCATGTCTTATTCTAATTCTTTCGGTAATCATTGTTATAATTCTCAAAATTCTCGCAAGCCAATGACTTTCGGTGAATACCTAGAATCCCAAAGTATAACAAATTCAAATATGACTTTGAGCGAGTATAACGAAAGTCAAAACTTAGGTTATTGGAATTTTGATGATGATGATAATGATTTTGGGCCTTTACCTCCTTATAATAGGAATTTTGAAAAGAATTCAAATAGTTTTCAAAATTCCTATAATAATGAGTTTTCATTTAAGTCCGATGGTAATTTTTAAAGTTTCCATTTTCATGTATCCGCTCCATGAACTATGACATTCGGTAGGGTTTTGCGTATGTATGAGAAAGATAAAATTGAAAATCGTTTTCAGGAAGAAAATCGTTTGTGGGAACATGATTTGGATTTATTATTTGAATCCGAAGACGATTTTGCTTCCAAGACTTTCGAAGTCGAAGAATGTTTTGAACAAAATGAGTCTTTGTGCCTACTTTGGAACAAACCATTCTAGACTTTGCCCATTGTATAATAGATATTGAAAGTGAGGATGAAAATGACGTAATATCTATTTGCAATGAAATGATTTCTTCTTTGGCCCCCCAAGAAGAACATTTCATTGAAAATGATATTATTTCCTTCGAAACTCAATCTTCATGCGATGATGATTCATCTTATGAGTTTGAATTTCTTTCATCCCCATTTTCATTCTCTATTATCACACCGTCACAAGTACCCAATGATTCGGTTTCAAACTTTAATGTTTTAAACCTTCTCGCCGATGAGGAGTACTTGCTCAAGTCGCCTTCCACGATCGCATTCGTGTCTTCGTGTGCGCCACCTCCCATTCCCATTTCAAAATCCTTGGGAGCATATTCAGCTTTTCTCAGTCCCCTCATGTTTTTATCACCCGTTCAATCCAAACCCCCCATCGTCCCTCCAAAACTTTTAATTGGTGATGGTTTATTTCTTCCGCCTTACACATGCATTCCGTTGTTTAAACGGAATCCATATTTTTTGGAAGGCATACTTGTATGTGAGGGTACACCAGTTATCCTCCAAAGTCAAATCATTTTTACGCTGGACCCTCAGCTATTTAGACTTCTAGTGTACAGTTAGTGTGAAGCCTAAATAGTAGGTTATATACAGTTATCTTTTTATTCTTTCTTTATTTTTATTTTTTCTTTCTTTTTAACTTAGTATAGTGTAATTAGTTAACTTTTTGTGATTTGTTTTTTCTATGCTCGGTACTAACTTGTTTGGAAGATTCTTTGGACTTGTTCTTACGGGGATCGCTCCAATTTTGGGTAATATCGTTATTTTCCTCTCTTTGACTTGGTTCTTAATGTACATTGAGGACAATGTCAAGTTTTAAGTTAGGGGGTGTGGGATATTCTATCCATTTCATTATCTAGTCCATGTTTTTGCTCACATGTTCGTTACTTAGCATGATTTTCTTCGAAAAATTGAAAATTTCAAAAATATTTTCTTTATTTTTTCTCCTTTTTTGGGCTTTTTTCCTTTGTTTCCGATTATAAATTTTAATAATTGCCCGATCCAATTGACAACCCAACGATGCATGTTCTCGATTTTAGAAGTTATTAGACTTTAGTCTTGATTATTGATATTATGAATTACTTCATGAATTAAACTTTAATCCCATGAGCACATGTATTTTCCTTATTACATTGATTTGGTTTAAGATTTTTATAAATCGGTAATGTTTTGTTGCATTGTATATACTTACACCGAGTAAGCTTTGTACCTTTCATCGTTTGTGAGTGTTATACACTATTCTTTTCTCATTGAAAATGTTGAATTCGTTGGTAATCTCACTATTCTTTCATTTGACCGTTCATTAATTGAGCTCATACTTGAAATGTGTTACTTGATCATGATTTTCATATATTTTTTTGACTCGAGAATTGCGTAAACTTTGTGAAATGATCATAGGCATTCTTTGTTATATCACCCATATTAGCCTTGGCATCACCCTTATATGTTTACCCTCGTTAACCCCTTTGAGCCTAAATATAGCCTTTCGTTTCATAACCCAAATCCCATAACCATCTCTAAATTGGAATTTTAACCATACATACACCTTCCATACCTTTGTTTGGAATGTTACTTGGGATTGAATGTGTTTGTTGTGACGTCGGTTGCAATTTAGGCATATGAGAGTTTGATAAGTAAAGAAAAGAAAGATGTGAAAAAAGTGAAGAAAAAGAGAAAGAAAAAAAGCAAAAGAAAACATGGGAAAAAAAGAAAGAGAAAGATAAAGTTGCAAATGTTGTGTTTATACCTCAATAAGCTTTGATTACTTTCCCCAATGATATATCTAATGTCGTTTTGGAACTTGTTTTCAATTTTGTTATTGCCCGCATTTCCCCATTTTCATGAGTTTTCATTCCGAACACTTTGAACCCGTACATACATTCCTACATTTCATACCCTAGCCTAGCCGACATTACAACCCTATTAAAGTCCTATGTGATCTTAGGTTGATGTAATTCAAAAGTTTAATTAATTTTTACAATCTGTGAAAATGCATTTCGCCTCTTTTAATGTGCTCTATCTTTCATTGAGATTACAGTTTTTCAGTTTATATATAGCATTCTTCTTTTGTGACATGTGTGCGGCCTAGTTTCCATTTATATTTACTCTTTATGCCCGAATGTTCCGTGTGTTACTTTCCTGTTTCGAGTGAATTCGCTTGATGAGTGTAATGCCCGTGAGGATTGAATATATGCTTGCTTTAATGTTTATCTGGTTTATATAAGTTTTTCGCCAAATCACACTTTGCATGTGCTCGTTCCCCTCCCACATTTTAAAGTTTCAATTCCATGATGTGCATTATATAATGTTAATGATTTCGGACTTTTCTTTGAATTCATTCAATGTGCTAATAATGCATAAGAAATCTTTTTCGCCATTGTTGGGCTTGTCGCAGGTTGGGTGAGGCATATTTTGAGGAAACCATGTGATCTTTGTGGGTATCATCCCTGAAAACCCTCACGATACGACACTCGTCCACTAGGGTGACCTAGGGGTTTTACAGCTTATTGCATATGCTAAATGCAATCGAATCACCCGCGAAAGTGGCCTTATGATTTTATACCATACTTTTATTCTATCTCCTGCTTTTGCTTTTCTTGTAGTTCGTGTTTCATACTATTTCATTGCTAGGGACTAGCAATGTGTAAGTTAGGGGGTGAGATACGACGCAATTATTGCGTATTTCATTCCTCGAACCTATGTATTTTAGCCCCCTCGGGTATCTTATTCCCTATATTTATGCTCGTTAACCAGAAAACCACGGATTTCTACGTTAACATGTTTTTCAGGGGCTAATTGATCTTTTATAGGTATTTGGATGCTAAGTGTGAAGTTCAGACGCATTTTTCTCGATTTTCGTACGCAGCCGCACGCTCAAGGGCATTTTAGTTAATTCACATTTTGGTCACCTAGCCTAACATCTCCATGGAAGTTGTATCCCTCCTCGCAAGCTTTGCGTGGCTGTGAACGGTGCGCGATTCCGATTCAGAATGAAGAAGTTATGGCGATTTTAGCGGACGGGAAATGCATTCAAGCCAAAACAGCAAGTAGCTTGGCTCACCCCTGCTTGATCGATCGATTGATCCTTCTTATTTTTCCAAATCGTGGGAGACAGTGGACTGGATTTCTGAGCATCGATAGATCGATCCCCTGTTTTCGGAGATAGTTTTGGCCTTTTCTTTTCTTTTCTCTTTTCTTTTCTAATTTAATTCCTTTTACTATATAAGAGAATTTTGATGTAAAAACAGACATAGTTAGTTTTAGAGAGTGGTAGCTTAGGGTTTGAGGGATTTTGGTATGTTCTTCTTCATTTATTCTTGGATTGACACCCTTTTGGGCTTGAAAGTTGACTATTCATTCACCCTCTCCGTTAATATATTACGTATTTCCTTATTTCCTTGCTTTTTAGTGTAATTTATATGCTTTCTAAATTAGGTTTACATGCTTTGATTTACTTGCTTTCTAGTGTAACTTTATCGAGTTTATTTACCGCATTTATCTACCGCGTTTTTAACATGCTTTCTAGCTAATTTAAATTTGGTTGTGTTTGAATGGAACTCACTCGAGTTGATGCGTTACTTTGCTTTGGTGATGGTGTTTACGGGTCTATTTCGGGTGCGTTGTCATAGTTATTACGCCTAGGATATTTGACGGGGCATATCATGTATGTCCCGTGCTTACGACCTTGTGTGCACAATTTCTAGGATATTTGTTGACGCCAAAATCTTATTAGGCTTTTATGCGAATTTAGGGGCGTGACAACCCTTGGTTCAAATTAACTGTCGAAACGAGACGCATTCTAAATAACTCGTCGACCCATGTGACCATTTGATACAAATTAACTCGGGTGAGGGATATTCGATACAACCTATAGTTTTTACTCGCTTTCTTAATCAAGCTTTATTTATCTTTGCCTAGATTAATATTTCCCTTTTATGCATCTTTTTCCTTTTTACTTTGTAATCACCTTTGCACTTTTATTTTGGAGCACTAAATCATCTAAATTCTAGCATCTCGTCCCTGCGGATTTTTGATACCCGACTTACCGTTGTGCTTGTCTCACAAGTGTAGTCATAATTTTGGTTTGTTTGTATTATCGCGGTGAAACAAAAACAACGACTGTGCACCTTACACGCGCACACCTTTCATGCGTAATCAATGACCTCCTTCCATAATTTGCCATGTGTTCAATCACGTGGCTATGATTACGTGAACTTAATTAATCTTATGCCTTCAATTGCCCCCATGGTGGGGGCGATCAATTAAACAGATTTTCGGCCTTACCTTGATTTGACATATGAGTGGTCGGCCTACCAGGCTATTCGGCCAGACATCTTAACTCATATGTCTAACACCTGTACATTAATTTTGGACCTATTTTATTAAGCCGTTATTTCTGAAGGCGGGAAAAGAAATTATTTCTAATGTAGTTTGCGCACGCATTTCTAACATCGAGGTTTGTGTCCTACATTGTTATTAGAAGTAATTATGGCGTGTGAGCATGTGACATGCTTTCCCAAGCATTGTGACAGCTTTGAGGAGATGCTTCTTTGGAGAGTATAAGGGTTTTCATCCCTTATACTTTGGCACTTTCATTGGTTGCCAAGGTAATTTAAGGTTTTACTCTCTCTCCAATTACACTGTTCCTATTTTACATTCTTCTCATTTTCTTCATCTACCATGTCCAGGTGTTTCAAAAAGTATGAAGTTTCTTTAGATAACAACTTTTAAAAACTACGTGATTAATATATAATTCCGGATAACGTTATCTTGAGAGTCTCCCTTGAGGAGGAAGACATATTTGATCTTCCCTAAAGGTAGGTGTATATCTTGACTGTGGTTATACTTAAGAGGGAATATAGTTTCCCCTCTACCCATTACTGGTAAGGATGCACCGTTGTTACAGAATATTTCCTGCCTAAGCATATGATAGTTTTTACCATATTGTAATGTGGACAGTGGACATAAAACAATTTTGTGAGACCAACCTTAGTCTTGAGGAGATTAGATATTATTTTAACTTGAGGTCTTCCCCAGGCACATGACTATACCATTTCCAGGCCAGGGACAAGGACCATAATTTGATCACTTTATTTCCCCTGATTATAAAACGACACTGACAAAAATGTTCTTGCGGTTTCGGGGAAAATTTTATTGCGAAAGCTATGATGGTCTTGGGGCTTCTGGTAGGTAACCCACCAGTAGTTTATTTTTGTTTTTTTCTATTTTTACTTATTACTGACCAATCCGATCTTTTGCTTACAGATCGCTTTTTGAACACCAAGACTTTATACTATCAAGTAAATCTCAGAGATCCAATGATAGTTTAGAAAAGACTGATCCTAGTAGAGGTGTAACCCCACTGGGGAGAGGCCCATGTCCTCTTTAATTAGCATCTTACTTATCACTCATTTTCTCATTTCACAACCATTAAGGTTGGTATCACGATCCTCCAGAGCGGCCTTGAAAATCCAACCCCTGCCACTCTATACGTGTTCTCTACTGATTTTAGTGAAAGTAAAGAGGAGGAAGATGAGGGAGAAGAAAAAGAAAAGGATAAAAAATAAAGAGAGGAAATGGAGAGAAAAAAAGGAGGGGACGAAGAGGAGGATTTTATTGTTCTTTTGGACAACTTGAATCCCCTCTTATGTTATGAGGCGAATGTATCAGGTCGTTCTTGGGAGGAGGTAGAGATCGAAGAGGACTTTTCCTTTCAAGACTTCACTTTCCCCAGTTCCATCCTACTTTAGGGACATGAGAAGCTAAACTAGAAAGCCAATCGACCTGGAAGATGCCAGAGATAACTTTAAGAAGTAGTTGGCCGCCAATGTGTGGGGAGGTCTATCTCCTTATAGCGATGATTAGAGGAAAAGGAAGTTAGTCACCCTTGAGGATAAGGAATACCTTTTTTCTTTAGAGGTAAAGGGTTGAGGTTGATCAGGCCAAGAAAAAAGAAAATTAATAAAACTCCAGTCGATGGCTGTTTTGAGACACCCCCTCTACCGAGATGACTAGTGATTATCAATGAAGATGACAAGCGTTAGTGTTTAAGGACCCCTCCTCTCCCTGTGAACTGAAACCACTCATGGGAGACTTCCTTTTTTAAGGGAAAGAACCCTATGATGGCAACTAATTCGACCCAAAGGGGCTTGTAGGTGGATTTCTCCATTTCTCAAAACAATATGCTGTCGTCTGACATGGAGGAGCTAATAAGATTTACTTTGAAAAGGTTTCATAAAGAGATCCTTCATCACAGTGTGCTGGAAAGTTTGTTCATCTTTTTTTATTATCATTTTGTTAAGAAGTTTTCTAATACCTTTCTCTTTTTTAGTGCAGAGCATGTCGATTTAGTAGGAGCTCGTCAGCCGAGATTCCTCTTACTAGAAGTCTCTTAAGGCTCCTGTCCAGGAGAACACCAACCTCAATTTCCAAATAAATACTCACTCCCAGTAGGTGTACGACCTGCATAAGAAGCTCAAGAAGCAGGCCAACGCCCACACTTTCAGTCGAGTTGATAATCATCTCACAAAGTTTACGATCTTCTGCCAGTGTACCCTCCTAGATAAGCTTATTCTTTCAAATCTGAAGGCCTAAAGGGAGAAAACCAAGGACGACATCTTGGATAAGGCCTTTGACGAAGGCTATGATGCGGTCGTCCAGGAGATCACTGCCCACCTCGACTATCATGAGTTAGTTTCCTTTAACAAAGGCTGGGTAACAGGACTTATAAGGGTGAATGTGGGTGAGGGAGACCCCTCCTATTACAAATACCCTCCCATGGCAAACCCTTTGATGGTCCTTCTAGGGGAGTTATGGACAGCTCCCTCTCCCAGACTCAAGCGATATGCCAGCCTCAACCATTCTTTCTTATAAGGGAGCTCCTAGCCAGACTGACTAGACTTAGGGATTTTTCTTTTTTCTTCCTTGTATTTTTTTTACCCTTACTGCTCCTTTGTTTATTAATGAAAATGTGTCTTCTCATTTCTACGTTGTATTTATCTTATATTTTTCTTTCTTGCCTCTTTGATTTTATCTTACTAAAAATTAAGCACACTTCGGTTGAATTGTCTAAAATCATCCTAAGTGAAGTGACTAAATCAATCATTAAGCAACATTTAGTACATAAATATAGATGGTCAATGCCAATCTAGGTGATCAACTAAATCAACTTTAAGTATCCGTTTGCAAATTAGGTCGGGGCCAAAGACATCTTAGGTAACCGAACAAATCCAACTTTAGGTAATTTTTAACCAATGAAATAATTGTCCGAAGCCATTTTGAGTTATTAAATTATCTGTAGAGGTTCCGTCCCTCTTATTTAAAAAAAAAAGAAAAAAGAAAAAAGAAAAAAAGTTATTAAATTAAATAAACTTAAACAACTCTTAACCAATGAAGTGGTTTTCTAAAGCCATTTCAAGTGATCGTCTTAATTAACCTTAAACAAATCTTAACTAATAAAGTAGTTGGCTAAAGCCATTTCAAGTGATCGGATAAACTAACCTTAAATAATTTTTAACAAATAAAGAAGTTGGCTCAAGCCATTTTAAGTGATGGTCTTAATTAACCTTAATCAACTTTTAACAAATAAAACTATTGCCTAAAGCCATTTTAAATGATCGAATAAATAACCTTAAATGAGTTTTAACCAATAATGTAGTTGGCTAAAGAAATTTTAAGTGATTAGTTGAAAGGTTCTAGATTTCTCTTAGACCAATATATTTTAAATCCTACCTCCGCTAGGAATTTGTTTTAATTAACCTTTCCCAGGTCGTAGCACTTGCACAAGTGGTTTTTTTCCTCTTATAGGATGATCTACTTTAGATCATATAACTCCTAAGAGTGGGTTTTAAACGACCTTTCACAAATTGTGCCACTTTTACAAGGTGTTTTTACTCTTCTAGATCTACTTTAGATCATACCACTCCTAAAAGTGTGTTTTATCCAACCTTTTCCAGATCGTACCACTTATAGAAAGGGTTAGTTTTGCCTCTTCTAGTCTGATATATTTTAGATCATGCCATTCCTAAGAATGGGTTTTAACCAACCTTTTCCAGATCATAGCACTTATACAAGTGGGGCGTTTTCGACCAAGGTATTTTACAGAATTCAAGATAATCAAATGCAAATCATTTTATTGTGCATAAATGAAATTATTCAACTGACTAATCATCTAATGATAAAAAATTTCTAAGGTTCATGGATTTACATGACCTTGGGACTACCCTCCCATCTATTTCTTCTAAATTATATGAACCCTTACCCCCCCCCCTTCTGAAGTTATGTGATAAGGTCCCTGCTAGTTCGGCGCCATCTTCGTTTCTGATGGATTCTTTTGCAGCGAGCAATAACTTCCATAGAACTAAATCTCCAACTTGGAATTTTCTCATCGTGATTTTCTTATCATGATTCTTTGCTAGTTCCCACTAATAGGTGCCTAAATGTATCAGGGCTTACTCCCTCATTTCTTCGGCTAGGTCCAACTCATGGGCTATTCAGTCGTCATTCCCATCGTCCTCAAATATCTTTGAAATGAGATTTAGTAGACTGACATCCCGATGAATTATTTCTTCCATTTCGTAAGAAAGGGAATAGGGAGTTCCTTTGTTGGCTTTCTTAGGGTCATCCTGTATGCCCACAAAAAGGATGGAAGTTAGTCTACCCACCATCCCTTAGCATTTCAATCTCCGTTTAATGCCTGATAGAAGATTTTCATTATTGATCTCTACCTTCCCATCACATTGAGGGAAGACCACTGATGCATAGTGAATCCTAATTTCGTATTTGGTACAAAAGTCCCAAAAGGCATCATTATCAAGTTCGGTTCCATTATTGGTTACTAGCGCTCTTGGAATGTCAAATCTTGGGATGATTTTTCTCACGAATCTCCTGGCTTCCGTATATCTAAAGTGAGTGACAAGTTTGGCCTTAACCAATATGGTAAAGTAGTCAGTTGATGTTGTCCGATACCTCCAATTTTCAAGTGCCACTAACAGTGGTCCCATAATGTCCATACCCCACATGGGCTTATGAGAGGATTGCGATATTCGACAGGTTGTTTGATCATTGGTGAGAACGTTTGGCACTTTGGGCATTTTTTAGTGAACTACGTTAAAGACTTCTACATATATGGCCACCACTATCCTTGAAAGATTGTTGTGTAAGATGGTGATATTCCACCTGTGTGTGCTGCATATCTTCCTTCATGTATCTCGTTTAAAATTCCACAACTTAATCTGAGTGGATGCATTTTAATAGTGGCTCTGTAAATGATCTCTTATAGAGTTTCCCGCCTAATTTGAGGCATAATCTATCTGATTTAATCTTGAGCTTGTGTACTTCCTGGTTATTTGGGGGTAGCACATGGGTTTTAAAAAATTATGTTAGGATCTATCCATGATGGAGACATTTACACTTGGAAGATACTGAGATCGCTCATTGTATCTTTGATGCTTGGTCGATCAATGTACTCCACTTTTATTGTTCTTTTCAGGTCAACTTTAATAGTAGAGGTCAAAGTAGCTAAGGAATATACATGGATAGTTTTGTTCCTTAGAAGTTGCTCTACAAAGGCGGACTTGAATAACTAGAGTAGTCTTACAGCCTTGTTTCTATAGGCTATCATCCTGGGATCACTTGCTTCATATTCTATATTAAGTTGGCTTACGATCAACTTGGAATCATTAAATATGACGATATGGCGAGAACCCATGCTAATCGTCCATCATAAACTATGCACCACCACTTCATACTCGACTTTATGGTTTAATCCTTTGAACCCCGGTCCGATGGTTTTCTTAATCAGGATGACTAATGGGGTCAAGAAGACTATCCAAACTCATGACCATTTCTTATTTGATGAACCATTAACAAAGAGTTTCCACTGTTGCTCACTCTTGACGACTAGTAATATTTTCAGGATGGGTAGTGGATGTTCTTCTCTCGATGATGCAGAGAATTCTTCCACAAAGTTTTAAAGAATTGACCCTTTATCGTTGCTCTGGTCTCATACATAATGTCAAACTAGGTCAGTTCAAGTGACCACTTGGTCATTCTATTAGAAAAGTTAGCCTTTATGAGAGCTTCCTTCAAGGGTAGGTCATTAATATGACTATTGTGTGGGCATCAAAATATTTCCTAAGCTTCCTTACGATAATCACAAGTGCTGAAACCATCTTTTTACGGGCATGTATGTGTTTTCCTCTTCAAGAAGAGTGTGGCTCACAGAGTAAATCGATTTTTGCTTCCTTCGTGTAGGAAAATCAGTGTTACACTAATTGCATGAATTAAAATAGCTAAGTAGAGATATAGGTCTTCCCCATCCTTGGGAGTTAACAACTAGAGGGATATCCCAAGTACCGTGAATCGCTCACTACACCAAAATGGTTAAATTGTCACCTTTCAGCCGTCCACCCTTGTCAAGGTCATTGACCGTGACAAAAAACACGTGTTTTATGTCACGGTCATTGACCTTGACACGACCGTGACAAAGAATTGACACGGTCAATGACCGTGACAATTCTTTAAATACTTGTCACAGTTAATGACCTTGACACGACCGTGACAATGTTTGCAGCAAAAACCCTTTCCCCCTTCTTTTCTCCCTTCCGCCGTTCCCTCCCTCTCTCTTTCTCTCGACGCTGCTCTCTCTCTCTCTCTACTTTCAGGTCGATTTTCTCTCTCTCTCTCTTCCATTTATATATATGTTTGTGTGTATATATATGTGTGTATGTGTGCATATATATGTGTGTATGTGTGTATATATATGTAAATTAGAAAAGAAAATTATACTTGCAATGTGGTATTAATGATGTGAAGTTTGTGTGTGATGGTGCAAAAATAATTGATATGTTTTCACAAATGATGTGAAGTTTGTGTGTTACAAGATTATCTAGAAAGGAACGAGTTAGAGGTTTTACCTAAGTTATGTCTTACAAGATTGGGCACATCAACTATAGATATTTGAAGCCATTGACTTATGTCTTACAAGATTGAAGCCATTGATATATATAGTGCAAAAATTGAAGCCATTGATATATATAGTGCAAAAATTGATATATATAGTGCAAAAATTGCAATGTGGTATTTGAAGCCATTGATATATATAGTGCAAAAATTGAAGCCATTGACTTATGTCTTACAAGATAGGGACACATCAACTATAGATATTTGGATAGATTATCTAGAAAGGAACGAGTTAGAGGTTTTACCTAAGTTAGGAAAACCAGATACCAAGTTTTGTGGAATATGTTAAAAAAGAAAAAAATGAAAATTCCCCACAAGAAACTAAATAAGATAAATTCTTCTAAGACTTTAGAGTTAGTACATATTGATCTTAAAGGTCCCTATAAACTAAGAGTTTAAGAGGCAAGTGATATTGTTTTGTGATTGTGGATGATTTCTTTAGGTTCACTTTTCTTGGAATTTTGAGGGAGAAGAATGACTCCTATGGTGTGATTGTTTAAATATGAAAGGAAATCCAAAATAAACAATCGCTCCCAAAAATATTGGATAACAATTTATTTTCATTCAAAATAAATAATTGATAATTGTTGGATAATAATTGGATAATAATTGATATTTTCATTCAAAATAAATATTTCATTCAAAAATATTGCCAATTGGATAATTTTTTAACAGAATTTGATAATATTATATAAAGTTTAGTAAATTCACAAAATGTTGCCAATTGTATATTTTTAGGAATATCATTAGTTACTTTCGTGCCCAACTATGTAGAATCCATACACATGCATGTTGTTAGAAAGTCTTAAATTTAATTCTCACTTTAATTTGTAGAATCTCAATTTCAATTTCAATTTCTTTATATTTATATTTATATAAATATATTTATATTTATATGAATATGAATATGAATATATTTATATTTGTATTTATATTTGTATTTATATTTATATGAATATTTCAATTTCAATTTCATATTTATATTTATATTTATATTTATATTTATATTTATATTTATATTTATATTTATATTTATTCGCAACTAACGTTGTATTTGTTGGACAGGAACAATTCAACTTGGATCCAAAGCTACGCGATTCCTTCTTGGAGCAGTTGAGGGAGCAACACAAGACGTGGAAGAAAAATATGCGGACACGGTACTTTGGGAAAACACGAGAGTCCATTATACAATGGCACGGATCCATCCCGCCCAAGGAGCCGATCCCATTGGCACAATGGCAAAAGTTCATTGACAATGAGATCGAGGATCAATAATTGGCATCTCGCCAATCGAGGAGGGAAAATCGGGCAAAAAAGACGGACGTGCATTACTCCGGCCGGACCTCTTACGCCGAGGTGGAGCATAGGATGCAGGTAAGATTTAATTTATCTATAACTACAAAAATATATTATTCTTCATTATTTTACTTTGCGGGGCCGATACTAATTTTACTTTACTTTATTTTATTTCAGGGGGTAGGGAGTGGGCCATGGGGTAAGCCACATAGGCTCGATACTTATGTGGCTCTTCGGACGAAGAAGGGGAAGGACAAGGAGGTGTCCCCGAGCGTCGCGGCCACGATTGTAAGTAATCCGACAGTTTAATTTTTCTTAATTAGGTTATATTTTTAAGTTTACTTATTTTACTAATCATGTGCTTTTTGTCGTTTCAGGAAAAGCTTAAGGAAGTGCATGAGTTGCAGTCTGATGCCGACAAGGCATCTTTGTTCACAGACGCACTCAGCCAAGTGCTTGGATCTGATCGCAAGGGGAGGACAAGGGGAGTGAGCTCGCGGGTGGCCAAATCTAGGATCATCGGATTGGAGATGAGCGACACCGGGTTAGCTCGAATGGTGGATTCACACGATGCGAAGCTGTCCCGTTTGGAGGCGACGGTCCAAGATATGTATGCATTCATGAAGCGTACGTTGGGCGGAGACCTTAGAGGGAAAGGGAAAGGTAAGGAGAAGGCGGTGGAGGAGGAGGTGCGGGAGGATGAGGTGCAGGATGACGAGGATGTGGACCTCGCTGCTTCATCACCGACACGTTCGTACTTCGATGATCCACTTCCCTATTTGGTGCCCTTCAACAGACCATTGTCGACACTTGGTTGGCCGAGCGTGTTCATATTGGACGTATTTTATGGACAGCGGATAGGGCGGGGGTTGAGGGACCCGAATATCATCGAGGGTGGAATAGTCCATGGACGTGTGCTTCAAGAGATGGAGTCCAGGGTGCTCGTCACGCATGTCATACCCGGGAAGGAGAACTCCCTATTGTGGTTGCGCGAACAATGCGGCACGATGTATATTAGTGGGTGCGTCAATTCGTATGTTGTGTGGCCTACTCACCTCCTCAGTTTTACCCAAGACATGTAGTAACATTATTTTTAAGTTTGTCCATTTTAATTATATTTGGATTATATCGTCATGTATATTATTTCTATTTTGAATATTTGGATTATATCGTCATGAATATATATTTGCATTATCTTTAGTTTGTTTGGATATATGATGTTTGGAACAGGTACGACGTTACTATAACAGGTACAAATATACTGCAGGGCAGTGGCAGTGGCCATACTGCCCAGCAGATTTTTTTTAAATTCTACCCAGAATTGTCACGGTCAATGACCGTGATAATTTCTTTAAAAAGGGTCACGGCTTTGTCACGGTTTATAACCATGACAAACGTGTCACGGTCATTGACCGCGACACGACCGTGACACAAAACGCGAGTTTTGTGTCAAGGTCAATGACCGTGACACGAATGTGACAAAAAAAGTTGTCTCGCCTCGAAATGTCACGGTCATTGACCTTGACAAGGGTGATTTGTCAGGGTCAATGACCTTGACAATAGTGCAGATTTGGTGTAGTGGCTTCTAGGGCTTAATCACATTCTTCTATCAAAACTTTGGGGCTTGTCTTCTTGAAGGCTTGGGAAAATGGATGAAAATTATAGAGGATCTTAAAATAAACCAATTAAGGGCTGCCATCATCCCAGTGATAACTTGAATGTCTCTAATGTCCTTATAACATCCTGGAGTGCTTAAATTTTATCTGGATTTGTCTTGATGCCTCTCTGAGTAACCAGGTATACGAGAAACTTATTGCAGCTTAAACTGAAAACATATTTAGATGCTTTGATCTTCATCTTAAATTCTGTGAGGATGGTGAAGGTCTTTGCAAGGTCTTTTATACGATCGATCGAATATCTGCTCTTAATGAGCATACCATCAATATAAACCTCTAAAATACAATCGATTAATTTCTTTAACATCTTGTCCACCAACCTATGATATATTTCCCCTGCATTCTTTAAGCCGAAGGGAATTACCTTGTAGCTGTAAAGCATCAAAGTTGTGATGGATGAGGTATTTTCTTGATCTGAGATAAATATGGGTATGTCGTTATAGCCAGAGTATGCATCTATAAAGCTCATTCATTGATGCCCTCTTATAGAATCCACTATCTAATTTATTCGGGGCATTAAAAAATTATCCTTTAGGCATTATTTATGGAGGTCGGTGAAATCAATACAGACCTTCCATTTTCCACTTCTCTTCTTGATAAGAATGGTGTTAGAGACCCATTTTGGAAATTGGACTTCCCGAATAGACAGGTTATCAACTTCAGCCTCTACTTCCCTTATTTTTTTAATGTCAATTTATTGGGTTTCTGCTTGATTGGATTGGCGCTTGTCTCCACATGCGATCTATGGTAGTGATCTCCGAGTCTATTCCCGATAGATGGTAAAGTTATGGAGAAAAAACATATGATTTTGTTCTAAGGAACCAAACAAATTGTTTAACTTCATTTTGGGAAGCTCTGATCTGATGAGGAAGATCATTTCTATCCTTGAGGCATCTAAAGGTGTCAAAATTCATTCTTCTAACACGCGTTCGGTAGGGGCCAATCGAGTTTCTTCAACCCCTAGCCAAAATCCCTTCTATTACTACTTGGGCTGGTCATTCTCGAAATTGTCTTCGCTATGATTGTTCTTGGACTAAGACTACTTTTCTTGATTACTAAAATAAAACAGCTTCGTGCTGTTTCTTGATCTCTACTGATTTCTATCACCCATTTGTCTGTTACAAACTTGAGTTTTTGATTAAGCGATGAGGGAATGGCCATCCCGTCATGCGTCCACACTCTTCTTAGAATGGAATTATAGGATGACTCTGACTGGATTACATTAAACTCAACCTCCTTATTGGATGGGCCGATCTTGGACTGACATCTAGATTTTCCCCAGGGGTGACTCCACACCCTTATTGATTTTATTTTTATTTTTTTTACATCCCCATTGAAGTCTATCAATGGGATGACATTAATATCCAGATCCTTGACTTGATAGCCAAGCTTGTAAATCACAATTAGGTACATGATCTTAGAGAAGCTTCCTTGGTCTATGAGTGCCCTTCTTACGTCAAAATCTTCAATTAGTAAGGTGAGGATCAAGACATCTTTATGAGACAAGTTTACATCACTCAGATCATTATCGGTAAACATGATAGCTCAGTCGGTATTCCACCTGGAATACTTATTCAACGCTGGATGCTACCCTCACCTTCTATCTTATCTTCTTTCCAGTGTATTAATCTATTTCGGTGTTGCTGTGTATAATGGCCACCAATCCTTCTTGTGGGAGATCCTCCTCTATATTTTGGACTACGTGAATCTTAGTTACTACCTTTGGTTTCGATGTGCTGATGTACTCCTTGAGATGCCCCACTTGGACAAGCTTCTTCATGTGTTTTTTATACATCCAATAATCTTTCGTTAGGTTCCCGTGGTCCTGGTGATAGTTATATCTAAGACTGGTGTCCTTAGCATTTAGGTAACCAACCATCTTGGGAGGCCTTTTGAAGAAAGGCTTATCTTTGATCTGATGAATGAGCCTAAAGATGGGCTCCTTGAAGTCTATTTATAATGCCTTGTAGCTACTCTCGCGGGCTTGAGGCTTGGACCTCCGGAGGCTTCATTCCTCGATTTGTTCACAGTCGACGATGGATGGTTTCCCCATTCAGGGGACTTCTTCTGCCCGTCCTTTTTTTGTTGGCTGGGGGGGCACACTGGAGAGATAATATTTGACCTTGACATATTTCTCAAGGAAGGACATAAGATCGTCAATCAAAAAAAATGGCTTCTTTGTTAAAGACTGGTAGAGATCATATGACCGTGCCAGACCAAACATGAAGGAAGTGATCGCTAGTTGCTCGTTGTAATCGTTAATTTCACTGTACAACTCCCACTACCTCTAAGACTACTATTGAAGAGTCTTTCCTTTAGTCTTTTTTAGAGAGATTAGTGAATCTACCTCCTTTACTTTCCTGCTGCTTGTGATAAACTGATTTGTGAACTTCTCAGTAAGCTCCTTATATGTGGAGATTGACTTAGGTGATAGTTTCTCAAAATATTTCAGGCCCATATCTCCTAAGGTTTATGGGAATACCCTACACATCAAGGCATCATGATGGATCTAAAGTGACATAGTCTGTCGATAATGACTGAAATGATGAGTTAGGTCTATTTTTCCTTCGTATGTTATGACTTTTAGCATTAAAAACTTCTTTTAAGGTTGGAAGGATTCCAAATGTTTGGTGAATGGTGAGGTTGCACCATGCCCCCATGCTTTTCTAGTCAGGTCCTTGGGGGTCCTAGATGGATTTAGGTTCATCATTCCTTCTAGTGACCTACGAATGAGTCCTCTCAGTTCGTCTGTCTTTACTTGCATTGGCTATGGTTCATAGCGAGCTGGTCTACTACTCTAGTACGACTCAGTTGGACGGGCTTAGTGATGCTTATAGTTAATTGAATTCCTCCCAAGCTAATGACCAAGTTTTCAAAAGTGATGGATAATATAGGGAAATCTTAAATGAGAATCCCTGTGATGTTGATTTCCATAGGAATGAGGTCCCCTTATGTGGTGCTGTCGAGTACATGAATCTGAGCATTACCCTCTAACTGTTAGGATAGTTGTCTCCTTAGACAGGCGATCTCTTGGTCACGACTATGTAGCATTTCTTTATAGATACTAGCTAAACATGAGATAACTTTCCCTTCTTCTTGGTTAATCTTTGGCATTCGATACCGCCGACTGGGTCCAAACTTGGCAAGTGAATGTCCTTTTTATTTTTAATGTTTACTAGAGAGGAGGCAATCACACATGTGTTTGTCCACTCCTTACGAAAATATATCAAACTGAACGCGACTCCTTGCTTGAATGGTGAGATATTCATCTGCACTCATGGTGAAGTTTTGATCCATACTAACTTTAACAGTGGTGAGAGCTTCGTTTTCCATAAACGGTGCCAAATTGTAGGATATTCTTCCCACAATAATTATTAGAATTTCAAGAATGACCCGAAAGTCATTACACCATATTATACCAATGGTCAAGGCCAAAGTCCCTTACACAACTGTGGGTCGTGGCCAAAAGACCTGGCAATTTCGGGCGTTACCATTTCCATCTGTCACGGCCGAAATCCCTAACCAAATGAAGGGTCATGGACCTTTGGGGGTGACCCATACACACAACTGGCCATGTCCAAAGGCCGTGATACATCCTTTCATTAATACGAATGGTCACGGATATGGTCATTGTACCAATGCCGTGATCTATCCTTGGAAATATGAAAATGGTCACGGCTCAAGGTCATGACCCATCCATTTGAATATGACAATGGTCACGGATATTTTCACGGCTCAAGGTCATGACCTAGACCTTGACATTACCAAAATAGTCACGACCCTAGGTTGTGACCCTGTTTATGCATGACAAAAAAAAAATATGGTCATGGATCATGGTCGTGGACCATACTTTGACATTACCAAAATAGTCATGGCCTTAGGCCATGATCCTGTTTACGTGTGACAAACAAATGGAGACGGTCAAGGACTTTGGCCGTAAACATTTTTAACTATAATAAAAAAAAAATGGCCAGACTTTTCCTCTGTTTTCTGGACATTCTAAAACCTGCATAATGTAAAACCCACACACCCATAAGCTAAATACTAAATTATAAAAGCCCGCGTGGTCATGGGACCCCCATTTTGAGAGCATGATGATATTCTCAAATTATCGTCGTGCTCTCAAATAAGGGGTCCCGTGATCATGTGTTCAGTTCCTACGAGTTACATTAGTGCCATGCGAGGTGTTGGCACCGCTCACGGGGCCGTTTAGAGGGCGTTTCGGGATTTCTCTCTTAACGCCGTGTTTTTAAGCATAAGTGTAGATTTTCTCAAATTATCACCGTGCTTTCAAATCGGGGGTCTCGTGACCACGCGGTCAATTCCTACGAGTTACAATGGTCATGTGAGAGGTGTTGACACTGCTCACGGGGCCGTTTGGGGGTGTTTCGAGGTTTCGCCCTCTAATGCCATGTTTTCAAGACTAAGTGTAAATATTTTGAAATTATCATCTTACTCTCAAATCGGGGGTCCTGTGACCACGCGATCAGTTCCTACGAGTTATATTTGTACCGTACGAGGTGTTGGCATCGCTCATAGGGTCATTTGGGGGGGTGAGGTTTCACCCTCTAACTCCATGTTTCAAGCCTAAGTCTAGATATTTTGAAATTATTATCGTGGTCTAAAATCGGGGGTCCCGTGACTACGCGGTCAGTTCGTATGAGTTACATTGGTCCCGCGCGAGGTATTGGCGCCACTCATAGGGCCGTTTGGTTTTTTTTTGAGGTTTCGCCCTGTAACGCCATTTTTTCAAGCCAAAGTGTAGTTATTCTAAAATTATCGTCGTGCTGTCAAATCGGGGGTCCCGTGGCCACACAATCAGTTCCTACGATTAAATTGGTCCCGTGCGAGGTGTTGGTACCGCTCACGGGACCGTTTGGGGTTGGGGTATTTCGAGTTTCACCCCCTAACATCATGTTTTTAAGCCTAACTCTAGATATTTTGAAATTAATGTTGTGTTCTCAAATCGGGGGTCCTGTGATTATGCAATAGCCAAAAGCAATAATAAATCCAACAACCAATAATTATCCCATACTCCTTCTAACATACTATCGAATAACTAATAAATATCCAATAGCCAAACCAAACAAAACCAATTATTATCCCATACTCCTTCTATCATCTAAAATATTTAAAAGATAATGCATATCAATTATTTATCTAATTCAGCTAAAGTAAAGAGTACCCGATTCCTACAATCCAAGAAGGCCATTAAATAAAGTCTTCTAAATGTGTGATTAGACCAAATTGATCCTGGAGCTCCCAACGTATTCTTTTATATGTACATTTGTTGATTAGTTTCTTTAATACAATCTTCATAAAATCAAGCTAATTTAACTTCATTTTATGAACACTGCATCAGTGAAACTGATCAACAATTTTATATGTAGAGGAACACATGGAAAGAAAGCTAGGTCAATTTGATCCAATAACAAACTCAAATAACTCTATTCTCAAACAGAGCATCTTGTGACAGTAACTAAACATTCGACCGAACATAACATATTATCAAAAGTTAACTTACATAAATCATATTAAACATTCGTAAAAGTAACTAAAAATTCATACATCAAAGTAAAGCGCTAATACAATGTCCATATCATAATAGGATACAAATAAGATTGACAAGGATACCATAATATTTTAATACTCAATCGTCCTCTAAATAAACTAAAAGATCCTTCAAATTAGGGTTTTCATCAAGAGCTGACTGGAACTCTTTGGAGACATTAATGAATCCACTTGAGTAGTCATACCCTTTGGTTCATTAATAATAATAGACCAATTACCATCGTATATGCACTTTGAGTAGAAAACCTTCTTTACATTCTGAAAGACACAATTAAAAGGCTCATCGACTATGCAATCTTTACTCTCCAGCTTTGATAAATCTACCATTATAAGTTTGGAGTCAATAGTAGTAAGCATTTGTTGTATCCTCCACCTTTACCCAATAACAATAGAAAATGGTTTCTGTGAAATCTGAGCAATCAAGTTTTAGAATTTTTTATATTATCCCATAATAGGTTGGCACCATATTTTTTGGATTTTTATCGCTTTTGCTAACGATACAGGTGGTCAAGGCAGAAATTGATATTCCACTATTTTGCGTCAAAAGCTTTTCCTCATATGGATATGAAATGAAATCAAAACCATTGGTGCGGAATTTCTTAAACTCTTCCGCACAAAAACTAGGGCCTTTTGCTAGGCGTCAAGCCTGGAAGAGACATTACCTCTTTTTAGAAGTTGCGTTAATTAATTAATTTGTATTAGGGAATAAACTTAAATTACCTAAAGGGTTAAACCCATCAGTTGAGATTGCAAGATGAACGTTACGCGATTCCTTTCAAAATTCACGGTGTTGTGCGTTTGAAATTCGCTTGATGAGTGAATCAACTGGATGACGCATCAGATTCCATCCCACCTTGCATCGAGCATGCCATGTCATGGCCTTCACTATCCACGGTACAGTAAAAAATCATTTTAACTGTGGCCCAAGTGGAAAATACTTCAAAACCTTTTGTGGGACTTACGAGCACTTTTGATATTTTACAGGTTTGTCCTTATCCTTCTCACAAATGACATATCTAGTCTCACCACATACTAGACATTCATCCTTCTCTCCGTGCTCGTTACGGTACAATATGCAATCATACTTACATGCATGAATAGATTTTTATTTCAATCCCAAACCCTTCAAGATCTTCTTCATGGTAGGATAATTATCTGGTAACGTGTTCTCTTTTGGGAGAATTTCTTTAACCCACTTAATTTTTCCTTTTACGTTGTTCCCAGACAAACCAAAATGACTCTCCAAATTATGCAAACTAATCATTTCGTATAAAATCGAGTGATGTTCATCACAATATTTATACAACGGTTTAGACGCATCATCTTTCAACCATATATATTCTCAATCTCCTGGTAGTTCAGTATCAATTTGTTCATTGTGCCCATTATTTGTCTCCATAAGTTGGTGATTTTGGTCATGGTGGACTCCGTAAGCATTATCAATTAGGTCAGTCAATGGATGATGTGCTGGCGAATCATTTACCCCTTCTAATTGTTGGTGTTCTGTTACGCGATTGGTTACCGATAATTCTTTGAGAACATAAAGTACATATTTTTCACCATGGTATGTCCATTTGTTATAATCTTGACATGTTCTCCACTTTATTAAATGTAACTTAACATCTTCTAATGATTTATATTTTTTGTTCATACAATGGGTGCACAGACACGAAAGATTATCACTTTTAAGGTTCTTAAAAATAAATTCTTGAATGCATTTAACATAACTATTAGTTATTCGGTCAGTCTCCCCCATATTAAGGGTTTAAACCCTATTTTCCCTCTTTCTTCTTCACTTCTTTCTTTTTCCTTGTTCAACTCGTGTCTGCAGCTTTCTCCCTTTAGAAACAGCTCTAGCTTGAAGCTTTTGGTGGTGATCCCTCGCATTTTCTTCCTTCTCCCTTACCATTTCATCTTCAGGTATCCTCTTCCAATCTTTCTTCTTCATTTTTCCTGTGAGTTTTCTTACTTTTGCATTTTTCGGTGAGCTTTTGGAGATTTCCGGTGAGGTTTCCATTTTTTCTGGTGAACTGTTCTTGTGTGTTTTTTATCTAGGTTTGACAATTAGATCTTTAAATTGCATTATTCTATTAGCCAGTCTTGTTGTTTAGGAGAGTTTTTAAGTGTAGGGTCTGCCTCTTATGCTCCGACCCCTTTACCAACTCCTAGAGGAGTTCCCTTCTCTCAGAGAGAAGACTTTAGAGAAAGAGCATAGGAGGAAGCTCGCAGGTCAGAGTAATTCCCCCTCAGACCTATCTTTCCACCACCTTTGAGTGTTATATATCCCGAACCGTCAGAACATGCTTGCCAAGCCGAAGTCCCTGTTGAACCCTCACCGATGTTTGAGTCTGAGTCTTCCACCTCAGACCCTATGTCTGTGGACTCTTTCCAAAAGGCCATGTACTTCTCAAATCAACCAGATCAGGTCCCTGATCAAGGATAGGTTTCTAATCGGGCCTCGTCTCATAAAAATTCAAGCACATCATCCTCTTCCTCAGAGGTCAAGATTATTGGATCAAGAGTGGCCATCCCACCAATCCTTGATGCCATTCCCCTGTCGGTCGTCACAGGGGCTAAGTTCGCTCAGAGATTCCCAAGTAATCCTCCAATGTCTACTCAGGCCGACGTCGAGCTAGATAATGACAATGATGATGATGCTGAGAGTGATGTCGATGTCTTTGAGGCGGCCGATATTGAGAGTACAGTTACTGAGGTCGACCTTCTTTGCTTCAGATGTCTATACTCCATCAACCCCTCCATAAAGCTCAGGAGACCTCTGAGGGAAGAGAGGACTTACCACAACCGAGATGGTGCGATCTTCTTGTACGAGCGTATGTTCAAGTTGGGGTTTCGTCTTCCCATCCAACCCATTATTAGGTCTATACTAGCTTATATCAACTTGGCCCGTTCCCAGTTGTATCCCAATGCTTGGAGGGTAATAATTGGGGCCATTGTCCTATGAAGGGCTATTCATCACTCAGACCTTCCAGTCCAGGTCTTTATAGGTTGTTATGTCCCTTCGTCTGCTAGAAACCATACGAGCTATTATCATTTTGTAGCTTGGAAACCTGAAAATAAGATGCTTCAGATAACTCGGACTTCTAATCATAACTGGAATCCACGCTACTTTTTTACCTCAGGGCCATGGGAATTCGGCCCATGTGCCCCCTCTTCCCCCTAGAGCTGAGGATGCCTATAAGATAGGGAATGGTCACAATGGATGCTAAGGCCGACCCTGGTCTAAGCCTGCAAAATCTTCAGAAGGTCAAAGACCTTCAGGATCATGGGATGCAAGGTTTGCTCATAAAATTTGAACACCTGATGACCCCCTACTATCTCTCTGAGACTGGTTTAGGGGGAAGTCCTCTTATAGAGCTTGGTAAGTTTTTATTTCAACAAGTTAAACCTCAGAATATATGTATGTTTGATTCTTTAACTCAGACCCTCCTATTTTACAGAGCGTCCAAAGGGAGTATCTGACGATCATGGGAAATGGCTGCACCAAGTTTGACGAAGCTTGCAAAAAAGGCAGGTCTGAATGCTCCTCCTCCCCCTCCCTCAACCTCAAAGGCTCAGGCCACAAAGAAGAGAAATGCAACTGACCCAGCCCTTGAGGATCAGAGGCAGAAGAAGAAAGGTGGGGACTCTGCCATCCCTATATCCTCTGCAGATGCACTGGCTGCTCGTATAGAGCAACTAAAAATTAATGACTGCATCATAGGCCACAGTCTGCAAGCACTGGATGCCATCGGCTCTGCCATGACCGAGGCTGACAAACATTTTTTTCGGTCAATGGACACACCTCTGTTAGTTGAGTTTAGCCTCCACAGGTCTATTCAGGTATGACTTCGGACTTCAGTATAGCTTCAAAGTGTAACCTCTGTTTTGAATTTCAACTCATACACACAGCCACATGTTTTTCAGGGCCTAGCTGCTATGCATCATCTCGCCAATTGGACTCTGAGGAAGTTACCCCTTATCCAGAAGGGCCAAGAGGCCGATAAGGTGCAAAACACTCTGAATGCAGAGGTAGACCATCTGAAGTCTGCCTTTGATGGGTCTGAGAAGAAGGTAAAGTAGCTGGAGAAAGAGATCTCCAAGCTTAATAAGGACCATGTTGTTACTCTGAAGGCCAAAGACGATGTTCTCCAGTAAAAGATCGACTCTGCAGTGAAGGCAGCCCTTAAGGATGCTTCTGAGGGGATATTGGCCGATTATAAAGTCTCTGATGAATTCATGAGCTTCGGCTTTGAGTACCTCGAAAGAGGTATAAGGCTACTATCAAATGGGCGGCTGCTAAGGAGAAGGAGGCAGGGAGTCTGAAGGCCTCTGACTTCATAGATCTGGGTTTTACTAACACTCAGCTTGCCCAAGCCCTCCAAGAGGTTGAAGAGGAGGCCGATGCCCCTGTGGAGACAGCACCACTGGATGGTACGGAGATAGGTAGAGCTATCCACAGAGAATATGGGACGAGGTGACCAACGTCGTCCAAGAGAATCAGGCCGAGGACGGCAGCACCCTCTCCCTTCTAATCCTTAGGCTATTTTTTGAATATTTTTGTACTTTTGTAACCCATTAGTTGTAATCTCTTAAGAATATTGTCAGCTTATATTTTTGAATTTCACAATTGGATGACAATCTCTGAGGAGGTTTTTTATTTCTTCATTTTGTTTGTTGAATGCTTCTTTGCCATGCGATGTTCAGTTCTAAAGTCTTAGTGCAATGATGTCTGCTTAAACTAAATCAATAGTCTTACCTCAGACCTTGTCACCATACAGTGATGTTATAAGGTCTGAGGCCATCAACTAAGAGGTCATCCTCATAATTAATTTCACCAAATTAATGATGTTGAGGGTCTAATGTCATCCAAGTATGGTGTCTGACCTCAGACCTTATCGCCACTTAATGATGTTATAATGGTCTGAGGTCATCAACTAAGATGTTATCCTCATAATTAATTCCACCAAATTAATGATGTTAAGGGTCTGAGGTCATCCAAGTATGGTGTCTGACCTCAGACCTTGTCACCACTTAATGATGTTATAAGGGTCTGAGGTTATCAACTAAGATGTTATCCTCATAATTAATTTCACCAAATTAATGATGTTAAGGGTCTGAGGTCATCCAAGTATGGTGTCTGACCTCAGAACTTGTCACTACATAATGATGTTATAAGGGTCTGAGGTCATCAACTAAGATGTTATCCTCATAATTAATTCACCAAATTAATGATGTTAAGGGTCTGAGGTCATCCAAGTATGGTGTCTGACCTCAGACCTTGTCACCAAATAATGATGTTATAAGGGTCTGAGGTCATCACCTAAGATGTTATCCTCATAATTAATTTCACCAAATTAATGATGTTAAGGGTCTGAGGTCATCCAAGTATGGTGCCTGACCTCAGACATTGTCACCACTTAATGACGTTATAAGGGTCTGAGGTCATCAACTAAGATGTTATCCTCATAATTAATTTCACCAAATTAATGATGTTAAGGGTCTGAGGTCATCCAAGTATAGTGTCTGACCTCAGACCTTATCACCATTTAATGATGTTATAAGGGTCTGAGGTCATCAACTAAGATGTTATCCTCATAATTAATTTCACCAAATTAATGATGTTAAGGGTCTGAGGTCATCCAAGTATGGTGTCTGACCTCAGACCTTGTCACCATTTAATGATGTTATAAGGGTCTGAGGTCATCTACCCTCATATTTTCTACCATTAGAGCACAATGAAGCAAGAATCGACATAGAAATTGATCTCTTAATTATAATCTCTTCATAAGATGGTACATTTACATAACTTTCTGCAACATCATATGTAATACTTCTTTAGATGATCATCATTCTAGGGATTGGCAAAAGCTTCCCCTTCTAGGTTTTCTAGCCTATAGGTCCCGGGTGCAACCTCTTCTGTCACTTTGTAGGGACCATGCCAGTTTGGGTGGAGTTTGTTTATTTTTTGTAAGGTCTTCTTCAGTACCAAGTCTCCCACAGCAATGGGTCTTGACTTCACCCTCTGATTGTAGAATTTTACTGCTCTCTGCTGGTAAGTTGCTTGTCTGATTTTTGCGTCTTCCCTTATCTCTTCAATCAGATCTAAGTCTAGTCTCCTCTCTTCCCCATTTTTATCAGGGTCATAGGTTTGAACCCTATGAGTTGGGAGCCCCACCTCTGTTGGTATGACGGCCTCTGAGCCATATGCTAGCATGAACGGGGTTTCTCCTGTTGGTGTCCTTACCATGGTTCTGTAGGCCCATAACACAACGTAAACTTCTACAGTCCATCTCCCATTTGTCTCTTCTAACCTCTTCATGATTCCATCGAGGATTGTTCTGTTTGTGACTTCAGTCTGGCCGTTTGCCTGAGGTCGGCCAGGAGATGAGAAGAACTACTTTATCCCAACTCTTTCGCAATACTTTTCTAAAGAGGAGTTCTTGAACTGGGTTCCATTATCTGAGATGAGAGTGTTTGGGAGGCCATGTCTGCATATGATATTCCTCCAAATAAATTGGAAGGTCTTCTGTTCTGTGACCGTTATCATCGGCTCTGCCTCCACCCACTTTGAGAAGTAGTCAATGGCAACTATCAGAAACCAGTAATTATTGGCAGCTCTTGGTAGGGGGCCTACTAAATCAATTCCCCACACTGCAAATGGCCATAAGGAGGTGATTGACGTCATAGGTTGGTGAGGTTGGTGAGTAATAGTGGAGAATCTCTGACATTTATCGCACCTCTTCATGTATGTTGCAGCATCTTTGGCCAAGGTTGGCCATCAGTATCCCTGGGTAATAATTCTCTTGGCCAAGGGTCTTCATCCTATGTGACTGGAGCAAGAGCCCTCGTGAACCTCATGTAAGACGCAAGGAACTTCGGTGGGATGCACACATCTGAGGAGAGGCAACAGAAATCCCTTCTTATACAGGACGTCTCCTATTATAGAGAACTTGGCAGCGCTATATCTCAATTTCCTCCTCTCTAGCTTGGATTTCGGTAGCTCTCCCCCTTTGATATATTTAACGAGGGAATCCATCCATGAGTCTCCTAGGTTCAAATTGAGACAAGTGTTGCTAACCTCTTCATCCTCAATGGTCGCCTTTGACAAGACCTCGACCGGAACTGTCCTTCTGATGCCTGTCTTCATTACTGAAGCCAACCTTGCCAATGCATCTGTGTGGCTGTTATTTTATCGGGGCACTCTCTTCAGTTTTATCTCTTCGAAATACACTAACATCATTCTCACTTTCTTCAGACACTTAGCCATCCTTTCGTCTTTGGCCTCATAGACCCCTAGTACTTGATTGACAACTAACCTTGAGTCGCTATAAAGTAGGAGTCATCTTACTCCCAGAGTCTTTGCCAATGAGAGACCTGCTATCATGGCCTCATATTCTGACTCATTGTTAGATGCCTTGAAGTTGAACCTTATAGCGTATTCAATGTTGGAACCATTTGGAGCTAAAAGTATCAACCCTGCATCGCTTCCACTATCGCAGGAAGAACAATCAACGAAGAGATTCCAAATGTATGTATCCGATGAGAAGGTCCCTTCTGACATGATTCCTTATTTGAAGAGGTACCGATCTTCCTCGTTCTTCGCTACTCTGTTCCTGATCTTCTTGGATATGACCTCTTCCTGGTTTCGAAAGACGTTCGGTATGACCTCTTCCAATTCTCGAAAGACATTTGTTGCAACCTCCTATTCTCTGAGGACATTGTTATTTGACCCTTCAGCTCCCACTAGGTCATTCTCTGCCTCGGCCTCTTCCCATGTGAACTCAGCAACAAAGTCTGCGAGGGCCTGCCCTTTGATGGCTTCCCTGGGTTGGTAGGTAAGGTCATACTCCCCCAACTCAATGGCCCAGGTCATCAATCTTCCAGACTTCTCAGGTTTATGTAGAACCTGTCTTAGTTGGGAATCGGTGAGGACGACCATGGAATGGGTTTGGAAGTAGGGTTTCATCTTCCTTGAAGCATGTATCAGGGTGTAGTCTAATTTTTCCATACGAGGGTAATTTTGTTCAGATCCTTGAAGGGCTTTACTGTTGAAATACACAAGCCTTTCGATTCCAACGTCTTCCCATACTATGGTTGCACTGATAGCCGATTCAGAAACTGCTAGATACACATACAATTTTCTCCTACTATGGGCCGAGATAACAACAAGGGAGACCCAAGTTAAGACTTGAGTTGGTTAAAATCTTCTTCGCACTCTTCGTCCCACTGGAATGCCTTTCTAAGCACTTTAAAGAATGGAAGACACTTGTCCGTTGTTCTGGAAACAAACCTGTTGAGTGCGGCCACTCTCCCCGTGGGTCTTTGGGCGTCCTTGATGCTCCTTGGTGTCTTCATGTCAAGCAAAGCCTTGATTTTCTCAGGGTTTTCTTCAATTCCTCTCTGATTGACGATAAATCCAAGAAACTTCCCAGCTCCTACCCCGAAGACACACTTCGCGGGGTTGACTTTCATCCTGTACAAGTCCGTAGTATCGAAGGTCTTTTCGAGGTCTACCATATGAGTGCAGGCTTTTAAGCTCTTCGTCAACATATCATCTACACACACCTCCATAGTCTTACCTATCTAATCTTCGAACATCTTATTCATAAGACGTTGGTATGTCGCCCCCGCATTTTTCAGACTGAAGGGCATCACTTTGTAGCAATACGTCCCTTTATCGGTAATAAAGGTTATCTTATTCGAGTCTTCTGCATCCATGAAGATCTGATTATAGCTTGAATACGCATCCATGAAGCTCATGAGCTCGTGCCCTGTAGTAACATCTAACATCTGATCTATTCTAGGTAAGGGATAGTTGTCTTTTGGTCAAGACCTGTTCAGGTCAGTGAAATCAAAGCACATTCTCCACTTCCCATTGGCTTTGGGCATGATGACTGCATTCGATAACCACTCCGGATATATGACTTCTCTTATAAACTCATCCTCTTCCAGTGTTTAACCTCTTCTTAGATGACGTCATACTTCTCCATGGAGTAAACTCTTCGTCTTTGTTTGATAGGCCTGGCATCTTTTATCACGTTGAGCTTGTGACTCATAACCTCAGGGTTGATACAGGGCATGTCTGTGTGACTCTAAGCGAAGACACCCTGCCTCTTCCTGAGGAAGTTTATCAGCTCTTCCTTGATTTTTGCTTTTAAGGCTTTTCCGACCTGGATGGTTTTTTCCAGTTCATCCTCATTGAGGACAATGGATTCTACCTCTTTCGCGGCCTCTCCCTTCTTCAACTTTGTTTCATCTCTTGGGTCAAGTGTATCAATGCTATAAGTGGCGGTTGCCCTCTTATGGGTCACTCTCTCTTCGTCCGAGTTGAAGTAAGATTCTCGTGCTATGGTCTGGTCACCTTGTAATTCCCCTACCCCATAGGGGGTCGAGAATTTTAGCATCTGGTGGACCATCGACGGCACAGCTTCAAATTCCTTAAAGGCTACTCTTCCTATGATGAGGTTATAGGCCGAGAAGACATTTTTGTCCATCACGAAAAAATTTATCTTCCGGGTCAACCTCTTAGGCCACTCGTCACCCATCCGTACGTCCATCTCATACATGCCCAATGGGTGGACATTTTCGCCGTTGAAGCCCATTAAAGGATGATGATAGGGTACCAGCCTAGCTCTGCTAAGACCTAGGCTCTTGAAATAGGGCCAAAGCATCACGTCTGTTGAACTCCCCCCGTCCACGAGGATCCTTTGCACCTCGCATCCATGCACCCTTGTTGTTATTTCCAAAGGGTCATCATGTGGGGCTAAGATACCTTTGAAGTCGAGTCGGGAGAACCCAACTATAAGGGTGTCCATGTCCACCTTATTTCTCTTTTGCGCTGTATCGAAAGACGTTAGATTTACAACTTCAAGTTTGGCCACTGACTTGGATTCTGCCACATGAGCTTTCCTGTCAGCCACTTCAGAGCCACCTCCCGCAAGTCCTCCGCATATGGTGTCAACAACAAAGGAGATTATGCCAACCCTCTTCACTAGGGTGTTGTCATCTTTCGGTGGAAGGTCCATATCGTCTTCATCATCACCTTTCGAATCATTGTCTCTTCCAGGTGGGGCATCATCACGGCATCTGTCGTTTCTCCTCTTTCTAGGGCCATCTATTCCGCCTTTAGGAGCCTTTCCATCGACATATTTCCTTAATTTTTTGGATTTTACATCTTTTCAATCTCATCCTTCAAGGCGAAGCATCTGTCCGTGACATGGCCATGGTCCTAGTGGAACTCGTACCATAAGTTTTTGTTCCTCTTATGTGGGGGGCCTTCAGTTTATCCGGCCATCTTAGAGTCCTGTCATTATTGATCTCGTTGAGGATATGTTCATAGCTCACAGTTAGAGGAGTATAGTGAGAGAACTTGTCATCGGCTGACCTCTTCTTTCCATCTTTCTTTCTTTGGGACTTCCCGCTACTACCGTGGTTCTCATCCTCATACTTGGCCTCCATTACCTCTTCGGCATTCATGACTTTTCCTGCAGTTGCCAGTAACTCTGTCATAGACCTGGGAGGGTCTTCCGCGAGTTTTCACAACAACTCCCCTTTCTGAAGACCTCCTATGAGAGCGGTCATGGCTATATTCTCTTCGTAATCTTCAACCTCAAGTTTCTCTTTGTTGAACCTAGCGATGTAGTCCCTTAGGCTCTCGTCCTTGCCTTGTTTGATATACTATAGATAAGTGGTCTTCTTTTGAGGTCTTACCCTAAAGCAGAAGTTATGAATGAATCGTTCAGCCAAGCCCTTGAAGTTCTCAATTGAATTCTTTGGAAGAGAAGTAAACCAGCTGTGTGATGCTCCTGTCAAAGTCCCATAGAAGTCCCTACACTTCATCTCATCGGGTATCGAGTAGATGTCCATCGTTGACTGATACATCTTAATGTGATGTACAGGGTTGGTGCTACCGTCATACTTGGGAGACACCACGGGTGGCTCGAACTTAGCAGGGGTTGGGAAGCTCACTATCCTTGCCACAAAGGGGGAGCCCTCTAAGAAAACTCTTTGCAATTGGTCTCAGCTCTTAATGAGGTCTCCTATCTTCTCCTCGAGATGTTGGATAGAGTCATTCCATGGTCTCCTACCATCGGCTTGGCCGAGGTTGTCCCCAGCCACCTCCAAGGGATGGACTGAGGGTTCCCTAGCCACAGCACAGCGTCTACTGTTGACCTTTTCCTGATCTCTACCCCTTCCTGCATGGGGTCAGCCTTGGTGAGGCTGACCTTGTTCGTATCCTCTTTGCGAGCCAGCTGCACTTCTCGACCTTGATAACCTCTGTTTTAGGTCATTTACTGGGCCCAACCTCTCAAAGGCTGACCCTCTACTCAATCGATCAAAAGCCGATCCTCGTTGTTTGGCCTCTTCACCTCTTCTGGTGCCACAACCTCGGCTCTGCTGAAGAGGATATACCGTATTATTCAAAATCTCATACGACTCCTAACATTCTTCCGGCACATCTTCCGCCTCTAGATCATCACACATGTCCTCTGGGCAAGGGTTTCCTTGCCTCCCCAGGCATAAGCACCTAGGGTCAGCAACGTCCCTCCTCCGTTGGGGTGCAGGTTGGTCCTTCATTGGGGCCTGGGGTGGTCCCCTGGCGTCAGGATGAGGTTAGACAGCTACCAGAGTGATCATTTCTGGTGAAACCCCAGGTGGCCTCATCATAGTTTGGTTGAGTTGTGCAGACTCCTCCTGCATAGCTTGTTGCGTTGCAACCAAAGACCTCAAGGCCGCAGCCACCTCCGTCATTTCAGACTGGGGCGGTGGTAACTCTGGTGCCATATACTAACATTGAAGAGCTTGATTAGCGGATGAGCTTAATCCCTTAAAGGATCTCTTTCAATGGTGAAGCAGCTCCACGCAAGGGGTGGTGCCTGGTTCACCACCAGAGTCTCCGATGAGGTTAAGCTGAAGAGGATGAAGTAATAGCTTCTTGCTTCCCACAGACGGTGCCAAAATGATGATGCTAGAAATAGCACCACCCTTCAAGGTGTTTGTGAGGTCAGTTCAATGTTAATAATGGCATCATAAGAGTACATACACATATAGTAGAAGGAGGCGAGGAGAAGAGGATTCACACCGAAATATAAGTTATTCAGCTAATCTGGCCTACGTCCACTATGCAAGTGTATGATGTGTATCACTGTATGAGGGCTCTAATGGACATGGATACAATCTCTCAAACTTTCTCTCTCTACTGTGTATTTGAACAGAGTTTCATCTAGGGTTGCTAATTTTGGATCCCTTTCTAAGGAGGAGAAGACAAATATTTATAGTGCCTGGGGGGTGTAGTGTACCCCCCATGCATGTAAAGAGCATGTGTGTGTTGATCTAGACAATATGGTGAATACATCTGTCCCTGTCACATGTAGAGAATGATGATGAAATATTTCCCCCACGTGGGGGGAATGATTTATTATAACTGATTTGTGTCCACGTGTCCTTGTCCACACATATGTCAATAAGTGCTCGGCCTCCATGCTTGGTCATGACCTCGGCCTGGAAGAGTCGGAGGTTGATAAGGTCTAGCTGCTCATTCAATCTGAGATGATTCATCATGGTCTCGGCTTAAATGAAGCCGAGGTAAGGAATTGAGGTCATCCTGGGCCGAGGTTAAGCTGAAATGTGCCTGGAACATCGGTTGATTCACTGATGAGGTCGACCTTGGTAGAAGTATGGCTCCATATAACCTCGTCTTACCCCCGACCGAGGTTGTCATACCTGGGTGACCTGATGAACTGCTGCTCCCCTATGTCATGCAGACTTCCCTTGACGAGATTGGTAGCAGTGTCGGCCACGGCCGACCTTGCTATGGCCGAGGCTTATTATCACTGATCCAAGGCATTTCCAACGTCGGCAATGTCTTGGCCGAGGTTGTAGTTTCTGAGCCGAGGTGACACTTGGGGCATATCACTCGCATTCTGATCTACACGATGGTGGAGGTGGTTGTGCAAGGTGGTGAACATAGCTTCTCCTCCTTTAACATTTTCTCTGCCTCACCCACTGTGGCTCTCTCTTCATTTTGGTGTAACCTAACCCTAATTATCACCAATTAGCTGATATATTATTCCTCTAATTTTCGTCCATTTAATTCCTCTAAAAATCCAAATTACAAAACTACCCCTACCGGGTGCCGGCTTGGCCTAAAAATGTCCCGGAGTACAAATAAAATACCCGGGTAGAGTTGTCTGACTATCTCGACCCCTACAGACTCAACGGCACACTCAAAATGATCATACGAGTTACTTAAAAATAATTTACCTTTTTATTCCCCTAAATTAGTCCTGACACGACTCACATGTGCGTTCTGACTTAATATATTAAACTGTCATATTTCTCTATCACAACAAGTTATATAAAATCTCCATTCCATATTACTTATTCTCATAGCAATATTAATAGTTACTAACTTTTCGTCACGCTAGGGATTAATAATTAATTCTCACATTTTAATTTAATTAATTCGACAATAATAATAAATCACGTAATTATTTAAGTCTTCGAAAATACGGGGTATTATGTAGAACTCTTTCAATTTGTCCATAATTGTTAATTATTTGCCTTCTCAAGGGTACCCCCTTTTTAAATGGCTTCCTACTGCCTTTCAACCAAATTCGGACGTGTTAATCTGATTGTACATGAATATATTGATTGTCGTTCTTCTCACGACGCTTAATCCACTATACCACTTCCATTTTATCATATTAGTACCACAAGGATAGATTTCACCCATCTATATTTCTCTTCTTCCGGTGATTCTTACCTCAACAAACCAGGGTGTCTACACCACCTATAAATCGTGCATATGGTTTTAAACATCTTATACGCTTCATAAGTATTCTTAATTCTTTATTTCCCTTGTATTCGCAACGTGGCTATACCACTTGGCCATTCTAGATTACCCCATAATTTGAAATCCTAAATCCTCCTTAACATCATTCCATCCTTTAACCCTCCGTAATAAAACAAAATTTTCAGTACTTCCTCACCGCACAACTGGCTCTACTGGCCTTATATCGTAATTTACCTTTTATCTTTCAGTTATAACTACATACTTCCATAATGATCGAGGTACCGGACTCAGGGACGAATGGCCAAACATCCCCCTACTACTAACCTAACACTAAGTTTCATGCGTAGGATATCTCACAAAGCGAAATCCAAATAAAGACACCCCCCCCCCCACCCCCCGAGGCACTACTATCTAGCATTGTTGGTCATCGGAATTCGTTAGGCCCTCATTCCATAACATATACCCCTATATTCCCGTCTCTTGACAACAAATTTACATCTCCTTCCGCAATTACACTTAAACAAGGAACTTCTTTCGAAAGACACTGTCTCTTAACATTGATGATAATCACATTCCATAAACATCATGCAAATATAATCGGGGATCTCTAAATCCCATCCCCATACATACAACTATGAGTATTAAATTCCACATCTCTAAAGGGTGATATAACAATGCACTCTTCATATTACCACGTCCTCAGCGTTAATTATAATAACCAGCTAAATCTTTTCGCTGAACAGTAAACCAAATACACTCTGAATCATATCAATAAAGTCCCTACGCATACCGGGTTCAAATATCCGAGACCATTATACCTTTTGAAGTCTCGATAATATATATGTACATATATATATAAATATAAAAATGCGAGCGTGGCCCTCTCGCAGATGGGGTCTCACCAAAACAAAACATTCTACACCAAGGTAGTAACCCCGATAGACTTGCAATATCCGCACACTATCGGTTTAATCATTATTATAAAACCATAATTAGGATAATATCATACTCGTATAACACAGCACTAAAATGAGTAATTTCAATAAAGTATATACCACTATCGATACACCCATTCATCCTCCATGAATAACACTAAAGGTAACCCCACTATACCAGGGAAAAATATCTACGTAAATAATAACGTTGCCAATATACGCACTAAACTCGTCTCTAATGCGAATATAGCAATAATAAAAATATAGTAACTCATTCATGTCACATAAAATACGCCTCATCATCTAAGTATAAAATTTATGCTTCTACCTTGCCAATCGCACTGGTTGCTTAAATGGTCCTTGGATATAACAAACCTGTCTGAACCAGACCGAAAATTATGATAATCATTACCTTTGCTCGACATCATTCCCTTATCCCTTTCTCACTTTGAGAAAATTTAACGTATGGGGTTTCACTCCCATAAAATACCTCTACACATACTCCACTTATCTCCGATCATACTGACCATGTTAGGATTGTCCTTCATTGGACTTTAGTAGTCTCGACTCTGATGGCTACCTCCATTGTTCCCTTAGCGTTGATGGCCCAAAGGAACACGCTACTAGCTTCAATAGCCCTTACTGAATTCAACATTGCTCGATAAAAATTCATCTATCCAAATCATTTAAATGGGTCCCCTGATGGGTCTCCCCCTTGGGGTGCTTCACTAACACCGATTTTCCCCGGTCTTACTCTCTGACTAAATTCTTCGATTCTTGAAGCTTCTCTCACAATGAAGTGTTAACATCCGTATTGACAAAATGAGACATTGTTGTCATCTGCATTGATCGTCCAAGCAGAACTCCCCAGAAGTTATAGCAATTCTTCTTGTAAGTTAATTTTCCCCTTTGATGTCCTCTTTCCCATTGCACCTACTTCATCCGGTGCAAGGTTCGCTAATTAATTAAATTTCTTTTCACAAAGTGACCTCTGTTCAACCCTCTTGTGTGACGTTCGCATCTTATCCTGAACATCTGATGAAGGAACTTATGGTCAAACCATACCAATGCGCCTTCTCTTGACAAAACATTCCACTTCTAAGTGTGGTGGTTGCCTCTTACCATTGTAACTCTGCACTAACGAGCCAAGAAAAAAATTTACCCTAAATTTTCACTCCTGATTATCCATACTCCGACGTATGCCTAAGACTTTGGATATTTTACCTTCCTTGGCTAACACATGCCATTTATGCATTTCTAGAGTTTCCACTGCTTGTCCTCTTCAATGTTTCATTTAACTCCCTCCCAATCCAACCTTACTGGGTGAGTCTAATTTGACCCCACTTTCTACTATAGTGGTACCTGGAATTCATATGTTGTGCCTTAGCCGTCTTTACCATCCTGGCCTTCCCTGTCATAATAGGGATGACCTCAACTATAGTCATCATTCTTAAATATACCCAGTAACCTCAATTGAGTTGTGCCTCCTGTTTTCCGCCCAACTGTCCTCGCCTGACATACTGCATTGTTCAAAACGCGAACACACCCGAATGCAAATAAGATTCACTATTATATGGATTATAGCAGTAGAACGAAATCTCACAAAAGAAATCAACAATCCTAAACATAGGGCTCTATATCAAAGAAAGCTACGCAGGAAGCATAATAAGTCGCACAGATCCTAAAGGACACTAGAACCTGATGCTCTGATACCACTTGTGCACCCCGACTAATTAAATACCGGGTAGCTACTCCTTTATTAAACTAATACATAATATCAAGTTGGTTCAGTCTTAGCATCACTGTCGAAAACATTTAGTTACTTACTAACCACCTAATATTTAAAAAAAAGATGTCAAATTTTACTAATTAAGTTAACAATTAACCAAGTAATTAAATCACCATTCAACAATCGCATAAACAATTTCATATGAAAAACCAACGAAATGAAAATAACTGAGTCTAGAGAAAACACTTCAATAATAATAGGAGAGAAAAATAAAATCCTAATACAAGAGTCTGAATAAATAAACCAACATCTGAAATAAACTGAAAGTCTGAGAATGCTATCTCTAAATGAAAATGGGCGACATGCCCTAACAGATGAGTAACCCTGAATAGAATCAATTGCAGAATGTGGAATCATCTAATACCGAGATCCTGTAACTTCCACAGCAGCTACAACATGTCAATTTAATGGAACTCCTAAGCTTGGCGTCCCTGTGGCTGAGCACCTCAAAGGTTTTTACAAAAAATAGATTTGGAAGCAAACGGGTCAGAGCCCGAGGTGAAAACAGTTTAAAAAATATAGCAAGGGTTTAATTGCATTAAAAAGTAAATATTATATACATGTTAGTTGCGTACTCTCACATGAGTTTCTCACCTCTCAACTAACGTGCACGCTTAACGTATACCATTAACCCATCCTAGTTATGCCACTATCTAACTAGTCCGTACAAACCCCTGCTTTCACATCCTAATATAAGGTGTCCACTCGTATTACACAAACAAGATATATTTATGTCTCACATTCACA
The DNA here is from genome assembly GCA_949130495.1 of Sambucus nigra. Classification (NCBI taxonomy): domain Eukaryota; kingdom Viridiplantae; phylum Streptophyta; class Magnoliopsida; order Dipsacales; family Adoxaceae; genus Sambucus; species Sambucus nigra. The sequence continues at coordinate 122,268,670 of OX422218.1, read as the reverse complement.
TTCGTTAAATTTCTCCTCACAAGTCTTATTTAAATTCTCATTTTCGTAGCCCATTCAAATATCTTAGTTATTCACATCTACAAAGCAATAATCACAAGTATATATATAAATCACTCTCAATATATATATATATATATATATATATATATATATATATATATATATATATATATATATATATATACATATACATATATATATGGCACCCATAGATGTCATTCACGCATACTCTGCTATAGAATCCCGGTACATCACGTACATAAGGACTACGCGTTCTGAATCACTCAGGAACCGTTTCAATAAACAAGATCACACATATTGGAAGCGAACATAGTTCACATGACCATGGGTCATGTAGATACCTATGCTCCCATGGTCATCTGACTTATCAACTCCCAAACAAGTCATTCATAGCCCTATGTCCTTAAGGTACCAATCCAAATCCCCTCTGTAGGAACACAAATATCAGATGGTCCTTTCCCGAAAACCAACCTCCCGTGATAAAAAGTATGGTAGGTATGGCATACACATAATAAATCCATACACTAGGAATTCACACAACCTAAGTAATCATATATCAATATAGGTATTCACACATTCCATCTTATAAGTCTCATACATAGTAAGTTTATCCCGAACATCCTACGCAATATATATTTATCTCGATAAGTCTCTCGTCGTATCAATTTGAGTACCTAGACATATCCTCAAAGGTTACTATGTCTCCTATTAGTTTCTAATGTAATCTAAGTGACTTGAATTCCCTTCGTTACTGTTCTTATCCTTACATCATTATTCATTCCCATTATAGTTTCAATTCGAACGATTTCTAACCGTACCTCACTCGGTAGACCCTCGTAAGTAATAGCATTCAATTCCATAAGGTAAACCATTTTTTTGGGCATCAACTAAGACCCTACTGACCTTAACTAAGTCCCACAATACTATATTAATCACCCGAAGAATCATTATAGGTTTGGGATTTATATTAAACTTTAAAGGGGAAAACTATCCAAAATCAGGAGAGGTCGATCGATCGAAGGCAAATGGTCGATCGATCGAAACAGTCAATCGATCAATCAAGCAGGTGTTTGCCCAGAAATTCTTTAAACAGTTACGGGTTCTCCGAATTTACACCCCAAATCCTCCATTACAACGTCCCAAACTCCCAACCAAGTATACTACTCATTACACCAACATGTTTCCACAATCCCTAACGTTTTAGAATCATTAAACCACCGTGAATTAAGAGTTTCTTGGATCAGAAGTCATAATTATTCCCCTAAACCTAGTTCTTCAAAATTTATCCAAGAACATCAAATTTCTCAACATTAATTCATGAATTTGTACACAAGGATTATGATTTCATTGTCTCTACATACCAGAAGTTCATCTACATGCAAAACCTACCTATATTCAATGTTTAATTCTCCCAATTTATAAATTTCTCAATTTTCCAAGTCTAGTCTCCAATTCTAAACTATATGGATAATATATATTTGCCGAATTATAACAAGCTAAATCACTTGCTTGGGAATGAAGATTCTAATCCTTTGAGGACGATAAAGGTTGGTTCTCTATCTTTTTCCGATCACAATTCCAGCGATAGTGGAGGTGTGTGATGGTTATGGCCTTGGAAACCCTTGGAACTTCACCTCCCTTCTCATGTTGCCCACTATTTGGTTTTTATAGATAATGGCCTTAATAGACCTAAGGTTGGCTGATAAACAAAGCCTAATTTTCGTAGGTCACTATGCATTAAAATTTAAAATGACTAAAATACCCTCCCGGGTTGCCGGTTAGGCCTAAAAATGTCCCGGGGCCAAAACTAAACCCTCGGCTAGTGTTTTCTGACTATTTCGACCCTTTCAGACGCTTTGGCTCACTCAAAGTGACCATACGGACGATACAAATATAATTTACTTTTAAATTCATTCAATTTGATTCCTGACGCGACTGACACGCGCCTCCCAACTTAATTTTTGAATTGTCGTATTTATAACTCGCGACAATATTAATAAATTCAATAATCATACATTCCCATATTCACTCAATAATATTCAACATTATTATCATATTCAAATACCAAATCTCGTCTCGCTAGTATTTACATCCGGATTAATTTCTAAATAATTATCTCAAATTAATTTAATTAATCCCATAATTAAAAGCAATTTTATTTAATTAATCAATTAATTAAAAACCATAAAAATACAGGGTATTATAATTATCTTCTAAAGGTATATTTAGATTGGGTTGTTATTGGAACCATCTTTATCCTACATGTGCACAAACATTCTTTCTTGGGTAAACCTTTAATTCATGTAACATCTTGGCTAGAATCCATTGAAAACATATTCTTGCCCAACCTACAAGGGCGGGACACATGTAATTCACTTGGTTTCTTCCTAACATACTTTCTCTCATACTCATTCACTATAAAATTATATACCACCCATCGGGATCTAAATTGATAGAGAGATACTAATTTATGGACCTGATTCAACCATAATTTTTCATAAGTTTTCTCTCTCTAGAAAGTTTTCTCTCTGATTTTTCACTATTCACCAAACATGCATGGTTTCCATGAAAAAACTACTGAACCCACGAAAGAAAAGGATAAGAATGGTAGACCTCTATCATCATCTTCACATTATAACTCTAAAGAAGAATATGAGCAACTCCGACAAAATAAGAAGAAACAAAAGGAGAACCATGAGACATATGTTGATATATATGGAGCTTGAAAGCTACGTGGATAATACAAATTCCCAAAGAACCACTCCTGGGGGTAGTACAGCGAGTAGGGAAAAACAAGTAATAGACGATAACCCACAAGCATATGCTACGACCATTGAAATGGAGGATGTGGGAGTTGAGAAGGATAAAAAACAAAAAGCGATGTCCTACAAGGATGTAGTGGGAAGTAAAACTAATTATGACATTTTTTTATGATGCGAATTACTTATGGTCGGGTGAGGAAGCTTATACGCCTATGGATGGCAATCGGCCTAACGACATGGCTCTCAACAAAAGTCCGGTGGACGAAGAAGATGACCCACTATGGCCAGGTATAATTATTCCTCTGAATTAAGATGAAAATCATAGGAAAAAAATGGAATGACAGTGTTATTGTTAGTCTTCTAAAAAAAACCATTGGTTTTAAAGATCTATGTGTGAGAGTCCCTTCCTTATGGAACTTGCAAGGAAACTATGAGGTGGTGGATTTGGAAGAAGGACATTTCATGTTTAAATTTACTATGAAAGACAATTACCATAATGTATTGGCAAGAGGGCCTTAGGTTACTAATAACCACTATTTAATTATAAAGAAGTGGATTTCTAACTTCAATCCAACTTAGTCGAACAACGAGACTAATGCTTTATGGGTTCGACTTCCATGTCTACCCATTGGATGGTTCGATGAGAGGATCTTGTTTTAAATTGGAAGTAAGCTGGGAAAACTCATCAAGATAGACTTTAACTCTACGTTTTCCACTAGGGGTAAGTTCGCTAGATAATGAGTAGAAATTGATATCTCCAAACCATTGATTCCTTATTAGAAACTGTATGGAAGAAATTATAGGGTGGAGTATGAGTTTCTTCCATATATATGCTTTAAGTGTGGGAAAATCTGGCAAAATATGAAATTCTAACCCCTCCATGCATCGATACACAAACCCCAAATTCCATCAGAGAAGATGAACCAAAGGAATATGGTAGAAACGTAGATCATGGTTCCCAATAACAGTCATATTGGAAATAACGTCAGTGAGGGTAATAGCGTTAATAGTGTTTCTGATGTGGACAAGACAGGTGGAGAGTGCGGGCCTTGGATGCTGGTGAAAAGAAATCAAAAATGTGTTACGCCTAGCATTATCTCAACTAGGACTAAAGAAGTTTATGGTAGGAGTAATAATAGATTCTCTACATTAAAGAGTAGCAAGTAAGAAAAGAACAATCGTTATGTGGAAACACAACATGGAAAAGGAAGTGTCAATACTAGGGACAGTCCTCGAACAGTACGGGTAAAGAAATTAACCAGGGCATAGATGGCCTATCAACTAGCGCCTTATCACACAGTGGTTCCGGCCTACCAAAGATTTTGACAGTTGTGGGGGTTAATAGGGCCAATCTCAATTCAAATTCCCACTCTATGAATGAAAATTTTGCGAAAGCCAAGACATAGGCCATCTCACCACTAACAGATCTTATTGACCAAGAAAAACAAATTAAAAACTCAAGAATTGGCAGTGTGAGAAAATAGTTGACACTGTCAAACGTGGGATCAGTTATATCCAATATTCATAACACGAAAAGGGTACCAACTCAAGTCATTGTAGCACCCAATCAAATGTGGATGCTAACAGATAGGCCTATTATTCAAATAGACAAGGAGTCTACTGATGTTCACCAATTAAGGGGACTAGCAAGTGGAAAGTCTGGTGGGAAAGGTGTAAGTGCAACATTTATTACTCCTACTAATCGAAATAATGTAAATGTGAATGATGCTATTAATGGTTGTTCTCATCACCCTAATTTCATAACTGAAACTAGCGTTAAACCATTTAGTTTGGTGCCGAATCTTAGTCAACTATTACCAAAAAATCCTAATGGGGTGCCATTTCAACCTTGTGATGTTAGGGAATGTGCAGATAAAAAATGAAGTACTGTCAGCAGGGAAATGGTAGTGAACCTAGAGAGTATGGTAAAGGAATCCCTGATCTTCAAAACCAGCTAGAACTTATCGCAAGCCCGCCCAATTGATTATGTCCAAGGTAATGCCACTGTCCGGATCAATGGATCATGAAAATGGATGATATCAAGAGAACTCAAAATGTATTATCAAAGATGACAGACTATCCCTAATGGCAGAGTAAGGGTATTTCCCAACTTATTAATCATTTATCATCAATGGTTTCTATCATCTAGAACTACGGTGGGTAATCAAACCCCTATTCAAACCCACTCTTAAAAAGTTAATGAATATCTATATCGTTGTTATTGTGATCATTTTAGAGACTCATAGTCCCGTTACTAGTGTGGTGGAGTTTTTTAACAATCTCGGGCTCACGGAGAAAATTATTTTCGAACCTCTTGGCCAGTTAGGAGGTATTTGGGTGACATGGAATCCAAATACAATCCAGCATCAATCTCTTGCCATGTGCTATCAAGCCATCAATGTAACGGTGAAGAAGTCCCACTATGAGGAGTGGTTGTTCTCAACAATCTATGATAGCCCTATCCAATACCAAAGAAAACACCTCTGGGAGAACCTGGTAAATATTGCAGAGTTTATGGAGGCCCCGTGGCTAGTGGCAGGTGACTTTAATAATAATATGGATGAGTCAGAAAAAAAAGTCCTACTCTAAACATGTGGGTGCCGCCAAATGTTCCAGATTCATTGATAACATCAACAAATGCAACCTGTCTAATTTTGGGTGTAATGGGCCTAGGCTTACGTGGACCAATAGTTGAGAAGACTTATCAAACACTATGATCCATATGGATAGATGTATTGCCAGCAATTATTAGAGGTTGATGTACCTGAAGGCTACTGTCGAAAATGTGCCTAGGACTGCGTCTGACCATTGCCCGATGGTGATTCATTTTTAAGGTACATTTTCTAACGTGAAACTTTATAAACCTTTTAGATTCCTTTATTATTGGTTTGGTAGGAATTATATTAAAGAGTTAGTTAATAAAACTTGGAATAACTCAAACTTTGAAGATAATATTTACAAGTGTACTAACTCTATTAAAGAGTCGAATAAAAATGTTTTTTGCAATATATTTCATAATAAAAAAATGGATCTTGTGACGTCTTAAGGGAATACAAAAAACCAAGAGAATGTTTTCTCCCACAGTCTTGACAACCTCGAAAAATATCTTCGAGCAAATTTTAACACTATTTTAAACCAGGGGGAGAAATATTGGCGCCAAAAATCTAGAATTCAATGGATGAGTGAGTGAGATATAAATACAAAAAATTTCCACAACTCCGCCATTATTAGATGGAAGAATAATAGAATTGACCGCCTCATTATTAATGGGGTGTGGACAGAGGATACTTCCACCATTACCACCCACATCAATGACTACTTTAAAAACCTATTCCAAGATGAGTTTTTGTATGATATTAATAGTCAAATGAATGATTACCCTAATCTTAAATTTGAGAATAGGGATAACTTCTTACTCACTCGCCCCCTTGCGCTTGACAATGTTAAACGTGCCATTTTTAGTATGAAAGCTAGCAAAGCCCTGGGCCCTGATGGGATCCAAGCCATGTTCTATCAGCACTTTTGGTGTAACATTAAAGTTAATTTCTTTAATTTTGTTAACAAGTGTTGGAGCCAAAACGACTGGCCCACCAATATAAGTAATACTTATGTGACTTTGATAAAATAGATAATCCTAAGAATATTAGTCAATTCCGTCTTATCACTATCTGTAATGTCTTATATAAAATCCTTGCTAAAGTGATAGTTAATAAGTTGCGCCCTATCCTTTATCGAATAATTGACCCATTCCAGGCTAGTTTCCTTCCTAGTAGACAAACCTCTGATAATATTATAGTTACTTAGGAAATCACTCATTCTCTTAAGAAGAAAAAAGGTAAGGTTGGTGGGGGTTATCCTTAAAATTGAACTTGAGAAAGCCTATGAAAAAGTTAGCAGGGATTTTCTCGAGGAATTCCTTATGTGGTTCAATGTGGAGAGTGGCTTTAGTAAATTGATTATGATTGTGAGATATACCTCCACCACTATCCTTTGGAATGGCTCCCCACTTCCCAGTTTTACCCCCACGAGGGGATCAGATAAGGTGACCCACTCTCTCTGTACTTATTTGTGATGTGTATGGAATACCTCTCTGCTAGCATCTCTGATAAAGTGGATAAGGGTAAATGGAAGGGAATTGACACGTCCCCTAATGGCCCTTGTCTTTCACATCCCTTTTTTGTGGACAATCTCATCCTGTTTTACAACATGACAATTAGTTCTTGTGAGACTATTTTGCAAACACTTGATGAGTTTTGCCACATTTTGGGCTAGAGAGTTAGCTACTCCAAATAAAAAAAAATGGCTCGCCTAATATCCCTAGACATAAAGTAGTTGATCTAAGTAATAAATTTGGGATGTATCTCACTAAGAATCTGGGAACTTATTTGGGAGCTAATCTCGTTCACAGTAGGTTCAATAATGCTTATCTTAAAAATGTTGTTAATAAAGTTCAAAAGAAGCTTGAAGGGTGGAAAGGTAAGTTGTTATCCTTTGCGTGCATGACCAACCTTATTCAATATGTTACTTCCATGATACCTACGTATAATATGCAAACTGCTCTCTTCCCCAATAAAACTTATGATACACTTGATCGTCTTAATAGGAACTTTCGGTGGGGAAGTAATGAGACTCATAAGAAGATACATCTGGTTAGTTAGGATAAGATCTATAGGATAAAAGATAGGGATGGGTTGGGTATTTAATATTGGATATTCCCATGACAATAATAAAACTACGACTGCCAAATTACGTTGGAAAATCATGAATAATAGTGGATCCTTATGGGCTAATCTCATCACTAAAAAATATAAAATTGATCCTAACGCCAGATTATGGTGTAAGAAAACCAATGCCTCCCACATTTGGCGTATCATTTTTAAAAGTAAGGAGGTACTCATTAATAACACCAAATGGAATGTGGGGAAGGGCAACAAAATTAGCTTCACGAAAGAATGGTGGAGTGAGGATGCACCTATTGCTGAGAGGGGTGACCATATCCCCATAGGTGAAGATAACATGAGCACCCTCTTAACTGATAGTTGTGATTGGAACCTTATTAGGATTCGTCAGAGGTTCAATGACAAAATTGTGGATGATATCATTAATATTCATCTCCCTAAAAGGGGGTTAGGGAGGACATGCCCTCCTAGCAACCTAGCAGTAAAGGTAAGTTCTCTATCCACTCTTGCTATAATATTATATCATTGGGGGAGTAGTACACACACCTCTGGAATGGTTGGAAAAATATTTGGAAACTTGGTATCCCTCCCAATTTAAAACATTTTGTTTGGACCATCCTCTGTGGTAAATTTCTCACCAATGCCCATAGAGAGAAAAGGGGCCTCACCACTGATAATACTTTCCCTAGATGCTCATGCAAGGAAGATCTCAACCACCTTTTCAAATAGTGCCACTTCTCTAACCAAGTTTGGAAAAATCTCAACCCTCCCCTCATCCATAACCATGGTATGTTCACTAATTTTAATTCTTGGGTGATTTCAAATGTGTGGAATAATGCGGAAAACGATTGGTATATGACTTTTATCTCTTTCCTTTGGTGCATTTGGAAAATCGGCAATAAACATTTTTTTGATAATGTTCTCACTACCCCTTATATGGTTAATAAGCTTATTTTCGAACATAATTGCGTTATATTCGAAACTCATAATAATATTATTGACCACAAAGGGGAAGGTTTTAGTGCACCCACTAATTCTAGTGATTATATTTCAGGTACCTACATCATCCAAATGGATGATAGCTTTGACACTAATAGTGAGATGGGAGATTTTGGTGGTATTGTACGGGGTAAAGAAGGAAGGTGAGTTACTATTCACTAGCCGTATTAGAGGAATGGAAACCCCCCTGAGAGAAGAGCTTGAAGGTATTTTCCATGGTCTTAACATTGCCTTCAGGGAGAAGTGGAAGAGCGTCTGCCTCAATATCGATTGCCTCAAAGTTGTCCAATTTTTGGAGTCCGAGGACAAGAGGAACCTCCCCCTAGATAATATCATTGAAGACTATTTTGGGGTTGTCAGTTGCCTTAAAGGCAAGGTCATCTACATCCCTAGAGAGAAGAACACCCTAGTGTACTGCATGGCCAGAATTGAAAAAGACTCTCAGGAGATCTCGGTGGAGTATGAGCATACCCCGGAGCAGTTCCACGTGATGCTTAAACGTGCTAAACTTAATAACCCCATGATTTATTTCCCTTATTACTGCCGTTGTTTTGTTTTTCCTTATGTAACCAAAAAAAAGATAGCGAGATACTCATATAGGTAGATTGTAAAAATGCAAAGTGGGGAGAGATTTAGCGAATTGTATTATTATTAGACCTCTGGTCACCTGAAACTATAGTATAAAAAGATACCATGTGGACATAGGCTCCCCCTTGAGGGATGAACCACGTAACACATGGTGTAATTCTTCCTATTCTCATATCCATCTTTTTATATTTTCTTTTTACTGATTATTTATTGTTTATTATCTCGGACTGGATCTTAATTTGCTAGGACAAACCTTGAAAGAAATTTTAGATGATAACAGAAGGGCGCCGCCTGGGGGAATGACTAAGATATGTTGTGTCTCACTTATTTTCTAATTTCTAATTAGGAAAATATTGTAAAATACAATCCAATTTCATTGAGGATGATCTAACAGATCAAATCAATAGGATTGTTTAATTTCCAACTTTATACGTTTGATTTACTTTTTCATTGTACAACTCCATGTAATCCGAAATTAGATACTCTATTTTCTATCCTAAAATAGTCTCCTAATTTTCAATTTTGCAAGTCTTCAATCACTCTGTTTTTTGTCATTATACTTTGTTTTGCTGCAAATTGTGAAAATGGTTGAACATCCAGAAAGTAACAGGGATAAACAAAAAATAACACCCTAAACCCTATTGGAATAGGGGATTTAGCAGGATTTATGGACATTTAGTGGGATTTAGCTCACTCAAAGTGTTCTGTACTGCAGAACCAACTAGTTCTAATGACCCCAACATGGAGAAAAATACATATAAGCACAGGCAAATGCTTTCTCCTTTCCTATATAGGTATATGAGGCAAAGGAATAGTGATAACGAGGTAGAGAACCCTGGAAGCCTAATTTTAGGGTCTGATATGAGCAGATCTACTCGGAGAAGTGGGTCAAAATATAAAGGATCCTCCTACCAACTAGGAAAAACCTCAGCCATAAGGTAACTAAATATGATAATGAACATAAATATTTGACCAAACACATAAGTGCCTTTGAATGGATCGGCAGTGTATCTATCTTTGATAGGATGAGAAATAGAGGGGCGCAAGCACATACTCACCCCGAAAGAAGTGCAAGATGGGAAGAGTTTAGGAGTCAGGATTGAAGGAAGGAGAATGGAACAAGATATAATGAACGAGCTAATAAGGATGCATTGATAGAAGAACCCTAATAATGGAAGGGATAAATACAAAGGATAGAGGATCGTTTAGTCTATTTCATTAAGACAAAAAAACACTTCAGAGGATTTCTGTAGGGATCACCATTTGCGATTCTGATTATCTATCACACCCGTACACAATTCAATCCACCTTTGATCTCTCCCAGTTATGATGGAAAATAATATACAATCATACACGTTTAGAAGTACCAGGCAACCTGCAATATATTTTCAATATGTGATGAAATGCATTGAGGAGCGTTTTTAAGCACTCTCACAAGTCCTTCTCAGATCTGGTACAATGGGTTACTGAAAGGGAAGATATCTAACTTTAAACAATTGTCTAATCTTTTTGCTACTAATTTCTATTTTAGAGTAAAACCAGGAAAGAGGTTAGCTCATTCGGTGAGCATTCGTTTACATGAGGATAAAACAACAAGGGAGTGTAATACTAGATTTAGTACTGAAAAGTTCAAAGTAGTGGACTATGATGAAAAAGTTATCATCATGACAACTATGAGTGGGATGTTACTTGGGAAGTTTTACTAGGCATTGGCCAACGAGCCTCCAAACAATATGGCTGACATCTTGTCCAAATCAGTAAAGATCTTGAATTTTGAAGAAGCGGTGGCTTCAAATGAGTTCATCTTCAAGAAATTAGAAGAAGGTAACTGTTCAAGTAGGAGGGAAAAGCCCAAAGAGGTCTCAAAGCCAAAGAACTATAAGAAGACATATCAAAATTATGATGAGCATACTCCCTTGACAATGGGAGTTCACAATATCCTCGATGAGATCCAAGGAAATGGTGAATTAGAGAGGATGAAAAAGTTGAAAATCTCATTGGGAATAAGTGATAAGAACAAGTACTGCAACCTCTATAAAGACCACAAACATAAAAACAAATATTTGTTATAGTTGAAGGATGAAATTGAGACCCTCATAAAAAGAGTAAAGCTAGATAAATATAAGGATTTAATGGCAGGCCAACATCATCTCATGATGATCTGAAGTTGAGAAGGATATCACAATCTCCTCTTGAACAAAATAAAAGGAAGAAAATATCTCATAGGAACAATGATAAAGAATATCCAGGCCTCTCTACAAGGACTAAGTATTTAGTAGAATTAGTTGGCATGATTTATTTGGCATGAAGTTTCCTTACAAGAGGTAATGTTGGTGGTGGTGACAGACTAGCTGAGAGAAAGGCATACCTCAATGAAGCAAAGGCTTATGCCATTAACAGAGAGGTCAATATGGTAATTTTAGAGGAAATCCAAGCTCATAAGTTTGCCAAAGATCAATTGGTGACAGGTTTTTTCAGAGATGTCCTCTGGGGGATATTATATCCTAATAACGACCCACTTGTGACAACTATGATGGTCAACGAAAGGAGTGTGAAGAGAATTCTAGTAGACAATAGGAGTTCGACGGATATATTATTCTATAACTATTTCATAAATTTTAAAATTGGCTGAAAGAAAATTGCAAGCCTATTATAGTCTACTAATCGGATTCTTAGGTAAGAAGTTATAATCACTCAGCACAATGGAGTGAAAGGTTGTTAATAGAACATGTATGACCTCTACAATAGAGATGATGAGATTCGTTATCTTCGATAATAATGTCTCATTGGCCTACAACATTATTTTTGGAGGAGTGGGTATGAAGAAATTTGAGGTTAGTGCCTCAACTATTCATCAATATCTAAAGTTCTCTACTAGTTTCATTACGAGAATGGTGAAGGGAAACTAGGTGGAAGCACACAAATACAAATACACTTAAGATAATGAAGAGGAAAGAGAGAATTTAACTCAATCTTATCAAATCGAGACACTAGATCCTCGGGATGAAGATAATTCAATAACAGGGGAAGCTATTGGGCGAAAACATCCAGTAACTCTGGACGATGAGCATCCTAATGGCACAACTCAAACCGATGTGTCCATGGATATCATCCTCAAGAAGAAATTGGCTGACTTCCTATGAGCTAAAAAAATGTTTTTGCTTGGAACCAAAAAAAACATGCCTAGAATTGATTAAGTCATTATTAGTCACAAGCTCAATAAAGAGAAAGAAGTAAAGCCACTAAAGCAAAAGCAATGAGTTTTCTCAGAGGATTAAAACATGGAAATTCAAGAATAAGTGTCCAGTTAAAGAAGGATAGTTTTATTAAAGATGTGAAGTATACCGATTGGTTAGAAAATGTGATGATGATACTAAGGAGGAACGATAAGTGGTGGATGCCTGTGGACTTCACAGACTTGAATAATGCATGTCGAAAGGATTTGTATTCATTACCTCGAATTGATAAACTTGGGGACGCAACATCTGGGCACAAACTATTAAGCTTTATGGATGATTATTCTAGTTATAACCAAATTAAAGTCAAGCCAGAGGAAAGAGAGAAAACTTCCTTCATTACTGGACGAGGTACTTTTTTATAATGTAGGGGCCACATATCAAAGTCTAATAAGTAAGGTGTTTGATAAAATATAGAGAAGAATATAGAAGTTAATAAAGATTACAAGATAACAAAAAAAGATTAAGGTAAACGAACACATCCAAGACCTTGTCCGAACCTTCGATGAACTACTGAAATATCAGGTGAAGTTAAATCCATTCAAGTGTGTTTAGAGCCAAGGACAAAAATTTTTAGGTTTTATTATTAATAAAAGGACATAGAGGCTAACCCTTACAATATCCAGACATTGATCAATATGTAGCCTCCCAAGAGCAAGAATGAAATTCAAATCTTAACATGTCATTGGTAGCCTTTAAATAGATTCGTATCGAGAGCAACCGATAAGTTCCTCCCTTTCTTGAAGGTGATTAAAAATATTTTTGAATGGACTAAAGAATGTCAAGTTGCCTTTATAGAGATGAAAAACTACATAAAATCATCCCCATTGTTATCGATACCAATCCAAAGGGAAAAACTATACTCGAATTTGGCTCTGTCAAAATCAAAATTTAGTTTGACTTTGGTAAGAATTGATGGACTAGTGAAAAATCCAGTGTACTGAATGAGCAAAACATTTATCGGTGCAGAAGTAAGATAATACATAATGGATAAATTATCTCTAATTCATATAGTGGCATCTATAAAGATGAACAATATTTCAAACCCACTATATTTGTCTACACTGATCTCCCACTTTGGCAAACCATCCACAAACTTGAGAAAGCTGGCTAGTTGATGGCATCGGCAATATAAGTGGGTGAATATCATATCGTACATAAGTGGAAGGTTGCAATCAAACGCCAAGTCGTAGAAGATTTTATTGTAAAACTAACCTATTAGGATAAAGGACTATCCTAGCAAGCTATTAAAGTTCCATCTAACCTCGCCTAAAGACTAGGAAACTCTTCACCCAGGAGAAATAAGACAAGCTAGAGGGCTGAGTTTTAAATAGAGCTATCTAAGGACAGTTCCCTATTAAAATGAGGCTTTTAAAAATATCAACATGTACAGAAGTTATTCTTGGATGGATCGTCATGTTCAAATGGTAGAAAAGATGGACTAACAGTCAACACAACTAATGGATATGATATAGAACATGCACTCTGTTTCAAATTTTTTAGCCATCTAATAATAAAGAATAATACGAGACTTTGGTTACTGGATTATAATTAATTATATGACTTGGAGCCGAACCGGTAGTATCCCACAGTGATTCACAATTAGTTGGGAACCACATTTTAAGATAATATGAAGCAAGAGAGGATAACATGTCAAAATACTTAGCAAGGGTGAAGTTACAATTGCCAAAGCTAAAGCACTCCAAATGATTGGAATCCTCATAATTAAGAATACCAAAGAAAACACATTATCTCGTCTTACATTAGCCACCAAGGATGATCTGAGGAGAACTATTTCGTAGAGATACTAGTGCAAAAAGACATTGATGCACAGGAAATTAACTTTTACGAGCTGACCATGGGCCCATCATGGATAGATCCGATTAGAAGATACCTGGAGGAAAGTACTCTGTCAGATGATTGGAAGAAAGAAAGAAGCCTTTGTTGTAAGGCATCCAAATTTTTCATAAAAAGTGGAGTGCTTTAAATAATAGGTGTTATTTTCTCAATACTGAGATGTATCCACCCTATGGAGGTACCAAACTTGTTTAAAGAAATATACGAAGGATTGTGTGGTTCCTATGCAGTAGGTCAAACCCTGGTAAAAAAGAATAGAAATCCAAGTATATTATCATTCCACAATGAAGAAAAATGTAAATAATACACGCACAAGTGCAATAAATGTCAGAGATTCACAATGGTGCAGAAGAGGTTGAAAGCCAAGTTAGTGATGATCACATCACATTAGCATTTTTCCATTTGGGGTATGGATTTGGCATGCCCACTGTCTAAGATAAAAGGAAGATTCAAGTATTTGATGGTAGTGATAGAATATATTATAAAATGGATAGAGGTCGAATCACTCAAAGAAATGACCAATGCAAAGGTCTTCCATTTTATATTGAAAAATATGATATGTAGATATGGAATCCATCGCTCCTTCATAGATGACCACGACACCAAGTTTGACAATGAAGAATTTTAAACTTTTGCGATAAGGAAAAAATAAAAAAAAGTTGCACTTGTTACTAGCTCAACCATAACCCAACGGGAAAATAGAGGTCATGAACCGAAAATTGCTAAAAGGAATGAAGAAAAGGTTGGATTCAATCAAAGGGAATTTCATAAATAAATTGCAAAGCGTGATGTTGGCCTAGAGTACAACACCGCGAATAGCAATAAAAAAAACACCATATACGCATGTTTTTGGTAGCGAGGCCATGGTCTTAATTGAAATCGTCCTTCTAAGACATAGGTGTGACACCCCGCCCAATAAAATATCAGGAGATCAGTCATTTATAAAATTTAAAACAGAATGTTCGGTTGGTTCATTCTTAGCATCACTGTTGAAAAAAAAATAACTCATTTAATCACCTAATATAATTAAGCTAAGTGTCAAAATATTTTTTTTTAAACCATATAAATACCAATCCAAGAAATTTAATATAAACCATCCACGCATAATTAATTAATACAATACTGAATCAGAATCACATGCTGAGATAACTAAGACTGGATAAAACATTCCAGTTCAAAACTCCTAACCAAAAACATAGTAACCATAAATCCAAATGAAAATGAACTGAAAGTAAACTAAACATAATCTCTGAAAAACAGTCTAAGGAATGGGTGACACGTGCGCTAAATTGAGAGTCTGTAAAGAATGGAAATGAATGATGGAGGCGTCTAATACGAAGACCTACAACTTCAACAACAGCTGCAACACGCCAAGCAATCCGATCTCTAAACCTGGTGTCCCTGTGGCTGAGCACCTGATATAATACATATATATAGCAAGAGAGAGAAGAGATGCATGAAACGGGTCAGAGCCAGATATGTAAAAATTATATGTTTTAGCAAGTATTTAAAATTTGCAATAAAGCAAGTATCAATTTCTTGTTAGCTCGAACTCTCACATGAGATTCTCACCTCTCGTCTATTGTGCACTCCTGACGTACATCTATCCCCACCTAGCCATTTGTAACACTTCTAACTAGATAAAGACTTACACTTCTTGTTATAACTCGTAGTAGTATTTCGAAATTCCTAATTTCCCACATTATTAATATCATCATTTATTAATAAATTCGGTTAAGTGTTATCACACTAAGTTAAGTATTCACAACTTACATCACTAAAGATTGTACTAACCCAATATCCTACAATTATCTCTCAGTAGGAATCACACAAGTATATATATACATATATTTTCCACTATAATATACATATACTAATACAGCACCCCAAGGCTAAACATGTAGTGCATTACATACTCTGCTACATGTTCTGGTACATCTCGTACTCTAATAAGGACTATCGGTCTGAAAATTTCCCACGAACCATATATACAAAACACACATAATGGAGGGGAACATAGTTCTCATATCTATGGGTCACGCACATACCTATGCTCCCATAGTCAGCTGGCTTATCAACTCACTAATAAGCCTTCACAGTCCTATGTTTTGAGATACAAGTCAATAAACCCCTCAGGATAAGACTGTCTCTACACCACCTCCCGTGATAGCAAGCAGCTAGGTATGTCATGGACATAATACTAGAAAGTAATAGGTATTCACACATCCAATTAATATTTATAGGTATTCTCCCAACCTTCTTATATATGTTCCTTACGTATTTCATTCTCATTATTACGTATATTAAAGTATTACTAAATTACTACCATTCCTTAGTAATTTCCAAAGTAACTCTTCTTTTTGGATTAATTAAAGTATAAACTCACATACTTCCTTATAGACCTGCCTCGTTTTAAATCTGTTAACCGATAAATTTCTCTCACTCGTAAAGACTGGAAAATTCCTAAACTGCCCCTAAGAAATTTCCCGGAAATTCACCCTGTCGCTCGAATCAGATGGCATGTCGTTCAAACGACCGCCACGTGTCACTCGAGCGACTTCGCGAGAGATGTAATCTAGCTTGAACGACTTCGCAAGAGATACAATCTCATTTCAACGACTTCGTGCGAGATCGCGCAAGACTGCATTGTTCGTCTTCTACCCAGAATTTCAGCGTTTTCCCACCATTTTTAACCTTAAAACCTCTAAATAAACATCCCAATCTCCAAATAAACAGTTCCAATTCGAATCCTATCAATTATATATGGATTCTAACATCCTAGAATCATCAATAAAACATGGAATCCCCAAATTAATTTACCAAAACCCTAGTTCTTCAAAATCATATCCAATAACACAAAATTTCCTGATTCGTTCTATACATGAGTTCATCTAAGCATGATTTCTTATCTACATACATGAAGGGTTTCAATTTAATAATTCTCAGATTCAATCTACGTATCCTAATTCCTCGATTTTCATCACGTTTATGCACTAAAATATGATTATAACATCCCTATACTAACATGAGTATGATAATTGCTAAGGTACAGCAAGTTGTAAACACTTGCCTTGAATTTTTCATCTGATTTCTTGACATTGTTGGTATGGTTGTGTTCCCCTTGTCCCGATCTATACGGTGGTGGTGGTGGTTGTGCAAGGCGGTGTTATCTTGGCCTTTTTCTCTTAGAAATAGCTCTCCATCACACCTTCTATGGCCGTTCTTACTTCCTGACACTTTTTAACCCTAATTGGACTTTCCTTGGCTGATAAATAATTCTTAATTTTCGTCCATTAATTAGGCCCAAAAATACAATTTACCATAATGCCCTCTCGGGGTGCCGGCTAGGCCTAAAATTTCCCCGGGACCCAAACCAAACACCCGGGTATACTATTTTGACTATCTCGACCCTTACGGACTCAACGGTCCACTCGAAATGACCATATGAGTTATTAAAAATAATTAATTATTTATTCCATTAAATTAGCCCCGACACGACCCGCACGCGCGTCTGACTTAATTTACTAAACTATCGTATTTCTAACTCTTAACAATTTACCGAACTGTATAGTTCCATATTACATATCACACAGTAATATTCAATCGATAAGTATTAACCCTGGCACATTAGTTAATATTTATTTTAAATCCGAATTAATCAATAATTAAATTCTCACATATTAGTTCAATTAATCCCACAATAATAATTAATCCCTTAATTATTTAAATCACAAAAATATGGGGCATTACATACTTCCCCCCTAATAACGGAATTTCATCCTAAAATTCAGAAAATAAGATATACCTGGTACGAATAAGTCTGGATATTTCTCTTGCATATCCGCCTCCTGCTCCCAAGTAGACTCCTCCACATTGTGATGCTACCACTACACCCGAACAAGTGGAACTACCTTTGACCTCATCCTCCTCTCACTATAATATAGGATAGCCATCGATCTCTCCTCATATGAACTGTCTGGATGTAAATCAATCTCCTGAATCGCAATGTGAGTGTGTGCCAACTCATCCCGAAGGTATCACCTCAGTGACGAAATGTGGAACACATCATGGATACGATGCAAGTGCTCCGGTAACCCAAGTCTGTAAGCCACTGGTCTGACCCTCTCTATAATAGGGAATGGTCCTACATATCTCGGAGCTAACTTCCCTTTCTTTCCAAATCTCATTACCCCTTTCATCAGAGATACTCTGGAAAAAACTTGGTCCCCCACTGCGAACTCTCAGAAGAACCTGTTAGCATCGGCGTAGCTCTTCTGTCTGTCATGTGCTACCCATATACGATCCCGAATCATCTCCTGCTCGACCTATCCTAAATCACCTCTGGCCCGAGTAACTTATTGTCTCCCACCTCTAGCCAACATGCTGGAGAATGACGAGGTCTACCATATAATGCTTCAAACGGGTCCATGCCTATCACAAACTGGTAAGAGTTGTTATAAGCAAACTCCACTAGTGAGAGATACTTCTCCCAACCTCCCCCAAAATCAAGGATACACATGCGCAACATATCTTCGAGCATCTGATTAGTGCGCTCAGTCTGCTCATCGGTCTGCGGGTGATACCCTGTACTCAACCGCAACTCGGTACCCATAGCCTCCTGAAAGCTCTCCTAAAAATGAGATACGAACGTCTTGTCTCTATCTGACACTATGTTAAGAGGCACACCATGCAGTCTCACTATCTCTGCAATAAATAGCTGAGTATACTGTCCCGCTGTGTAGTCTGTCCTGACGGGCAAAAAGTGGGCTACTTTCGTCAACTGATCCACAATAACCCATATAGAATTGTGCCCCCTCTGCGAAGTGGGCAACCCGGTGATAAAATCTATGGAAATGCCTTCCCATTTCCACATAGGAATCTCCAACGGATGAAGCAAACCTGATGGTCTCTGATGGTCCACTTTCACTAACTGGCAAGTGGTAAACTTAGATACGAACTCTGAGATATCCTTTTTCATCTCGCTCTACCAATAATGCCGCCTTAAATCCTGGTACATTTTGTCCCCACTGGGATGTACCACAAATCGGGACCCATGCAACTCCGTCATAACTGCGTGCCGAAGGTCCTCCCCCTTTGGGACAACGAGTCTGCCATTGAAGCACAACCCCCCTCAGAAGTCACTGAATAATACTCGGCTCCTCCGGCTAAAATATGCCTAATTCGATCTTAACATAACGAATCCGCTGCATGTGCCTGTACCACCCGTGTAACAATCTGAGGCGTAACAATCGTTGCAGACATAAATGATCAGGCCACGGCATCCTAATGACCCAATTCCTTCCATTTTGCCTTCCACACCTCGGCCCTCTCGTCCATTGGCTTGCGGCTCAACGCGTCTGCTACCACGTTAGCCTTTCCTGGGTGATATTGGATATCGAACTGATAATCGTTCACGAATTCAAGCCATAGACGTTGACGCGTGATCTGCTCTTTCTGCGTGAAGAGGTACTGTAGTGACTTATGATCCGTTAATAAGCAAAATTTCTCTCCCTGGAGATAGTGCCTCCAAATCCGAAGTGCAAACACGACTTCCGCTAACTCCAAGTCATAGGTGCGATAGTTTTTCTCATGGGGATTAAGCGTACGGGAAGCATAAGCTATATCCTGATCCTCCTGCTGAAGTACACCCCCAAGTCCTAATAAGGACGCATTTTTATAGACGAGATACTCCACTCCTGGCCTGGGTAGTGTCAACACCGGCGTTGAAGTCAACTTGTTTTTCAGCTCATTGAAATCCAACTGACAGGCATCGTCCCAGATAAATGGCACTCCTTTTCGAGTCAAATGAGTCAATGGACCCGCTATCTTAGAGAATCCCCGAATGAACCTCCTGTAGTATCCTACTAGGCCCAAGAAACTACGTATTTTTGTCAGCGTCGTAGGCTGTCCCCATTCCCTAACTGTCGACACTTTCCCCGGGTCTACGGATATCCCTCCATCCAAAATAATGTGCCCCAAAAATTGAACCTCCTTTAGCCAAAATCCACATTTCTCATATTTTGCATACAACTCGTGCTGGCACAGTGTCTATAAAACCTGTCTCAAATGTTCGGCATGCTCCTCCTCAATCTAGGAGTAAATCAGAATGTTATCTATAAAGACAATAACAAACTGATCCAGGAACTCTCTGAACACCATGTTCATCAGATCCATAAACATGGCTGGGGCATTGGTTAGCCCAAAAGGCATAACCCTAAACTCATAGGATCCATATCTCGTCAAGAAAGCAGTCTTCGACACATCCTTCTCCCTGATCCTCAACTTATGGTATCCCGACCTCAAGTCAATCTTCGAGAAGAAGGTAACCCCTCTCAACTGGTCGAATAAGTCATCGATTCGGGGCTCGATAATCAATACATAATCGTAATGAACCATCTCTCTTCTTAACAAACAACACAGGGGCACCCCAATGTGAAGTACTCCTATAAATAAACCCATAGCCAACAGCTGCTCTATCTGGTCCCGTAACTCTCTCATCTTTACTAGGGCCATACGGTATGGTGCGCGGGCTATCGACTGAGTGCTCGGAATCAAATCTATAACAAAGTCTATCTCTCTGCTAGGTGGCAGTCTCGAGATATCTTGGAACACATCAGCGAATTCCCTCACCACCGGTATCGAATCAAGAAGTATCACTACCTCCTTAGAGGTTTCCTCCTCTATATAATACAAGTGAGTGGACGAACCTCCCTCAGGACGTGGCATCACCACCAGGAACATCTCCTGATCAGGTATGGCAAAAATGATAGTCCTACTAAAGCAATCGAGAATTTCCCTATATGCAACTAGTCAAGCCATACCGATTATCGCATCACACTAGGATATCTCTAATACAAGCATGTCAGTCGGTAAGATAAGTCTCCCAATCTCTATACCCACCCCTCAACATATAAAGTGAATTAGGGAACCACTACCTAAAGGTGAATCTACGGAACTAACAGTATTCTATGTTGTAACTAATAACCCTATAGTAAGTGCAAACCTCTTGGCATTAAAACAATGTGTGGCCCCCGTATCAAATAAAATGCGCCCGATAGTCCCCTGGATAGAAAACATACCCTCAATCACGGGTGGAGCCTGTGGGGCTGCGGCCTGATGGAGGTTATAAACCCGTCCATACTGAAGTTTCCCCTACTGGACTGGAACTACTGGTATAGCTAGCAACACTGGAATTTGAGGTGGTGCTGGGAGGGCGGCAAGAAATATCGGTCTTTGGGGCTCCTGTCGAGCACCATGCTGCTGCTGTTGTGTACCCCTGCCCTTCTCAGGAGAGTCATGTCGCTTGTGGCCAGTCTTTCCATATACAAAACACTTCCCAATAAATTTTCCCCCTTGTTGCCCCTGCTGTCCTCGGCCCTGCTGGCCATTCCCACCTCCCCCTTGGACCTGCTGGCCTTGTCTAAACTGTTGTTGGCCCTGATGGCCAGGCCCAAAACCTCCCTGACCCTGACGGAAACCCCCTGATCTTAATCCCTTAGAATCCCCATGCTGGGAATTCTGATCAACCTGCCTCTTCTGACCCTGATCTGGTTGTGCCCCGCTGGCACCATTTCCTCCTGTCCAGCCCAGCTGGTTGGACTCCCCCGCTCATTTTCTCCCAGTCAAATGGAAGCGGGGGTCCTGGAAATGCAGCAGTTCTGGATTAAGCACATCAGAATAGGTCTAAAATGAGAGATAACCCAGGAGATGTTGCCTGATTCTCCAGGTGAGGCCATCTATGAACATTTGAATACGCTTCTCTTTAGTAGGTACCTCCTCCGGTACCAAATTCACCAATCGGTTGAACTCATCCTCATATTCCGCAACTGTCCTCCCTTCCTGGGTGAGGTCTATAATTTTTTCCTCATCTCAGTCTTGACGATGGAAGGAAAATATTTGCGGTCGAACCGCCCCCAGAAATCACTGATCGTCATCAAATCTCGCTCCTCAGTAGTAGTAGTGGTCTCCCACCACTGTAAGGCTGCCCCTCACAGCTTGAAGGTAGCCAAGACTTGCCTCTGTACTTCCGTGCACTCATACATACGAAGGTTTTGCTGCATGTCCTTCTTCCACTGACTAGCAATAACCACATATGAACTGCCCATGAACTCTGGGGGACATGCCCTCTGAAAGGACTCTCTCACTCTTTCCCATGCAGTGGGAAATGGATCCACTGGCACTGGTGCTACTGCCTGAACCTGGGGTGGGGCCTGCGTCACCACCGTTAAGGCTTCATTTACCGCTTGTTCAACTATCGCGGCAACCTCTGTTGTGTTCATTGTCCCATGAGCCTGTACTGCCGGCTGCTCTGGCTGGGCCTGTCAATCTCTTGGTGCACGTCGAGGAGGCATCTGAAACGAGAAAGAATATTATTAGTCCACATTTATTACTAAATCTAAAATAGCTAAAGACGTAAACGCAAAAATAAAGATCACAACAGTCCTAAAGATAGGGCTCCATATCAAAGGAAGCAAAGTTGAAAACGTAGTAAGCCGTACAGATCCTAAATGACCCTAGAACCTAATGCTCTGATACCACCTGTGACACCCCTCCCAATTAAATATCGGGTGATCAGTCCTTTATAAAATTTAAAATAGAATGTTCGGTTGGTTCATTCTTAGCATCACTTTCGAAAACATAATAATTCATTTAATCACCTAATATAATTAAGCTAACTGTCAAAATATTTTTTTTAAAACCATTTAAATACCAATCCAAGAAATTTAATATAAACCATCCATTCATAATTAATTAATACAATACTGAATCAAAATCACATGCTGAGATAACTAAGATTGGATAAAACATTCCAGTTCAAAACTCCAAACCAATAATATGGTAACCATAAATCCAAATGAAAATGAACTGAAAGTAAACTGAACATAATCTATGGAAAACTGTCTAAGGAATGGGTGACACATGACCTAAATAGAGAGTCTATAAAGAATGGAAATGAATGATCGAGACGTCTAATACGAAGACCTACAGCTTCAACAACAGCTGCATCACGCAAAGCAATCCGATCTCTAAACCTGGTGTCCCTGTGGCTGAGCACCAAATATAATACATATATATAGCAAGAAAGAGAAGAGATGCATGAAACCGGTCAGAGCCCGATATGTAAAAATTATTTGTTTTAGCAAGTATTTAAAATTTGCAATAAAGCAAGTATCAATTGCATGTTAGCTCAAACTTTCACATGAGATTCTCACCTCTCGTCTATTGTGCACCCCTGACGTACATCTATCCCCACCTAGCCATTTGTAACACTTCTAACTAGATAAAGACTTGCACTTCTTGTTATAACTCGTAGTAGTATTTCGAAATTCCTAATTTCCCACATTATTAATATCATCATTTATTAATAAATTCGGTTAAGTGTTATCACACTAAGTTAAGTATTCACAACTTACATTACTTAAGATTGTAGTAACCCAATATCCTACAATGATCTCTCAGTAGGAATAACACAAGTATATATATACATATATTCACCACTATAATATACATATACTAATATATCACCCCAAGGCTAAACTTGTAGTGAATTGCATACTCTCCTATCATGTCCCGGTATATCTCGTACTCTAATAAGGCCTATCGGTTTGAAAATTTTCGACGAATCATATATACAAAACACATATAATGGAGGGGAACATAGTTCACATATGTATGGGTCACGCACATACCTATGCTCCCATAGTCAGCTGGCTTATTAACTCACCAATAAGCCTTCACAGTCCTATGTTTTGAGATATAAGTCAATAATCCCCTCAGGATAAGACTGTCTCTACACCACCTCCCGTAATAGCAAGCATCTAGGTATGTCATACACATAATACTAGCAAGTAATAGGTATTCACACATCCTATTAATATTTATAGGTATTCTCCCAACCTTCTTATATATGTTCCGTACGTATTTCATTCTCATTATTACGTATATTAAAGTATTACTAAATTACTACCATTCCTTAGTAATTTCCAAAGTAACTCTTCTTTTCAGATTAATTAAAGTTTAAACTCACGTACCTCCTCGTAGACCTGCCTCGTTTTAAATTTGTTAACTGATAAATTTCTCTCACCCATAAAGACTGGAAAATTCCTAAACAGCCCCGAAGAAATTTCCCAAAAATTCACCATGTCGCTCGAACCAGATGGCATGTCATTCGAACGACTACCACGTGTCGCTCGAGAGACTTCGTGTGAGATGTAATCTCGCTTGAACGACTTCATGTGAGATACAATCTCGTTTGAACGACTTCGCGCGAGATCGCGGGAGACTGCACTGTTCGTCTTCTACCCAGAATTTCAACATTTTTCCATCATTTTTAACCCTAAAACCTCCAAATCAACCTCCAAATATCCAAATAAACAGTTACAATTCGAATCCTATCAATTATATATGGATTCTAACATCCTAGAATCATTAATTCATTACGAATCATCAATAAAACATGGAATCCCCAAATTAATTTACCAAAACCCTAGTTCTTCAAATTCATATTCAATAACACAAAATTTCCTGATTCGTTCTATACATGAGTTCATCCAAATGTGATTTCTAGTCTACATACATGAAGGGTTTCAATTTAATAATTCTCAGATTCAATCTACGTATCCTAATTCCTCAATTTTGATCACTTTTATGCACTAAAACATGATTATAACATCCATATACTAACATGAGTATGATAATTGCTAAGGTACAACAAGTTATAAACACTTGCCTTGAATTTGTCGTCTGATTTCTTGATGTTGTTGGTATGCTTGTGTTCCCCTTGTCCCGATCTACACGGTGATGGTGGTGGTTGTGCAAGGCGATGTTATCTTGGCCTTTTTCTCTTGGAAATAGCTCTCCCTCACACCTTCTATGGCCGTTCTTACTTCTTGACACTTTTTAACCCTAATTCAACTTTCCTTGGTTGATAAATAACTCTTAATTTTCGTCCATTAATTAGGCCCAAAAATACAATTTACCATAATGCCCTCTCGGGGTGCCGGTTAGGCCTAAAATTTCCCCGGGACCTAAATCAAACACCCGAGTATACTATTTTGACTATCTGGACCCTTCCGGACTCAACGGTGCACTCGAAATGACCATACGAATTACTAAAAATAATTAATATAATTATTTCATTAAATCAACCCTGACACGACCCACACGCGCGTCTGACTTAATTTACTAAACTGTCGTATTTCTTACCCTTGACAATTTACCGAAGTGTATAGTTCCATATTACATATCACAAAGTAATATTCAATCGATAAGTATTAACCCTGGCACATTAGTTAATATTTATTTTGAATCCGGATTAATCAACAATTAAATTCTCACATTTTAATTCAATTAATCCCATAATAATAATTAATCCCTTAATTATTTAAATCACAAAAATATGGGGTATTACAGTACGGTTCTCAACTTTGATTCCCTCAAGAGTGATTTTACGAGAAGGTTATATTTATACCTAGTAAATGAGGTCAGAGAGGCAGCAACGCTCAAGGGTGAAGCTTATCAGCAACTCACGATAAAATTTTGTAACAAAAGAGTTAAGCCAAGTACCCTCGAGGAAGGTGACTACGTATCGAAGAAGGTCACGCAAAAATATAACAAATTAGAGGCTAATTATCAGGGTCCCTAACATGTGGAAGAAGTAGTATGAACTAGTACTTGTCGAATTAAAACTCTCTTAGGAGAGTTGTCAAAGACCCCTTGGAACTCCGAACGCCTCAAGAGGTATCATCACTATAAAAGTTTTTTAGTCAGTAAGCAAGATGAATGTAGTGATAAGTTATATATATTGTGCGGATTGAATCATATAATTGTAATACCTATTACCTCACAAATTAGAGGATAATTGGCATGGTCCCTACAATGTGGCCGAAATCGTCTGAATTGGTACTTATCTAATTATTACTTTCGATGGAGAGTTGTTCAAGAACCCTTGGAATTCTGAGCACCTTAAGAGGTATCATCACTAACGAAGTTTTTAGTTAGTACGAAATATGAATAAAGTGGGAAGTTATATATCTTGTATGGACATAATCATTTAATAAGAATACCTATTACCCCAAATTTGCCTTCATGATTTTCAAATTCTTTTTGGTCTCATTTAAAGTTCATTCCAAGAGATGGGCAAGAAGCTTCAAGTGAAGACATATTGAGTTCGAAACTCATTACGTTACAAACTCAACACAATTTTTTTTTAGAAAATGACAAAAGGGCAAGTCGGCTTTGGCCGACTAAATGGACAAATATCTTCTTTGATTGCATAAAAATATTTTAAGGCCTGATCGACTTAGTCCATCCCATTTAACCAAAGCGCGTCTTTGACTACACAAAACCTTTGGAAGAGGGTTTTCAGGAGTTTTGAGAACTTAAAAACATACCTTTCCTGAATGGACAACTAAAAAGTCCATCCCAACTAATTTAGTAAGTCTGAGTTATGATGACAAGATTTGACAACACAGACAAAAGGCTAAGAAATACTAGCAAGACACAAATAAGACATGGATTAAATTGCATAGTTAATTAGATCCAACCATGAAAATATATGAGCAAAGATACTTGTAAAATAAAATATAAAGAGTATATGATGAATAATATAAAATGCTTCATTGATATAACTCATGAGATTTTTTACAGAAAGTAAATTAAAAAAGAGTACACTTTTTCCATTCATAGATAGTTCATACATGGGTGCAAGGAAATTTTTTGCAAAGAATTACAAAATGATAAGTGGGAAATAAGATAAGAAATGACATCTTTTGGGGAAACCAAGTTGTTCTAGCGGTCAGGAGCTTCCCAACATCAACATGTCCATCCTCATCTTAGACCTGATTCTCCTCACCAACTTAAAGGTAGGCCTTAGATGATGATATTTCCTCTTATTTTCTTGAAGCCACTTCATCATTTTCTAGGGCCTTGGTCCCATCATTAATTCATCATAGCCTCGGATGACCCATCCTCTTCTTTTCTCAGGATATAACAACCTCAGCAATATCAAGGTAGTGCTTAGCTACCCTCTTTATTAATTCATCATAGCCTTTAATGAAGGATATGGCGGTGTTAATGTTGTATTTTTTAGAGGTTAAAAAGGCATTGAAAACATCTTCTCTAGCCATGGACACATTTACCAAGTCAATATCAAGTTAAACCTTTAAGTCACCAAGCTTGTCTTTTTTAGTCTTGAGGTCTAATTGCAGATACCTACTATCATCTTCGGCATTGCTAATGTTTTCAGCCTTATCCACCATTTGATCTATAGCCTATTGAAGCTTGGTGTAGACATAGTCCTTATCCTTATGAGCCTTCGATAGGTTGTCCTCAAGAATTGTGATTTTATCCTTAAGTACCTCCTTGGTGTTTATCACAAGAGTTCATAAAATATAGAAATTTTTCCCTCAGTATTATTGTGGCTATATTTCCCTGCATAAGAAGAAATGGATCAAATTAGACAAAGAATAATAGACCATCTTAGAAGAGAATAGTGGAAATTAACAAGTTAAATTCACGACAAATGCCTTATGAGAAGAGAAATTTTAAAGATTATCCACATCCAAAGCCCTCGTGAGCTGAAAGTCAGGGGTGTGTTAGCAGAATTTAGAAGGATATAATTTTCATCCCCATGAAGTTTTTCTTGGGTCATCAAAATATTGAGCTCATACAGCTCTGCATGACCATATGGAGATGAAGAATTTCCCCCGTTGTATAGCATATGGGTTGGTCATATATCAATGATAATGTTCTCATTGGCATTAAATCTGGATAATTTGGGATCATTTATAGACAGGTCAATCAGAGGCATATTATTACTAGCTTACCTCTCTTGGGTCCTTTTATCCTTACCTTTATCGAAAACTTTCTTCCTCTAATCCTCTTTAGCATCCAACTTTATTTCCTTAACATTTGAGAGTCGATAGTTT
The DNA here is from genome assembly GCA_949130495.1 of Sambucus nigra. NCBI lineage: Eukaryota > Viridiplantae > Streptophyta > Magnoliopsida > Dipsacales > Adoxaceae > Sambucus > Sambucus nigra. The sequence goes on along the minus strand of OX422218.1, from coordinate 122,240,600 downwards.
TCATCATTCATTTATTTTGTGTAGACCTCTACCTTAGGTTTTTTAGCATCCACATGTTAGTCTAGCTCTTCAAACTATTTAGCACGAATCGACTTTAGTTTATCACGAAAAAAATTAGCAGGAGCCATGACAAAAAAGCCTTAATTAGGAGGTTAAGATTCATGCAAAATTTGTTTGAAGTCAATCTGTAAGCAAGTTTTTCTGAAGTATAAAGGAAAATAAAAGGGAAGGACGACCTAAGACTTATAAAACTTTCTCATTTACTTCAACCTTTTGATAGGCCTCTTCATATTCCCTTTATCCTAACCTATATCCACCTTTTCTTCCTCATCATCCTCAAAACTTTCCTCATCATCATAACTGGCCCTGGTGGCATATAAGCCTTAAGGTTAATGGTATTGAAAATCAAGTGCTTCTTCATGTCCCCAAACTTCTTAGGGGAGTATACATACTTAAAGAATTAAGGGTCTGAGGTGAAAACTTGCATAGTCAACTTTACCAGCCTTTTATCTAATGATGGGCCCTTTTTGGCAATGAAGTATGGGGATCACAAGTCTCTGGGAATGTTAATCCCTCTTTCTGGGTCATAAGGAGAAATACCGTAGATATAAAAGAATTTGGTTTTCTAATTATGGTTATATTTTGGGTAACTTGGATTATTTTTGCAATGGAATTTTGAGGAGAAAAATAATAGTACCCTAGGGTTTTTACATTATCCTTTAAACCATATATGGACCTGAATATATCCCCCTCAATGTTGACCCTCATATTTCTTTCAGTAAATCATGGATCCTACTATAGACCTATATGCATTTGGAAGAGGTCTCGTAAGGAACACTCCACACCCCTTTAAGATAGATCTTATCGAGGTATGGAAGGAAAGAAGAATTCCAAATTGGAATGCCCATAGGGAAAATCAAACCTCACAGTCATTGTTCTATTGTAATCCCTTTCATCTAGGTCAGGTATCCAAATAGTCAATCGTCGGGTATAAAATATAGAATTCTAAGGTTGTCAGATTATTTTCTCGAATATCACTGCCATACCACTTGGCATCAGTGGTAGAAGTATCATAAGAGGTTAAGAGGACTTCTCCAATGTCCAGCTCCTCGTCAATTAAGGGAACCTCCACAAGAAAGGTGGAAGGTGAAGGGTTACCCATCAAATCCCTCTTTTTAGAGTTTATATGATCATACGATGTCATTTTTCTAGATTTATCATAACTTCTCTCCCCAACTAGATGGTATATGCTATCAAAATTCTTAGGTGTCATATTCAAACATGATATACTCAACTTGGGAACTTGGGGGATGTCATAAAAGAAGAATTATATTTTGGGATGAATTTTGGTTTAATGGATCATCCTATGGTCTATGGACCTGGAGTGGAATGGGAAAACTATTAGCAAAAGCTCCAAGGAAATCTTATTCAGGTCAGTACCGTGTTTCTATATTCTTGAATCCTCACTCATACATGGCACACTCACACTTAAAATAACACTCACTAAACATTAGAAATGGAAAATCCTAGCAGAGATCCCTAAACTCAACATAAGAATAAACCCAACCGAGAAAATAATAAATGACAGAAGAATTGAGAAAGAAAGCACAAGGAATACCTGATGATAAATACGAACCAAAATCTTAATTCCAAAGTTTCTAAGTGACTTAGTAGTAGAGGGTTGACGATTATTTCTCTCTCTAGAAATCATAGGCATAAAGAGTTTGAATGTGCTTAAAATGGATTCGCTCTGCTTTCATAAGGGAAAAATTGCTCATCTTGAATGCCCCTATCGAATACCCACCATATTTTTTACATGTGGCACATTTAAATTTGATGTAAATTTCAAGAAGGAATGCATAAGTTATTCTTCTTTGTCGACCGAGTAAAATAACTGTCAATCACTGAACAAAGAGATGTCAACCCATAAACATTTGCAAATTAACTTCACTCACTTTTTTGCTCTATGACTCTACTAAAAATTAAGACTTTAGTTATAAGCAAATTCTTTGGGGATTTTGTTATACTATATATTTAGAGCATCTCATGACCTCAAGAGAACCTAGGAAAACCATTTAATAGTGAGTAAAAGGGTTACTAAGGGATGACCTCGGCTCAGCTCAGCATATTGAATCGGCTATAAGCAATTTGATCAGCCTCTTTTCCATTTGAATGGAAGAGATTTTTCCATCAAGTCTAACTGATGGAATATAACTTTGTTAACGCTATTAAAAGATAATGAGTACCATGTGAGTGGCACCATCGTCAGCTTACATGTGAAGAAACATTCATTCATGGGTAAAACTTTATGCCATGCTACATTTTTTTTTTTGTAATCCATTAAAAACATGTTACTTTCAACCTATAAGAGTAGGACACATGCAAACGACTTGGTCTTTTCCTGACATACATTCTCTCATACTCATTCACTATAAAAGGAGAGATTCCCCATTGGGATTTGGACTGACAGAGAGATACTGATATAGTCAAACTATCAAAACACATGGTGAGGAAAGATTAAGTTATTTGTATTGTTATTAGACCTCTAGTCACCAAAAACTATAGTATAAAATGCTACCATGTGGGTGTAGGCTCCATATTGAGGGTTGAACCATATAACTATGCGTGTAATTCTTCCTATTATCATATTTGTCTTTTCATATATGCATTTTACTACTTATTTATTGTTCTTTATTTATGATTAGATCTTGACTTACTAAGATGGACCATAAAATAAATTTTAGACGATAACAGCAAGCAGTGAATATTCTATTATTTTAGGGCCACACCATATTTTTACATAAGAAAGAATCCTACCATCACCATAGTTAGAGTTACAATTTTCCATGATATCCTCATATATATATATATATATATAGAGAGAGAGAGAGAGGGGGGGGGGGAGGGGGTCTCATACATACCAAGTATACATACTTGCAGGCGCAAACCTATTTTTTTTAAATATTAATAAAAATATTTTTGAGCTATATTTTTATGTGATATTTAAACATTTTTAGGACCCATATAAAAAAATCAGCTCAAAATAACATTTTTTGTTATTTTAAATAAATCGATCAAACTTTCACACTTTTTAAAGTGCTTTAAAAGTGTGAAAGTTTGACTGATTTTTTTTAAATAGAAAAAAAAGTTATTTTGAGATGCTTTTTTTTATTTTGGTTACTTTAAATGTTTAGATACCACCCAAAAAAACTCAACTCAAAAATAATTTTTTTACTATATTAAAAAAATCGGTATGTATACTTGGTATGTAAGGAAGAGTCTGTCTGTATATATATAATGCAAGCATGAAAACATGCGATAGGCCTCCAGACATATTCATAAAAACATAATGCATACCTGTGGAGCGTCGTCGGGATGCACGCCTAACACCCGATGAGTATCGCACTCCCATAGGATCATATCTGCATGATAAACATTCACAAGAAAAGGGCATCATACACTTGTACCCTCCCTCTGGGAATGACATTCTCCCCTCTCTAGCTAACATTTTTCCAGTTATCCTATTTCAGGGCTATGCCTAGTGACCACTGTGTCCCAGAAGAAAAATATGCGGCCACTCTCCGACATCCGTCACCACCTTCGACTTAACCATCGCATCAAATTCTCCCATTTTTTTATAAAACATTGGAACACCCTCCTTCGCCACCCAAATGGGCTGGTGTGGGTCTATATCCATGATAAAATGTCAAGAAACAATCTCAAAAAGATCTCACACTTGGGAAGAGAGAGATAAAACCATATTGGATAGAGAATGCATGGAGAAGTCAGGAAATAGAGCACTATCAGAAAATCCCAAAAAATCTCCAAAAAATTCCTAAAAATACCAAATGGATTTTAGAACCTTTTTTACCACACTCATCTCCCAAGCATAAATCTTATATCCCCAGTGGAATTACCAAAAACAATTGGATATCCTCATCATCAACATCTCCAAAAACACCACAAAGTCCCCAGTCGGGAAACATCCAACCCTCAGATCATTCCCTAAATCCCTAGCGAAACCTCAAGATACATATCCCCAGTGGAGTCTCCAATTTCCCAAAGAAAACTTAATCCCCAGAATTAGATTGGACCAATAGTATTGGTCACCCTCTTTTAGGTCAGAATTAACCTTAACCCTCGGTCGTTACCTCTTTTTACGTTAGAATTGACCTCGACCCTCGGTTGTCACCTCTTTTTAGGTCAAAATTGACCTTGGCCCTCGATTGTCACTTTTTTTAGGTCAGAATGGACCTCATCCCTCTATCATTACCTCGTTTAGGTTCGAATTAACCTCGGCCCTCAGTCATCACCTCGTTTTAGGTCAAAATTGACCTAGGCCCTCTACTGCCACCTCTTTTAGGTCAGAATTAACCTGGGACCTCAGTCGTCATGTCTTTTAGGTCAGAATTGACCTTATCCCTCGGTCTCCACCTCTTTTTTAGGTCATAGCTATTCTGATCATCACGTCATTTAGGTCAGAATTGACCTCGGCCCTCTCTCGTCACCTCTTTTAGGTCATAATTGGCCTCGGCCTTCACTCATCACCTCTTTTAGTTTAGAATTGACCTATGCCCTTGGTCATCACCTCCTTTCGGTAAGAATTGACCTCATCCCTCTATTTTCACCTCTTTTTAGGTCAGAACTGACCTCGGCTCTCGATCGTCACCTCCTTTAGGTCAGAACAAACCTCAGGCCTCAGTCATCACCTCTTTTAGGTTAGAATTTACCTCAGCCCTCGGTCGTCACCTTTTTTAGGTCAAAATTAACCTCGGCCCATAAAATTTTCCATCCACAGCATTCCCTTTAGGTCCTTCGCTCAGAATCGGCTTTGACCCTCTGAATCGATCACCCTTATCTTAGGTCCTCCGCATCGATCTCTTTTCAAAGCATCATTGGGTGTTTATTCGACAGTTTTTACTTTTTCCAAAATCACCTTCGAGGGGCACTATAGATACCACATTCTAGGACCCCTTAAGTCTCTCATTAGGTCCCTAACACCTCCTCATTTCACTACAAACCCTAGGTCACACTCCGAGTATCGATCTAGAGGCCATCGGGCGCTCCTGAGCCCTATGTGACTTCGGTCAACTCTATTCTCAGAGAAAAATCTGTTTAAATCTTCAAAGTTCTCTAAATCCCCTTTCTAACATCCCCCTGCTCGAATCAGCATAACGGTTCGGACGAACGACCTATATTACTACTGAAAATCGATTCAAAGGTCGTCAGGCACTCCTAAGCCCCGATTTGACCCCAATCAACTTCTTCATCAGAGAAAAATCTCTTTGAATATTTTAAGATAGCTGAATCCCCTTTCCAACGGTCTACCCCATGCACAAAATGGCATAACCGCTGGTACGAATGATCAATTTTCCCCAAAAAATTGATTCGGAGGCCACCGGGCACTCTAAGACCCCGTTAGATCAAAGTCAACTCTTCAGCTCGAATGAGACTGAATGAATCTATAAACGTAACAAAATACCCTTTCCAATGGATCATCCCACACACGATTATGACTTACGGTGCGGACGAACGATATGTCCTACTCTGAGAGGTCAACGGGTGCTTTCGGGCCCCGATTGACCAAAGTCAACCTCCGAACCAAGTTAAGCTCTTTGGAATGTCAAATTATATCTCCTAACCTTGACAATGATCTTCCCTATGTGCAATTCTGACCTACCATACGCACTAACGATCCATTTTCATCCGATGATCTCCCATCCAAAGTACCAACGTGCGCTTCCGAGCCACATTTAACCAAAATTCAACTCTCGAACCCGGGAGAATTTCAAAGGACTCTTTAAGGTCTTTGAATTACCTTTCTAATGGTATGCCCCCTGCCTTGTTCGAATCAACAAATTACGTTATATGACCATTTTTCCAAAAAAATCTACACGAGACTGGCAATTGGCAGATCCAGTTCCCTGCCTATCGGCAGTGTATCTAGGGTCACCAGTCGATGGATAGGACTAGGTTAATTTTGATCGGCACCACCCCTGACCCTATAAAAATAGGACATGGCCTCACTTCCAAGACACCTCAGATCCATCAGCATTAGTGATCTCAATAATATTCTCGCGAAATCAGCGAAGTTCCTCCTTGTGAAGTTCCATTCAAGCTTATATTCCCATCCTTTTCATCCCCAATTTAGAAAAATCTCATTCTATAGCATCCAACATTCATCTCACATTCAAGGTAGTTCATCCAAGATCAAATATCAAGCTTCAAAGAATGTCCAAATCCTTCCTCCTCTATTTAAATTTCTTAGTTGTGCATAAATTTCAATAGATTCATAATTTAGTTCTTAGTTTAGTTCATACAAATTAATATCTACATTTTTGTTAGTAAATTCCACATACTTTATTTTCTATAAAAAAATCCAAAACAAATAAAAAAAGGGGCTACACCGATAAATTCCGAATGGGATTATTCATCACACTTTTTCAAAGTAAAAACACATTTTATACACACACAGATAATAAAATCTCGTTCAAATCTATGGGATAAACCCCACCCCATATCTCATTCAAACTAAGTAGACTTTGATGCCTTTATAGGCTACGTAGGCATTTCGGATTAAAACCGGAGACTCGAGTCCAATTTTTTAATTTTCCCATTTTTCAACTTCCAAATTTTCAACTTTTTGTAAAATTTAAATTTTTCTAAATCTCCCATTTCGGAATTTATCACATTCTCGCATTAATATACATATAATGTTTGTTAGCGTTTCATACAACACTTATTATCGTTTCATCATAACGATCAAAATCGTGATAAACGGATAAATCATATTTTCCATATCTTATTTTGGGAACATTCTTATGGAAGACCTTACTCTATCTTTTCCATGGCATGAGTTGAACAATTCCAATCTCCATTATATATAAATGCACACACACGTTATGGAGAAATAAAGGAAAACAATATCATTATCCCATGAGAGACTGAAAGGGCAGGATGGGTGCCTAACACCTACCCATTCTTTAATTAGACCCCGAACCCTTCGAACTATTAGTTTCGTATGCATTAGTTTGTCTTCAACACCGCTCTCTCGAGGCGGCAACATGTTATTATGCCTGTTTTGTGCAAAATAGGTAGGCAACTCCATCTCTATACATTTATACCACACCAATGACGGACGAAGTGTTCCTAAGTAGGGCGTGAGACCTTTCGATCCCCCCTTCCTTCCCCATCCCCCCTTGCGGGAGGCAAAAGAGAGGAAGTTGCGCTCGATCTCAATCAGGATGGCCATAGATGGTTCGGGAGGTAATTCCATATGATAAGCTAATGGTCTAATATGTTCGATGATTCTAAAGGGACCAACGTAATGAGGTGTTATCTTTACTCCTTTTCTAAATTGAATTATCCCCTTCCTTGGAGATACTCGTAAGAAAACTTGATTATTTCTTTGAAATTTTAAGGGTTTTCGATGGGTGTCTACGTAACTAATTTGTCAGCTCTAGGCTAAATGTAATCTTTCCGGAATAAGGTGTATATTTTTTATGGTTTTGGTAATAATCACGGTTCCAAGCGTATGATCTTCTCTTGATTCATTCCATCATAAAGGGGAATAGCAAGGTCATCTATAGAGAGCTTCATAAGGGGTGATCTGAATGTTGGTTTGGTAGATATTATTATAGGAGAATTCGATCAAGGCAAGGAGATTATTCCACGGATAGGTAAATGTTAATGTGCAAGATCACAACATATCTTCAAGAGTTTGAATTACCCGTTCAGTTTTTTTATCGGACTGAGGATGAAAAGAAGTTCTTAGGTAGTGTTTGGTGCCTAAGGAGTTTTGTAGGGCTTTACAAAATGTCCCGATAAATAAGGGGTCGCTATCGGACACGGTGGAGATAAGTACACCATTAAGTCTAACAACTTCCTTAATGTAAAGATCTTATAATCGTTGGAAAAATCAAGAAATTAGTTGGTAAAAAATGGGTGGATTTCTAAAGCAATCTATGATGACCCATTTAGGGTTGTATCCTTGAAATGTCAGGGTAATCCACAGACAAAGTCCATGGTTATATGATCCCATTTCCATTCAGGGATGGGGAGTGGTTGGAGTAAACAACCGAGATGTTGATGTTCAATCTTCACTTGTTGACAAGTTAGACACTTCACTACGAATTATATAATATCCTTTTCTAGACCATACCACCAATAATGTTGCTTTAGGTTTTGATACATTTTTGTGCTTTCGGAGTGAATCATGAATTTAGAATGGGGAGATTCTTCCTAGATATCTTCTCGTAATGAGGATATGAGAGGAACATATACTCGATTTTTAAGTTTTAACGCACGCTCGTGGTCCAAAGTCCAATCTTTCTCGGGGAGGTTATTTCGTAGTTTTTGCTTCTAGGAACACAAAAATTCATCTTGGTCTCAGAGGTCAATGATTTTCGTATGCAGAATGGAGCAAGCTACAATGTTACATAGGATAATTTAGGATTTGGAAGAGCCTCACTATTGATTGTAATATTCAATGGTTTCTAAGAATATAAACATACTATGGAGGCTCTTTACGGCTCAAGGCATCAGCAACCACATTACCTTTTCTAGGATGGTAGAGTAGGTTAAACTTGTAATACTTTAAAAATACTACCCATCATTTTTGTCGAATATTTATGTCCTTTGGCATGAATATTTACTTACAACTCTTATGATAAAAAATACCAGAAATTCTTATCCATACAGATAACATATCCAAATTTTTAGTGCAAAGAGTACCATTGCTAATTCCAAGTCGTGTACTGGGTAGTTACGTTCATGAATTTTCAATTCTCATGACCTGTACTCGATCAATTTTCCTTGTTGAATTAATACACAACTGATTCCATGTAGGCAGACTTTAGTATAAACGTCATAGCTATTGTTACTAGAAGGAATGGTTAAGATAGGGGACGTGGTTACTTTTCCATTAAGGTATAAAAGGATTGTTCGCATTATGAGGTCCATACAAATCATACAACCTTTATGGTAATCTTCACTAAAGGTAGGGTCATTCAAAAAAGTAATTTCAAGAAAATCCTTCCATAAAGCGTCGATAATATTCGGTGAATCCTACAAAGTCACGTAGTTTCTATAAGGTTTGTGGGTTGAATCCATTCAAGTACTATGGTAGCTTTGGTTCAATCTACTTGTATACCTACTTTAGTGACTACTTATCCAAGGGATATAACTCTTTCATAAGGAAATCACATTTACTCTATTTTATGTAAATTTGATGTTCACGAAGGGTTTCCAATACTAAACATAGGTGCTCTTCGTGTTAACACTTGGTCTTGGAATAAATTAATATGCCATCTATAAAGACGAATATAAATTGATCCAGAAAAGGGTGAAATATTATATGCATTAAGTCTATGAAAGCAGCTGGGGCATTTGTCAATCCAAAAGACATTAGAAAGAATTAAAAATGGCCATATCGTGTTCGAAAAGCGGTTTAGGGTATGTCTTATTCCTTAACACGAAGTTGGTGATATCCATATCTTAAATCAATTTTTAAAAATATCTTTGGCCCTCGTAACTGGTCAAATAGATCACCTATCCTAGCCAATGGATATATGTTCTTGATGGTCACTTAGTTTAATTTTCGGTAGTCAATACATAACTGAAAAGATTCATCTTTCTTTCACACAAATAAAATTGGAGCTCCCCAAGATGATTTATTATGGTGTATATATACCTTATTGAGTAGTTCGTCTAGTTGTGTTCGAAGTTCTCACAATTCTAAAGGAGCCATTCGATAAGGGAGTATTGAAATAGGAGAGATATTCGGCAATAGGTTAAAGGTATTCCTGGTAAATTATTGGGAAACACGTATTATATCTGGCTAAGATGGTAGAAAGAGAGTAGGTTTCCTTTTCACTTATTTGAAAAAGTAGAGTTGATGGGGATTTTTTCGTTGTAAATAAAATGAATGTTGATGGGGTGATTTTAATATCATTATTTTTACATGATAGTTGGTGTAAGCAAAGTTCGGGGATAACACGTACATTTGTATTATCAAATCCAATTCTATTAAGTTGAGAACTATCAAATTTATGGTTAATGTCTTGGTTTCAAAATTTAATGGATGATGTTTACAAATCCTATTGATAATGGCCATCTTTCCTTTATAATTTCTATAGTAAAAGGATGGGCTAACGGACTAGAAGATAGACGAATCATACATGAATGACTAATGAAAGAATGTGAAGATCCATAGTAAAATAGTATATGTGCTAAGATATTACAAAAAGGAATATAACCTTTGACCACACCACGATAATTTGGATTTGTCACTGGGAGAGAGGAGAATTCTGACCTTGGTTCGTATTGAGACGTTCTTGCTTCTTCTCATGGAGATTTTGTTGTAGTGGGCGGTTAGAGTTATTGGTTGGATTCTTAAAGGGAGGTTTGATAAAGTTAGTGGAAGTGGAAGGAGGAGGCATATGTAGTATAGATTGTTAGGGCCTACGGTGCCCTACTTGGTTGCATTCATGATAATGCATCAAAGGGTTGTTGTGACTGTGCTAAATTTGACTGAATACTTGACCATCTTTAGGCTTGTTATAAGGATGACATCATTGGTTGGGTTGATTCCTAATGACATAAGGATTTCGGGAAGGAGCATAGATTCGAGTTTTGTTATTAGTTGAGGGTTTCCTTTCCAAAAGGGAGGCTATTTTGACTATTCGGTTAAACTCTCGGACCTGCAAAGGAATGATGGAGGATTTGATGTTCTGGAGAAACCATAGTTCAAAATACTTGCACTTTTAGGGTTTGGTGTCAACATATTCCTGACCATATCGAGATAATTTGGTGATCTTAGCCTCATACCGGGCCATAATCATTTGTTGTTATTGTGGGCTTAGGAAATCTACGATCATTTGATCCATTGTGGATGCTGAAAAGTATTCGTTGAAGAAGATTCCAACAAACTGATACCATGTTAGTTTGTTCACATTCTAGGAACGTAGAATAGACTATCACCAGAAATCCACTTCTCCTTCAAATTAATACGAAGACAGTCTTACCCTAAGTTCAGGGTTATTTCCTACTCCATTAAGCAATTTGAGTGTTTAATGTATCTATTTTCTGCTTCGACCATGCCAAGCTTCCCAAAAAATGCTATAGGTTTTTACCTTAGAAATTCCTTAAGGACATTCCTCCTTCAAGTTTCTTTTGGTATATCACTATTAACTAGGGGTGGAGGTGGTATGTGTTATTATACCTAGTCTAGAATAGTTAATTCATGTAGACAATGTAGAATTCCTTCTTTGGTGGTAGTTGGATTGGGTATCTATGGAATGGATCGTTCCTCTTGGGTTTCATTGCTAGTTACCTAAGTATTAACCATCCTATATAAACAATGGATTGATGGATAAAATTACAAGTAGAAGTACATCAAACAAACTTGTTATATTATATCATATTGGGGTATATAATATTAAATAGTCATCAAAAAATAAATAAACAACACGACTGTCGGATCCTATTTTAAGGGAACATTTCACGATTACAAAATAATTATTAGTTTTAACTACTGTTGTTATTTGTTATTCTGGAATATGGGTTTCATCCACTTGCACACCCACGCCTATAGATTTTGTTTATTTATAGCCATATTCCACCCAAAGTCTTTAATTCATCTAAGGAACCACTTCGTCGAACTCTGGGTCGAGGTCATTTTTTGAAGGATCGAAATCATCAAAGGAAGTACTGGTAGTCATGGGGGTGAAGAAAGTACTGGCAAAGGAAAAATAACCATAGTTGACCGAGAGTCAGGCAGAGTAACTGCGAGTTCATTAGGTGGCATGACATCCCATGCAAGATGGACTGCTTATTGAAGAGTGTCAGGTTTTTCAGATAATTTGTTGGCGTTTCGGGTTACTTGAGTTTCTCCCATAAGGCGACCAATATGGAATGAAAGAGATAAAACGTTTTCCTGTGATACTTATTAAAGACAAATTCGCAAGATTCCAATTTAAAACCTTATTTAATCAAGTGTCAATTTTTAATCCAAAATAATCAAGTCCAATTTTATTTCGACCCTAAACAAACATCTAGGTGCAGTGGATCATGTCATGAAAAATATAATTACGGGCTCACAAACATCAGGAAAAATCCCTTTCGGGCAAAACCTTTATTTCACTATATTACTTGCAATGATTACAATGGAATTTGTAAAGAATTTATCGCAGAAAAATCTCAAGAACCTCCATCCTGAATCAATAATGAATCAATCGCAGAAGATCCACAAAGACGCGCAGTCTTGAATCGGCCCAAAAATACCTGCAAGCACTCCCTCTGACACGCAATCAACATCAGCCCAGCACCTCCCTCAAGTGGCACCTAGATCAGCAGTAGAGATCTTCTATATAAGCGAAACTTCACACAATATGTGTTCGTGGGTTCAAAAATAACTCACAGAAACTTTTGGGATGAATTGTTAATTGAAAACGAGGATTAAAAATTTTAAAATGAGAAGACAAATGTTTATGCAATAGCAGTTTTTGTAAAACAGTATTCCCAGGTCTTCTGATCTAAAACGAAAATGGGCAAACCAATTTATAGAAAATCTAAGGTGACAGCTTTCTTGAAAGGAATGGTGCATCGCTTAAACGAGAAAGCGATGTCGTTTGAATGACTTTTCACTACAAGGGATGTCGTTTGAATGACCCCTGTATGATCGAACGACGAAAGCGAAATATTATTTATAAATCAAATTCGCCTTAACACTTAGAAATTTTTTTTGACGAAAAACTTCGCTCCAACACTTAGAAAAAAAATTAGAAAATTTATTCCAATACTCTAGGTGAAATGCTAAGGTACTTAAAACACGAACTTACCAATGTTTAAACTTGTGGAGGCTTGAATGTTGATGAAAAACTTGAAATTTAGATTCGTCTTGTTGCATATGTGATCTTGAACATTCTTCGACATTTGTAGCGGTATATAACCTACTCAATTGATAACAGATAATAAAATAATGTCCTTATAGGCAAGTTGTGTTTGATCTCGAGAGTAGAGATTGCCCAATCATGATGTTTCGTATGTGCTGGCAAAGCTTCGCACAACCTACATCTTTAATTGCTCGTTTAAACCTTTCGTCAGTTGAACCATGAATATCAAGGTAGATATCATCCCAAATATTCATTACTGCAAAACTGTATGAGTAAAAAAATATGATAAAGGAAATATTTATAATACTAATTGTATGAGTCGTAGACGAAAGAGTCTTGCACTTGGTCCTGTATAGGTATAAAACTCGGTGATGTTCTGATACCATGTTATCGCATCGGAAAATTTTATATTTTCAATGGTAAGCAAGGAGTAAAAGTGAGTAAAAGTAAATACAACAGATAAGTTAAAAGCAATGGAAATTAAATGATTTTTATTATGGGGATGCCTAACATCCTATTACATAGATGAGTCTAAAATAAACGGAAATACATTACTATTCATTCAGTCCATACATAAAAGAAAAACTTGAAGAAAACATTTGAAAATCATAGGAGCTGATAAGTTGCCTTATAGATATTCTAGCAGGAGCTACCATCCTTGTCTGCAATTGCCCATACGTACATAACCAAATAGATTTTCTGGGGTAATATAGAATAAAAGTCCAAGTGAGTGGGTGGTACTTCATCTTCCTCAAGTTCATCATCCATCTAGAAGGAAAATAATTAAGCAGACATGCCAAGTAGATAATTTTATTTCTATACAAGGTACGAGAGAAAATGTTTTGCTAGAGAACAACTAGATTTATTGATATTATCAGAGTTTGGAAGTGAGCTGAAATACCATAGAGCTGCCAGGGTTATAGTGAAGTCTAATGATATGTAAAAGAACATTATGGTGATTATAATTGGATATGTTTTTTATCGAGTTATAAATAAAGGTTTCGGCTATAACAAGATAACCCATAAATTATCAGTTATAGGGTTTCAATAGCATACACATACCGTTATAATATCATCCAGAGTATATTGTACATATGGAAAGGCAATCCTAAATAATTGAGAGAAAATAAAAGGCATGGCACACTTTGCTAGAGTTTCACATTTGTAGCAAATAAATACTAGGCACTCAACATCTGATAACTATAAGCCAATTAGAAGTATCGTCGTGTACCGGAGTTTAATTTTTGAATCATAAGGTATGCTATTAGAGATTTCACTCATAAATGGTATAAATTTCAAGGTAAATACAATCAATTGTAATAAGTTGCAGGGCTATACCACAATTAAGGGTAACAAGGCATTCAGTGGCATTTTTTAAAATCATAATTTATAGTAGTTTATCGGGTTTAGAGATAACTGAAATTTTAAAATATTCAATATGTGGGATAAATATAAATTACACAAAAGAGTTCGTAATTGAAACATGAGTTCAAAGTTAGCACAAAGAGATATAACAATCAATAATTTGAAAGGCATAAGCTCAATTTTTTAGTATTGAAAATACAATGACCTACTTTGATATAACGAATTTTGAATTTGTGCATCTAATTCATTGGGGTTGACCAGATAGTCTAAAATCATGGAGAGTGCAAGTAGGTAGTATAGGCCTCACATAATGCTAATGTGATGCATTAGGATGCTAAATAATAATAAGTTTCGGTGTAAAAATAATTAAGAGGGTTTAAGATATTATTTTAAATAGATTTAAAATAATATTTTTCTTTATTTTTATTTTTATTTAATGACAAGCGATAAAATGGCTTTATTTGAACTAAAGAAGTTGTAAAAAAAGTTTGGGAGTGTTTTGAAATACTTAAAAAATTGGTCAGGGGGATAAATGTAAAATGAAAAATTGATTTTGAATTTAAAATTGGCTTTCTCGAGAATATTATCTTGAGGGATCCAAACAGAGTGATGTAATATACCATTTTCTTGTGAATTTAAAAATATTATTTTTGAAAAAAAAAAGAAATTTTTTTTATTGGAGAGGCGCCCTCACACGCTGGGTCAAATATTACACGCGTCTGGTTTGACCTTTACTTGTGTGTGTGTGTTACCCACGTCATCTTCAACATTCGATAATTTGACTTTAGGATTTTAAAACTTTGACCTCATATTTGACATGTTTTATAAATCCATTCAAGTTGGTTCCTGAATGAAAATTAATTAATTTTTTAAGAGGAATCCAACTATATTGGTTTCAAGGATTTGGGTGGCTAGTTAGTGTTATTGGTTTTATGTAAGAATGGCAAAATTTTGACCTGAAAAAAGTTATAGTTCTTATTCCGGTAAAGTAATAGTTCCACAGTAAAACAAGTCTGGTTTGAGGGATTTTAGTGGAGTAAAACACTTGAATTTGTATACTGAAAATTTTACGCCCAAAAACTTCAAGCTTCTATTTGGAGTATCAAAACTCTTTTTGGATTCAATTCATCATTCCACCTAGGTTCCTGAGAACCTAAGCTCAACTTACCGATAATATACTGCTATGGTAATTTAATTAAGTCATATGTGGATTGCAAATGAGGAGAAATTAATGATAATTATGGAAGAATTGTGGGTAAACTTGGAGAAAAATAATACAAGAAAAAAAGGGTCGTCCATACAATAAGATGATGTCATTCGAACGACATGGGTAATTTGCGAGCAGGGTCAAGAGTTACAGGGCTTCTAATGACATGCTACTAACTTACAGTATCAGTTCGCACGAAGGGCCGCATGATCCAATCAAGGAACGACATAGCAGAAGTCGTTCAAACGACATAGGGAAGTCGTTCGAACGATATTGGTTGAGTTTTTAATCGCAGTTGCCCCTATGCGTTGTCCTAATTTGAGGCATTGTATCTTTGAGTTGTGGAGACTAAATCATTTCAGAAAGAGAAAAAGGAGATTTTTGGTCTTAAGGGAGATTTTATAAGGGTTTGTTTACTGTATTTCGGTTATTTGAAGTTAGGAGAAATGGAATAATGAGAGAGAGAGAGAGAGAGAGAGAGAGAGAGAGAGAGAGAGATGGGTGGTCTTCCACCTCCACCCACCACCAAGCCACCACTCCTCCACCATATGCCAACCATAAAACACCATTTTTAGGATGTATTCCACCACATTTGAACCAAATACACCCATTTCCACCACTGATAAACAAGAGCTATGAATTTTGGAGGAATATTTGGAGAATTTTGGAGATGATGATGAGGGCTTCCATGGAGTTTGAAGTGGGTCTAGTCCGGAAGCTTGGAAGAAGAATGTTTTGGAGAATTTTGGAGGATGATTTTGGTAACCCCTTGGGGCCACCTTTGGAGATGGGGGTTGATCCTCCATCACTAACATTTCTACCATTGAAGCCATTAAAGGTGGAAAACCTTACTCTTAGTGTAAGATTTATTTTACACATTTATAGTCTTGTAGTTAGGCTATTTAAGTATGGTGCGTTTTGTTAAATGATGTAATTATTGCGTAGAATATAATAAATATTTTTATCAAATAAAAATGTTGGAAAGATGATATTTTGTTGAAAACAAAGAATGAGTAAATATTTCAAGTTTTGAAATATTAAAAGTTGGTGTTTTATGAAAATGGTGTATTTTCCAGAAAGATTGGTATTAAACATTTTATGGAATAAAATGTTTGGAAATAGTGACTTATTTCGTAAACATTGGTGAAATAATGTTTCTTGCAAAAAGGATGATTTTATAAAAAAAATTGACATTTATTGAGTTTGAAGAAATTAAATGTCTTTGTGTATCAAAAAAATGTATTTTTGCAAGTGTGGTGAATTTCTAGAATAAAAAATATGTTTAAACCATTTAATAGGATTTTAAGGTTCAAAATTCATCCCCTTGCGCATATAAATTTTTAGTAATTTGGCAATGGGTGTATAATCGAGTTTAAAAGATAATTGGTTGGGTTTAAACATTGAATGATAAAATATGGGAGTTCTAGTTTTCAAGTGTGTGATATAGGGGTTAAAAATGTGATCAGGATAAAGTATAAGACTACATGTAAAATTAAAGAAATGGTATTTTCTTATAAAAGTAGTCTTTGGGTGCAATTAGATTTCTTGAATGAAAAAGTAAAGAAATATGTGGCTTGGGAAAATATTGATAAAAGTATTCAATAAGTGTTAATGGGTAAAAATGGAAAAATGAGTGTGTATAACTTAGTTATGTTGTAAAAGATTAACACTTACGAAGTTAAAAAGACCCAAAGAGGTAAAGGTGTTTTCAAACAAGAAGAATATTAATCCAAGGCTAAAAGGGTGTTAAGGTGTTAAAACACTTAAGGAGTTAAGATGGGTAACTTAATAGTGTGTGTAAGAAATTAACACTTGTGAAAAGGGAGTAAAAGGCGATTTTGAAAACAAGTGGGTAAAATGGTCATTTTATATTAAGTGGAACATTTTTATGAAATAAAAATGTTGAAAAAGGTGTTACACGAAGTGGTCCTAAATAAATATGATTTTTGGAATAAAAATCAAGGTTAAAGTGTAATGGACATGAAATGTAGATTTTCAAAGTGTAACACAAGTGGGGTGCTAAACTCCCGAGTTTTGGCTTCGGCCAGATAAAAAAAAAAGTGGAATAATGTGGACATTTGTAAAATGTTAACACGCATTAAAAATGAACTCGGATGACACCGGGAAAATAAATAAGGACCGAAACCCTTGGGTGAAAAGCCCTAAACACTGGCCAGAGCATATGGTGCTCATAGCTGGCGGTGTGGAGCTCATTAAAGTATGCAGTATTAGAAGAGTCTGAGAAAAGATAAAGAAAATTTGGAACATGTCAAGAAATTAGTTTTTTGCTAAAATGTACTAATACAACCTAACTCGAATGAAAAAATAAATGCTCCGGTAAAAGTTAAAATGAACAAGTAAATGTATAATTAATAAATGACCATAAAGTAAGGAAAGGGGTTAAAGTGAGTAATAAATGGGTGTTAAAGCGACCTAAGTGGTTAAACCCATAATTACCATAAGGATGTGTGGAAATGGTTCTTAAATATTAAATAAGTATTTTATACACGGTGTTTACGTGTGTTGAAATGGTTATTTTCAACGAAAATACTAGATTGTATTGAAATAAATAAAAGGGTGATTCCAGTAATAGACCGTACTTGGACAAATTAAATGTGGTAGTTTCAAGTTTTGAACCGAGTTTGTTAAATAAAGTGAGAAATGTTAAGAATGAGCAAAGGAATCTCTTTTACAAGACTAAGGTAAATTAATCTGAATAAATAAGGCTTTCGGAAGTAAAATGGTTAATGCATTAGAATAAGTATTTATCCAAAGTTATATATATGTAGATATATACATATTTTCACATGCGTGTAGTTGTAGTGT
This sequence comes from Sambucus nigra, assembly GCA_949130495.1. Lineage (NCBI taxonomy): Eukaryota > Viridiplantae > Streptophyta > Magnoliopsida > Dipsacales > Adoxaceae > Sambucus > Sambucus nigra. Next base: position 122,222,309 of record OX422218.1, on the reverse strand, counting down.
GTGAGTATCCTCTATGCCAATCATTTTTAAACTTCATTTGTATATTCCCCACTGGGCATAGGCTCACAACCTCGCTTTGTTACGACAGATTAGGAGCAGTTTCGTATTTTGAGGGCATTATACCAGTAAGTATTTTATTTATTTTTACGTTAGTAGCTCTGCATACTTGGAGTTCGTGGTTCTCCCCATGGGTCCCACACGTAATTTATCTGGTAATTGGAATTGCATGCTAAATAAGTGAAACATTAATTAAAATAAAGGTGGACTAGCAACTTTATACATGATTATTTCATTGAACTTCACACCTAATGCTTGGGTCAGACTAGGTTAACTACGGGTGACCCATAAATTCGGGTTGGGGCATTATAAATGTTATCAAAGCTCTAGGTTCAAGGCTCCTTTTGGAAGTGATGTGGTGAGGTCAGAATTAGATCTTTTGATGTTGGTGTGGCTTGGATCGGTCATGCTAGCTTGATGACGGTTTAGTTTGTGCCCTCGAAGGTAGAGTCAAAGAGGTGAGCATGACAAGTAAGTTAGTGCCAAGTGTCACACGTTCAAGTTGATAGTTACTAATTACTTTCGTGCTTCTGGTTAGAATTATAGTAATTTATGAGTGTCTATGCAAAGCTATAATGGTGACACTGGGGATGTTAATGTGATGTGCTTGTATTGAATTTTGGTGACATAGAATCATTTGAGGTGTCGATATAGCGAGATGACGCCCATTAGGCAAGTGGCACAAGTCGCATATAGTCATCAGTTGAGGTTGATGGTTAGGGTGTCTTGACTAGGCACTAGTGATTGGTGATTAAAAGTTATATATAACCCTTAGGTACGACTCTTATGAATAGTTAATTTGGTAATTTTGCAATAGTCTAGGGTTTCTTGGGGATTATTGGATTATAGAGGGACTAAAAGTCTATTTAGGGTGTGTTGTTACAGACATAGCCTTCTGCGTCTTTTCCATTTTCTCTATTGTTGTGTGGAACCATTGCTACCTGTCATGTGTTTATAGGCTGACATATATTTCGTATGTCAGGGTATGCACAAATTCTAGTGTCTCGAATTCATAATTCTTAACTTTCAGAGCCCTAATTTAGGAGTCATTTCTCTTGTGCTTTTACCACAACCCATTGGTGTTGGATTGTTGGGGAACCTTCATGGGCTCATCGATCCCTTATTGCTTTTTCTTGATTTCCATTCCTAGTAGGTACCTCAACTTTTTCATCATCTGAGTAGCATTATGACACCCATATTTGGAGCGGAATATGTTCTATATTTTTGGTAAACATGATATGTAAAAGCATATTTATATGGAAGCCACTAATGTAGATGTTCCCTTTTTATGCTGAATTTCGAGGACTAGATTACTCGGCTCGGTATATCTTGATATAGTTTTGAGATTTTCTCCATAGAATAATTTTAGCTTTTGACGTAATGACGAAGAAAATATCCATCATCATCGATCCATGGTGAACTCAGAATAGTAATAGTTTAAAGGAAGAAGGTATGTCAACTATCTAAAACTCTATGAGACTGTCAAGTGGGCCAATACATAACTGAAGTTTGATTGAACCCATAACATCTCTTCTAGTATTATAACGGGCTCTAATAGCTTATATTATTAGTGTGAGGTCTTCATGTTTAATTCCTTTCCACTTAGTCGAACTTGGAGAGAAGACATTTAGGGTTGTTCCATTTTCAATGAGGACCATAGGAATCCTTTATCCTTTGATGTTGACGGTGATGTTCAAAGCCATATTATGGCATGGTTCTAACTTTTACTATTATGTACATGCAAATATATGCCATTTTCGAAGTTCGATCTTCATATAGCTTCAATGGGTTCTTCTGGGGTAGATAAGATAAGCACTACCTGTAGAGAAAATTTCTAGAGGATGATATCCATGAGAGGTTACGATGAAATTATGTGTCCCCATATGGAGATATTGGCTTGGGTTTTTTCAGTTGTTCGATGACCTTGTTTTATTTCATTATTTCTAGTGGGATTTCTTACATCACTTATTTTCCTTTGTGCCTACCCCTTTCTCTAGATGGGATCACATTAAGGGTAGGGTCTTTATAAAACCTTCCTAATCGAGTGAGGTGGTTGACTTCCACAAAATCCAATATTAGCATTAGTAATTCTGTCGTGATTTCATTGAATTCTATAGTGCAAACATGATTCAATTCTTTAGGACGGGGAGATAAAAATAACTTACGGGTAAAACCTTTATTCAGCACTTTAAAAATATTACTAGGATGTCGACTTACATACTACTTGATAACTGCCACAAGTACAATGTGTTGGTCTTTACAAATCTCTAAAGAAAATTTCTCAGTCCAGAGCAATCCACACGTGGGCTTCCATGCTCGGTATCCACCGATCAGCCTTTGTCTTCAGCAGTGAGTTCCCTCGAGAATCACAAGTCAACCATGGATAGGCCTTCTCCACAAAGGTGTATACTAGATAGTAAAACTTTCTAGAGTTTTAATGAATTCACAAGAACGATTTTCAGGACGTGTGTTGTGAAATAAAAGGGTTTTATAACACTAAACAAAGAAGAACTTTTGCAAAAGATATGCAAAAATGGATTTGGAAAAAGTCTTAAAACGTCTGAACAAGAAGAAGTTTTTTACAGGGCGTTCACAATTTTTTGGGAGGAGACTCGTTTGAACAAAATTCAAGGCTCGTTCAAATGAAACATGTAACTCGGTTGAATGAAACAAATCTCATTTGAATGAAGAAGCCATCTCGTTTGAACAGGCTTCAAATGACCTTCTGACGAGTCAAAAGAGTATGCCCTTAATCAATACTCGTTAGATAAAACTTTGAATGACTCTTCTGACGAAAACTCATTATCCTTTTAATGAGATTCTCATCTCATTTAAATGAGTTTTAAATTAAATATTTTCCTTTCTAAAGTTAAAAATCCCTGTTCATTTGATAAAAATTAACATCCCAAAACTAAATTTTGTAAACTAATTTGAACTATAAATTTCTTTATACCTTTATGGGATGTCAGGAAGCCTTCAAACTTGGACATACTCGAGTCTGGTTTGTCATAACGGAGAATGCCGATTTGTAACGGGATAGGGCAAACTGGCCAAAAATATAAAAGGCCTATACTATGAACAATATTAGAAAAATTATTCTTACAAATCTCCCCCTTAAGTTATTCTAGTACAAAACAAACAAACATAACCGACACCAAATTAAAATAAAAAATTGCCTATGACAAAAATCCTATGATCCTCCCAAACCCTAGAAATGGAATGGTGTTGGGGCTCCTTTTTTTTTAGCCCAAGAGAGTAGCCGACCATCCCGGCATGGATAGTGGACTGCCCGGCCCAAATCGGATATTCATTAAGACTCATGTACTTAACATGCAATTAAACGAATAGGGAGATAATAAAATCGGTTACCAACAATCTCAGAGGAGATATTTGAGGACACCACGAGTTATCCACGAGCTAATTGAGTTACTTGTACAACTCAATCTCTTAGTGTCAACATCCATATATTGTAAACCGTAGGCCATCGCAATGGGATGAAACCTCAAGAATTAAAAGACACTAATGAGAATATAAGTAACCTCTTCGTGGACTTAGGTAAGTTACTAAACCACGTACATCTGTTGTTATGCATGTGATTAATCGATTTCATCTTGATATTTCCTTCTTGATCATTTATTATGATAATTCTTTCACTCACAATTAGCACCGTCTATGAGAATTGATTTTTTTTCCTATGAAAGCACCCATCAACAGAAAGTCCATAATGTATCACCATATCAGTAATATTCTTCAGGTTGGCGATGTGTACGATGGCCCAGTTCCACCTAGGGTCAGGTTAGAGATTCTCCAGCAACCAAATCCCAGGTTTTACCAAGCCAGGCAGCTTTCTAAAAAAACTTAGGGACCACCTAGGTCTACCCAGATCTCCAGGATGGTCGACACTTATGAGCCAAGATTTGACAACAGGAGGAGTCCACACACCTCCAAGTGAAAAAGAATGCTCGCCTACAAAGGCAACTTAAAAGGATGGAGAGAGATCTATATACAGATACTAGGAAGAATTGTGATAGGACTCCTAGACCTCAGGCAAGAAATACTCGCAGTCGAGGGAGGAGCTCTAGACATGACCAAGACAGACCTGAATATGGCAGGTCAGAACATGATCAATCGAAGCGATGCTGATCAGAGAGGTGCCACATAAGCAATAATTATTAGGATGAGGACATCAAAATTCTTGTCTGTAAAGAGGTGGACCAACATCTTGCCTATCTTTGAGAGAGATCCACCAGGGAGCTAGACAGAAGAGGTCTCAATATTCTAATGAAATCCCCTTTCTCAAGGGAGATTGAAGAAGAGGAGCCCCCAAAAGAAGTTTGTCATTCCCAGGGTCAAGATTTACGATGGGAAGACGAATCCCATAGACAACATTTAGCAGTATAGGTAAGCAATGACCCTGTGGAGCCACAACGATGCCTTGATGTGTCAAAATTTTCTTTTTCCCTACATAATGTAGCACAGAAGTGGTTCGAAAGCTACCCCACAAGTCGATCAAGAGCTTCAAATACCTGGAAAAGTCTTTCACTTCTCATTTTATAACCAGTAGTTCCCACCCTAAAAGGATGGACTCACTGCTCACGATGAAGAAAAGGAGATAAAAAAGCTTTTGTGATTATGCCAAGAGGTACGGGGAGGTCTTCAATGAAGTGCAGGACTGTTCGGAGCAGGTTATTTTTGCATCCTTCAAGAATGGTTTGTTGACCACATCTCTGCTGCACCAATCCCTGTCAAAGAATGAGGCCAGTACCATCACTGACCTTATGTCCCATATTGAAAAATACGCCAATGTCGAAGATGTAATTCACTCTAATATAGGGGATAATAATCGAGAAAAGGTAAGCGAAGGAGGAGATAAGAGTGACACTCCAAAGAAAGGGAACTAAAATAGGGGCAAGAATGGATGTAAGAATAGGAGTAAGGCCGATCCTTTAAAGGCGTTCCAGTCTTTTAAAATAATCTTCAAAGAACCAATCTATAATATCTTGAGCAAGATCAAGGATCAACCATTCATCAAGTGGCCCAAGAAGATGGGTGGTTACCCGATAAAGAGGAATAACGTGCTGAGATGTGCATTCTATAAAGAAGGTGTCCACAAGACTAAGAATTCAAAGGCTCTAAAATTGCACTTCGAGGAATTGGCCCAAGATTGACATATCAATGAGTACATAAAAAAGAAAGCTAATAAGGTTGCAGCCAATGGTTAGGAGAATCCGGACAATGTACTTTATGACTACATGGGGCAGGAGTTTACGATGATCCATAGAGAATCTAACCTAAAGTAGATCCAAGGGAATGTCTTTTGGATGGAGCTGAAGAAGGTCACTACTATCACAGAAGCATTCAAGATTGACCCTACAATAGGCCAAGTTAGTAAGGGTCGACGACCAGAGGATGTCGACTACACAAAACACATCATCTTCACTGAACAAGATCTAATCAGAGTGATGAATCCACATAATGATGCACTAGTGATAACTCTCTAAGTTATAAATCAGGATATCGATAAGCTGTTGGTAGACTAGGGAAGCTCATCAGAGGTACTATACCTAGAGTTATTACACAAGATAAATCTCAACTTAGCCGACCTCAAGGAGGCCACATTTTTTTTGGTTAGCTTCGAAAGAGAATTATAATGTCATTGGGAAAAATAGTCATGGCAGTAAAGGCAGGTAATATCTTAAAGATGGCTGAGTTATTAGTGGTGGAAATAAAGTCCCCATACCATGTCATTCTATGCAGAGGCTGGTTGCATGCCACAAGAGTCGTACCATCTACCTACCACTAAAATCTGAAGTGTATTATCGATCGGGGCGTGGTTGATATTCATAGAGACTAGGACACTCCAAGGGAGTGCTTCATCGCAGTCATCCCCCTTCAAAAGGAGAAAAAAATGGAACCAAAAGACTCTCCAGAGGAAGCCCAAAATGGGGATAAACCCTCTAAATAAAACTACGGTACGGTCAATTGGGGAGTGTTTTAGACCAGGGTCCACCCCGTTGACAGGGTCATTGAAATCCTGGAGGAAGTTAGAGAAGATGACAGCTTGCTAGAGAGAAAGTTTCTTATCAGAACTGCACTCTCTAATCACAAAAAGAAAGAGTTAATTGCATTCTTAAGAAGCAATCTGGATGTTTTTTACTTGGGAGCCATATAATCTACCTGGAATTGATCCCAACATAGGCTACCATCATTTGCATGTAGACCCGACCTTAAAATTGATCACTCAGAAGACTCACCGAATAGACCTCGAGAAGTCTAAAGTGGTGGAGAACTAAGTAGGGAAGCTTCTAGATGTAAGATCCATTTGGGAAGTTTAGTTCACCAAACTACTATCCAACGCAATGGTTGTATTAAAGAGCAACGATAGTTAAAGGGTCTGCATTGATTTCACGGATCTCAACGAGGACTGCCCGAAAGACATTTTCCCACTACCTAAGATGGATCAGCTCTTTGATGCTACGATAATGCATAAAAGATCACTGTTTTCAATTCCTATTTCGGGTACCATATAATTTTGTTATTTGGCCCTGAGCAGGATAAAGTATCCTTTATAACCTTAATTGGTTTATATTATTATAAGGTCATGCCATTTGGCTTAAAGAACACAGAGGCAACTTATCAGAAGCTGATCACGAAGATGTTCAAGCATCAGATGGGGGGCACAATGGAGGTCTACATCGATGACATGTTAGATAAGAGCTAGAACAAATACTACCACCTCACAAACTTATCCAGAACCTTTTAAATCCTCAGGAAGTATCAAATTAAAAATAACATAATTACGCTTTCATTCGGTGTTCAGTCGGGTAAATTTTTGGGCTATATAGTCAACAGAAGAGGAATTGAGGACAATTCAGATCAGATTGACGCGATCAACAAGGTTCAGCCTCCATGGACATTATAAGATTTTCAAAAGCTTACTAGTATGCTCGCATCACTCAACCTATTCATCTCTAAGTCCTTAAAGAAAGATAAAGGCCTCAAGTGGAACAATGATGGCTCAAGAGTTTTGGATAAGATCAAGTCCTGACTGAGAAAATTTCCTTATTAGTGATTCCCAACGATGGAGATCCTCTGTATCTCTATCTCACAATATCAGACCATGATTTTAGCTTGACTTTGGTATGTGATAAGAAAGGCAAACATTTTCCCGTCTATTATGCCAGAAAAATGCTTCTGGATACAGAGCAATGCTACTTGCCCTTAAAAATAATAGCCTATGTATTAGGGTTACCTCAAGGAAGATGAAACACTACTTCAATTCTCACTCAAAAATAATGATCACTTCATATTCACTCAAAGTTGTTCTTTAGAAGGTTGACCTCTTCGAATGACTCTTAAAGTAATCGGTCGATCTCGAGAGGTTCGATATCCACTTTTAGCTAAGAATAGAAATTAGGGGACAAGTACTGGATGATTTTATCACCGAGTTCATGGGGAACTAGACTATCACCAATAGGAAATTGAGCGGTCAAAAAATAAGGAAGCATAATCTAATGACTAGACACTTTACGTTGATGGCGCAGGAGTAGGAATCCTCCATGTCACACACTAGAAGGCACTGTCAGTGAACAACGAATTAGGTTAGGATTTAAAGCCTCCAATAATTAAGATGAATACGAAGCACTAATTATTGGCTTGAGAAAGGCCCAAATATTGGGGGAAAGGCGCCTCAACGTGTTTAGAGATTCCAAATTGGTCTCCAAGTAAATAAGTGGAGATTTTAACACAAAAGTCGACAGGATGGAAGCCTACCTTACACCATAGTAAGAGGTCTTATTGTAGGATTTAAGAAGGTTGATATTCAAAAGTTCCCTCGAGGGCAGAATAGTCACCTTAATGCCTTAGCAGCCCAAAACTCAACAGTGGACTCCGATCTAAAAAGAACTATTCAAATAGAGTTCCTTGACGAGTCAGGCACTGACCAGACGGTGATCGCCGAGTAAGTCCTCCTCACAGAAAGGGCCCTTAGTTGAATGGATCCCATCATTTTCAATTTATAGAGTGACACACTTCCTAGTGATAGGATATTTTATCATCAAGTAAGGATGAAAGTAGCTCGTTTCTACCTTGCCCCAGGAGGAAAGCTCTACAGAAGATCATTCATCGGCCCATACCTCTAGCGCACCCACCTACACGATACCAAGAAAGTTCTCAGCGAACTTCATGATGGTATTTTTGGGAGTCATGCAGGAGGGAGGTCATTGTCCTTTTGAACGATCAAGGAAGGATACTGGTGGCCTCACAAGCAAAAGGATGCAAGTACCTATGTTTGCAAATGTGAAAAGTGCCAAAAATTCTCTTCGATGTTCCACCATCCAGCTAGCGACTTGAAATCCTTGACAAGTCCTTAGTTTTTTGCACAATGAGGGCTGGATATTGTGGGACCACTACCTACCACACCTGGAAATTGGAAGTATATGGTGGTCAGCATAGACTACTTCACCAAGTGGGTAGAGGCAGAACCACTAGCAAACATTTGTGTCACCGACATGACTAGGTTCATTTAGAAAAGTGTCGTAACCCACTTTGGGGTACCAAAAACTATCATCACCAAAAATGGCACACAGTTTGAAAACAACTTCTTTCAAGGTGTATGTGATGAGCATGGCATCAAACACCATTTCAATTCTGTGGCATATCCTCAAAAGTAATGGTCAAGCAGAAGCTTCCAATAAAATAATGCCCGACGGCCTAAAGAAGAGGCGAAAAAAAGCAAAGGGTGCCTGGGTGGACGAGCTCCCCCATATTTTATGGCCTACCACACAACTCCTAAGATACCAATTAGGGAAACACCCTTTGTGCTTACCTATGTAATGGAAGCTATTATCCCTCTTGAAGCTGGTCTCCCTACTATGAGAACCAACTTGGACGACCAAAGGCTGAATGACGATGCATTTCACACTGAACTTAACTTTGTAGATGAGAGAAAAGAACAAGTCATGATCAAGCTGGCTTCTTATCAGTAGTAGTTGGATAAACAGTATAATAAAAATGTGAATTAGAGGAAATTCTAGTTAGGGGACTATGTCCTATGGAAACTCCGCGACAGTGCCGTAACACCATCAGACGGCAAGCTGGGACTAAACTGGGAAGGATCTTTTAAGGTAATCAGAGACGACTATCAAGAAGCACATCACATGGAAACTCTAGAGGGTAGGAAGATACCGATACCATGGAATGAAACCAATCAAAAAAAGCTCTACTTTTAGTCTTTTTTATCTTTTATTATCACGTTTAGTTTATGCAAATTTTCATTTCAAACTTATGTTGCTTTCAATTTATTATTCAATGGATAAAGGCTTATTGGCCCTCGCAATTTGATTTCAGACATCGGTTGCCTCAATTTTTACGTATCTCCACATTATGCACCCTTTTCCAAATGATAACTCCCTTAAAGACAAATTGCCTTTAGTTAAAATAAGTTACTTAGCTTATCTCAACCAAGGAGCTTCCTAACGCAAAATAGAACTCCTTTAAATTACAATAAGTTATTCAATATATTTCATTATGTTGGGTAGGGTTTATAGTAATTACATTAAGCCATTAAAATTATTTTAATTTCTATAACCCTCGGGTCTTTGTCATAAACACAATAGGCCACATGAGTTTCCTCGATAACAGAAAAAATCCCTATAGGGAATCCTTAGGCAAAAAAGCCAACTTAGGTTGGTCTCCAGCTATGTTGGTCTCTAAAAACTTTATCAGGCGGGTGGCTCATTAACCAGGTACATTATCTCCTTCATCTCACCTATGGATAAGGGACTGTGAGGACATGACCTAAAAGGTAAGGCAGATGGAATGATACTGGTAAGGCATATTGGACTGCAAGAATGTTCAAACACAAGCTAGAAACTCATTTAGTCGGCAGGGGCCCAAAATGGTTAACACTTGTCCTTGATTCATTTAGTCGACTAAGAGCCCAATATGATTAATCTTAGATACTAACTCATTTAATCATCGAGAAACCTAAAATGATCACCAATATCACATGATCGACAAAGGTCCAAAGTGGTCGGTAAATGTCAACTCTTTCTAATTAGCAGTCTAAAAACAAAGGCGGTTATTAACTAATATTCAGGCGACACATGCTCTAAAGTATGGAAAAGTTAATAGTTAAACTTTATACATATTGACAAAAATGGGAGAGTACAATTATAAGAATAAAAAATACACTAAAGACCATATAAGGACCTAGACCAACTAAGGATGGAGACCAAGATAATCAGCTACGCGTGATCTTCAACCATCATCTAGGTTAGGAGCGAACACCTTCTCATCATCTTCAAGTAATGGTTTAGGAGTTAGACAGGAATGGCATCGGTGGGGATCCATTTATTGTATTTTGAAAAGGGAAGCTGACGATAAGCAGGGAAATATACCTAGTACTTATATCATAGGTCTGATTCCTTAAGGGTCTTGACATCCCTGAGGGTAGTCAACCACCCATGCTTTAATGCAACATCATCAGCTTCCTTCAGCTTTGGCGGTGCATTAGTCCCACCTTCGTCATAACCCTCTGCCCATGCTTCTCGAGGTCCCATTCTGAATAAGTTCCACATCCTTTTAACATCTCCTTGGATACCAGCTACGATGACCTATCCCCTTTGGACGTCCTTTTTCAGCTCAACGACCTCTTTCTTCAGAGCATCGTTCTCCGCCTGGATCAACTCGCTAACCAGGATGACATCCTTGCCCACCAAGAGCTGGGTTATCAAACATTTATCTCCTATTAATGTAGTAAAGAAATGATGTTCTACATGACTTGAATGTAACACCCCGTGATTTTTAGAATCGAAAATGACTCATTTTAAATTAAAGTCAAAAAAATATTTTTAGTGGATTTAATTATTTTTGCATTTATAAAAATGGTGATTTCGATTTATATAAAATAAGGTTTTAGTCGGAATTGAAATCACGTTAAAAATAGGAGAGCTTTCCATTTTATAAAACAAGGGGGAAAAAATTCGAATTCAGGGAATCCAAACCGATTCTCAAGGAGGGGCGAACCGGTTCCCTTGGACTATTTGGAAAATTATAACATTTTTTTTAGAATTTGTGTAGGACTAAAATTCCTTTCTTCTTCTATTATATAAATGTGCGGGTTTAGGATTTTTCAAATACATTTTAGACTTCTTAAAAATAATTAGCCTCCCGTAATTTCATCTTCTCTCTTCTACAAAACCTAAACCCCATTTAAATTAACTTTCAACCCAAGATTCGAACTTAATTAAGATTTCTCATATCGTCCAAGAATGTGTTTTCATCATTTTCTCGAGAGGAATGTAACCATCAAATCAGATTCTTCAAATGATTTTTACATGCATGAATACTTATATTGTTCCCCTTTGGTATTATGCATTTTAAATGTTGCCTAAACACTAATAATTATAGTTTTCCTAAAATTAATTAGAAAGACTAATTAGTGAAAGTGAAACTAAAGTTGGGACTGATTTTATCCAAATATTTAATACAAACTAAGACTCAAAACCCTTGCATGCTTAGATTAGAGGTTGGGATTCCATTAGAAATTATGATGTTCGCCTGTCGAATAAATCGTAGAGATGTTATAAATTGATTTCGTCATATAAAACGATGTTAATTGTGTGCATCTTGAAGAGTAGAGATTTATTTTTGTGTGCTCCCAAAAATATATGCATGTGAATAGGCATTCTACAAAGTGATAAGAAAACTAAATATTATAATTAAACGGGCATAATTTGGATAAATAGTGATCTTGCGATTAATTTGAAGAATGGTTGTGATAAGTTGAAAATATGCCATATGTGATCTGTGAATTATAATAATAATTTGACACAGCGGGGCCGACGGGATTGTTGGGGTAGTTATTATTTTCACCTTATTTTAGTTGCTTGCTAAGTATGGGACTAATAGGTAGGCCTTATTTAGTGGTAATGCTTTCAAGGTATGGAACTAGATATTGTGGGTTTTTATGGATGGATGATTTCGGGGTGGGCTGATTTGTATGTCGTATCTGTCGTACCTTAACTTCTTTAGTAGTTTAGATTTACTTTTCATTCCATCGTTTTTATTATTAGATAGTTATTTATGGATTTGGTGTGTCAATCGGTTCCACAGTTGTTTATGGTTTCAGCCAAATATTTATTTTGGGATTATTTCATTCGAGTTTTAAATAGAAATTGGATTTTGATTTATTTTGGAGAATAGCATGGTGATGAATATTATGGGTTGGATGTTTTTATATATTTGTTGGATTTAATTGTGTTATATCTTGTGAAAAAGTTCCCGACGCCATAATGCGTGGGGTGTGACAGATGGTATCAAAGCATGCTTTTAGGTCTCGTAGGTTGTGAATCCATTTAGCTTTCGTGTTATTGATCTTTAATTCCCTTTGTTGATTCGTACTTCTTAAGGTATTGGGTTTAGCATATATGTTAGAGGTGTTTCTTGGAGATAGGTATGTTTTCATTAAAGACATTGTAGGCATTGAGGTTAGAACTAGTAATGTTGCTGTAAGGAAACTTAGAATTAATTTTGAAAATGAAATTTAGTTGGGAGGTCCTTTGTACAGATATTAGGTATCGTAAGTATCAATTTGGTGATGTGATTTGATTTTGGGACTTAAGTTTTATGGTGACTTTGTAAGAGATAATCAAGTGGTGATTTATGGTGTACCACAGTAAGTAATTATTTTCATAGATATGCATAGTTAAGATATGTATTATGTTGTATTATTTTATCGGGGTAGGTGCATGTAGGATTAGGTGTATGGTCCCCCAATCGTGGTATTCTACGGGTAGGCATATTTGAGCCTTATTTTATTTTGCGCATTTATGCTAAGTCAAATTCCTAGAATGAAATTCATCTGCTAGTGGGGAAGTATGTAACACCCCGTGATTTTTTAGATCCGAAAATGACTCGTTTTAAATTAAAGTTGAAAAATATTTTCAGTGGATTTATTTATTTTGGCATTTTAAAAAACACTAACTCAAAGTCGGAAAAATATTTTCAGTGGATTTATTTATGTTGGCATTAAAAAAATGGTGGCTTTGATTTATATAAAATAATATTTTAGTCGGAATTGAAATTGGGTTAAAAATAGGAGAGTTTTGCATTTTATAAAACAAGGGGAAAATTTTGGATTCAGGGAATCCGAACCTATTCGCAGGGAGGGGTGAACCGGTTCGCTTGGGCTATTTGGCAAATTTAAAACTCTGTTTTTTAGAATCTTTGTAGGACTCAAATTCCTTTGCTCTCCTATAATATAAAGGTAGGCGTTTAGACTTTTTTAAACACATTTTAGACTTCTCAAAAATTATTAGCCTCACATAATTTGATCTTCTCTCTTCTACAAAATCAAAGCCCCATTTAAATTAACTTTCAACCCAAGATTTGAAGAACTTAATCAAGATTTCCCAAGATCGTCCAAGAACGTGTTTTCATTATTTTCTCGAGAAGAATGCAACCATCAAATTAGATTCTTCAAATGATTTTTACACGCATGAATACTTCTATTGGTCCCCTTTGGTATTATGCGTTTTAAATGTTGCCTAAACACAAATAATTATTATTTTCGTAAAATTAATTAAAAAGACTAATTAGGGAAAGTGAAACTAAAGTTGGGACTGATTTTATTCAAATATTTAGTACAAACTAAGACTCAAAACCCTTGCATGCTTAGATTAGAGGTTGGGATTCCATAAAATTTATGACGTTCGCATGTAGAATAAATCGTAGAGATGTTAAAATTGATATCGTCATGTAAAACCACGTTAGTTGTGTGCATCTTGAAGAGTAGAGATTTATTGTTGTATGCTCCCAAAAATATATGCATATGAATAGAGATTCTATAAAGTGATAAGAAAACGAGAATAAATTGAATAAATAGTGATCTTGCAATTAATTTAAAGAATGGTTGTGATGAGTTGAAAATATGTCATATGTGATTTGAGAATTATAATAATAATTTGACACTACGAGGACGACAGGATTGTTGAGGTAGTTATTGCTTTCACCTTATTTTCGGTTGGTTGCTAAGTGTGGGACTAGTAGATAGACCTTAGTTGTTGGTAATGCTATCTAGGTATGGGACTAAATAGTGTGGCTTTTTACGAATGGATGATTTAGGGGGGCTGATTTATACGTCGTTTCAGTTGGATTATGAGCCTAGGTAACAATCTAGGTAGTAGTTAGTGATAGGTATCCTTCCTAAATGATAGGTTAGGAGATACTTGCATTTTGGAGACCTCTAGGTACGGGACTAGGGGTGGTTTGAGGATTTATGCTCGATAAAAGGGTGGGGCTAATAGAAAATATTGAGAACTTGAGAAACTGAGAATTAATGCCTAAGATAGTAAACGGGTATTAAAATAAATTTGCTCGCGAGTATGTGCAGGGCTGATAGAATACATGTCGATTGGCTATAGAAACGTGGATGTGTTGGCATCATGAGAATGTGCAAGCCTAATAGAATAAGAATTGATTGTCTATAGAGACGTGAGTTTATGTTGGCATCATGAGAATGTGCAGGGCTAACAGAATACAGGCAAACTGGCTATAGTGACGTGGTGTACGTGGAACCTCAAAAGTATGAGAAGTGCTAACAAAATTGGGCAAACTGGATATAGTGAGGGGAATGTGTGTGGTGTATAACTTAAGCGATCCAGGAGTATGCGTAGGACCTAAAATAGGTTGAACTAGCTATACTAGTGTCACATAAATAAATTGGATTTAATTAATTAAATTAAATTATGGAATCTAATATTATAGTTGAAATGGGATAATTGGACTTAAAACACTTAGGGTGGCTTAGTTATGCGGGTAGATAGTGGTGTTTTATTTGTACTCGCATTGTTTATATATATATATATATATATCGTTTAATTTAAAATACTCTATTATGATGTTTATCATGTATAACGCTATTGTCTGGGTTTACGGACCCTAATTGGGATGAGTAACTAGTATTCATGCGATGGGCTCTGACTGATTACTTTGCCTAACATTTTAGGTATAGTGCCGGAGTAGCTGCACAAGAGTGACTAGAGTAATTATGGGAGTGCAGTTGGAGATTCATTTTACTTGCTTCAGTAGTTCAGGTTTACTTTTCATTCCGTCATTTTTTTACGAGACAGTTATTTATGGATTTAGTGGGCCAATCGATTCCATGATTATTTACGATTTCAGTGATATATTTATTATGGGATTATTTTATTCGAGTTTTAAATAAAAATTGGAGTTGGAATTATTTCGTAGAACGGAATGGTGATAGATATTATTGGTTGGATGTTGCTATATATTCTTTGGATTTAATTTCATTATATCTTGTGAAAAAGTTTTTAATGTCTCATATTTCTATCATATGCCGAGAATGGTATTTAATTTAGTGACGCCTGGCGTAGTTTGGTGGTGAGACCAGAATGCGCGGGGTGTGACGTTAAGGATCATCCTTCAGCTTGGCTACTAACTCACACTGGTCCTTGTACTACTCAGACGACGCATTAAGCTACTTGCAGAGCTTTACAAATGCCTTGAGAGCTTGGTTACTAATGTATGGTCCCAAAATCCTCCCCAAGTTTGAGGTAAGGGTGACATAGTCCATTAGGACCATGGGATACAAACAACACAACAAATAAGAAGTGCAATGAATATCAACATAATTGAAAGAACAGAACACATTAGTAGAAGAAAAATCCTTTTCATTAATTAAGCAAAGGGAGACCAAAGTCTAGTACAAATGGAAGAGACAAATTACAAGGCACAAGCAAAGAAAAGGAAAAGTCCTACAGCTATGGAACTCTATTCCTTCACCTTCTCAGAACTTCCAGATGCCTTTTTTTCTCAACAACCTTCCTATCTTGTTCAATAACCGTTCTGACCTCAGTTGAGTCCTTCTCAACCTGGTTGACAGACTGACCAATTGTAGGCTCTTCAGTAAGGGGATTGGTCCTAGGGGGTGGAGCTGGAATAGTTCAGAATCTGAAGGTAATAATGTCGCTCCCAGAGATTGATCCCATCCTTTTTTGAAGGATACCTTTTTGACGATCTGGAGCTACGCAGCATTGTATGCCGCATACCACCCTCAGTATAGTTATCGTCCTGCATGCCCGGGAGCTCCTCCTCTAAATTTTGAAGCTTCCCGACTGGGCCCAAATTTTCTTAAGTGATCTTCTCCTTCTTGGTGACCACCAAGTTATTTTCCACCTATAGATCGCCAAAGTCCTTTGACGAACTCTCCTTTTCTCACTCCAGAGAAGTGCGGACATTAGCTAAGTCCTTTTTGGACTTCTTCAGGGCATCTTTCAGCTCCCAATTTTTATTAGATTAGTCGGCATAACCATCCAGAAGGGTAGTAAAGTCAGCCAAAAACTTCACAAAATAGAAAGAAAAAGATCAGTACAAAGAAGATCAACATGCAGAAAAAAGACAAGAGAAAAAAGAGGAAACTTACCAAAGCAAGTCCTTGGGTGTACTTGAGTACCATATGGGCGGACTCCATCTACGAGGAGCGCTTGTGATCGACCGTGAGAACTGACCCTTTCAGCAAATTAGGAGCCAGCATAGGAGTGTTGGCCACACTGGACCCCTCTATAGCCATAGTAAAAAAGGTTCAACATGAGCCTTCACAGCCAGCCTCTTTTTTTCCTTCTCTTTCTTCCTCTCTTCTCTCTCTTTCTTCTCTCTCTCTATTTTCCTCTCCTCTTATTCTCTATTATTCTTCTCATTCCCTTTATCTTTCTCCTTTGCCACCAACCTAGAGACATTGACCATAGAGGAATCCCCCTGTGCTCTCCTTAATGATTTCATCCGACTAGATAATACATCCTGATTGTCATCATCTACACTCATCACTCTCCTCTTTATAGAAGGTGTAATCTTCTTATCTTATTCTTCCTCTTCTCCTTATTCTTCTTCCTACTCCTCTTCCTCTTCTCCTTCATCTTCTTCTTCCTCCTCTTCCTCTACATCAATTGGTTCAAAGGGCCCTACTTCAGGAATTTCTAAGGTAGGGACTTTATTAAGAGATCGAGCAATAAAACTACTGGTTTTATTCGTGTACTCTAGTGTTGTGAGCAGTAGAACAAGGGTGCCTGCCGTTAAGAAGTCTATTTTGAATTCTCAAATCCTTAAAGAGATCAGTAACTCTCACCTTGCTCAAGTCAGGTTCTTGATTTTTATCGCCAGCTACAAATATAAAAGAAGAATATATAAATCAAAAGATGAAAAATAGAAGCAGTTAACAAGTAAACAAAAGAAAAAGAAAAAAAAACAAACAGAAGTAAAGAGAAAATGACCTGTATGATCCTCCCTTAGTTAGGGATCCAAAGACCTCAATACCTCGCGCCCTCAGGTGGGGGAGGATGTTTTCAATTTCTGGAAATAAATCCAAGACCACAATAATCTTTATAGGAGTTTGGAAGATTCATATTAAAACCCTATCCTCTTTTCTCATCTTCAAGTACAAAATATTGTCATTGCTACACGACTAGACATAGCAATAACAGAGCTCAGGAAGTCCTAAGTTGGTCCCATACAGACCATTTATTCCATAGACCCTATTTATAATTTTCCAAACATTCGAGGCACATTGTGAATGGACAACATCGAACTACTTGAAGAATCTCCAAAAATGGGGTTTGGGGAAAAGTTAAACCCCCCTGTGTGATCAAGAGGGTATGAATATAGTGCCCCCTTTTATGTCACATGCATCTTTGGGGATGGGGGCATAGTCAATTTCCACCCATATAGGAATGCTATAAGACTTACCAAATTTTGTTATCGTTTTACTATCTATAAGCACTATGGATGATAAAAAAAAAATTCTAGCAACAGAAGAAGAATAGCCGAAGTAGTGAAAGAAAAGAGAAGATGAAAAGAACTAACATGAATGAAAGGAAGCTCTGAGAAGACAAAGATTTGAAGAAGAAAACAAATTGGAAGTTTTGTGGACGAGAAGTGTTTGAAACGTGATGATTGGAGGTGATGTGCTTGTGTTTTAACTTCTTACTAATGATGAAGCATGATCATCAACGAGGATTTTGGCGCTCCAAATGCCTACTCGGACAGGTGTGTCCCTACCTTTTCAACGAAACTACAAATCTTCCATGGTGTTTGACCTCGGACGAGCTTACTCTCTTAAGTTCACAGTATTACAAGCCTGCCACTCTGATTTTAAAATTGTTTTAGGCCATGGGCCTTAGACTCACTTAAAATCTATTAGACCAAATGTTTATCCAAAAAAATTTAGGGGCAATTATGGAGGATCATTTCTTTCTATCTAAGAGAGTACCCGACCAGCCCAGCTTGGACAGTGAACTGCACGATCCAAATTAATTAATCCTTAAGACTTGTGTATTTAACTTGCACTTAAATGAACATGGATATACTCAAATCAGCTACCAACAACCTCGAAGGAGATATTCAGGGATACCACGAGTTATCCATGAGCTAATTGAGTTACTTCTATAATTCAATATCTTATTTTCTACATCTATAAATTATAAACCCTGGCCTGTGACAATTGTATGTAACCTCGAGCATTGATAGGCACTAATAAAAATATAAGTAACCTCTTCGTGGACATAGGCAAGTTGCCAAAACATTTACATCTTTTGTTGTATGTGTGATTAATCGCTTTCATCTTTATATTTCTTTCTTGATCATTTATTATGATAATACTTGCACTCACAAATGGCATAAGAGTCTCGATTTCCGCTTTAAGTACCTACACGCATGAGATAAAGAAATATTCCCGTAACATCTAATTTGAAGAAAACTAAAACTCTTAAATAAATTCTTCCGATAAATCAAACACATCAAAACTCACTTTTCAATTTGCTCTACCCCTTTGTTTTTATCCGAAATAGATAAAAAAGTATAAACATAAACTTTAAAGTAGAGCATCACAAATATGAAGAAGATATCATCACAAAAGATATAAATTAAGCATGTGTAATGATATTCTCAAAGGCAAACACAACCAACTATCTTCGCAATTTTTCATTTTTCAAAAAAATAAATTTGACAAATACAGCACACAATAACATATATAATATATGCAAAATATATCAAAGAAAATAAGGCACGCATATATAGGTAGAAACGATCAAAAAATATGACACAAACATATGATCTTTACACACTAGCATAGTATCGATGTGTCTAAACATGTGGGATGGAATGAATGGGCATGAACTCGATATAAAAGAATTATTACCCAAACAATCAAATATGTTCAAGAAGTTCCAATTGACCATAAAACTTTATCAAACTAAGCTTTAGCCTCAAGTGACAAATATAGTTAACTTAATGAACAAAACAAGCATAATGCACACTAGCCTAGAATATTGATGATTCTACAAATTAATAGCATCATGACAAAATAAGCATAACTAGGATTCATTGTAAAAATTTGTTGATCTTCAACTAAACTCCTTCAAAAGATAAACATAATCATATTTTCTATTCTTTTCTTTCCTCAATTCTTTTGAAGTGACTTCTTTTGAATGATTAATCAAACTAAACTAGTTTGGCCCCTTTTTGGCATTTTTTTCTTTTTTATTGCCTTTATCTTTTCTTGGTCTATTTCAACGGTGGCTTCACACGAAGTAAACTTATCTTTCACACCCCTTTCCCGTGCTCACTCATATTTTTTCAATACTAAAACAAAATCTCTCAATGGAAATAGTTCTTACATGCATAAAGCCCCCATAGTCACATAAACATGTAGATGAAAAAACTGATGAGAGAACATATCACGAAGTTCAAATATACATAGTGAAGTCAAAATCCAATAAGCTCGTGCATGTGTGTGCGGAGGCATATACAAAGTCAAATCCAAAATGCGAATCAAGTTTGAAGCAACTCCATGAAACCATGACTAAGAACAATTTAAGTATCTGAAGTCATAACCAAATGTCCTATCCATGTGGAAATTGTGAAGTGAATTGGATTTAAGCACACCAATATGCCATACAAAATGTGTAAAACTAAAATACACAAAAATAAAAAATAAAATCTTTTTGTACTTTTCCAGTGTGACTCAATAAAAGAAAATATAATACAAAAAATATACATGTCATAACACTAGCAAAGATATATCATGAAGCATAACTACAGTATAACAAACAAAATCGTGCGAGCAATCATGTATACGATATAGCAAGAGAAGAATCATGTGCAAGCTTATGAGAATCTACTAGTCTAAAATCTAGTGCCTATAAAAGAGAATTATTAACCCAAATAGGTGTGTACTTAACGCGTCAGGTTTCGAGAACCAAGGTAACACTATACTTAAACTTCCTAGGACCACTTCCAAGATCATAACAAAAAAGCCTAAGGTGGGCTTTCCTGCCACAATGTGAACGTGGGTAAACATGAGGAATGTTACCTATGGATTGACATTTTCTAACGTCCTTAGATGTGGTTGACCCTCTAAAAAAATAATGGTTTTGACTTTAACACTGGAAGCATTAGGAATATTTGAGTAAGTACCATCACAATTAAAACTACTCGAGTCTTTTAAATCATATTTTAACTTCAAAGTTTTAAACTCAAGCAAAGAATTGGACTCTTCCAACTCTAAGAACTCCTTATCCATATGTTTAATCATTCGTAGAAGGTTATCTCACTCCCCCTCCATGAACGAAAATTTATCCATAAGAGTCTTCTCTGGTGGCTTAAAATCATTAATTAAAACATTATCCTCAACGACACATACATTATCCCTAGAATTTTTAAACTCATCTAATTCTCTCTCTAAAAATCGGACTCTATCATCACTCTCTTTCTTAGACAATCCTAAATTTTTAAAATCACGATCCATGTCCATTAGTTTCTCATGAATGAAATCTCTTTGACTTAAAATAGTTTGCAAAAAATCCATAGCAGACTTAAAATGAGAATTTTTTTTCCAAAACTTCAATTCTTTTAGAAAACTTCAAATTCAAACAATTTAAGTCATCAAAACTATGGGAATCCATCGAGAGAGAAACAAAATCAATAGAGATGAAGTAAAAACCACCCTAAAATCACTAAACGAGGATCTTACATGATAAATTAGTTCAGCCCGCTCTAATACTAATTTGAGAAAGCAGTAAGTATGCTCTGACACCACTTGTAAGAGTGGAAGTCTCTAATACCACTTAGTGAATGCGAAAACAAATGCGCTCCGTAAGAATGGTCAAAATTTTCAATTTTATCTTCATAAATTTTATCTTTTAATCCTACAAATAGATCTATATGATAAAACAAATAAAGAAAACTAAGTACTCAAGATAAGGCAATATGAGCAAAAAACACCTGAGGATAAAGCCTTTATTTAGCACTTTAGAAATATTACAAGACAGACGACTTACAGACAACTTGATAACCACCACAAGTATAATGAGCTAGTCTCCGCAAATCTCAAAAGAAAATTACTCATTCCAGAGCAGTCCACACATGGCCTTCCACACTCAGTATTTTGTCTTCAGCAGTGTGTTCCTTCGAGAATCACAAGTCATCCATAGAGATGCCTTCTCCACAAAGTTGTAAGCAAGATACTAAAACTTTCTAGGGTTTAAACGAATTCAAAAGAATGATTTTCAGGATGTATGTTGTGATTTAAAAACTATTTTAGAAAGCTAAACAAAGAAGAACTTTTGCAAAAGATGTGTAGAAATGGATCTGGAAGAAGTCGTAAAAAATCTTAACACGAAATAGGTATTTATAGGGCATTCACAATTTTCAGGACAGCGACTCGTTTAAACGAAATTCAAGGCTCATTTGAATGAAATAGGAAACTCGTTTGAACAAAATAAATCTCGTTTGAACAGGCTTCAAACAACCTTCTGATGAGTCAAAATAATATGTCCTCGATCGATGCTCGTTAGATAAAACTTTGAACCTCTTCTAATGAAAACTCATTCTCGTTTGATCGAGATTCTCATCTCATTTAAATGATATTTTTCTTTTTAAAATTAAAAAGTCCGTTCATTTTTGTTAAAAATAAATATCCCAAAAATAAATTTTGTAAACTAATTTAAACTCAAAATTGCTTTATACCTTTATGGGATGTCGGGAAGTCTTCAAACTTGGAGATGCTTGAGTTTCATTCGTTATGATGGTGCATGACGATTTATAATAGGATACGCCAAACTAGCCTAAAATATAAAAAGGCATATACTATGAACAATATTAGAAAAACTGTTCTTACAAGGATATCAGCCGATGACACTCATTCGTCGGCATGCATATTGACAAAACTATAAGGTATGGGAATTCGAGAGATGCAGATTCAATTCCTTTCCAATATGAGAGTTGTGATGTCATAGGAAATATAGAGTTAGGAAGTTACCTAAGTAGGACTTTATAGATGACGCACATGATTTCAAGCAAACACAAATGTATTTTTGGGTAATCAGAGGTTATGACCCATTTCCTATGAAATTCCTATCTTTGCTCATAGCCCCTTTCTTGAGGCAGAGATGAGTGAATAAACATTTAGAGTCCTATGTTCAAAACTATAATAGGAAACTTTTAGAGACGAGTGAATCAAGCCTCCCTATATACTTTATGGGGACACTAAGGGGGTATTTTACTTGACATACTATAGGTACGTGAGTCATATATATATATATATATATATATATATATATATATTAATGGTAAGATTCCAAGAAGAGTGGAAGATATTGATAGGGACCAGCATTGGTTAGACCTAAATCATGTTGCTAGGATCCCCAAGGTGATAGGGTATGTAGTGATATGCAAATGTTATGTGATGAAATAGTAAACATCTTATAAAAAGTCCTTTATTTCTCGAAAGAGAAAATTTCACTTAATATTATTATGTATCTTGGAATACATATCACAAACAAGGTTTCCTGGATGTTTAAGGTGTAATATTATCCTTACAGGAGCATGCAGTACCAGTTTTTTCTGCCTAACCAGATATCAAAAAGTGAGAAGTAAAATAAATGGAATATATAATATTTTATATGAATAAAATGTTGAAGAAAATATAAATCTATGTTAAAATGAGTTATGTTATCTTAGTTTAAGTCACCAACAGAGCCTCCATTGTGAGAACCTGGATACAATTATGCATCTCTCTGCGACACATTTGTGGACGTGTAGAGAAAAGCTCTTTTGCAGTGAATCTTACTCATCACTTCGTTCTATTTAAAAAATGGAGTCGCTAGTCCATTTTACACAAAGTAGACAAAATATGGGTAAATCTCCATGGATACCTACTGATGGTAATTGATCTATATGTTTAACCAAATAGGCAAAGGTCCAGGGACTCGGTTATAGATTGGGAAGGTGTTAGGCACCTTCTCTACCCTTTCAATATCAAATATATATATATATATATATATATATAATGTTATAGTGTAAAAGAAGCAATAAAATAAAAAATAATTAGTATGTTAATGGGCTATGGAATGTTGTGTGGGATATGTTTGTTAATAATATAGAGAGGGAATAAATATATACAAAGTTCAACTTGTCCACTTAGACGATAGTTCAAGTGAGCCTATGATTCACATGAAGAGATTCAAAGTCCATGTAGTTCTCAAAAGGATAAAGTGGTATTATACCTCTTTTTATGACTCGGTGTGGAAGATCTTGACTCCACTTAATGTTTGGAAATGATTTTTAAGTGAATTAGGTTAAGATATATGTAAAGAGGTTTGGTGTTTATGATAGGTGATTCCTAAAATAGCTTCACTCATAAAATCACCTTAATGGAGAAAGGATGTTGAGACATTAAACATTAAGAAAATAATAGTAGATAAAATCATGATCTAGTGATCCCCTACCTTATATTTATATATTTTATGGTTTTGAAAGTTTTTTTGGTATTTGCAGAAAATAAGTAATAATTATTAACATAATTTGACTTGAGCTTTAGGAGTGGACCCCTTATTACACCTATGTATCCATCATAGGCAGAATGAAAGTAAATGTAGTCAAACATAACCATTAAAGAAAAGCCATGAACAAAGAAATTGAAGAAGAATAAGACAAAGGGTGGTGTTGCAACACAATGCCACCCCTTTAGGTCTATATTCTCAAAGTAAACATAGTTAAAGAAAATGTTCATGTAATATCACATGATCACTTTTCATTTTGGTGGCATTCCATCTTGAAATCATCCTTCTCGAAAAAAAATTAAAAACCTCTTTGGATAGTGAGGAGGAATCCTAGAAAAAAGAGGAATATTTGTTGGAGTTTTGGGGTTTATAGAAGAATAAAGAGAAGTGGGGTTTTTTTTGGTGAGATTATGGAAGTTTGGTTGAAAAGGAGTTTGGAAGGACGAATGAAAGAGTTTTGGGGCTTTTCTAGGGAGAGAAATCAACAAAATAGAAAGGCATCATTTAAGAGGTGGAGTTAATTCATCCAAAATTGGCTAATGGAGTCTTTATTTATGGGTGATCTTGGATCAATCCACAAACTTTAGTAATACATCCGTTTAAATGTATTATTAAGTTAATCCATCAAAATAGGACATGTATTTGTAGGCATTCACTTTGTGGATGTCCCATTTTAGTGGATTAACTTATAAATAATTTTTGAGTGGATGGATCCAAGATTACACTTTATTTACAAGTAAACTACTAGGGACATATGGCTGGTCGGTCTACCTAGGAATGATGAGTCAGTCTGGGCACATTTATTAAAGGATTAATTGGACATCAAGGCATGTTTGGAGGTTGGGCTTTATTTTTTAACCTGTCTGTTTTGGATTTTTCATTGGGTTGATAAGGATTAAGCCATGAGTTTCATTATTTTTTTGGTTTGTTGTAGGATTGGGGTGCTTACAATGTCCCATTGAAAGTAGTGAATACACTAAGGAAACTTAAATAAATGAATATTTATTAAAGTCCAATTTATGACTATAGTTATTTGTCTTAAGTAAGTTAGGTTAAGTTCTCTAATAAAAGTTCCTCATACTCACAAAATTCCCTAACCTGTCGATAGTTGTCCCATATAACTACTCCAAATGATATGAACTAGTTCATCATGTTGACGTAATTCGATATCGAACCTCCCAGTTATTGAAGGGTTTTCTTGCCCTTGGCAACAGCTTCTTGAGAACTAAGTCTCTAAATTCAAACTCTCAATCTTTTATTTTCTTGGTGTTGTGCTTGGTTAGATCTTAATAATGAGCTATTAAGTGTATCAATCTTCATCCTTACTCTCATTTTTCAGGTCTAACTTATGAGTTAGCCGATCATCATTGTGATCATCCTCATAGATATTGGACCTAAGTTTTTGTAAGTCAATATTTAGATGGAAAAAAAACTTCATACAGTGGAACAAAGCATATAGAGTTTCTCTTACAGATCTTCTTAAAAATTGACGTAAGCCCAAAGAATGAAGGGAATTTCATCCACCAATTTCTAGTTTCTAATGAAGAGTGTCTTGTTGAAGATATCCTAATGTCCATTACTATAAGGGAAAACTAATGTAGTGTAGAGGTTGGGGATCCCATACTATACAAAAAAGTCCCTATATAATTCATTATAGAATTAAGTCCCATTATCTTACAAGAAGGATCTTGGAATCCCAAATCTTGTGATGATATTCCTCCAAAGAAAACTCCAAATGTTTTCCTTTTAAATGTAATTAAAACGATCTACTTCTACCCACTTGGTGAAATAATCGGTCATTGTAATGAGAAATTTATGATCACCTTGGCCCCTAGGCAGTTGTTCGATTATGTCCTGCACCCTTTGGGATGATGTACATGTACTTATGATAACTTGATATTTAACGTAGTATCGTCTTCATTATCTGTTGAGAGCTCATCGTTCTTGAGATGGGTGGTGATTATATCCATCCAGTTAGGTGCATGGTCAGTTTCCATGATACTATTTGTGGTCAAGGATATTTTCTTCTAATTTTGTAAATGAATTCCACCCTGATAGTCCTCTTCAAGTCGGTATCAATGGTTGAAGCTAAATTATCCAAGGTGTAAACATGAATGTTTCCCTTTCTCAGCAATTGTTCAATTAACAATGACCTAAAGGTGTTGAGAAGATTCTTTTCTTAAATAATATCCACTAGAATCGTGGGATCTGTGGCTTCATATTCATCTCTCAAATGATTGAAAATCAAGTAGGAGTTATAATGTATGGTTATTTCATTTACCCCATTTAAAATTCTCTATTTAGTTCATTTATCATTACTTCATAGCTGAATAGCGTGTTCGATCATGGCCTTCTACGGGATGATGAAGATAGTGTCAATATCAATTCCTTATTCATTAAATGCTTCTTCAATGAAAAATTCCATTTACCTAGCTGATGGGTTGAATTTAATAAATATCCCCCCAAGTTAATATTGAACACTCTAGTGGGCTAGGCAGAATGGCTTCTTCCTCAGGGTGAGAGGATAACTGTGATTTGGAAAATATCGTCCCATTGGTGGAAGTTATAGGATTATGTATGATATCTAAATGCTCCAACTTCATTGACCACTTGGTCATTCTACAAGTAAAATCAGTATTTGGTACAACCTCCTTTAATGAAAATG
Organism: Sambucus nigra; assembly: GCA_949130495.1. NCBI lineage: Eukaryota > Viridiplantae > Streptophyta > Magnoliopsida > Dipsacales > Adoxaceae > Sambucus > Sambucus nigra. The sequence continues at coordinate 122,195,729 of OX422218.1, read as the reverse complement.
GTGAGTACGATTATATAGTGGGCCCCGAAATAATGCCTTAGCTTCCTACATGGCATCACCGAGACAAATCAAGATTCTAAATGGGAATATATCTCATTAATGCATCATAGAGGGCGCAAATAACTTAACATAATAATCTCACCTCTCCTTCCTCTATTTGGACTAATGCCTCATGGTCACATGTTATGAAATAGTCATGTACAAGTTGATATTCTCACCTCTAATCGGTGTTGACAACAATAATTGAGATTTAAGGTTCCTCTTTATATTCTCTAGTGCTTCATCCCACAAATATGTCCTAATCATCGGGTCGACCTTCTTTAATTTTTTAAAAATGATTGACACTTATTCAATGGCCTAAACATAGAAAGATTAAACGTTGTCACTATCCTAAAAAGAACTTGGACTTCTCTAACTCTAGTTGTTCACTTAACCTCTCTTGTAAGGATTTTATATGAGTTGGACTCTACACCCCTTTAGGTGACTAGGTAACAACGGAATTTACTTAATCTTACATTAAAATCACACTTAAAGGCGTTGATCTTCAAACTAGAACTCTTCAAAATCTAAAAGATATCAGAGACGTCTCTAATGTGTTTAGAGGAAAATTTTCTCTTTACCATCATGTTGTGGATATAGACATCTATGATTGATCTGATTTTCTTTCTAAACATCTTCGTGACCAACCATTGGTAGGTTACCCCAACATCACCTTGCGGAGGTATAGTCCAAGAGTAGTTATGAATTAAGTCTTATCTTGATCAGAGATTAATAGCATTATTTAATTGTACCTTGGATTGGCATCTACAAGACTCATATGATGACACTCTTCTATTTAGTCGACTAGCTAATACATCCTTGGTAAAGATTATTTGCCTTTAGGATAAGATTTATTAAGGTCAGTAAAGTCCAAAAAAACTCATTAATTATCACTATTCTTCTTGATGACAACTTTGTTGGATATAAAGTCCTGAAACTAAACCTCCTTTATGGAGTCAGCATGAAGTATCTTTCCAATATCTTCCTTTATAGATAATTTTCTCAGCTTTCACTTGATAGGTCAACTAAAAATATTACTAGCTAGCCGATGATAAGTAGTTTATGGATATATTCTAGGAAGATAATATGGTTATAATGAGAATGCGTCAATGTTTCACTTGAGGAATTTTACAAGATGGTCGAACTCATTCTCTAGTAACTTTGAGGGAATGAGAAAAAATTCTTTAGTTATGATGGATCAAGATGAACTGTTCACGACTCCTTAATTTCTTTGTCAGTGAGGGGCACACTAGTTTCCTCATCACTGTATGATCACTCTTTCGTTGTTACTTGTCATTCTCAACCTTAGATTCATAATCCTCCTAATTATTCTTATGATGAGACTTCTTTCTTTTAATGTCTATAACAAAAAAAAATTAACTATTTCTTGGTCACCTATGATCTCCATTATACCCTGATCGATCAAAAAATTTATCTTTTGGTGGAGAGATGAGGAGGCTTACCTCATAGTGTGTATCAATTCTCTCCTAAGGATGGTGTTGTAAATTGATTCATCCCAAAATGTGAAACTCCATCTCACAGTTGATCGGGTCAACTTTAACTTGATCCTTGATATTCCTGATTAGAGTTTCCACATTCCCATTAAAGATGATAAATAGTTTGAACTTGGTATGAAGGCCTTAGGTATAATATAAAGGATTGTAAAGAAAGTCCACAAATTTTAAATGATATGCAGTAGTCTACCACGGTCCTCTTCACATCAAAATTTAATAAACTTGAGTGAGAACTAAGACATCTTTGTGAGGAAGTTTGACATCGACCAAGTTTCATCGAAAAACATGATAAATCCATCGATATAAATGTCTTTAATTTACTTTTATTGAGTATAGACTTAAATACCTCAACCTGAAAATCCTCATGTATATTGGTTTTAATTTTTATCCTCTCATTAAGCTTATTTTCGGTTCACTAAGATGGAAACCTTATTGCCTCTATTTTATCAACATAAATGTATACTTTTAGGTTCCCACATGGACCAATTCCTCTATATAGTGCTTTGGCATCATGCATTTCTCAATCTTGTGACCATGATCCTAATGGTAAATGAGTAGCTAATTAGTACCCCTCTCAGTGGGATTGTCCTCCTTATTTAACAAATTACTATAATAAGAAATGTACTTCGTCTAGGGAAGGATCTTTGAAATGGAAACCTCAAATAATGTGTTGGCAATGTAGTCCACGTAGTCGTTGCAAAAAATATTTTCCTCTCCTTTAGGATTATCTTGATTGCCTCATCTCTTAGATGGGGTTGATTGTGCTTTAGTGACCCCATCTTTTGATTTCTCATTATTTGGCGTCTTTGCAGACTAAGCAACCTAATTATCCACATTGAGGAGTTCATACTCCATTTTAGAAAACTTATTAATGTGAGCCATTGGATTGTCCACAAATAATGATGGCTTCTTAGTCAATGACAGGTATGGGTCATTTAACCAAATAAGGACAAACCTAAATGAGGAGACTACAAACTACTCGTTTTAATTATAAATCTCCTTTAACAACTCCTAATATATCTAAGAATACATCATGAGAACCTCACATGTCTTTGTATTAAGGGCAATAAGATATTCCACTTCCTTCACGACCTTGATGACGATGATGATAATGAATGGGCCATGAACTTTTCAACCAGTTCCCTGAGTGAGGTTGGTGACCTAGGGGTTATATTTTCAAAACACATAAGTCCAATATCACCCAACATTGATCGAAACACACGATATATAAGGTATGTATGGTGACACCAAAGGGACATAAATTGCTTATAATGATGAATAGAATGAACATGCCCAGTCTTACCTTCATGTGTGGTAACTTGGGGATGTAGAATTTTAATGTTGGATTAAATATCTTGATATACAATGTTAATAGTGACGTTAATCCATGGCCAATATCTTTCTTTCATGGATACTTTGGGTTTGCGTACATGACGTAGATGAAGTCGTCCATCCAACTCTTTTTTATGGGATCGTGTAGGTCATACTAACTAGAATTTCTTCTCGATCGGGGAATAAAATACATAGGGACATCAAGGCAATTATCATGGGATCTTCTAATGGATTGATCATCTCTATTGGATTGTTGGTGAATATAAGGTTATTTTTCCTAACGTTGGCTGAGACGATCTCCATATCCACGATATGGAACCGCTAACGATTTTGGCAAACAGAGGAGTACTTGGAGAATGGACTCTACTTCTCTGATGATGATTAAAACCATGGTAACTAGATTTGGAACCCTTTATTTGTTCAGTGATTTACTTTATCAAATAGTCGAGCTCCATATCGAGATCATGTCGAAGTTCCTCATACACATTAAGGAGCTTTTATATAGGACCTCTACTGTGTGTCCCCGTGGAGAAGTGTCATGAAGACGATTATGGGGGCTAAGATCAAATCAATGGGTTAATAACCAATGAGATTTGGCATCACTAGGAGATAGAAGGGACTTTAGTGGAGAACAATCCCTAGTTCATATCTCATACAAGATCCGACGAACAGAGCCAAATAAGGTGGTGGTGATCGTAGTTTTCCCAAAAATCGTGCCAAATTATAATGGAATTGAGTCTATAATAGTAACAAATGCCTAACATTGTTAAGATATTATGTGGAGGGTAAATCAACATAGGATAAGTGGTCCAACAAGTCGGCGTGCAATCCGTGGCCTGATCATGATATTCCCTAAGATTCGTAGCCTAATCATGTTGTCATGCAACAGATCGCCACCTCCACTTAACAACTTAGGTCAGTTTTTTATTTTTGGCATATTTAGTATTTTTTATCAAAGAATTATTTCATTTTAGACCACGGATGTCATAAATTTCTTAAAACCCCCGTAACCTTTTTATTGACTAACTAGTCAAGTTAAATCACATAAGTCTAGGTATTGAAATAAAATACTGATGTACGGGTAAAATCTAGATAGGTTAATGCCTCAAGGATTTATAAACTGCCCTAGATAAGTTAGGGTTCTTTTTCTAACTTTTCAGATACTATTCTGTCCAAGGGCATGTACTCGGAAAATTATCTCCCAGATGGGACCATCCCAGGAGAAAATTGTGTTTGATCATATCAATCACAGTGGAGAAACTCCCCATAAAGGATAAAAGTCCATGACTTCATCCCTTGGCTTAACAAGTTGCAGCCTCAATGTTACTATATGCTTTACACCTGACTGCCTATTCTATAACACTTGTATATGTTCCCACTGGGCATTCGGCTCATATCCCTCCTTTGTTACGGTAGGTTTCATGTCATTTCGTATTTTGAGAGAGATGTACAGGTAAATAGTTACTTGTTTTACGATAAGTAACTCTGTTTACTTGACCTTGAGGGCACTCCCCTTGGGTCACATCATATAGTAATTATACATTTGACTCCCATGCTGTTTACTATTAAAATTGTATTAGAAACATTATATACGGTGTTGCATTGCACTTCACAATTAAAGTACGAACTAGATCAGGTTAGTCCTTTAATAACCTTTAAATTCGGGTCGGGGCGTTACACCCTTTGAAATCACCTCAAATCCAAACATCCATCTAAAAAAAAGTCAAAAACTAACAAAACTCTACAAAACCCAATTCGCACTGAATCCAAGCTCTGATTTAACTAGATAATAGGGCCATTATGTGTTGAAGAAATCATAATTCACATAATTTTGGAAACAACCAAAGGCACAATTAAACTTAAAAAACCCTAAAACCGAATTGACTTCCATCCAGATACAAACCCAAAAAAATAAAACCTAGATTTACACGTTTTAAATGATTTACATAAGGTGTTTACAAGGATTAAAGTGTGGAAATGAAACATAAAAATTGTGCAAAGTAAGCTAGGAAGGAATATCAAGGAAGAGATAGTGAAATCGAACTTGAATTGAAGAAAATAGGTCATTGAAGAATTCATCGAAAGCCTATTAAAAATTTCATAGACCCTTGATGAAAATCATCTTTGATTTTTCTCTTTGGGTATTGAACAAGATAATGAGGTCATGGCCTTAACCCATTTATAAAAGAGGATGAAAAAAGACGAACTGGCATAATTTGGAATGGCATGCAACCATCTCAGATGTGGCCACGACCCCCAAGACAACGCTTCGCGAACAAAAACAAAACTCCGACACCAAATCACTTTCCTATTGGCAGTGAGTCTTGGTGGAATTCTGTTATACCCAAAATATGTCCACCAATAGACATATTACGCGTGTCATGAAAACCCATGTAATCACAATAAAGATATACCAAAGTTCAAACCAAGGACCATAGCCTATAAAGAAGACCAACGTCTGTACCCAATAAGGCAGCATAATGCACCTACTTACCCCTTTATATACTTAAGACCACGACCTGGTGCAAAGACATGCCATGGACACCATAGAAAGCCTACATAAAAGGTCCACAACTAAGCATGTAATAAGCCATAGCCTCTCAACCTCCACATCCCGAGATGTCCTGGCTATGAATCCTGGCACATAAATGACAACTTGTTAGATGTCCACATTCCAAAAAGATACCTTCTCAACAGCATTAACTCATCAGTTAAGTGTGCCATGCATGTGGCATACCCACTAACTACAATAAATAAAGGACCTCACCTACTCTTATAGGCAGATACATTCGGGAAGTAAAATGATTTTAAATTTTCTCCTATAACTATATGCACCTGAGAGCATACTCTGGTCATCTACTCCCATCACCTGAGTTAAACCTAGCCATGGTCTCTCTCCAGTCCACACTGCAAGGCTACAAACTATACTTTACTGAACTTGTATGTTATGCCAAATCTCTCTCTCTCTCTCTCTCTCTCCCCCCCCCCCCCCCTCTCTTGTATTCCTCTATGGCCTTCCAAACTTGTTCTACTACATGTATATAATGAGATTCAGGGACCATAGTGGACATAGGCTCATTTTCATGTCCGAACCACTGTAAATCACATGTTCTTTCTCTTTTACTCTATGTTTTATACTTTAATTGTTGTGTATAACTTTAATGGTATGAATTACTTTCGTAAACCATTTTTAGACAACAACAGTCGGTATATGCCGATGCCAAGTATAAATACTTTGAAAATAAAATTGAAATTAAGGTTATACTCTTTGAATTTTGGTGTCACCTCACCGGGATAGTATCATAACCAAAGAGACTAAACTTCTCGAAGGAAAAAATATCCTCAAAATAGGTGGATCATTTTTAGCATTCTTTCTCCACAAGCTGTATTTTAGTCCGAGAGATCTTCAAAGCCTTTTTTTGTAAAACAGAAGATCACAATAAGGGTTAGATAAATTATAATGTGAATCTGAATTAAAGAACTTGGTAGAAATTTATCTCTAGGTAAAGGATCACCATTCATTGTGTCCTATTTCCTTAACAATTATTTAACTCTTTATTAGTCACCCCATTCCCTAGCAGAAATTTCTCACAATGTGAACTATATATGTGACCTGAAATTTTAATGAAATTACTCCAAATTCAGCAAAAATAATGAAAAAGGGTTGTTAAGGAAATGACATACTAGAAATGAGGGATTTTGTGTGAGAAAAATAAAGAACTACGATTTTAAAAGGTTAAGGCCCTGTTTGGTTTGCAACATTTGTTTGGTTTGCAACTATAATTCTGTTTTCTATGTTTAAATACAATTCTAATAAAAATCTGCGTTTGGCAACCTGTTTTTAAACACAAAATTATAATATTTCTTGTGTTGTAATCAAAATTTTCAGAAAACAGGTTTAGGGTGTTTTATAACTTCTATTTTTTATTTTACAACTCAAAATTATTCATTCTTAATATTTTAATGCAGTTATACCTAAATATATAATATACATACATAATACATTAGTATGTGTGTAATTATTATAAATAAAAAATATATATGTACATCTACACAAAATTACGTATGGAATAATATAAAGTTAAATAATATTATCAATAGATACATGATACTTACATATAGTTTTATACATGTATTATTAATGTATGGAATAATATTAAATATACATATTGTACATATGTATTAAAAAATATTATCAATTCATGTATGTATATAATTTATCTTGAATTACACATGCAATATATATATATATATATAGAGAGAGAGAGAGAGAGAGTTAAATTCCCCACCATACCTCACTAAATATCATGTATATTTAGTGAGGTATGGTGGGGAATTTAACTATATATATATATCTATATATATATATATATATATATATATATATATATATATATATATATATATATATGATTGCCAATTTTGCCAAATTTTAAAAAACTGTATTTAAAAATAAGTTTACCAAACGCACACTAATAATTATAAACACAAAATTGAATTTTAAAATTGTATTTAAAAACATCGTTTAAATCAAGTTTTCTGAGTAGCGAACCAAACGGGCCCTAAGGATGGTGAGATCATTGCGGAGTTAGACAACTAAATCTCTCACTCTCTCAAATTCACAATGCAATTGAGAGAATATGATCTCAAGTGGTAATAATGACTTATGTGAGAAATATTAAATGAGAGTCAAATGAATAAAAAATCTAAACTAATTACTCAAAATGTGTGTATAACTTAAGGCGCTAATGCAACAAGGCATGTGCATTAAGGACCAAAAAGGTACCAATGAAGTGGAAACATGTGTACAGAACTAAACTAGGCCTTTGGGGAAAACACTAAGGCCATAGGATAGTCTTGTACGTATACAACCCAAATCTGAGTCAAAATATGATCTCAAAATGCTCTGCTCATGACTGTTAAGGCACAATCCTAAAAGATAACTTTGTTCATTTAATATATCATTTCTTAATATCATCAACATAATCGATTCTTTATGGGAATTTATTGTATTGTAAATATGTGAGTACACATGGGGACCAAAGAAAATGTCATTTGTTCCATAAGATTTTGGATTTTTTCACCTTTAAGGGATAATTCTTTCCAGGTAGATAATGGGGGAACAACCCCACCCCACCCCCCACCCCCACACACACATAAAGGATCAGCCTCGACATTAGACAAGTCATTTTCCATTAACTACGAAATAAATCTATGTGAAAGTCTCTTAACATCATCATATACATCACATGACATGATTATGTCACTTAAGGACATTTTATTATTGGAAGAGGGAATAGACCCCCACACATATATTTATTCAAGGAGAAAAAGCCTCTCGAAAGAAATAAATTTGGGATTCTATCTTGATCCCATTACATAATAGAGGTAACAACTATAAATAAATGAAGGAGGATCTAATGTAAAGACATCATATCTTACCAAGCCTAATAGCTCCCCTAACCATAGGAGGAAGGTCCAAAGCAGTAGAAAATATCTAAAGAGATGAGAGCTTAATGTCAAAGCTTGCTAAAGCATCAGCTACCATATTATATTCCCTATAGCAATGCGATAAAGAATAGTTAAGAAGCTTGAGGTCTTTTTTTTATTTCATCCACATAGGGCTTCAATTTCCATGGAGGTTTCCAATTCCTGTTCATCAGATTCACCACAAACATGGAATCAACCTCAATATGAATCTCTTTAATATGATATTTAATGCAAAGCTTAAGTTCCATTTTAAGACCATTTAACTCAGCTATAGAATTTGAAGCCATGTCTATAGATTGAGCATAATCTATGATCAAATCTCCCTTATCATCTCTCACTATGCCACCAAATCCACTCACACCTAGGTTTCCCTTAGAAGCACCATCAATATTAAGCTTGAAACACTTGGAGGGGAAAGACCACAGAACAGTCTTGCTAATTTGAATTCTCCTCTTTTATTGAAGATTAAATGACTCTTCATATCTCTATCAAACTCAGAAACGGAATTTTTGAAGTTAAATCCCTTACATATGTCTTAAATTAGAGATATAGAGTGGAGAAGGATAAAGTGTAAAGATAAATATATCCTCACCCATTTGCAGTAACTAAATACTTATTATCTCCCATTTGCAGTAACTAAATACTTATTATCCCCTTTCACTTATGAATAGTGTGATATCATCTCTCCTAACATGGAGGATCCATCTGTCCATTAGGACAACACTCTTGCACCTCACTCACCTCACACACCTATGAATGGAGTCTACAAACTCTTGTAAAGAGAGAGAAAAGGTTGATCCATAAAATGTTATGTTGTACAAGTGAGATCAGAGTGATAATGAACTTTTAATATAATTCCAACGGAGTATTCAAGCTAACTTAGTGAAAATTGCACTATCCATGGGCATAAGTAGCATATTTAGGGTAGAACCACATTAAATTTGAGTTTTTCTATCCCTTAATCTCTTATTTTAATATCATTTGATTTAATCTAATTACCTAATTGTTTGATTGTTATTTAATTAGTATTTTTTATTGAAAATCGAGAAAATATTAATTCTTAACATCAACACCATGCTTCTCAAATTGAATCAACTCCTCTTGCGTTTAAAGGATCCAATTCTATTTTTTAAGTGTTTCATTCACATTCTTAGTAATTATTTGTGAAATATAACAATGACAACTAACCTCACTCCTTAATATAACTCGTGTTATGAAGCATTTCTAATATTTCGAATGATATTGCATTACGATTTGTCCTTATACAAGATGGAGGATCCTCTATATCTAAGTAGGTTCCACTTCCATTCGATCACTTTAATGCATAAAAGGACTATCACCATAAGGTACATTACTCTCAATAATTGGGTCATCTTCTTAAATAAACAAGATGAGAGAGTTATCCTTAAGGACTACATTAATTAACACCATGAAGTTTGATCTTTTGAGGTGTGCTCCCTACATGCTCTACTATATTATTAATATCTTAAATATATTACCTCATCAATTTAGGAATCAAATTCCCATATGGTCTCTATCATGTAGGATGTATTAAGGATTATAAAAGACTAAAGCATACTTCATATTAGTCTTACATTTGGTTCACAACTTATAGCGTGTCATGTTTGTATCAGGATGATAATCGACCATATTCACTATATAATAAGTTGTACTAACTACCTCTTCTTAAAACCTCAATAGTACATTACTCCCTTGAATTATGGATCAGTGCATCTCCTAGATTGCTATATTATTCCTCTCAATGATCACATTTTATCAAGAAGTACCAACTATCAAAATTTTGTGCTTAATATCAGCCTCATCACAATAATTGTACAATTATGTTTTATTGAACTTTGTACCATCATCACTCCTTATGTGAACAATAGTAATGTCATGGAGATTATTGAGTAAATGTCATTGTGTCACGACAAAATCTATAGTCTCAAACTTCTCCCTAAGGACACCGATAATAGAATACCTAGAAAATTCATTCATTATCCCAATAACGTACTTCTTGTTACTTATACTTTTTATACACATTGGACCCATGATATCCATATGGTCTATATGGATCAAATTGAGGATATGTGAGATAGTACTAATATCAAGCGTCCTGTGCAAAATCTTGATTTGTTTTCCTTTTTGTCATATTGCATACACCACATGAGGAAGGATTGCTTTGTGATTTTACCCCTAGAACTAAGTATTTTTTTTAAACATTTAAGATATATATGTTTCACATGACTTAGTCATTGATGCCAAAGGTAATGGTTGTTTTCTTTGGCATTGTAAAAAAGAAATAAGGACATGAGTGCAAACCCATAATAATTATTAGGCTCCTAACACCATCCAATAACATGTACCTTTTCTCATAAAAAAGTCCACAGCACTTTTGAGAGAAATTTTCCATGAGGTTATCATTACATAATCGCTTTATGTTTATAAGATTGGATTTGAGAACCTTTACATACATAAAACTCCCTTCATTGGTATGATAGATTGACTTTCATATTTAAAAGTGACATTTCCATATTTTTTATCCTTAAGGTGCAAAAAAAGACTTATCATGGGTCATGTGTCTTGAGTATTCACTATCAAAGTACAAATGGGTGGTTCATTATGCCCTCAAAGCAGTGTAGACAGTGAATCTCTTCACGGTCTCTTTCATGTAATTATCAGTATTTCCTTCAATATGGTAAAAAGGAGGATTAAACGAAGTTTGCATGGAGGTGAATACAGTGACAATGCATTAAATGAAAGGCTCACTACTATTAAACTCTGAATCCATTTCACCAAGGGAGGCCTTTAACTCCTTCTCATTGATTATCTTCCTTAGTCGAGTGGGAAACTCAAATTATC